>CM060388.1:68757316-69957316 GCA_030545235.1 Helianthus tuberosus
TTAGAAGATTTATTAGAAGCATAGAGTGCAAAATTTTCATCACTAAGCTCATCAGGCATGCTGCTCCAGTCAACAAAGCCTTGAGTGAAAAAGCTTTGCTGATCTGGTTGTACCACTGCTGGAGCAGCTGTTTGAGGTGCAACAGGTTGCACTTGTGCCTGGGGGACAGGGGTTTGAACATATTGAATCTGTGGAACAGTGGTCTGGACATAATGCACAGGCACAGGGGCAGCAGCATAATGAGCAGTGTTAACATGAGCTGCAGGGGTATATTGGGTATAGTGCACAGTGCTTTGATTTTGAGGTCTAGGGTTTGAGCTAGGATGAGCGATTATAGGACCAGTAGTTTGACTCCTGCATTCCCTAGCGAAATGACCTAGCCTATTGCACTTGTAACCCTGGGAACTTTCTCCCTGTTCTTTTGTAGAATTTGCTTGTTCTCACACTAAGCAAAGCCAACTGATGCAAAATGTCCATCTCCTCTAAGTCAGTGGGATCAAATGTTGCAAATCATTGAGTTCAAAGCACAAATTATCTGACATCTGGTTTTCAGTGTTTGCAGTAAAAGCATAATTTGCAGAGTGAGGATCAGGGTTGGTAAAGTTTCCACCAGCTGTTATATCAATGAAATGATCATAACCCTGTTCCTTACTACTGCTACCAGATTCTTCCTGACCAAGAAGAGCTGTGCTACCGAATGAGTAATCATCAGTAGCTTTTCCAGACTCTTGCAACTTCTTTTTCTGGTTCAACCCCCTTTCATAAGTCAGAAGTCTACCATGAAGTTGGGTCAGGGTCAGATCTTTGAACTTAACAGAGTTTCTAGTCACAAATGCAATTGTGTCCCATTTATCAGGTAGCGATCTAAGAAACCTGCTATTTTTGGTTGATTTTGGAAATTCAACCTTAACAAGCCTTAGCTCACTGATGAGACAACTGAAACGTTCAAATTGTTGGGTCAATGATTCACCCTTAATGTGACAGAAGGTTTCATACTGCTGATTCAGAATTTCCCTATTGTTTTCAATAACTTCTTCGGTTCCCCCAAACTGTTCCTTCAATGCATCCCATAGCTCTTTGGCGCTGTTACAGTGTAACAGTCCAGCATAGATCTCATTTGGTAATGCAGATGCTATGATGCTAAATGCTTTGGCATCGAGTTCAAACTTTTGAAAATCAGTTTCAGTATAGTTTTCATAAGGTTTTGGTACGAACTTCTTTGGATCCTCAGCACTTGGCACCATAGGAACATGGGGACCAAAAACAACAGACCTCCAACATCCAGTGTTCTGTTGAGCAAGGATGTGACCCATCCTTCTCTCCCAGATGTTGTACTCATTTCTTTTAAGCATGGGTGGTTTAAAAAGTGAGCCAATGTTATTCTTATCATCTTGAGATTGTGACGTCATCCTGGTTGTTTTACAGACACTGATTAATCAACTTTAATGGTGATTAAACCTTGCTCTGTTTTTCAACACAAACGAACAAACTATCGATATCAACGATTTTGAGCTGAACTATTTATGTCAAAATGATTGTTAAATCAAATTTGACTGTCCAAGCTCTGATACCAATTGTTGGATCTGAGTTTGGTTTTGATTGTATTTTACGTTTGAAATTAAGATGGAAATGAATGAGTTGTGCAGCGGAATTAGGATGGAAACAAACTTTGCATACAATCAAACGAGAGTATTGCTTTGATCAAACATTTTTCATAACGAACCGAAATATTGAATTTATTTCAATTACGATTACAATTGCAATGATTGAATACAAACTCCCCCTCAGCCAGAGCTCAGTGTTTGTTCGTGCAGAGAAGACGATTGTTGCAAAGAGCTAATAGAACAGTACAGAGCACTGTTCTATTTATAGGCACTAGCAAACCACTGAGCATCTAAGCTTACGTCACCATGAAAGTGACATCTAACCTCCTAACAAACTCTAACCCCTGATCTATATAAACACTGCTATACTAACTACTGCTTATTACATTACATTACATAGAGACAGAATGAACAACTGTTGTATCCCTCCACTGCTGTGAACCCAGCAGTACTTGTCCGGATCAGCAGTGCTTGACTCAAGGCAGTAGATTGAACAGCAGAGCTTTAGTCTTTCATCAGGTCTTCTCTTGAGCAGCAGTTTGACTGTCAGTAGCTTATACGATCAGTAGATAGGAGGTCAGCAGATGTTGAAACCACTTTCAAGGGGAGAGACTTGTATGTAACATTTGCTTATTCTGGATCCACAGCTCTGACCCAGTTTTGGCTTTAATTATCTGTTCCTCTGGTAGGGTTCAATCCCAACAGCATTTCTAATATTGGTAACGTAAAAAGTAGTGTATTACATATGGTAGTGTAAATGAAAGTGCAATTGTCTAATATGTGTAATGAATTACGGAATTTGTCAAAGAAATGACAAAAATGCATATGTGCATGCTTGTGTATTATGGATGAAATGATTGATGAAAGAGAAAGTAGTGTACCAAAACACCTTATTTCATGTTGATACATATAGATGCACATGTGCATTTCTAATATTGTTAATGTAAAAAGTAGTGTATTACACGTGGTAGTATAAATGAAAGTGCAATTGACTATTCTTTGTAATGAATTACAGAATTTGACAAAGAAATGATACATATGCACATGTGCATGGATAACTGTTACTCGAAAAAAAATTATGAATTTTTTTTTATTTTTTTATTAACAAAATATAACGATTTTTCCAAATAAAAAATAGTAAAAAATAAAAAAAAAATTTGGGTGTGTTTTAGATTTTTTTTAGGAACTACTGTTTGTTTCGCATTGGTTCTCGCGGTTCTCACAATAAAGGGTGGTTCCTAACGGATCTTTGTCCTATATATATATATATATATATATATATATAGGGTAAGGTTATTCTAAAAAGACCAAAAGTGTGAGAAATGTAAGAAAGAATCTCAGCAATTAGATCTAAATTAATTGAAAAGGGTAAACAAGTAATTTTATCATTAATTCAATTAATTGAAAACTTCCCATAACCGCCACCTTAATTATAGGAAGTATATAACACCATTCAGTAAGTATATAACACCATTCAGCAAATATATAACACCATTCAGTAAGTATATAACACCATTCAGCAAGTATATAACACCATTCAGCATTCAGCAAGTATATAACACCATTCAGTAAGTATATAACACCATTCAGCAAGTATATAAACCATTCAGCAAGTATATAACACCATTCAGCAAGTATATAACACCATTCAGCATTCAGCAAGTATATAACACCATTCAGTAAGTATATAACACCATTCAGCAAGTATATAACACCATTCAGCAAGTATATAACACCATTCAGTAAGTATATAAACCATTCAGCAAGTATATAACACCATTCAGCAAGTATATAACACCATTCATTGACTAAACATCTAATCGAAACATATTTTTTTCTCTATATAAGTATAGCAATATGGTACTCATATTAAAGATAAAAAACGCTCGTTATTATGGTGAAATTTTTTTTTAAAAAAAAGTTACGTATAAAAAGTTATTGGCGTTTAAAAAAGACGGGGGAAGTTAAATGTGCATTACCTAATTTCTAGTGGGTATAAAAGACTATATTGCCCTAAGATATTTCAAATCAGTCCAAATGAATGAAAATATTTTACAATTTGGTCCCTATTGATCTCAACCATTAGATCAAAAGATCTAATGGCTGAGATTCTTTCTTACCCTTCTCACACTTTAGGCCTTTTTTACAGGATCCTTTACATATATATATATATATATAGGGTAGGAATCCTAAGAGAAGTCCACCCTATTTGAGAAACTTGAGAAGCAATCTGGACCACACATTTTCCTTAAGCAAAAAATGTGAAAAAAATGCAAATTTTGTTTTTTTTTTTTTTTTTGAAAAATCGCAGCTTTTTCTTTAAAAAAATTTTTTTTTTTAGGATTTATACACATGTGTATATTGTTAATCTTTTAACTATACATATATGTATATTGTCCATTATACATATATGTATATCCATGTTTAAAATTGAAAAAATATGTATATTGTTAATCTTAAACCATAAACACTAAAGCTAAACCTTAATGCTAAACCCTAAAGCTAAACCCTAAAGCTAAACCCTAATTCTAAACCCTAAAGCTAAACCCTAATGCTAAACCCAAAAGCTAAAACTAAACACTAAAGCTAAACCCTTAATGCTAAACCCTAATACAAACCCTAAAGATAAAGCTAAACCCAAAAGCTAAACCCTAATGCTAAACCCAAAAGCTAAACCCTAATGCTAAACCCAAAAGCTAAACCCTAATGCTAAACCCTAAATACTATTGCTAAACCCTAATGTTAAACCCTAAAGCTAAACCCTAAACCATAAAGCTAAACCCTAAACCCTAATGCTAAACCCTAAATACTAATGCTAAACCCTAAATAACACTTATTTTTCAATTTTAAACATGTATATACATATATGTATAATGGACAATATACATATATGTATAGTTAAAAGATTAACAATATACACATGTGTATAAATCCAAAAAAAAAAAAATTTTTTTTAAAAAAAATTAATTCTTAAAGAAAAAGCTGCGATTTTTCCCAAAAAAAAAAAAAAAAAAAAATTTTTTTTGCATTTTTTAACCTTTTTTTTGCATTTTTTTGCTTAGGGAAAATGTGTGGTCCAGAATGCTTCTCAAGTTTCTCATTTAGCCTACTACTTTTCTCACATGATCCTTATCCTATATATATATATAGAGAGAGAGAGAGAGAGAGAGTAAATTACAAAAATCGTCCTTTATGTATGCTACTTATTGCAAACTGCGTCCTTTGTCTTTAATAAGTACGGTAACTGTACTCGATGTTTACAAACTCTTACACATTATGTCCTTTAACCCTAGCTCGGTTAGTTTTTATGGTTAAATATGAACAAATGAACCCCACATGAGGGTGTTTTGATCATTTTATCCTAAATTCTAAAATAAATAATAAAAAAATTATATATACTAGTATTAAATACATAAACATACACCCACATAGACAACTCTCTTTCTCTCTCTCTAACAACATACACCAGCTCTCACTCTCTAATTTTGGGACCACTACCACCAGACCGACCACCACCGCCATACACCTCACCAGACCAACCACCACCGCCATACGCCTCACCAGACCACTGCCACCACCTGCACACACCCCATCGGACCACCACCACATCCACACCCCCACCACCGCCATAGCACCACCACCATCGCATGACCACCGCCTCGTCGGTTCTTGAGAATGATGTGAAGATGAACCGGTAAGTTGCTGGACAGCGTTTCTAAAGTCATTCTTGTTCATATTGTAAACCTGAGGTTGAGACACTGGCCTTACAAGATTATTATTATTATTATTATTATTATTATTATTATTATTATTATTATTATTATTATTATTATTATTATTATTATTATTATTATTATTATTATCGAAATTTGATTGGGGTAATGGGTTTCTTCTAATATTCTTACTGATCTTGTTCACACCCAAATGTTCACTGTGCTTGTTTCTTGAATTATCCATTTTGTTGAAACTTGAAACCCTAAAGGTTGAAGCTTTATCCCCAATTTCAAATACCCAGAAACTAAAATTTGCAGAATTAAAGAAGAGGAGACTAGTGATTGACTTACGAGTGAAAAGGGATGATGGTTGAAGAGTATTTCAATGAATCATTGTGGCTCCATATGAATTTGTTGAATGTTATTATGAAGAGTATGAATAACATAACAGAACCGCTAATTTGGGGATTTGGATAGAATGTATTTATTTATTTATTTATTTATCATTTGTTTTAGTATTTTTGGTAAAATGACCAAAATACCCTCATATGGGGTCCATTTGGTCATATTTAATTAAAAAAACTAACTAGGTTATTGCTAAAGGACATAACATGCAAGGGTTTGCAAACATCGAGTACGTTTACTGTACTTATTAAAGATAAAGGACACAGTTTGCAATAAATAGCATACTTAAAGAACGATTTTTGTAATTTACTCATATATATATATATATATAGGGTAAGGTTCATGCGAGAACCAATGTGAACACAACCTAAAATAGCTAAAAAAACCTAACCCCCACCCCCCTCAAAAAAAAAAAAAAAAACCTAACACCCCCCCCCCCCCCCCCACTCAAAAAAACCTAACCCCCCAAGCTAAATGCTAAAAACTAAAACCCCCAAAAAACCTAAAAAAACCCTAACCCCCCCCCCCCCCCCCCAAAGCTAAAATGCTAAAAACTAAACCCCCAAAAAACCTAAAAACAATCTAAAAAAATAAAAAAAAAATGTAATTTTTTTTAATATTTTTTATGTTAAAATCGCTACTTTTAGTAGCAAAAAAAAATAAAAAATTTTGCTTTGATTGTGTTCACATTAGTTCTCCCGGTTCTCGCAATAAAGGGTGGTTCCTAACGGATCTTTGTCCTATATATATATATAGAAATATTTTGTAAGAATAAAAAAGATGAGGTTTTAATCAATAAGAATAAGAATAATTAATTTTACTTCATTTAATATTTGTATTTAATTTTAATGTAAGAGTATATTTGTAAACTTACATAGATCATTAATTTTTAGTCTTCTTCTTTAATAGCAAACTAAGGGGCTGTTTGGCTAAGCTTATTGTTTTGACTTATTTACTTATTTGCTTATTTGAAAAGCAAATAAGTCATAATGGAATGACTTATTTACTTATTCATCTCACATAATAAGCTAACCCAAACACCTTTTAACTTTTCAAAAAGCAAATAAGTAAATAAGTCAAAAAAATAAGCTTAGCCAAACAGCCCCTAAATTAAATTTGTAACTTATTTTCAAAATATATTATATATATAGTGCAGGGTTCAAATGAGAAGAAATGTTTTGTAAGAAGAAAAAAGAAGAGGTTTTAACCAATAAGAATAAGAATGTATCATTTTACTTTATTTAATATTTGTATTTAATTTTAATGTAAGGGTATATTTGTAAACTTACATAGATCATTAATTTTTAGTCTTCTTCTTTAATAGAAAACTAAATTAAATTTGTAACTTATTTTCAAAATATATATTCTTTTCAAAAAATATAGAAAAAATTAATTTAGAGCGTATGACAAATTAGTAGGTGTGTAGGATAAATTACGAGTTGTGTAGGATAAATTTAAATACGTGTAGGGTGTAGGATAAATTTCGGTATGTGTAGGATAACTTTTTATGTGTGTAAGAAAAAAAATAGTGTAGAGAATAATAATCTTTATGAGTAATTAATTACTTAAATATTGTAATAAATGAGATGAAAGAAAAAACTACTTAATATTTTACAATTGTACTATTTGTTCTTTTTCTTCTCAATTAAATTTTCTTCTTAAATGAACCTCCCATATATGCGTGTGTGTGTGTGTGTGTTATATATGCGTCTAGATAGAGGGTGTTGCTAAATGTAATCTTTTTTTTTTTAAATTGTACTTACACTTCCTCCCCTAAAGTTTGTATAATAAATACAATCAACCTTTCTATTTTTATTTTAAAATTGCATAAAGAAACATCCCTATTTTTTATAGAGGATTATCTACTTTCCATAATTTGAATATTGAGATATACGTGTTATTCATATACATTAGAACGACTCCATTAAAAAAATTATGTTGGATGAAAGAAGTAGATTAAGAGAGACCTTAAAGAAAGAATTAGTACAACTTTGATTTTCATCAAAGTTCTAATTGAAGTTATAATCGATTGATCCTTCTTATATGTATTTATCTTTCTCATTAATATAGTTCGTTTAATTTTTTATTGAACAATTATAAGAAATAATAGAATTCCCAAATCAAATTTTAACAACAAATCGATTAACAGGTGTTGTTTGCGGTGGATTTACAAAGAAACGATTCTTTAACAGTATATGTTATAGTTTTGCAGCTTATGAATTCTACCAAAAAAGTAACGTTTCAATTGTTGTTGAACATATAAATCGGTCATTAACTCTTGCAACTTTATTTATAATTATACTCTTATACAAAAAGCAAGATGTACTCCTTTATTTAAAACGTATACCCCTCTATTTAACACACATACCCCTTCCATCATTTGTTTACACATATCCCTTCCTTTTTTATTTGGTTCTTTTAAAGTAAATAAAAATTAATTGCATGCTTCAACTACCATTTACATTTAAATCATCCACGGCCGTTTACTTTTAAAAGAAAAAAAAATAAGCATGTTTAATTGAAAAGAAAGGATCACATTTTCAGTCACAAGCATGTTTCGGTTGGAAAAATCTTGGAAGAAATCAAGATAATGAGCTACTTGTTTTTTTTTTCCGAACGGCCAACAGAAATTTTTATTCATTGTAGCAAGGCGCTACCCACCATAATTACATGAAAGTAAAATAACATTTGCCAAAAGACAATAATAAATTACATAACTTTAGCCAAAACAACTAAGACGGCACCATTCTTCCCATGTTAAGTTCATCTCCTTTGATCGATTTTTAACCCACAAGTACGCCATTGCCTTCACTTCCTCCAAGACTTTTATGGTATTAGGTGATCCTTGCTTGAAAATGACCTCATTTCTCATCCTCCAAATACACCAAATTGTAACTAACACGATAGCAGTTATTGCCTTTTTCTTTTGCCTCAAGCCTGGGGTAAAACCATGTAAATCTAGTAAATATTTAACGTCAAAGGCGATGCTCGGTGGCATTCTACACCAACCCGCAATATTCTGCCAAATGGTTTGAGCGAAATGGCACGACACAAACATATGTTCACTAGTCTCATCGTATTCACCGCATAACGTGCACCATGGATTTTGTACCGGGATGTTACGAGTCGATAATGCGCACTTAGTTGGCAGTCGTTCCATCTCTGATTGCCATGCTACAATAGCCACCTTCTTTGGGACCCAGTTATTCCACTCGAAAACTCTACTTGGTTGCACTCTATTAACCGAGCTAAGTATTTTTTTCAACCCTGAAACATTAAAACTACCAGATGCATCATGTTTCCAACTCCAGACATCACCACCGGTTCTCAAATTAATGGACCCAACTAGTGCTAATAGTTGCTGAAACTGAGCAGACTCCTCAGGACTGAAATCTGGCCGAGTCCAATTCCAGTTGAAACTTAATCCAGAGACGCCGACCACCACTCGATCTGCCACCACACATTCTTTTTCTTTTTCAAGCTTGAATAGATCCGGGAGCCGTACGTAAAGAGGTTCCGGTTCAGACCAGCAGTCCAACCAGAACGATACCATGCTGCCATTAGAAATAGAGGCTGAAAAAGCCCATTTCAGGTCTATTTCCGCGTTTAACAGGATTTACCGAATACTTATGATGTTCTTCCATGGGCCGGGTATCGAAATTTTGACTGGAATGTCACTCCATGCCCTCGAATTGTGATGAATAGCCCATACAACTTTCCTCCATAAACCGTTTTTCTCCGTCTTAAATCTCCACCACCATTTTGCCAACATAGCTAGATTAGCATCTCTAAGAGACCCAAATCCAAGTCCCCCATATTCAACAGGAGCAATTGTTTTTTCCCAAGCTACCCAATTCATTTTGGCCTTTTCTTCCGATCCCCCCCCCCCCAAAAAAATACCCTATGGATCTTATCCAGGGATTCCAAAACCTGTAATGGAGCTTTAAATAGCGAAAAGTAATATGTTGGGAGAGAATTCAAAATCGATTTTATAAGAGTTATTCTTCCACCATAGGATAAAGTTTTTTCTTTCCATAATGAGAGACGATTTTTAAAAATCTCTATCACCGGTTTCCAATTACGCCCAAGGTTCATATTCGCCCCAACAAGCAATCCTAGATGTTTAAAAGGAAACGTACCTTGTTTGCATCTAAGGAAATTTGCCATGGTTTGAACCTCTTGATAGCTTATACCAATGCCATATATACTACATTTTGCAAGATTTACTTTCAACCCTGAAGCTAAGTAGAAACATCTAAGTAACCGACGAAGGTTAGTGGTATTTGCTAAGGGCCATTCACCAACAACCATTACATCATCTGCATAAACGAAGTGCGAGAGAGGTGGACCTTCATTAGTAAGCCTTATCCTATGAAACAAACTAATGGATACCGCTTTTTTCATGATACCGGTCAAAGCTTCCATGACTAACACAAATAGGAACGGAGAAAAAGGATCACCTTGTCGGAGCCCACGAGTACAATCGAATTCCCTAGTTGGCGACCCGTTCACAAGAACCGAGGCTCTCGCTGAATATAATGTAGCCATAACCCAAGGGCCACCGACTTGGAAAATTCATTTGTGCCATTATAGAATTAAGGAACGCCCAGTTAACTGAATTATATGCTTTATTGATGTCCACTTTGAAATGCATACTTTTCTTTTTGGATTTCTTCAACCAACTTAGGATTTCATTGAGAATAAGAGGCACATCCATGACATTTCTTCCTGCCAAAAAAGCGGATTGTTGCTCTGAGATTAACTTCCCCATCACCCCTTTTAACCGGTTCATGAGCACTTTAGAGATAGCTTTATTTATTACACCAATTAAGCTAATCGGTCTAAAATCCGATGGGCCAACAAGATCCTTGACCTCGGGATAAGTGCGATAAAAGAAGAAGTACAACACTTATTAAGAGAGCCATCCGTATAGAATTTATTAAACAATTTCAAGAGATCATCTTGAAGCACCGACCAACACTTCTTAAAAAAATTTAAAGTTAACACCATCCGGCCCCGGTGCTCGATCCCCATCACACTCCCAAACTGACGCCTTTATTTCATTAACTGAGAAAGGTTCATCCAACATGATTGCCTCGGCCTCGGATAAAGTAGCTAAATTTGGGCATTCAAAATCCGGTCTAACTAACATGGGTTCCGTAAATTGTTGATGAAAGAAATCATAAAGTGCCTCCTTTATAGCCAACGAATTTGTGACCCACTCCCCATCAATCCTTAACCCATTTAGCCTGTTAGTGCTAATATTGGAATTAATGATATGGTGGAAAAAAAAAATTTTCATTCCCTTCAAAAGCCCATCTAGATCTAGACTTTTGTCGTAGATCCAGTTGTTTAATCCTGTTAAACTCCGCTACGTAATTCCTGCATTCCGCTCTTTCTTTTAGTTCATCTCCCAATAACACTCTTTCTTCCGCCAATTTTTCTATACCAATCATCCGCCGCTTATTACTGACATATATTCCCTCGCTTTTTTGTTTCTCAACTTTTAACCAGGTCTTAATATTATTTTTCAACCATCTTAGCTTAATTGCAAAAGCTAGATCATCTGGGCCTGAAAATGAAAACAAATCACTCATTTGCAAACCATAACTCAAGAAACCGGGGTACTCATACCAAGAGTTAAAAAAAAATCTAAACGGAAATAGAATAATCGGCCGATTTACTTAGTTTTTTTTTTTACCATTATCAGATATGTATGTGAAATTTCCCCCACCCATATTATATTCCACTAGCCCAGCCGACAAGATAAACTAGTTAAACGCATCCGCATTTGCCTCAATAAACTCTGAATTCATACGTTCGTTATTATTCCGTACATCATTAAAATCCCCCATCATAATCCACAACCCCTGCAAAGAGTTCTGAATACCCAATAATTCTGACCAAACGGCCCGACGACTGACCGCATCATTCGGGGCATATACGTTAACCAGATTAATCCTATAACCAGATTGAACAAGAAGACCCGAGACAATAATATAATATCTATTATGGATTAGATTATCACACCTGAGAATTGCTGGACACCAAATGCAAGCCCACCCTCCAGATCTGCCTTGGGAATTTACCACTGCTAGTTTGAATTCCGGTCTGCCCCAAAACTGATTAAACACAAAAGACTCCGAATCTTGCAACTTTGTCTCTTAAATGGCTAAAAATGGATTCCGTAGCTTATTTTTAACCCCCTGATCCAGTCCGTTTTCCATTGATTCCGCACACCTCTGAGATTAATAGATAGACAGTTCATCGATTACCAGTGTATACACCTTCTTCCAAAATCAGGTTTTCAGTAGCAGCCTCAAAACCATTCAAATTAATACCTAACAACGAACCAACATGTATAGTGGCTTCCACCTCCGTATTTAGGTTGTGGGGGATAACAGAATCCAATGGCGTCTTACGGTACCCTAGCCCCGATTCGACAGCAGCAGTGTTGACTGGGTTTGTCGGCGATCCGTTCCTAGGTAAACTTTCTTCGGTCGCCTCCGTACTCTATAGTCCTTCTAGATTAACATTATCGTCACCAGCTGGGGTATTAAGATCTAAAGTATCATTGGCCGGCTCATGATTTTGTCAAAATAAACGTTGGGATGGTCCTTGAAGAGACCCTGTTGACGTTGGACTCCTTACATGTCTGGGCCTTTTACCAAGATTTACTATTGGAGTTAGGCCATTAAACCCAATAGACGAGATGGGCCGATCCACATCACTCATTGAATTATTCGAAGTGTTTACACAACCATTACTTTCATTGGGAACGTGCACCTGGTCAGCGCCTAATTTAATATTGTTGGAACAATGTGCCGACTTATCCTCTTCTCCATGCACCTCATGCAATCCCAAAGACCCCACATTAATTGGAGTCCCATCGTTTACCTATGCCTGTTGATGTACCAGAGACTCATTGTTTTCCAACGTTCCAAGTGTACCGTCCCTATTCATGCCTGGCTGGGCAGATCCTTGTTCTTCCGGCACCGGTGCCTGAGGGGATTTCTCGCATTTTTCCGGTGACAACTTACTTCCAGACTGGACATGGTTTCCATCAGCGTCCATATTCGGCCTAAATTCACCTTCCTCAGCATCATCCAGCATATCATCAACCTTTGTGTCTGATTCCGATCCCGTAATATCTGTCATTGAATCATAATCGAATTTTGGAGACCATATTTCCGAGATTTCTGAGGCCCAGGCCACAATACTTTTGTTTTTCCAGGATACAACCACGGCTTCGTCAATTCTAGATTTCTGAGTTGTAAGCACCATGACTGATCCTGTCGAGTTATCCTCCACTTGCCATGAGAAGTCTGACGGTTGGACAACGTCACCGAACAAGCCTCCAATCCGATCATACAAAGTGTTTTCCCGAACTTGAAACAGAACACCAGAGATTCTTAGCTTCACTATCCGATTAAACGGGATATCCTCCCCATGCCATAAACTAAATTTCAAAAACATTGCAGAGAAAATTTTCGAATAAATTTCCATGGATGTCACCGCTAATTCTTTATCCCTTAAAGTTATAAGAATAGTTAATCCTCCAACGTAAGACAAACCAAAATTAGTCATCCCCTCTTCCTCCATAACCCTTTTGATATTGCATAAGGACCAAACATCTTTAGCTTGACCAATAATGGATCTACTGATACAATGTAGAGGATATAAAGAGCCTTTGCCCTCTACGCTAACTGGTTTTGTTCCTTGGTTATTATCTTCTTTCCGCCCATTGAGTTTATCAGCATAGCTTACTCCTTCCCGGACAAAAGACGATCCCACCCGGATCCGATCCAAACGGCTTATTCATCATTGGTGCTTTCCCATTGTGTTTCCTCGAATCGGCGTCATTATTGTAGCTCCTCGGATTTGCTTCCTTTTGTCTCCATTCGCTACGTCCCGTACCTTCCACTGAATAGTTGAATCTCTTATGGTTCTTATCATATTTTTCCAGGGATACCAAAAGTTTCACATCATAGATCTTCACCATGTTCATGAATGCCAGGGTTTCTTTCATATTTATCACCCCTACATATCGAACAAAGCCAAAGAACCTGCCCCTTGCATCCCTTTTCCGAGCTATATATACTTCCGATATAAACCCATGAGGTTGAAAGGCCCTCCATACTATGTTTCTTGTAACTCTGTCGGGTAAGTTCTCTACCAGAAACGTCCATTCGACTCTGTCTCCTCTACTTCTTTGGTTCTTCCTATTTTGCACGTCTGTCCACGATCCACCATAATCTCCCTCACACTCGTTATCGTTCATTTCTGTTCAGATGACCAGCCAAGAGACCCAAAAGGCGAATGGATTAAACAGAGATCTAGATAGAATGATGTCACACCCCAACCGATGGCGGAATCATCGGGGCGTGGCACTGAGCGAAACAAATTGTTCATGAGAATCTATAACAACTATTAATGACAATATTTTTAAGGTTCAATATCCCATACTATTAAACAAATAAAGCAAGACAGTCATTACAGATATTCAGTCTCAAAAACAAGTTCCATTCCGACAACTCGGATTTATTTGGTGAGTTTCTAGACTTCCTAACTTGTTGCAGGATAACATCCAATTAACCTGTCACATAAGTTAAAATAAAAGTCAATACATAAAGTGAAGGCGAGTGCACAAGTTTGCATAGTAATAGTATAAAAAGCGTTTACGCATAACCAGCATGTAACACGTAATGGGCGAAGCATGTAACTACCGACAATGATACAACCTAACCACGCGACTGTGATGTAGAGTATGCGCGACACATGTTCACCGAAGCGAACACGTGAAGTAATGTGATGTGATCCCTAGCAACCCCTGTCACACAGCTGCTGAGTCCGAACTATAGTACTATCGTTGCTTGAGGCGGTCTAGTGTAACATTGTATAGGCATAGCAACATGCATTCAACAAATCACGTATAGCATGTGGGAGCAGTTAGCGTTTATAAAGTGTTTGCGTTGTGTGTTGTGTTTTGATAGAAAACGTATGTAACACCCAAAAGTGCATTAAACGAAAATGGGTTCGAGTATACTCACAAAGCGTGTACTAATCAAGAAACACAATCCTCAATGGATTAAAGGGAGCGTCGGGTCAGCCTGCGTACGGGAACAGAAGCATAAGTCCTCCAGAGTGCTGAAACGGACAGAAATCGAAGTGTCGGTGGGAGAATAGAAGCATCGTACGAAGCTGATACCTTCGTACGAAGGGGCCCTTCGTACGAAGGTGGGTCTTCGCACACGTGCTGCTTCCGTTGTCCAAAATCGAGTGTCTTCGCGTCGTCCTCGGAAAATCGAGTGTTCATCCCTCCAACCTTAAGCTATTGATTGAGCTTAGAATCGGAGAGGTCTTTGATTGTGTCAAAATGGAAATTGGGCTGTGTTGGGTAAACCAGAGCCTTCGTATGAAGACAGTGCCTTCATACGAGGCCATCTCCCTTCATACGAAGCTGGCTTCGCACAGAACAGTCCAAGTAAAAAACGTGGCTGTTTTTGGCATTTGGTGCTGTGTTTTCCCCTGAATCAGATGTGATTTCGAGTCCTCTTCAAGCTGGTTTCGACATTACCTTGTTCCACTGTTCAGTGAATGAGATACTTGCCGTTTTTAGGTCCGTTTAGGGTGCAGAAATCAAGTTTAAAAAGGTTTTAGAGGGTTTTCACCCAGATTCAACACTTGGTGAGTGTGAAATCAACTGATTTCTGACTTGGGAAGTCGAAGCTAGTCCCAATACACCTTGCTAAGTGTAGATTAGGGATGAAAGAAGAAGTTTTAATGAAAAAGTTGAAAGGTTCTTGCGTAAAGTAGGAATTTATGAAGAAAAGAAGAAGTTAAGTGAAAAGTTGATTGTTTTTATGTGAAAACAGAAGATATTAAATGAAAACGTAGTGATTCTTTTGAAAATCAAAGTGGAAAACGTTGTATAATTGAAGAAAACTGTTAAATCTTACTTGAAAATGGTTGGACAGTAATTCGGCAGAGGTTCGGCTCAAAATCAGCAAGTGAGAAATGAATGAGGAGGGCTTGGGTATTTATAGAGGGAGTGGGTTCGCACAGAAGAGCCTGGTTCGAACAGGTTGCCTTCGTACGAAGCCGCCTAGCTTCCAACCAAGGTGTTGTTTTGTGCAACCTTTTCCTCGTTTCGCGTGTAAGATGCTCGTTTGATGCGTTGTGTTGTGTTAGATATTATTGGTACTTTAAGTATTTTAGCGTAGCACTGAGTTTCGAGTTGCGTTGCGTTGCGTTTTAGAGTGATAAATCGAGTTGTGCGAGTAGCGTTGAGTTTGCGTTGTGATAGCGTTTGCGAGTAACAATTCACATAATTAAGCACACACAAGTAAAGCACATAAGAACACACGCATAACATTACTACTACTGATAACAGCGTTTGCGATTGTAAAGCGTTTTAGTCATGATCAGTGTATGCGGGGGCGTATGATAACCAAACAAACAAACACGGCAAAATAAATAGTATAGTTCCCTGTAAATCATGTTGTGTATGCGTTGCGAATATAAAGCGTTTAAGCGTATAGCGGTGCGGTGTGATGAAATAGTATTTAGTATAACATAACCTTTTGTTTATATCGAATCCCGGGATTCAAGTCGGTTACAATTGAAGTGAAAGCAACCAGGTAACGATCCGAAAAGTCGGGTTGTTACAAATGAAGGGTCTAATCAAGGTCTGCTACCAGTAAGCAGATCGAAAGGACCTCGCACGCTAAACAGATTTAGGTTTTCATCGTCAAGTACTCTTAGCGTTATTGGAAGGTTAGAGAGTAAAATACAAAGGCGGTGTGCGAAGTTCTATATCCACATATGTTACAAGTTGAAAAAAAAAAAAAAAAAGAAATCCAATAATTAAATCCATAATGAGCTACTTGTGGTTGTGGATTAAGAATCGCGGGAAGATGTCGGATATGTCTTGGGAGTCATGGTGTAGATTTGATTTGAGAAGAATGGTGTAGTGTCGGGTAGTTTTTTTTTCCGGATTTCGTTGTTTGTTTTCGGTTGTTTGTTTCCAGGTCTTGTTTCGGATTGTGTTGTGCTAGCATCTTGTTAGCTTTTGAAATAAAAGTTTCGTTGGTCGTTAAAAAAAATTGAAAAGAAAGGAAAAAGAACCAATCAATATATGAAACATTTTGATGGTATATGCATGAACGCTTTAAAAATCACAAAACTGCAATATACAACGAATTGATATATCGCTCCAATTAATTTAAATTTTGAAAAGTGAAAAGACACGATGGTTTGAACGGGTGTTTTTTATTTCATATAAATGAAACCCCTCTCAATATTAAACGATAATTTTAGATTAAAATTCAACCTATAACAGTAAATTTCAAAATTAATACACATATCTTTATGAACATGATTGATTTCTATATAAGTGAACACTAGTACAGTATATTTGATGATCTTGTTAACTTTTTAATAAAATCAATATTATAACTGTATCACAATCCATTTTGTCATCGTGCAGGCTCAAACAAAACCCAACCCCTTGCATATTGTGGTGTATTAATTTAGTAGAAAAAAGAATATGGTTTATGAATATTTAAAGTAAAAAGTGTGAGGAATCAGGAATGAAATTTTAAAGGTGAATTTGAAAAGTTTTAAAATGGTTTTTTAGAAAATAGGTATGAAAAGTAAAAAAATGCAATTAGCGACACCCATAAAATGTTATTTATACCATATTTTAAAAATTAATTCTCAATAATCTTTGAATATATTTTTATTCTAGTTGATTTATATAATAAATATTCAAAAAACATGGTCAGTTTGTTCTAACATTCTAGTAATTTTCTACATATTATTTTCCAAAACAAGTACATATTGCAAGAGCATTCACATCTCTTCCCTTATTTTTAGGTGAGAGAGGTATGCATATTATAAAAAGTTGTTATAAGTGGAAGAGAGTAAAAATATTACTGTTCATCTCTAAATTTGGAGACACTATTAACCACTATTAATTTTTTAATACTTTTTTAAAGTGATTGTGAGTGGCAAAAAGAGAAAGGATAATGATAAAGATATAAAAAGATATTATTTAATTGAAAGAAATGAGAAAATATATTGATTTTTAGTGTAATCGTAAGAGTAAAGATAGAGGATGGGATGTATGTACAAGGGAAATGGTAAATGAGTAGTGCAGACCAGAAGTTTCCTTTGGTTGATGTTATTTTTAATATGAGAAAAATTCACCCAACGGTAACAAAGTTTCCTAAGTATTCAACTTAAGTTACTCAAACATTTTTTTAAATGAATAAACCATAACTTTCAATATATTATAATATATTATATTATTTTATGCATGGTTTAAAAAAACGGCCGAGGCGGTCGTACTGAGGCGCGCCTCAGTTCGAAACGGAGGAAAAATGCATATGAGGCGGTGCCTCAGGTTCAGTAATTATACGGACACCTCAGTTAAGCGAGGCGTAAGTTTCAGATCGAGGCGGTACGATTTTGGTGAGGCGTACGTATATTTTTTTAGGCGGGATTAAATGACGGATTAGGGTTTTTTAGGCCCCAAAACCATATTGGCGGCAATAAATAATAGCGCCATTATTTTTTTGTTTCTTTAAATAGCCTTAGGGTTTTTCATTATACACATCCAAAAACACACGCATCTGCAATCTTCTTCAATTGTGATTCTTCACTACAGCTATTTCTTTGCATCTTCTTCAATCTTCAATACAGTTATTTCTTTCAATCTTCAATACAGGTAAGTTTTCTTCACTGCTTTCTTGCATCTGGCTGATTTTTATTGATTCTGTTAATTGATCTTGTTATGACTTATGGCTGATTTTTATTGATTCTTGCTATGGCTGCTTTCTTTCAATTCGTTTTTACTGTTCAAGATACTTGTTGTATAATTGTGTTAGTTTATCCTGTTCCTACTAGTCTGTCTTGTTCCTGTACTCAAAGGAATCGTTTTTTTAATAAAGGATCAAATATATTGCTGCTATAGCTTGTTAATAATATTGCTGTTGTAGCTTGTTAATAATATTGCTGTTGTTAGCTTGTTAATATAATCAAAGTCGGCTGCAATCATGTGTACACATTGATGGGAAACTCTAAAAATATACCTAAGGCTGGAATGTTATAATTTTTTGTGGTTTGAACTTTGAGTTTAGACTTAGTCTACTTGTTTTCTGTATCTCATATTCTCCTCATATCTTCGTATGATTATCTATTTATCTTATACAGGCTTGCTCTTGAAATTTTATTATCTCTGATTTTGTTAATAATATTATGTATAACTTAATATTGCTGTTGTACCTGTAAATTGTAATAATACTTGTTGAGTTGCTGTAAATTGTAATAATACTTGCTGTTAACAGTTAATATAAATATAATACTTGCTGAGTTGTTGTATAATACATTAATACTTGTTGTTGGCCTGTTAATAATACTTGTTGTTAAAAGTTAATATAAATACTTGCTGTTAACAGTTAATATAAATATAAATACTTGTTGTTAACAGTTAATATATATATATATATATATAATACTTGCTGTATAAACTGTTGAATTTGTTTAGATTTTAGGGATGTCTAGTAAAAATGCAAGGAAGGATCCCGCTTGGAAGTATTGTGTAGAAATTGACGTACCGTCATCGGGTGTAAAAAAGGGTTACAAATACATGAAATGTAACTTTTGTAGTAAAGATTTTAATGGAGGAGTGAAGAGAATGAAGGATCATCTTGCCGGTACACACAAAGATGCCGCGCCTTGTTTACGGTGCCCGCTGAAGTGAAAGACGAAATTAAGAAATACTTGAAGGCTTTTCAGGATTCTAAGTTTGCTGCCCAACCCAATTTTGAAGAAAATGTCGAAAGTGGGGCATATTACACCGGTAGTAGCGGTAGTGTTAGCAATCGTGGTGTTAGAGGACCAAGGGATCGACATGTGCATGTGGTGAGTGAAGGAGGAACACAACTGTGACATCTGTGCTTGTGTAATCATTGTATAACTCAGAACAATTCAAATATCAATAAAACAATGTGTTTTGATCCCAATATTTGTTTATTTATGCTTGACATTTTGCGCGTTATGATTTTTGTTCGATTTCAAACTCTTAAACGCTTTCTGGAAAGTTATACGCAAACTAATGCGTAAACGTAATCAGTTTATCACGACATACACTCTGGAATATCAACATAAGCTTAACATACCTTAAATAACCTTTACCTAACTTAGAAATAAGTTTTGAAGGGTTTGGTATGGCAAAAACAAGTTTATTCGATCACAGGACTATTTGCGACAAACTGCAAAAGTCTGCCGATTCGTATAGCAACGTACACTCCGGGACAAGATCATAAGCTAAACATACCCTAAATACCCTTAACATAGCTTAGAAATAAGTTTTGAGGGGTTCAGCATGCGAAAATGCGCTTATTTGATCACAGGGACTAAAAGCGTCAAAACTGCGAAAGTATGCATATGCTTACATATTTTGCGTTCTGACCATATCCGGACATCCAAAAAAATTTTTCATCATTAAAATATTGTATTTTAGTGATGGAAATGCAAACAATTCATTCGTTTCGCAATTTGGGTCGTTTTCGTGTCCGTTACGATTTCCGTCGTAATTAACCGAACAACGCAACCGTACAGCCAAACGAACCAAAATCCGTGACATTTTTGAGCATAATTCAAGTTAAATATACTTTAACTTCATTGTGGAGCTTGAAAATGGGCTTGACGGGTGCTAGAAGTGCCAAAACGCGACGAAACAAGCTCAGGGGCTAAAACTGTCATTTTGCAAAAGTTGCTGGCCTGCAGATGCCATACGGACCGTATGGTGAAGTGATTATGGTCCGTAAGCATGTTCCAGCACAATAGAATCCAGAATCTTCAAAATCAGCTGCAGAACTTGTTTTTAATCATGGTTTTTGTATCTTGTGGGCTGGTTTGTGTGATCTCTAAGACCCTTAATCAGTGTTTAACAAATGTATGGCCAAGATCATGCCTTGATCAACTCAAAATCAGTTGGCATTGATCCAAAGGTCCAAGAATTTCTATAAATAACAAGGGGTTTCTTCATTTCAACTTGCTCATTTGCTTTCTTCTTCATCTCTGCTCTATTTGAGGCTACCACTTGGTTGGATGCTTCATACTTGAGTCTTCTTGATCATCTTTTTCAGCCTTGAATGTGACAACTCGAGTTTTCAAGGTCTTTCCTCAACACGTTACTTGTTTCAAAAGTGTGTTGCATAACTTGTTTGTCTTGTAATTGTGCACGTTTGTTATACGTTGAGATACTGTGTTATTATTTAGTATTTGATTTATGTGTTAATGTGTAACTTGTGATCTGTTTGCAATTAAAACCCTACACGACGAAACACTGGAGTTTCGCCATAAACCACCTCCATGAAACCTTAGAGTTTCGTCACTAACCAACTCGACGAAACCTTGGAGTTTCACCATTCCCTTATCGACGAAACAAGTACGGGCCCAACACCTCTATACGTATGTATAACGGGGAAGGGTTTCGTGAGGGCACATAACTAATCATTTGGCAAACCCTAGACTCTTATTCTCTCCCTTTCACCCAACGACGATTATCATCCTCTCATCATCATTCTCTCGAAGTTCTTTTACCTTATTCCGAACCCGGTTAGTACATGATCGCTAGACATAACTTGGTTGTTGTTAGATTAGTATAATCATCTTCATAAGATCTTGTACAGTATGATTGACATGTATGATATGAATCATGATTTGATATGAACACGATTACGAGTCTGATAGGTATCATCAAATGCAGAATTAGGGTTGTTTGGAATATGTGAATAACCATTATGGAGAAACTGTTTTATATGAATGAAAACAATATTGTTTAGGCATGATGATTTAATTGGCCTGATGACTGGATATCTTTCGGGAGATAATGAATGATTAGGGTTTCTTGTTATTATTGATTCGAATAGGATGTTGATCGATGAGATAAGTTGTTGATATTGATGAATCTGTGAATTTGTCTGCATGTAATGGCCATCGTATATGCTAGATTGTTTAGGATTAATGTATGATTATGTTATGATTGAATAATGATTTCAAACTGATTGTTTTGCTGACGGCAGCTAGGGTTTCTGTGTGATTAACTGTTGTCACGATGTAACATATGTGTTCTGACGAAACACTGATGTCGATGAAACTTGGGGGTTTCGTCAGCTGAGGTCACGACGAAACCTGGGGGTTTCGTCAAAGGGAGCCACGACGAAACTAGGGGGTTTCGTCAACAAGGGATCACGACGAAACTTAGGAGTTTCGTCAAAAGGGTAAACTGGACAGTTAACTTAGTTAAGTCTGTTAGCAGATAACTGTGTTAGTGTAGACTGAGAAACAGTTATGTGTTGTCATGTGAAGCATGGATTGCATGAACATGAATAACTGCCTATGTGTTACTTGATGATAATTGCCAAGCACACCTTATGATGCTAGATTATACGTGAAACATTACGACAATAAACTGATTGTGTATACGTGCATACCATAGGCTTTGACTGATTGATTTTGAACGAGTAGTTAAGCATACCGAGCAAACCGAGGCGAGTTCACACTTTCCACAAGACATAGGATTCCCAAGGGTTGGGAATGGGTAAAGGATTTGAACAGAAACTGCGCGAACTCTTGGTTTGGAACACGTACACACCCTCTTTATTGAAGGGTGACAACATGTACTAAGGATCTAATCAGAACCTGCGTGATCTCCTGGGTTGGGGACACGTACACACCCTCTTAACTGAAGGGTGACAACACTGATACTAGACCAAAAAAACTCTATCATGAAGTCCATCATTTTATATTGACTTAATCGCCGGGCCAATGGCGAGCGGGTCATTAGTTAGATAGCGCTATTTAGGTTTGACAAGCCTCATACCGTGCCGCAGAGGACGGGCGTGAACTAATGGATCCGGGCACTAGTCAATGATGATAGACATTGACGTCAGGGCACCAACCTACTTTAGTCAGTGGTCGATATGGTAACGGGTCTAGTGGTTCACATGGGGAAGCCCCCACTGGTTATGGATATGTTTGGGAAACAGGGAAACTGGTTAACTTATGGTTTACAAATGATCTCATGGTTTTTGAAACAAACTTATAAATGAACACCAACTGTGAACTCGCTCAACTTTGTTGTTGACTCGTTGTTACATGCCTTGCAGGTCGTTAGGTACTTAAGGATCTTGCACAAGGAGGAAGGAGTCGTTGTGGGACATGGACAGCTGCGTGCCATGTTAAATACTTGAAACATTTAATCTTATGCTTTGGTTTTATACATTATGCTTCCGCTGACTGTTTAAACTTAGCTTACTGGTTTTGAAACACCAATTATAATGTGTTTGATTTTATGCTTACTTTGATTACGTTGTTCAATATGATTAGTGGCTGGATCCTGGTCAGTCATGCCTCCATGCGGTGATACTCTGCTTGTGGAATTTGGGGGTGTGACAGATTGGTATCAAGCCATTGGTTATAGTGAACTTGGTTTTAAAAAGGGAAAATCTTTTGATAAAACCAGACTATAACCTGTACAGTGCTAAACGATCCACAACGACTCGTCGCCCCACGTGCAAGGCTCAACACTCTAGGTGATATGGTTTATGTTTATATTACTTACCTGTTAGTTACATAGTTCATTGTTCATGGTATGCTTGACTAAACGTAGAAACTATTGTTTGAAAACACATGTGTGCTTACTCTCTTCTGTCATCGCACTTTTGCGACACCTTTCTCACTCATGTTTCCTTTGATATGAAGATCATGAGTGGACGACTGAACTTGACTCAAGCCCAGCTGACGGCTCTCATTAATGAACGAGTTGCTGAGGCACTCGCAGCAGCTCTACCAGGAGGTATAACCTGTGATTTCGACCTACACTAGGATGTTTAGATCCTACTCTCGTGTACTAACTCTCGTGCTTAACGTTGTCCTTTCTTACTCTCACAATAGGTCAACCTGCTCAGCCTCCTGTGTGTACTTTTAAAACTTTTATGGACTACCGACCTACTACTTTCAACGGCACTGAAGGAGCTGTAGGCCTCCTCCACTGGTTCGAGAAGCTCGAATCTGTCTTCGAGATGTGTGAATGCCCTGAGGCTCGTAGGGTGAAGTATGCTACTGGTACTCTCGAAGGTGTAGCGCTTACGTGGTGGAACGCTCAGGTCCAAATGCTGGGGTTGGCGGCTGCTAATGTCACCCCATGGAACGATTTCAAGGATTTGATCAAGGAAGAGTACTGCAATCGTGATGACATCCACAAGCTGGAAGTAGAGTTCTATAACTTAAAGATGACGGGGTCGGAAATTGAAGCGTATACGAAAAGATCGAACAAACTGGCTATCTTGTGTCCAACTATGGTGGATCCTCCTATCAAACGCATCGAGCTGTACCTTAAAGGTTTAGTGCCAGAGATCCAGAGCCATGTGACTGCAGCAAACTTTGCCACTATCCAGCAAGTTATTCATTTGATTCATCGTCTCACTGATCAGGAAGTTGAGCAGAACAAGCTGCCAAAGCGTATTGGTGCTACTACTACTTCTGATGCCCCCAGTGACAACAAGCGCAAATGGGATGGAGTCTCAAGCAAGGGTTCAACATCAGCTCAGTCTCAGTCTCAGCAGTGAAAGACTGATGACTACAAGAGCCCTGGTCAACAATCTTCTGGTAGTCAAGGGCAGAGTGGGTATAAGGGGAACCACCCCAAATGCAATCGTTGTGGTTTTCACCACAGCGGACCGTGTACTAAGGGCAACTGTCAGCGGTGTAACAAACCTGGCCATGCAGCCAAGGATTGCAGGAGTCTCTACCCTGCAAATCAGCGACGACAGCAATAGCAGCAGACTCCTCAGAACCAGCAGCAGCAGTAACAACAGAGGGGTAACAACAAGGGATGCTTCCAGTTTGGTACTGAAGGCCACTTCAAAAGAGACCTCCCCCAGCTGAACCATAATCAGAACAACAACAATCAGGGAAACAGAAACAACAATGGGGGAAACAATGATGGCAATGGTGCCAGGGGACGTGCGTTCGTGATTGGTCAGGGTGATGCAAGGAACGATCCCAACGTTGTGATGGGTAAGTTTCTACTGGATGATTTCTTTGTTACTGTTTTATTTGATTCGGGTGCCGATACTAGTTACGTATCTTTAAAAGTTAGTCAGATGCTTAAGCGTACCCCAACACTTTTGAACACCAAGCACATGGTAGAACTAGCAAACGGTAAAAGTCTCGAGGCCACACACATAGTCAAGGGTTGTAATCTCGTCTTAGCTGGTCAGATTTTCCCTATCGATCTTATCCCCATCGTTCTTGGTAGTTTCGACATTGTTATTGGGATGGATTGGTTATCTCAACATCGAGCAGAGATCCTTTGCAAGGAGAAGATCGTCCGCATTCCTCGTTTTGGGGAAGAACCTCTCGTGATTCATGGCAACAAGAGTGGTGCTGTTGTTGGCATCATTTCTTTCCTTAAGGCCCAGAAGTGTTTGCGAAAGGGGCACACTGCTATTCTAGCCCTCGTTACTGACAACTCAACGAAAGAGAAGAAGATAGAGGATATTCCTATTGTACGCGACTTTTCTGAGGTATTTCCCGAGCAATTACCTGGTCTTCCGCCTCACCGTCAGGTTGAATTTCAGATCGATATTGTTTAGCTCCATTAGAATTAGAAGAACTATCCACACAGTTACAAGAACTCTTGGAAAAGGGTTTCATACGTCCTAGCTCTTCGCCCTGGGGAGCTCTAGTATTATTTATGAAGAAGAAAGACGGTAGCTTCAGAATGTGTATTGACTACCGCGAACTCAACAAGGTGACCGTGAAGAATCGCTATCCTCTCCCACGCATTGATGACTTATTTGACCAGTTGCAAGGGTCAAGTTTCTACTCAAAGATTGACCTGAGGTCAGGCTGCCATCAACTGAGAGTTCGAGACGAGGGCATCTCCAAGACAGCATTCAGAACTCATTACGGGCACTACGAGTTTCTGGTTATGCCTTTCGGATTGACAAATGCACATGTGGTCTTCATGGATCTTATGAACAGAGTGTGCAAGCCGTATCTGGATAAGTTTATTATTGTATTTATCGACGACATCCTGATCTATTCTAAGAGTCAGGAGGAACACGAGCATCACCTAAGACTTATTTTGGAACTCCTTCGAGCAGAGCAGTTGTACACTAAGTTCTCAAAATGCGACTTCTGGCTTCGTGAAGTCCATTTCCTAGGCCATGTGGTAAACGAGGATGGGATTCATGTTGATCCATCCAAGGTAGACTCGATCAAGAACTGGCATGCACCCCGTACACAAACATAAATTCGCCAATTCTTGGGTTTGGCGGGCTACTACAGAAGGTTTATCAAGGATTTCTCCAAGATCGCGCAACCCCTCACTTCGCTAACTCAGAAGGGTGTCACCTATCGTTGGGGCGATGCACAGGAATCTGCGTTTCAGCACTTAAAGAATACACTTTGTAGCGCACCTATTCTCTCATTGCCTGAAGGCACAGACGATTTTGTGGTTTATTGCGACGCGTCCATCCAAGGACTTGGTTGTGTGTTGATGCAACGTGACAAGGTCATTGCTTACGCATCATGCCAACTCAAGGTCCACGAGAGGAACTACACTACTCATGACTTGGAGTTGGGAGCAGTTGTTTTCGCACTCAAGATATGGAGACATTACCTGTACGGTACAAAGTGCACCATTTACACCGATCACAGGAGTCTCCAGCATATATTCGAACAGAAGGAGTTGAACATGCGACAGCAATAGTGGGTCAAACTCTTTACTGATTACGAATGCGCGATCAAGTACCATCCGGGAAAAGCCAATGTTGTGACCGACGCTCTCAGCCGAAAGGAGTCAAAACCTAAGCGCGTGCGAGCGTTACAGCTTACCATTCACTCTGGGCTTCCTACTCAGATACGTGATGCTCAGGTTGAAGCATTAAAGGTAGAAAACATTAGGGCTGAGTCCCTACGTGGATTAAGGAAGCGATTAGAACAAAAGGAAGACGACACCTACTACGTAACAGGGCGCATCTGGGTTCCACTTTATGGCAATCTACGTGAGCTTGTAATGGATGAAGCACACAAGTCCCGTTACTCAATACATCCTGGTTCAGATAAGATGTACCACGACTTAAAGACTACATACTGGTGGCCTAGCATGAAAGCCAACATAGCAACCTACGTCAGTAAATGTTTGACTTGTGCGAGAGTCAAGATTGAATACCAGAAACCATCCGGCCTACTTCAACAACTAGAGATCCCGACATGGAAATGGGAGCAAATTTCCATGGACTTTGTTACTGGCCTACCTAGATCACAACGAGGAAACGATACTATTTGGGTGATAGTGGATCGATTGACTATGTCTGCACACTTCTTGGCTATCAAAGAAACGGATAAGTTTTCTACTTTAGCAGATGTTTACCTGAAGGAAGTGGTTTCGAGGCACAGGGTGCCAACCTCCATTATTTCTGATCGTGATGCACGTTTTACCTCTGAGTTGTGGCAAGCGATGCACAAATATTTGGGCTCTCGATTAGACATGAGCACAGCATATCATCCATAGACGGATGGGCAGTCTGAGCGCACCATTCAAACCCTTGAAGACATGCTTCGGGCATGTGTAATTGACTTTGGGAATGGCTGGGAAAGACATCTTCCTTTAGTGGAGTTTTCGTATAACAACAATTACCACACCAGTATCCAAGCTGCTCTGTTTGAGGCATTGTACGGACGTAAATGCCGATCACCTCTTTGTTGGGCAGAGGTTGACGACAGCCAAATCACTGGTCCAGAACTTGTAGTAGACACGACAGAGAAGATTGCTCAGATACGACAACGAATGGCGGCAGCTCGTGACCGTTAGAAAAGTTACGCTGATAAGCGTAGGAAACCTCTAGAATTCCAGGTCGGGGACCGGGTTCTACTTAAAGTCTCACCCTGGAAGGGTGTGGTTCGTTTTGGTAAACGAGGCAAGCTAAACCCACATTATGTTGGACCTTTCGAAATCACTGAACGAATTGGCAAGGAAGCCTACAGATTGAATCTACCTGAAGAACTCAGTGGAGTTCACAACGTATTTCATGTGTCGAATCTGAAGAAGTGTCGGTCGGATGAGACCCTCATAGTTCCTCTTAAGGAACTCACCATCGACGGTCAGCTGCGATTCGTCGAGGAACCAGTAGAAATCACGGACCGATATGTTAAGGTTCTCAAACGTACCAGAATACCTCTTGTTCGAGTTCGTTGGAACTCCCGTCATGGCCCAGAGTTTACCTAGGAATGAGAAGACCAAATGAAACACAAGTATCCCCAATTGTTCGATAACAGTGCAACCACTACTGAGACTGAAGCTACTGTGGAATTTCGGGACGAAATTCCAAACCAACGGGGGGATGATGTGACACCCCAGGAAAACCACGCAACTTAACTAGCTTCCTCAGTGACTACGTGCTAAATTTCGGGACTAAATTTCTTTCAAGTTGGGGATGATGTGACAACTCGAGTTTTCAAGGTCTTTCCTCAACACGTTACTTGTTTCAAAAGTGTGATGCATAACTTGTTTGTCTTGTAATTGTGCACGTTTATTACACGTTGAGATATTGTGTTATTATTTAGTATTTGATTTTTGTGTTAATGTGTAACTTGTGATCTGTTTGCAATTAAAACCCTACACGACGAAACACTGGAGTTTCGCCATAAACCACCTCCACGAAACCTTAGAGTTTCGTCACTAACCAACTCGACGAAACCTTGGAGTTTCGCCATTCCCTTATCGACGAAACATGGGTTTCGTCGGCCCATTTGTTAGTAAAGCCCAGTACGGGCCCAACACCTCTTTACGTATATATAACGGGGAAGGTGATCAGAATGTCGCGCTTCGGTCAAAGATAATATTTATAAGCCCAAATTACCCTTAAGAAATAGTTAGTGGTAGCAAGGGGTCGAACCACGAAGAGTATGTGGTTTGCATGTGGATTTGATTGAATTAGAACAATTGTCACAGTTTATGAAGCTTGCCAGATATTTTTGTATTTTTGTTTAATGGTGAAAGATGTGAATTTGAACTAATGTAATTGGTTTAATTGACTAACAACTACTAATTAACGATTGCAAGAGATTGATTACTAAAACAATAATAAGAAAAAGGGTTCACACCCGGTTTCGGTAATTGCCAACCTAGGGTTTCTACAAGTTTTTAGATTTAACTCAATTGTATACGATTAGCGGATTTAGTGTACCGTGACTTAGGTGCCAATAACTATCAACGTTTCAAAGAACGGACAAGAATGCACTTTGTAATCAACACAAGTAAAACATAACCAAGACAATGCATAGCTACACATAACCATTTCGTAAAGTCATAACTTTTAACATCGTTCAACAATTTACGAATACGAAACAAATGTAAACTATTGTCTAAGGTTTCAAAAATCAATACAAGTTGTCACAAAGTTGAATCAAGAACAATTCAAAACCCTAAATTTAACAACTACCTACACCGGGGTGAAACCAAGGTGATTAGCCGCTCATGGTTGAAGAAACTTGATCACCGGATGATTGAAACATGGATTGGACCATCTTGAAGCTTGAATGATGGAGAAATGGTGAATGGTTAGGGCTTTGGTGAATGGATTGGACCTAACGAGAGCCCATCCGGGACGGGCAATACCCCGTCCCCGACGGGTATTGGTTTTGGCGTTTTTTTTTATTTTTTTTATGAAAAATAGGAAGAATTCTGTGGACTTTTAATAAAGGGACTATATACATTAAAAATTCCTAAAAATTATTAAAATTCTTTTTGTAAATTTTTACAAGTTAAAATTTCAAAATGCGAAAACCGTTAACGGCCCTACCACCCCCCGAAAAGTCGTGTATTGTCCTCAATGAACATAACAAAGTCTAAAAACATACCTTACGTCTTCATGACTCGCTCGGAATGTCCGGACTTCACACAATCAAAGGGGTTAGTGTGAAACGAAAATGATTATATCTGAATTACTCAAACAATTAAATAAATTATACATAACTTTACACAAAATGTTACCGGTCCTTTTTAGTCGACCTCATAAACCGGGATGCTTATCACGAAGCTCACCGATTCCTTGTTTTCATCCACTTTTTCATTACCATCGAGGAACGGTTTTAGCCGATGGCCATTGACCGTTTGCCGTGACCCATCCTTCGGGTCCTCGATTGTAACATCACCTAATTGTCCGACCCGGGTGATCAAATAGGGTCCCATCCATTTGCTTCGGAGCTTTCCGGGAAAAAACTTGAGTTTTGAATTGTAGAGCCACACTCTTTGCCCAATCTCGAACTCTTTCTTCCTCAACTTAGCATCATGCGCCTTTTTCATCCCATCTTTGTACTTGGACGCGCATTCATATGCCATTTCCCTTAGCTCCTCCAACTCGCATAGCTTGAGTTTCCGTTCCTTACCTGCATCATCATATTGAACATTAACTTCTTTAATATCCCATAATGATTTGTGCACAAGTTCAACCGGTAAATGACAATTTTTACCATAAACCAACCGGTAAGGTGTAGTGCCAATGGGTGTCTTATGTGCCGTACGGTAGGCCCATAAAGCGTCGTTCAACTTGATTGACCAATCCTTACGGTCCGCCCGCATGGTCTTTTGCAAAATCCCTTTGATTTGCCTATTTGACACCTCAACTTGCCCGCTTGTTTGCGGGTGATAGGGGGTAGCAATTCTATGGTCCACACCAAACCGTTTTAGAAGTTTTCCAAACCAAAAATTTTTAAAATGAGATCCTCCATCACTTATGATGACACGAGGAATCCCAAACCTTGAAAAAAATATTGGTTTGAACAAAATTATAAACCACGGAATGGTCGTTCGTCTTGGTGGCTATTGCTTCGACCCACTTTGACACGTAGTCAACGGCCACCAAGATATACAAATTGCCATAAGAATTGGGGAATGGGCCCATGAAATCAATACCCCATACATCAAAAATATCGACCACAAGGATTGGTTGCATGGGCATCTCATCCCTTTTTGAAATACCCCCTAATTTCTGGCACTCTAAACAATTCTTGGAAAACTCATTTGCATCTTTAAAAATAGTTGGCCAATAAAGACCACTATTCAACACTTTATGACCCGTTTTGTGGCCACTAAAATGGCCACCACATGCAAAAGAATGTAGATGCTTCAACACGCTTGGAATTTCCTCATCGTCTATGCATCTTCTAATCACTTGATCCACACACTCTTTCCACAAGTGCGGTTCCTCCAACCGGTAATACTTAATTTGAGACATGAAATGTTGCCTCCTCCGCCTATCCCAATGTGCCGGTAAGTCACCTGTAACAAGGTAATTCACAATGTTAGCATACCATGGTAACTTATCTAACTTCATAATATGCTAATCAGGAAACGACTCATTGATCTCTAATGCTTTAGGATCTTCTTCAACCATCAACCAGGACAAGTGGTCCGCTACCACATTCTCGGTACCCTTTTTGTCCCTTATCTCCAAATCAAACTTTTGGAGCAACAACACCCATCTGATCAATCTCGGTTTGGCATCTTTTTTCTCCACGAGGTACCTAACAGCAGTGTGATCAGAATAAATAATCACTCTACTACCCCATATATATGACCAAAATTTATCCAATGCATATACCACCGCGAGTAGCTCTTTTTCGGTGGTGGTATAATTCAATTGTGCATCCGAAGGAGTCTTACTCGCGTAGTATATGGCAACAGGTTTCTTGTCAACCCGTTGTCCCAACACGGCCCCCACTGCATAATCACATGCATCGCACATAATTTCAAAGGGTAAAGACCAATTTGGCGATTGCAAGATTGGGCCTCAACTAACTTTTCTTTTAACTTGTTAAATGCGTTTTGACAATTTTCATTAAAATCAAACGGTTGATCTTTTAACAACAAGTTACACAAAGGCTTGGTTATATCACTAAAACCCTTAATAAACCGTCGATAAAAACCCGCATGACCTAGAAATGACCTAACACCTTTAACACTCTTGGGATACGTCAAAGTGGATATAACTTGTATCTTTGCATGATCGACCTCTATCCCACGACTCGACACCTCGTGTCCCAACACGATTCCCTCTTGACCTATAAAATGGCTCTTTTCCCAACTTAGGACCAAACTAGTTTCGACACACCTTTTTAGTACTTTATCCAATTGGTCCAAACAAGCCTCGAATGATGACCCAAAAATTGAGAAATCATCCATGAAGATTTCCAAAGACTTCCCCACCATATATGAAAAGATACTCATCATACACCTTTGGAAGGTGGCGGGGGCGTTACATAGTCCAAATGGCATTCGCCTAAATGCGAAGGTGTCGTATAGACAAGTAAACGTTGTCTTTGCTTGATCTTCTGGATAGATGGCAATTTGATTATAACCAGAATAGCCATCTAAAAAGCAATAAATTGTTGCCCCGATAATTTCTCAACAATTTGGTCAATAAACGGTAAAGGAAAATGTTCTTTGGAAGTTGCGGTATTCAACTTCCTATAATCAATACAAATTCGCCACCCAGTTACCGGCCGAGTGGCTACCTCTTCACCTGCGTCATTTTTGACGACTTGTATACCCGCTTTCTTTGGAACCGTCTGCGTTGGGCTCACCCATTGGCTATCCGAGATCGGATAAATAAAACCCACATCAAGCCATTTCAATACTTCCTTTTTCACCACCTCCCGCATATTCGGATTCAATCTCCGTTGTGCATCTCGAACGGGAGTCACACTTTCTTCCGTGATGATTTTATGCATCACCACCGAGGGACTAATACCCTTCAAATCAGCAATGGTCCATCCAATCGCCACCCGATTGGTGGCCAAAACACCCATCAACTTTTCCTCTTGTTCCTCGGTTAAGTTTGATGCAATAATAACCGGGAGTGTATTGCCTTCACCAACATAAGCATACTTGAGATGCTTCGGCAATGCCTTCAATTCGACTTCCAGAGGCTCTACTAAAGACGACTTCAATTTAGTATCAATGCTCTCTGGTAAACTCTCAACTTGGTGCGTACATGTCGGTTTTCCTTCTTTAACCGCAAGCACCTCCAAACTTTTCACCTCCTCGTCTATGCTCTTTTCCATCTCCACCTGTGACCTGTCAAACATATAACAATCCTCCAATGTGTTTTCCCCATCCACGACTATGTCGCAAAGAGGTATACACGTGTCAACAATGTCCGCCATATAGCATGCATCATCACTGGAGGGTTCATAAGTCCGGAAAAAACATGCAACCTCAACCTTCGGTTTCCAAATGTCATGTCAACCGTTCCTGTTTTGCAATCAATTTGAGAATTTGCGGTTGCTAAGAACGGTCGACCCAAAATCACCGTGGGTTGCTTGGTTGGGTCATTGGCCACATAATCAAGTACCAAAAAGTCCACCGGATAGTAAAAATCCTCAATTTTCACTATCACATCCGAAACAATTCCACAGGGTAGTTTGGGTGTCAAATCAGCTAGCACCACGGTGGTGTTTGACGATTGAAGTGGACCAAACTCGTATTGGTCATACAAACTACCTGGTAGAATGATCACGTTAGCACCAAGATCTAGAAGTGCCTGGTTGATTTTGAAATCGCCTACTTGAATTGAAATGATAGGCTCACCCGGATCTTGGAGCTTAGGTGGAAGTGCACCCGAAAGAATCGAACTCACATTCTCGGTTAAATCTAACTTTTTTGGAAATTTATGAGTTCGTTTTTGGGTACACAATTCTTTCAAGTACTTAGCATACGACGGTACTTATTTGATTGCATCCAAAAGAGGTAAATTAATTTTTACTTGTTTAAAAATTTCCAATAACTCTTCTTGTTGTGGACCTCTTTTGTTTACAATCTTCTTTGCGGGTCCCTTCAATGCTTCGGGATAAGGGGCGGTATTAGCCTCCACACCCTTTTCCTTAGCCTTAGGGACGGGTATGGTCACAACAGGAGTGTTATTATTCTTTTTTAAATCATTTTTGTTTTGACCCGTTTGACCATCCTCCTTTTCATCCTCACTAGCATCTTCCACCACCCCTTCAACAAACTGGGGTGATGGTGTTTTGACACCATTATCTACGACTCGACCACTACGTAAAGTAATTTTATTAATTGGTACCTGACGTGTATTCCTTGAGCTTGACCCTTGATGCTTAGGGTTCACCGCGGTGTTACTTGGAAGCTTTCCCGTGCTTCCTCTCATTTGAGCCATCTCCTCCGCGAATTGGCCCACTTGCTTCTCCAACGCCTTATGGGATTTATCTCGTACCTCAAACTCTTTCTTCATCTCTTGATTTGAATGATTGATAGCATTCATAATAGCATCAAATTTCGAATTTATCGAGTCATCGCCTTGAGAGTTTGAAGCACCACCCCCATTTCCACTTTGGTTGTAACCATGTTGATAATTACCTTGACGGTTTTGATACCCTTGGTTACCCCCTTGATTGTAATTCCTTTGGTAGCCCCCTTGATTACCACCTTGACAGTTGTTATAAGAGTAACCACCTTGACCACCTTGATTACCCGACTGAAAATTCGGGTGCATTTGATTCGAGGCGTTACCATACCCGAAGTTAGGATGATTTCTCAAACCCGGATGGTAAGTGTTGGAATTCATGTCGTATTTCTTTCGATCCCTATACACTTGATTTACCTCCTCGGTGTAATCACTCGGCCCCGTTGGACATTGCTCGATTCTATGGCCGAGATCTCCACAATCTTCACACATTGCGAATTGAACCGCATTCACCTCCTTCTTTTTTATACCAGCCATTTCCCGTTCCAAAGTAGAAATTCGATCCTTAGAATCAAGATCGGGTAGTGACCGGGAAACGGGATGTTTCTTGGCTCTATCGGCCGATTCCTTTTCCTTCGACCGCTTACTCATCCACTCGAGGAACTCCCAACCATCATCTTCATGATTGCTCAATAGAGTTTCGTTGCTCGTTAATTCAAGGCAATTCCACGTCGCATCATCTAAACCACGTACAAAACACTTCACCAATTCCCACTTTTCTATTTGGTGATGTGGGCATTTCCGAATCAATTCTTTGTATCGAGTGAATGCTTCATGCAACGGTTCACTCGATAATTGCCGAAACGATCTTATTTCATCCCGTGCATCATCGGTCTTCGCCATTGAATAATATTCATCAAGAAAGACTTGTTGCATCTCACCCCATGTTCGGATACTATTCGCCGGAAGTGTGAGAAACCATTGCTTCGCCTTGTCTTTTAGCGAGAACTGTAATAATCGAAGCTTGACCTCCTCTAATGCAAAGTTGTGCCCCCCAATAGTGTTACAAATGGAGGAAAACTCCGCCAAATGTGTGTACGGTTCATCCTTAGACCTCCCATTGAAATGGGGAAGTATATTGATGTAATGGGGTTTACAGTCGAACATTCTCCTTTCACAAACTATTGGAGAGTCATTATCCGTCACCACCGGTCTAAAACGGTCATTTACTCCCCATGGGGGTTGTTGACGACGTTGTGGACCGTTAACTTCTTGATCGACCGGTCTTCGATTGTCTCTTCTATCACCTCCCCTATCACCTCTTCGGTTTCCACCTTGGTTACCCCTTTGATTACCCCTTCCTACGAAACGAGGAATCCGGTTAGGGTTAGCATTGTTGTTGTTGTTGTAAAACCCATCATTCCGGTTCCTTTGGTTATTGTTTCGTGGTTGACGGTTATTTTCGTAACCATCATTTCTTCTATCCCCGTACCCGTAGTCATCGTTCCCCACAAAGTTGGCGTTTTGGTAGCCAAACTCATCATCTTCAAACCCTCTTGCATTGTAGACGTTACCTTGATTGACGTACCCCCAATCTTCGTCATCATTAGCCCGATCATCGTAATATCCCCCATCATCCGAATATTTCGTATGAACACTCACGTGTTCCGGCGATTGATAACCGGGAACACTATACGGTTCGTCATCGGGGATAGCGTTTCTCAAATCGTCGATGTTAAAGAGCGGGTCTTCATTCGCAGGATTGCCACGATCGCGATTGCCTCTACGGTCGGAATTAACATTCCGGTCATCAAGGTGAATGGGTAAAGAGTTTTGGCGGTGAAGGTTTTGTTGTTGGGGTGTTCGTTGGGTATTGTTGGGATTTTGGTTTCGGAAAGGTGGTGTGGGTGGTCTAGAGTTGTTATTACCACCCGGTAACTCTTGAGGTATAGGTTGGAGATTTTGAACGGGATTGAAGTTGCTTCAGTATTAGAATTGGTTCGGGTTTTGGTTTTGGTTTTGGTTTGAGTTTTGGTTTACCATTGAATCGGTTTCAATGGTCGGTGTGAATTGTGGTGTTTGATTGGTTTGATTAGAAGCAAGTGTTGCTTCCAATCGGCTTGCTAAATTCCTTCTTGTAACTCTTTCGATTTCCGGTTCGTAGACCAACGGTGAAGTCCTCCCGGAGTTCCGCGTATGCATGCACTACCTGTAATCTGCACAAGTAACATACCCCGCGTAACAAGGAAAAAGACAAAGTACAAGAAAAGAACTATGCAAATTAAACAGTTAATCATGAAAATTCAAACAATAATCCAAACACAAAGCGCACGCACTCCCCGACAACGGCGCCAAAATTTGATCGGAATGTCGCGCTCTGGTCAAATATAATATTTATAAGCCCAAATTACCCTTAACAAATAGTTAGTGGTAGCAAGGGGTCGAACCACGAAGAGTATGTGGTTTGCGTGTGGATTCGATTGAATTAGAACAATTGTCACAGTTTATGAAGCTTGCTAGATATTTTTGTATTTTTGTTTAGTCGAAAGATGTGAATTTGAACTAATGGAATTGGTTTAATTGACTAACAACTACTAATTAACGATTGCAAGAGATTAATTACTAAAACAATAATAAGAAAAAGGGTTCACACCCGGTTTCGGTAATTGCCAACCTAGGGTTTCTACAAGTTTTTAGATTCAACTCAATTGTATACGATTAGCGGATTTAGGGAACCGTGACTTAGGTGCCAATAACTATCAACATTTCAAAGAACGGACAAGAATGCACTTTGTAATCAACACAAGTAAAACCTAACCAAGACAATGCATAACTACACATAACCATTTCGTAAAGTCATAACTTTTAACATCGTTCGACAATTTACGAATACGAAACAAATGTAAACTATTGTCAAAGGTTTCAAAAATCAATACAAGTTGTCACAAAGTTGAATCAAGAGCAATTCAAAACCCTAAATTTAACAACTACCTACACCGGGGTGAAACCAAGGTGATTAGCCGCTCATGGTTGAAGAAACTTGATCACCGGATGATTGAAACATGGATTAGACCATCTTGAAGCTTGAATGATGGAGAAATGGTGAATGGTTAGGGCTTTGATGAATGATGATGGTGGAAGGATTAGGGTTTGTGAATGGTTGATTGTGGAAGATGATGATGATCTCGATGATGATTCGGATGATAGCTATGGTAGAGATGGAATTGGTGATGAGTGGTAGCTGAATAATGGCTCCCAGAATCAAGTTCAAACCCAAAAGGATGTGTAACTCCCGTCATCACTCCCCAAGAACCAATAAAAATCGAGCTTAACCAAATAATCCAAAAAATTCGCGTTCTGAGAAACCATTGCCCGTCGCCGACGGGCCTGACCCCATCGCCGACGGGCTCCCAAAAATTGAAATTCTGCCGACGCACTAATCACCTGGATACGGGGTACTTTGGCCTACGGGCAATTTTAAAGGGCGTCGCCGACGGCCTGGGACCCGTCGGCGACGGGCTCTCCAGCCCACTTCTCCGATTTCTTCGTTTCGCACTTCCGGCTGATCCGTAACGCGTCCCGGTGCTCCGGTTTTCGACCCGGTGACTCGTAAAGCTCCCGAAAAACTCCTTAAACTCCATCAAACCTGCAAAACACATTTTTGATTAAAAGTAGGCTATCCGAAATTAAAACTTATGTTAAAACATCAAGTTATGCACTAACGAACACCGGTTTTCAACCACGTATCAGAAGGGTTTCGTTAGGGCACATAACTGATCATTTGGCAAACCCTACACTCTTATTCTTTCCCTTACACCCAACGGCGATTATCATCCTCTCATCATCATTCTCTCAGTGAGACGATGAGCCAAACGAATAACTTGCTGAATTGTGGCGAGGTTCGCTGCAGTGACATGACTCTGGATCTCTGGTACTAAACCTTTGAGGTACAGTTCGATACGCTTGATAGGAGGATCTACCATAGTGGGACACAAGATAGCCAGTTCGTTCGATCTTTTCGTATACGCTTCGATTTCTGACCCCGTCATCTTTAAGTTGTAGAACTCTACCTCCAGCTTGTGGATGTCATCTCGATTGCATTACTCTTCCTTGATCAAATCTTTGAAGTCATTCCATGGGGTGGCATTAGCAGCCGCCAACCCCAGCATTTGAACCTGAGCGTTCCACCACGTGAGCGCTACACCTTCAAGAGTACAAGTAGCATACTTCACCCTACGAGCCTTAGGGCATTCACACATCTCGAAGACAGATTCAAGCTTCTCGAACCAGTGGAGGAGGCCTACAGCTCCTTCAGTGCCACTGAAAGTAATAGGTCGGCAGTCCATAAAAGTTTTAAAGGTACACACAGGAGGCTGAGCATGTTGACCTGTCGTGCGAGTAAGAAGAGACAAAATTAAACACAAGTGTTGGTTCACGAGAATAGGATCTAAAGATCCTAGAGTAATTTGCAATGGCAGGTTATACCTCCTGCCTGAGCGGCTGCGAGTGCTGCAGCAACTTGTTCATTGATTAAAGCCATCAGCTGGGCTTGAGTTAGGTTGATACGTCCACTCATGATCTTCATATCAAATGAAACATGGGTGAGAAAGGTATTGCGAAAGTGCGATGACATAAGAGAGTAAGCACACATAGGTTTCTAACAATAGTTGCTACGTTAACCAAGCATACCATGAACAATGTACTATGTAACTAACAGGTAGGCAATATAAACATAAATCATATCACCTATGGTGTTGAGCCTTGTACGTGGAGCGAAGCGTCGTTGTGGATCGTCGAGCACTGTACAGGTTATAGTCTGGTTTTTTTGCCAAAAAGCTTTTCCCCTTTTTAAAACCAAGTTCACTATAACCAATGGCTCTGATACCAATATGTCACACCCCCAAAATCCACAAGCAGAGTATTACCGCACGGAGGCGCGACTGACCAGGATCCAGCCACCAATCATATTGAACAATGCAATTAAGTAAATAAAACCAAACCCAATATAATTGGTGTTCAAAAGAAACCAAACATGTTTAAGTAATCAGCGGAAGCATAGAAATGTTTAAATAACCAAAACATAGTTTAAAGTTCAAATGTTAAGCATGGGACATAACAGTCCATATCCCACAACGACCTCTCCTCCTCGTGCAAGCTCAATAAGTACCTAACGACCTGCAAGGCATGTAACAACGAGTTAACAACAAAGTCGAGCGAGTTCACAGTTGGTGTTCATTGATAAGTTGTTTTTAAAAACCATGAGTTCATTTGTAAACCATAAGTTAACCAGTTTTTCCCTGTTTCCTAAACATATCCATAACCAGTGGGGGCTTCCCCATGTGAACCACTAGACCCGTTAACCATATCGACCACTGACTAAAGTAAGTTGGTGCCCTGACGTCAATGTCTATCATCATTGATTAGTGCCCAGATCCATTAGTTCACGCCCGTCCTCTGCGGCACGGTGTGAGGCTTGTCAAACCTAAATAGCGCTATCTAACTAATGACCTGCTCGCCATTGGCCCGGCAATTAAGTCGATATAAAAAGAGGGACTTCATGATGGAGTTTTTGGTCTAGTATCAGTGTTGTCACCCATCAGTTATGAGGGTGTGTACGTGTCCCCAATCCAGGAGATCACGCAGGTTCCGATTAGATCCTTATAACATGTTGTCACCCTTCAATACAAAGGTTGTGTACGTGTTCCAAACTAGGAGATCACGCAGTTTCAGTTCAAATCCATTACCCATTCCCAACCCTTGGGAATCCTATGCCTTGTGGAAAGTGTGAACTCACCTCGGTTTGCTCGGTATGGTTATCTACTTGTGCACAAACAATTCAGTCAAAGCCTATAGTATGCACGTATACACAATCGGTTTATGTTCGTAACGACTCACATGCAAATCTAACATCACAAAGTGAGCTTGGCAGTTAACATCATGTAACACGTAAACAGTTATTTCAAGTTTATACAATTCATGCTTCACATAATTGATTTCTCAGTCTATTCTAACATAGTTATCCATTAACAGACTTAACAGACTTAACTAAGTTACTGTGATTGTTTCCCAACTTGAGGAACATCCCTGTTTTGTCGCGAAAACCCCCAGGCGACGAAATCCCTTGAGCGACGAAATCTCAAAGGGTTTTCGTCGTGATTGAATTTTCGTCGGGGCAGGGTTTTCGTCGGTCCAGGTGTTCAGTAGTTACATAAATCTTTAACTTACCAAGTTCCAATCATCATCTAACAGTTACATATCACCGAAACCCTAATTTCATTCTAACAGTTGATCATCAATCATCACGCCTAGCCATGAATTACATGTTATCCGATTGTTGATTCATACAAACTATATCATCCATTCACTTACACATTCAGATATATACACAACATCAAATCGAACATGGACAGTAGGCATAACACAACCGATCATAACATCAGATTATAAGAATCCCTATCATACCAATCAATTCGATCCACAAACAAAATCACATAACAACCGATCTACATATATGTGCACTTCATCCATTGATTAATTTTCTAATACATCCAAACCCTACACTTCACAACATATAAGCATGGTTTCTAGTACAGCCCCCAATATACACAATAGTCCGCAAACAATATATAACAATTATCCAATGCATAACAGCAATCTAATCACAAAGATGGCATACTAACCAGTTATGATACGAGACTAGCAAAGGTTCCCAGAGAGCTAGAGATTGCCGTCGCACAGGGGAGAGGGAAAGAGAGACCTTAGGGTTTTCAAAATAACAACTCACACAACCTACGTCCTTAATTACGTAAGCTATACCGTGTTGGGCCGTTAATGGGCTCCGGGGAAAACTAGGCAAGCGAAATCCTAGATTTCGTCGTGATGGCCATGGCGAAAACCCTTGGGTTTTCGTCGAGACGTGTTGTGGCGAACACCTAGGTTTTCGTCAAGCAGGCTTGTGGCAAATCCCCTTCAGATTTCGTCATGTACATTAAAATATATACATATATATATATAATAGCACATCACATAATTCACAAAGTCCATGTTTAACATTTAACCCATTAACACTAAACAGCAATTTACAATCAAATAACAATGTGCACATAAAAGAACGCAACGAATTAAGAAAACACAGTTGCGAGGAAAGACCTTGAAAACTCGGGTTGTCACATCATCCCCAACTTGAAAGAAATTTCGTCCCGAAATTTAGCATGTGGTTACTGAGGAAGCTAGTTGTGTTGCGTTGTTTCCTGGTTTTCCTGGGGTGTCACATCATCCCCCCGTTGGTTTGGAATTTCGTCCTGAAATTCCACAGTAGCTTCAGCCTCAGTAGTGGTTGCACTGTTCTCGAACAACTGGGGATACTTGTGTTTCATTGGATCTTCTCATTCCCAGGTGAAATCTGGGCCACGACCGGAGTTCCAACGAACTCGAACAAGAGGTATTCTGGTGCGCTTGAGAATCTTAACGTCTCGGTCTGTGATTTCAACTGGTTCCTCGATGAGTCGCAACTGATCGTCGATTGTGAGCTCCTTCAAAAGAACTATGAGGGTCTCATCTGACAGACACTTCTTCAGATTTGACACGTGGAATACGTTGTGAACTCCACTGAGTCCTTCAGGTAGATTCAACTTGTAAGCGACCTTGCCAATTCATTCAGTGATTTCAAAAGGTCCGACATAACGTGGATTGAGCTTGCTTCGTTTACCAAAACGAACCACACCCTTCCAGGGTGAGACTTTAAGTAGAACTCGGTCCCCGACCTGGAATTCTAGGGTTTCCTACGCTTATCAGCGTAACTTTTCTGACAATCACGAGCTGCCGCCATTCGTTGTCGTATCTGAACAATCTTTTCTGTCGTGTCCACCACGAGTTCTGGGCCATTGATTTGGCTGTCGCCAACCTCTGCCCAACAAAGAGGTGATCGGCATTTATGTCCATACAATGCCTCAAACGGAGCAGCCTGGATGCTGCTGTGGTAACTGTTGTTATACGAAAACTCCACCAAAGGGAGGTGTCTTTCCCAACCATTGCCAAAGTCGATTACACACGCTCGAAGCATGTCTTCTAGGGTTTGGATGGTGCGCTCAGACTGCCCATCCATCTATGGATGATAAGCGATGCTCATGTCTAAACGTGAGCCAAAGGACTTGTGCATAGCTTGCCACAACTCAGAAGTAAAACGTGCATCACGATCGGAAATAATGGAGGTTGGCACCCCGTGCCTCAAAACTACTTCTTTCAAGTAAACGTCTGCTAAGGTAGAAAACTTGTCTGTTTCTTTAATAGCCAAAAAGTGTGCAGACTTAGTCAATCGATCCACTATCACCCAAATAGTGTCATTTCCGCTTTGAGACCTAGGCAGGCCAGTAACGAAATCCATAGAAATTTGCTCCCATTTCCATGTCGGGATCTCGGGTTGTTGGAGCAGGCCTGATGGTTTCTGATATTCAATCTTGACTCTCACACAAGTCAAACATTTGCTGACGTAAGTTGCTATGTTGGCTTTCATTCTAGGCCACCAATATGTAGTCTTTAAGTCATGGTACATCTTTTCCGAACCAGGATGTACTGAGTAACGAGACCTATGTGCTTCATCCATCACAAGCTCTCATAAGTTTCCATAAAGTGGGACCCAAATGCGCCCTGTTACGTAGTAGGCACTGTCTTCCTTTTGTTCTAATCGTTTCCTCGATCCTCGTAGAGACTCGGCCCTGATATTCTCTTCTTTCAATGCTTCAACCTGAGCATCTCGTATCTGAGTAGGAAGACTAGATTGGATTGTCAGTTGTAACGCACGCACTCACTTAGGTGTAGTATCCTTTCGACTGAGAGCGTCGGCCACAACATTGGCTTTGCCCGGATGGTACTTGATCGCGCATTCGTAATCATTCAAGAGCTCGACCCATCGATGTTGTCGCATGTTTAACTCCTTTTGCTTGAAGATATGCTCGAGACTCCTGTGATCGGTGTAAATGGTGCACTTGGTACCATACAGGTAATGTCTCCATATCTTAAGTGAGAAAACAACAGCTCCCAGCTCCAGATCGTGTGTGGTGTAATTTCTTTTGTGGACCTTAAGCTTGCGTGATGCGTAAGCAATGACCTTGTCACGTTGCGTCAACACGCAACCAAGTCCTTGGATGGATGCGTCGCAATAAACCACAAAATCTTCTATGCCTTCAGGCAATGAGAGAATTGGTGCGCTACAAAGTCTATCTTTTAAGTGCTGAAATGCAGATTCCTGTGCATCACCCCAACGATAGGTGACACCCTTCTGAGTTAGTGAGGTGAGAGGTTCCGTAATATTGGAGAAATCCTTGATAAACCTTCTGTAGTAGCCCGCCAAACCCAAGAATTTGCGGATTTCTGTTGGTGTACGGGGTGCAGGCCAGTTCTTGATCGAGTCTACCTTGGATGGATCAACATGAATCCCATCCTTATTTACCACGTGGCCTAGGAAGTGGACTTCGCGAAGCCAAAAGTCACATTTCGAGAATTTGGCATACAACTGCTCTATTCGAAGAAGTCCCATAATAAGCGTCAGGTGTTGTTCGTGTTCCTCCTGACTCTTCGAATAAATCAGGATGTCGTCGATAAATACAATGACAAACTTATCCAGGTAAGGCTTGCACACCCTGTTCATAAGATCCATGAAGACCGCAGGTGCATTTGTCAATCCAAAAGACATAACCAGAAACTCGTAATGCCGATAACGAGTCCCGAATGTTGTCTTAGAGATATCCTCGTGTCGGACTCTCAGTTGATGGTAACCTGACCTCAGGTCAATCTGTGAGTAGAAACTCGACCCTTGCAACTGGTTGAATAAGTCGTCAATGCGTGGAAGAGGATAGCGATTCTTCACAGTCACTTTATTGAGTTCGCGGTAATCAATACACATTCTGAAGGTACCATCTTTCTTCTTTACAAATAAGACTGGAGCTCCCCAGGGCGAAGAGCTAGGACGTATAAAACCCTTGTCCAAGAGCTCTTGTAGTTGCGTAGATAGTTCCTCTAGTTCAGATGGAGCTAGATGATAAGGTGCTCGAGCTATGGGCGCTGCTCCAGGAGCTAGCTCGATTTGAAATTCTACCTGACGATGAGGCGTAAGACCAGGTAATTCCTCAGGAAATACCTCAGGAAAATCGCGCACAATCGGAATATCTTCTATCTTCTTCTCTTTCTTTAATGTGTCAGTAACGAGGGCTAAAATGGCAGTGTGGCCCTTTCGCACAATCGGAATATCTTCTATCTTCTTCTCTTTCTTCTGGGCCTTAAGGAAAGAAATGATGCCCACTACAGCACCACTTTTGCCGCCATGAATTACTAAAGGTTCTTCACCAGAACGAGGAATGCGGACGATCTTCTCCTTGCAAAGGATCTATGCTCGATGTTGAGATAACCAATCCATTCTAATAACGATGTCGAAACTACCAAGAACGATGGGGATAAGATCGATAGAGAAAGTCTGGCCAACTAAGACGAGATTACAACCCTTAACTATGTGTGTGGCCTCAAGACCTTTACCATTTGCTAACTCTACAACATGCTTGGTGTTCAAAAGTGTTGGAGTGCGTTTAAGCATTTGACTAACCTTTAGGGACACATAACTAGTATCGGCACGCGAATCAAATAAAACAGTAACAAAGAAATCGTCCAGAAGAAACTTACCCATCGCCACGTTGGGGTCGTTCCTCGCGTCACCCTAACCAATCACAAAAGCTCGACCCTTGGCACCATTGCCACCATTGTTTCCCCCATTATTGTTTCCGTTCCCCTGGTTGTTGTTGTTGTTGTTCTGATTCAGATGGGGGCAGTCTCTTTTGAAGTGACCTTCAGCACCACACTGAAAGCATCCTTTGTTGTTACCCTGCTGCTGCTGACGCTGATTCCGTGGTGCTTGCTGCTGGTTCTGTCGTCGCTGATTTACAGGGTAGAGACTCCTGCAATCCTTGGCTGCATGGACAGGTTTGTTACACCTCTGACAAGTGCCCTTAGCACACAGTCCGCTATGATGCAAACCACAACGATTGCATTTGGGGTGGTTCCCCTTGTACCCACTCTGCCCTTGACTACCAGAAGATTGTTGACCTGGGCTCTTGTAGTCATCACTCTTTCGCTGCTGAGACTGAGACTGAGCTGATGTTGAACCCTTGCTTGAGATTCCATCCCATTTGCGCTTGTTGTCATTGGGGGCATCAGAAGTAGTAGTAGTAGCACCAATACGCTTGGGCAACTTGTTCTGCTCGACTGCCTGATCAGTGAGACGATGAGCCAAACGAATAACTTGCTGAATTGTGGCAAGGTTCGCTACAGTGACATGACTCTGGATCTCTGGCACTAAACCTTTGAGGTACAGTTCGATACGCTTGATAGGAGGATCTACCATAGTGGGACACAAGATAGCCAGTTCGTTCAATCTTTTCGTATACGCTTCCATTTCCAACCCTGTCATCTTTAAGTTGTAGAACTCTACCTCCAGCTTGTGTATGTAATCTCGATTACAGTACTCTTCCTTGATCAAATCTTTGAAGTCGTTCCATGGGGTGGCATTAGCAGCCACCAACCCCAGCATTTGAACCTGAGCGTTCCACCATGTGAGTGCTACACCTTCAAGAGTACCAGTAGGTTATAGTCTGGTTTTTTTTGCCAAAAAGCTTTTCCCCTTTTTAAAACCAAGTTCACCTATGGTAGGCAATATAAACATAAATCATATCACCTATGGTGTTGAGCCTTGCACGTGGAGCGAAGCGTCATTGTGGATCATTGAGCACTGTACAGGTTATAGTCTGGTTTTTTTTGCCAAAAAGCTTTTCCCCTTTTTAAAACCAAGTTCACTATAACCAATGGCTCTGATACCAATCTGTCACACCCCCAAAATCCACAAGCGGAGTATTACCGCATGGAGGCGCGACTGACCAGGATCCAGCCACCAATCACATTGAACAATGCAATTAAGTAAATAAAACCAAACCCAATATAATTAGTGTTCAAAAGAAACCAAACATGTTTAAGTAATCAGCGGAAGCATAGAAATGTTTAAATAACCAAAGCATAGTTTAAAGTTTAAATGTTAAGCATGGGACATAACAGTCCATATCCCACAACGACCTCTCCTCCTCGTGCAAGCTCCATAAGTACCTAACGACCTGCAAGGCATGTAACAACGAGTCAACAAAAAAGTTGAGTGAGTTCACAGTTGGTGTTCATTGATAAGTTGTTTTCAAAAACCATGAGTTCATTTGTAAACCATAAGTTAACCATTTTTTCCCTGTTTCCCAAACATATCCATAACCAGTGAGGGCTTCCCCATGTGAGCCACTAGACCCGTTAACCATATCGACCATTGACTAAAGTAAGTTGGTGCCCTGACGTCAATGTCTATCATCATTGACTAGTGCCCAGATCCATTAGTTCACGCCCATCCTCTGCGGCACGGTGTGAGGCTTGTCAAACCTAAATAGCGCTATCTAACTAATGACCCGCTCGCCATTGGCCTGGCGATTAAGTCGATATAAAATGAGGGACTTCATAATAGAGTTTTTGGTCCAGTATCAGTGTTGTCACCCTTCAGTTAAGAGGGTGTGTACGTATCCCCAATCCAGGAGATCACGCAGGTTCCGATTAGATCCTTATAACATGTTGTCACCCTTCAATACAGAGGTTGTGCACGTGTTCCAAACCAGGAGATCACGCAGTTTCAGTTCAAATCCTTTACCCATTCCCAACCCTTGGGAATCCCATGCCTTGTGGAAAGTGTGAACTCACCTCGGTTTGCTCGGTATGATTATCTACTTGTGCACAAACAATTCAGTCAAAGCCTATAGTATGCACGTATACACAATCGGTTTATGTTTGTAACGACTCATGTAACAACCCACAAATAACCCGACACTCTCAAATATTTTTGACATCCTAGTATATTTTAAAATGTCCCATTATGTCTTTAAATACAACCCGTATGTAAAAACCGAGCCCGAAATACAATATAGCATTAAAAATAAAATATAAAATCTGATTTTTAAGCTGAGGCGGGCCGCGTAGACCCACCCCAACATTCACGCGGGCGGTATGAAGGTTAGAACCTTATTCCGTCTGATTTCTTAAGTTCAGACGGGCCGCGTGAACCCCATCTCAACCTTACGCGGGCCGCGTGAGATCAACAACACGGCAACACCCCAGGCCGACACGTGTCATCATCGTATCAAGTCTATACGCTGATCCAGACGAGCTACACGTTGACCCGGAGTCAACGCGGGCCGCGTAAGCCCCTGCGTACATCCACGCGGGCCGCGTGAGACCCAAGTTCACCAACTATATAAAGAACGCATCGGATTTCATTTCAGTTCGTTCACAATTCATTTCTCAATCACAATTTCTGAATATTAGGCATTGAAAGCTGGTATTATACCCCCTAATTAGCAAGGTTCTGCCCCGTTGTAAGTATTATAACCCCAGTTTCGTACTAGATACGCTGCCCGATTGATTTAGGGTTTCGTAACAACTGTCGTGGTTCTGCCCGACGTAGTTGTTGGAATGCCGTCTCGGGGAGGGTATCATTAATATTTTCAAAGGGTTATGATACTAACCTATGTATATTTGTGTAAATTATAGATTATTTTCAGGAAATCCTTACGCGAAGTCTAAGATAGCAATGTGAGTTTATCCAATTTTTGTTAACCTTTTTGTAATATTTTACAAAACCTTAATTGTTTTACAATGTTATTAAGCGGTGATTGAGTCTTTGTAGTTCTTCAATTTGTGCCGGTATGTTGGGGTATTGTATACAAAATTTACTACACTGTGGGTAGTAAGTCGGGACGACAGTACGCTATCATTCGACAACGAGTTAGCCAAAGTGCAATATGACCCACAAGTCAGGATTGACAGTACTGAATGAGTAATTGTGTAGAAATAAACATTGTGATCGCTCTCAATACTGTTTTAATTGATAAAAATGTTTCTTGATTAAATTGGGATTCACTCACCAGTATTTCCCACAGACAAATGTTTTTAAAACGTGTTTCAGGTAACACAATGTGACAGCCAATTAGTAAAAAGCCAGCTGGAGAGCACTGAAGGCTTGGGATAAATGTGGCTATAAAAGTTACCTAAAAGGCGATGTTTTAAATTCAATAAAATAGGGTTTATCCCTTTAAATTTATTGTAATAAGAAACTTGGGTTTTACCCATGTGATTATTAATATCAAATTAGGTGGTTTCTCTGATAAACATTTCCTAACTATGGTCCTGATGTAATTTCCGCTGCCAAATTAACGCAACTGATACCACCAAAAAATCTGAGTTCACGTCCGCCCGTTCTCGGGACAGATAAGGGATCGGGGGTTGCGACAGAAGGTGGTATCAGAGCCTAGCCACTAGTCCGAGCCAAAGAAGCGTTTTGCTGACACTTAAATTCTAAATTTTGTGTTAGGAACTAATTTATGTGACTATGTGTTTTGTGTTATTTGACTATTTGTTAGTTTACAGTATGAGTGATCAAGGACCCTCAGACATGTGTCGTCAGTTGTCTGATTCACCTAGGAGTGAAGGTACCTCTTCACAGCCTGCCCTTTCTGGGTATTCTGCTGATCAAGAAGAAGGAATGTTTGCCTTTAAAGATCAGTCAGAAGAACCATTCCCACATAAGAAACGAGGATGGTTCAGTAAGGAAGCCTTTGCGCGTAGGAAAAGAATGCGAAAGTTGCAACAACAAAGAGCCTTAGCATCCGTTAAGCGAAAGACAGATGCCCATACACAGGATATGCTTAATAGAAGCCTAGCCAATTTCCATATCCTAGCTACAACTGCTACTGACCCAAGTCTGGAACAATTAGTAGCCCCACAACCACCAATCCCAGACCAACCCATGGAGATAGAAAACCCTGAAAACCAAGTGGAGATGCATGACTTCAACCCAGAGGAAATCCCTAGGGTACCTGTACCAAATCCTCTAGACCCAAATTACGACCCCTGGTGGGACGATAATGGAGACTTTGTGCAACGTTACCCGATACATGAAGACACACCCATACAGAACATAAGAGCCTATCCAGGTATGGACCCTTTAGATCCCTATTACCATGATGACTAAATTAGGGAGATCTTAGAAGATCCTTACCGATTTCAAGCACTTTCACCCCCATATCAGGAACCAGCACCCCAGATTCCGAACCCAGTCCTAGAACCTGCACCCCCAATGAGTGCAGAAAACGTACAAGAACTTAGGACTTTTGGGGAGGAAATTTTAGAAAGCAGTGAGAGAATGAGACAGGTGGGAGAGCGTCTCGTATGGAAATACGATGAGCGCAATATGGATTTTTGGATAAAACCATATCCGTGATGTGATAGAAGAGATGGTAATGGTAATAATAATATAATAACATAAAAATAAAGTATGTGTGTACGGATGCCTATTACTATTAGTGTGATTCTATTTATGTCGGTATTGTAATTTTTATTTCAGTACTAGTATGTAATAGATGCATAATAGTATATGGAAATAGAGTAAAAGTCGCAATGATCGACGTTTTTGGCTAGATTGCGTGTCATGTGATTAACTATATTAAATATTATATTGTGATATTAATATGGGGTAAATGTTTAAAATTCAGATGGCCGATGAAGGAAATCAAGGAAATCTGAATAATGATAACTAAAGTAACATTAACGTGGTTAATGAGAATCCAAGCATCAATAACAATGGAAACCAAATGGATAATAGTGTCGTTCAACATATAGTGGCACAAGGAATCATAGATGCAATGCCATTTATTATTCAAACTATTAAAAAAGCGAATAATAAAAGTAAGCATAGCAGTAAGCGACCAATCGAACCAGAAAACAGCGTGAACAATGGACCTATACTTCAATTGCCCATTCCCAAAAGGAGAAGAACCATGTCTTATGGTTGTTCTTATAAAGAATTCTGGTCTTGTAAACCAATGGAATTCTCGGGCAACGAAGGGGCCATTGCAACCCTACGCTGGATAGAAAAGACTGAGACAGTCTTAAGGATAAGCAAGTGTGCTGAAGAAGATAAGATATTGTTTGCTTCTAATCTGTTTAAAAATGCAGCACTAGAATGGTGGAACACTATCCTCCAATCAAGAGGAAGTGATAGAACTTACAATATGGAATGGGAGGAATTTAAGGACAAGGTAGAAAGGAAATTCTGCCCACCCAATGAGAAGGAATAGATAGCAAACAAATTCCTAAACCTTAGAATGACTGGTGTGGATAGTAAGGGATACACTAAATTATTCTTTGAATATGCTAGAATAGTGCCAACTCTTGCTTCACCAGAACCAGTGTTAATCTCCCGTTATATCTGGAGATTAATCGGAGAGATTAGACACGTAGTCAAGGCAGCTAGACCTCAAACTTTAAAAGAAGCTGTACAACTAACAAATACCTTGATAGATGAATTAATCCGTACTCGAGAAGAGGATCAAAGGAGGAACCTAACCCAAAAGCTCACACAAGAATTTCGTTCTGGAAATTTTAATCGTGGAAAAAATATAGGTTCTACTTCTACACCTTACTGTAGAAATTGCAAAAGAAAGCATTCAGGAAGATGCTCCATATACTGTAACTTTTGCAAAATATCGGGACACAAGGAAGAAAATTGCAGGAAGAAAGCTAACAACAGGATATGTTACAACTGCGGAGAACAAGTTCATATCAAGCCTAATTGCCCAAAATTAGCTCCAGCTACAAACAACAAGAATACTCAAAATGCTAGAGCATTTGTTCTGACTGCAGATGAAGCCAAGATGATTCCAGATGTTATAGCTGGTACATTTTTAGTTAATGATATTTTTGCTAAAGTATTATTTGTCTCTGGTGCAAACCAAAGTTTTATTAATACATCATTTTGCAAATTTCTAAATCAATCATTAACTAAACTACCACAAGAATATCTAGTAGAGACAGCTAATGGAGAAACTGTTAGAATTTCTGAAATCTTGCAGGGAGCAAGAATAGAAATTTTAAATCAGAAATTTATTGCAAACATTTATCCCATGAATCTGGCAGGATTCGATGTTGTTTTAGGAATGGATTGGTTAATAGCCAATAAAGCCAGTATTTTATGTGATCAAAAGTCAATTCAAGTAAATTCACCAAAAGGTAAAACGATCACAATTAAAGGAGATAAATCATCTAGATCCACAAAATTCATCTCTGTGATGAAAACTACAAGTTATATAAGAAAAGGTTCTATAGTGTATTTGATTTCCATAATCACTAACACTAAAGAAAAGGATTTAAAAGATATTCCAGTAGTATCTCAGTTTTCAAATGTATTTCCAGAAGAATTGCCAGGGCAACCTCCAGATAGAGAAGTTGAATTCAGAATCCATTTAATCCCAGGAACAGCACCGATTGCCAAAGCACCCTATCGTTTGGCACCCTAAAAAATGCAAGAATTAAAGAAACAATTGGACGAATTGCTAGAAAGAGGATTTATACAGCCAAGTTCGTCACCATGGGGAGCGCCGATACTGTTTGTTAAAAAGAAAGACGGATCAATGCGTATGTGTATTGACTACCGTGAATTAAACAAGGTCACGATTAAGAACCGGTACCCATTACCGAGAATCAATGATCTGTTTGACCAACTGCAAGGAGCTCGATTTTTCTCTAAAATCGATTTAAGATCAGGATATCATCAATTAAAGGTACAGGAAGAGGATATTCCTAAAACCGCATTCAGAACGAGGTATGGTCATTATGAATTTACTGTCATGCCATTTGGTTTAACCAATGCCCCAGCTGCATTTATGGACATGATGAACCGAATATGTAAGCCATATTTGGATAAATTCATAATTGTCTTCATAGATGATATTCTAATTTACTCTAAGAGTAAAGAAGATCATGCAAAGCATTTGCACGCACTTTTAAGTTTATTAAGAAAGGAAAAGCTTTATGCTAAATTTTCAAAGTGCGAATTTTGGTTAGAACAGGTACAATTTCTTGGACATTTAGTCAATCATGAAGGAATTCATGTGGATCCAACAATGTTGGTGCATACATCTGTCGACTTCGTCTTGTATCGAGTCTTATATTAGATTTGTTAGATTAGGGCGCGTTGTACGAGATAATAGGTTGTTTTAGTGTATATTAAAGGTAATTTCGCTTGAGGAGAGTGATTTCGCTTGAATGGAACTTTGACAGTTTCAAGCGAAATCATCCATAGTAATTTCGCTTGAAATGTGTCATGGTGATCTTCAAGCGGAATCTTGTGTCCTATATATAGCCTACAAGCGAGATCATTTGTAACAGTTTGTGATTTGGATACCGAGGTGCTGCCGGTTTATCCAGTGATTGTAATCAGTGTTATATCAATCAGAAAGCATTTTAAAGTGATATTCAAGTTGTTTCGAAGTCTATTTCTCTGTTTACGCCTTTGAAATAGATAAAAACTCCTCTGAACGACTCGTTTTGGGTCAACACGATCCTACAATTGGTATCAGAGCTCAGGAGGAGGAGTTCTGCAGTTTTTAGCTTGATTTCATCCTGATTTCTTACTTCTACACTTTCTTTTATCATTTGGAAAACTTTTCACGGTTAAAATGGCCTGAGTTTTTCACAATATAAGTGAAACAGTGTGTTAACAAACCCTTGAGAAAATCAGCTTAAAATTCGGACTAAATTTGATAAAAATGGACTAAAAACCAGATTCCGCTTGAATGAAATATCAGGTTTCGCTTGAAATATACCTAGTTTCGCTTGAACTGTGTCATGGTCATCTTCAAGCGGAATCTTGTGTCCTATATATAGCCTACAAGCGAGATCATTTGTAACAGTTTGTGATTTGGATACCGAGGTGCTGCCGGTTTATCCAGTGATTGTAATCAGTGTTATATCAATCAAAAAGCATTTTAAAGTGATATTCAAGCTGTTTCGAAGTCTATTTCTCTGTTTCCGCCTTTGAAATAGATAAAAACTCCTCTGAACGACTCGTTTGGGTCACAACACGATCCTACAATTGGTATCAGAGCCTTAGATTAGAATTGATAGATCAGGGCTTGTAGTATGAGAAATTTAGGGTTTTGAATATTGTTTTAAGCTGATTTCGCTTCAAACAGTAGTTTCGCTTGAGTTGACTTTTGGTTTGAAAATTTTGATTTCGCTTGAAGTTTGTTTGCAGGTTATTTCGCTTGAAGGTGGTATCTCGCTTGAAATTGTCCGTTTTGTGAAAACGTGTTTATGGAATTATGAGTGAAGAATTTTACAACGCATTTGCAACATCCCCAACTGCTCCAGCTACTATTGCTCAAAACATGAACTTAGAAAACGAAACTGGAACTACACAAAAACCCCCGAAGCTAATGAGCATTGAGGAATATTATGGATGGAAAGATAGATTTGAAAACTGGGTTCAAGCTAACCATCTAAGATCGTGGGAGTGTATTTTGAAGAAGTATGTTTTACCACGTACAGATCTGCAAGTTATAAAAGAAATCTCCGAATTCAATGACAAAGAACGAGATGTGCACAGAGCTGAAAAAATGATGACCAGTTTACTTCAGCAAGCTATTAAAGAAGACATCTTTGTATTGCTTCAACATGACAAAACCTCAAAATCAATTTGGGATGCTCTTAAAATCAAGTTTGAGGGAAGTGAAAATATGATCAAAAGTAAAAAGTCATTGCTTAAAAAAGAATTCGATCTGTTCATAAGTTTGCCAGGGGAAGATACAAAGAAACTGATTGAACGATACTGTCACTTAGTGCGTTCTATGTCGTTGCTAAGTATAACCAAAGACTGAGAGGAATGGGTTGATAAATTAGCTGATGCTTTACCTCAAAAAGAATGGGGTACATTTTTGATGATTTTGAAAAACACTGGAGTGTATGATGGGTTGACTATCTCTCAGTTTATCGAGAAAATTGAAAGTCAAAATCTTAAACAGCAAAAGATTGCGAGGATGAATAATCCAAGTGGTCAACAAGATGAGAAGAAACAAGAAGAAGAAACTATTTCATCTGATGAAAGTTCAGAAGAAGCAACTGTTGTTGATCAAACATCAGCTGATTCTGTTTCATCAAATGATAGTTCTGAAAAGACATTAGATTTTGATCAAACACCATCTGAATAGTTCTGAGAAGGAAATAGAGTTTGATCAATCACCAACTGATGACAGTGGTGATGATGAGGAAGAAAGACATATTAATGTTGCAAAAACTCATCTATCTCCTGAAACTTCTCAAATAACCCGACACTCTCAAATATTTCCGACATCCTAGTATATTTTAAAATATCCCATTATGTCTTTAAATACAACCCGTATGTAAAAACCGATCCCGAAATACAATATAGCATTAAAAATAAAATATAAAATCTGATTTTTAAGCTGAGGCGGGCCGCGTAGACCCACCCCAACATTCACGCGGGCGGTATGAAGGTTAGAACCTGATTCCGTCTGATTTATTAAGTTCAGGCGGGCTGCGTGAACCCCATCTCAACCTTACGTGGGCCGCGTGAGATCAACAACATGGCAACACCCCAGGCCGACACGTGTCATCATCGTGTCGAGTCTATACGCTGATCCGGACGAGCTACACGTTGACCCAGAGTCAACGCGGGCCGCGTAAGCCCCTGCGTACATCCACGCGGGCCTCGTGAGACCCAAGTTCAGCAACTATATAAAGAACGCATCGGATTTCATTTCAGTTCGTTCACAATTCATTTATCAATCACAATTTCTGAATATTAGGCATAGAAAGCTGGTATTATACCCCCTAATTAGCAAGGTTCTGCCCCGTTGTAAGTATTATAACCCCAGTTTCATACTAGATACGCTGCCCGATTGATTTAGGGTTTCGTAACAACTGTCGTGGTTCTGCCCGACGTAGTTGTTGGAATGCCGTCTCGGGGAGGGTATCATTAATATTTTCAAAGGGTTATGATACTAACCTATGTATATTTGTGTAAATTATAGATTATTTCCAGGAAACCCCTACGCGAAGTCTAAGATAGCAATGTGAGTTTATCCAACTTTTGTTAACCTTTTTGTAATATTTTACAAAACCTTAATTGTTTTACAATGTGATTAAGCGGTGATTGAGACTTTGTAGTTCTTCAATTACTGCCGGTATGTTGGGGTTTTGTATACAAAATTTACTACACTGTGGGTAGTAAGTCGGGACGACAGTACGTTACCATTGGACAACGAGTTAGCCAACGTGTAATATGACCCACAAGTCAGGATTGACAGTATTGAATGAGTAATTGTGTAGAAATAAACAATGTGATCGCTCTCAATACTGTTTTAATTGATAAAAATGTTTCTTGATTAAACTGGGATTCACTCACCAGTATTTTCCACTGAAAAATGTTTTTAAAACGCATTTCAGGTAACACAATGTGATAGCCAATTAGTAAAAAGCCAGCTGGAGAGCACTGAAGGCTTGGGAAAAATGTGGCTATAAAAGTTACCTAAAAGACGATGTTTTAAATTCAATAAAATAGGGTTTATCCCTATAAATGTATTGTAATAAGAAACTTGGGTTTTACCCATGTGATTATTAATATCAAATGAGGTGGTTTTACTCTGATAAACATTTCCTAACTACAGTCCTGATGTAATTTCCGCTGCCAAATTAACGCAACTGATACCACCAAAAAATCTGAGTTCGCGTCCACCCGTTCCCGAGACAGATAAGGAATCGGGGGTTGCAACAACTCACATGCAAATCTAACATCACAAAGTATGCTTGGCAGTTAACATCATGTAACACGTAAAAAGTTATTTCAAGTTCATACAATTCATGCTTCACATAATTGATTTCTCAGTCTATTCTAACATAGTTATCCATTAACAGACTTAACAGACTTAACTGAGTTACTGTGATTGTTTCCCAACTTGACGAACATCCCTGTTTCGTCGCGAACTCCCTTCGGCGAAAACCCCCAGGCGACGAAATCACTTGAGCGACGAAATCTCAAAGGGTTTTCGTCGTGATTGAATTTTCGTCGGGGCAGGGTTTTCGTCGGTCCAGGTGTTCAGCAGTTACATCAATCTTTAACTTACCAAGTTCCAATCATCATCTAACAGTTACGTATCACCGAAACCCTAATTGCATTCTAACAGTTGATCATCAATCATCACGCCTAGCCATGAATTACATGTTATCCGATTGTTGATTCATACAAACTATATCATCCATTCACTTAAACATTCAGATATATACAAAACATCAAATCGAACATGGATAGTAGGCATAACACAACCGATCATAACATCAGATTATAAGAATCCCTATCATACCAATCAATTCAATCCACAAACAAAATCACATAACAGCCGATCTACATATATGTGCACTTCATCCATTGATTAATTTTCTAATACATCCAAACCCTACACTTCACAACATATAAGCATGGTTTCTAGTACAGCCCCCAATATACACAATAGTCCGCAAACAATATATAATAATTATCCACTACATAACAACAATCTAATCACAAAGATGGCATACTAACCAGTTATGATACGAGACTAGCAAAGGTTCCCAGAGAGCTACAGATTGTCGTCGCACAGGGGGGAGGGAAAGAGAGACCTTAGGGTTTTCAAAATAACAACTCACATAACATACATCCTTAATTACGTAAGCTATACCGTGTTGGGCCCTTAATGGGCTCCGGCAAAAACTAGGCTGGCGAAATCCTAGATTTCGTCGAGATGGCCAAGGCGAAAGGCGAAAACCCTTGGGTTTTCGTCGAGACGTGTTGTGGCAAACACCTAGGTTTTCGTCAAGCAGGCTTGTGGCAAATCCCCTTCAGATTTCGTCATGTACATTAAAATATATATATAATTGCACATCACATAATTCACAAAGTCCCTGTTTAACATTTAACCCATTAACACTAAACAGCAATTTACAATCAAATAACAAGGTACACATAAAAGAACGCAACAAATTAAGAAAACGCAATTGCGAGGAAAGACCTTGAAAACTCGGGTTGTCACAATCACGATGAAACTGAGGAGTTTCGTCAAAAGGGTAAACTGCACAGTTAACTTAATTAAGTCTGTTAGCAGATAAATGTGTTAGTGTAGACTGAGAAACAGTTATGTGTTGTTATGTGAAGCTTGAATTGCCTGAACTTGAATAACTGCCTATGTGTTACTTGATGATAATTGCCAAGCACACCTTATGATGCTAGATTATACATGAAACAATACGAACATAAACTGATTGTGTATACGTGCATACCATAGGCTTTGACTGATTGATTTTGAACGGGTAGTTAAGCATACCGAGCAAACCGAGGTGAGTTCACACTTTCCACAAGGCATGGGATTCCCAAGGGTTGGGAATGGGTAAAGGATTTGAACTGAAACTGCATGATCTCCTGGTTTGGAACACGTACACACCCTCTTTATTGAAGGGTGACAACATGTACTAAGGATCTAATCGGAACCTACGTGATCTCCTGGGTTGGGGACACGTACACACCCTCTTACTGAAGGGCGACAACACTGATACTAGACCAAAAAAAACTCTATCATGAAGTCCCTCATTTTATATCGACTTAATCGCCGGGCCAATGAAGAGCGGGTCATTAGTTAGATAGCACTATTTAGGTTTGACAAGCCTCACACCGTGCCGCAGAGGACGGGCGTGAACTAATGGATCTGGGCACTAGTCAATGATGATAGACATTGACGTCAGGGCACCAACCTACTTTAGTCAGTGGTCGATATGGTAACGGGTCTAGTGGTTCACATGGGGAAGCCCCCACTGGTTATGGATATGTTTGGGAAACAGGGAAACTGGTTAACTTATGGTTTACAAATGAACTCATGGTTTTTTAAACAAACTTATAAATGAACACCAACAGTGAACTCGCTCAACTTTGTTGTTGACTCGTTGTTACATGCCTTGCAGGTCGTTATGTAACACCCCAAAAATTTCAAGATAAATTGTTTAAAAATAAGGAAAGATTTAAAAAAGAACAAATAAAATGTAAAATGACAATAAAAGAATTAGAGGGGTTGAATTATAATAAAACATAATTGAAATCATGGGAAAATGCCTAAATTATATACCTTTCAATTTAGGAGGGGTTAATATGATAAATTGTAACTAAAAAGGGGTAATAAGGTTTAAACCCAAAACACACCCCCGGGTGCGTTTCTGGGATCGAACAAGAGCAGGAGAAACAAGGGTTTACCCTTGTTCTTGCAAAACTCATCAATTGGCAAGGGAATTCAATGTTAATCGGCTGCATGTCTTAAATTTTCGATCATCTAAGCATACCTAGTGAAGTGGTAAGTCGAATTTCTTGATTTGGTGAATTGGAGAAAAAGGGTTTCAACCCAATCATGAGTTTGTGGTATGATTTGTGTTAATTAGATGTTAGGGTTACTCCCTAGAGTAGAAATCATGCTTGATTTTAGTTAATTGAAAGATTTTTAGCAAAACCCACTTTATGAATTTGTGATATGAATAGGATGATTTAAGTGAATTTAGTCATGCGAAATCTTGGAAATTATGGTGATGTTGTAATGCCTGAATCTTAGAAAATTATGTGGGATAAAAGAAAGGTATGAACTTGGATTGATTTTGATGAATTATAGGATGAACTAGTAGAAATTCATGATTTGTATGCTTGTAATTGATGTGTGTAAATTTGATGACCACCAAGTGTTTGATGAAATGCCTAGGAGAAAAATGTGTATAATTTGGATGATGAATGAATGAAAGTTTAGTTGTACTAAATGAATGAATGAATGAATGAATGTGTTATGATAGGCGTGAAAGAAGAAGGTTCTAATACTAGGAAATCGGAAGGCTTGCGGGATTGAGGTACGTTAGTATACACCTTATGTTTTTATTATGTTGTCATATGTATAATAATCTCTAGTGTATTGAATTGTTATGTTGGAACCGTGAATGTTGAAGATATCCGATTGTTGAAAGTAAAGTTAGATCCGTCATAAACGGATGTTGAGGAATGATTAAAATACGGAAGTTAACACATCATATCCGGTACTTTTAGTCGAACCGGGTATGGGAAGTTATGTATGTAATGGACGAAAGCCTACTCGATCCGTTTTTCCTCGGATCGAGGTATGATGTAAGAATGTAATGACTATGATTGTTCATTATGAACAAATCGAATGAAAGTGATGTAATGATGCTAGTATCCGTTCCTAACGGGTATGTTAAGTAAAGTATGCTTAGCCTCTATTTGAGGTAAGCATGTAATGAACCGTTTAACGGTTAGCAAAGTGATTAAATGATGATAATCCGAGAATGAAACGAATGGGTTTATTATCTAGAATTGTTAGTGGCGAATTACTAATCTATTTATTATGTTGAATGTAGGTAAATCCTCAATTTAGGCGACTTGGCAATTTGGAGCGAGCATATGCACACTTTATGGTTATCAAGCGCTTCCGCTATTACGTATTAATGTTTTGGGTCAAATGCTCGTTTTTGTATAACGTTGTTAGTGGTTACACTTTTTGACACTTGATGTATGGTTCTTAGTCGTGTCTAGTTGAACGGGTTTTAGACTTGTTTGTTTTGTTGATGGTTAAAACAGGGATATACTCGTCTTATGGACGGGTCATGCCCAAATTTTGTTAAAAATCATGAATTAATGACATAGGGTTTTTACCTTTTAAATTGCGAAAGATTTGTCCATGTTAAAAGTTGGGTTTCTTGCGTCTTTTGGATGGCATTTCTACTAGACGTAATTACGGGCGTTACAAGTTGGTATCAGAGCCTAGGTTTGAGGGATTCGAGCAAGAGTAATAGTGCTTGAACTCAAACCGACGGCTCGTGCAAAAGTGTGCTCGCTCCGAGATCGCCAATGAGGTAAAATTTTAAGTTTTTGCTTAATACAAGTATGTGTAATGTGCTTATGATGTAAAAATTTAGTTAAATAAATGAAGGGGTAATCATGGAGGGCAAAACGGTGAGTTCTAGGGACCGCACGGCTGGAAACGGACCCGAAAAAAAAGATTAAAACACTTAAATAAAAATCAGCACGAACTAATAAACGGAAGGCCGTCGCCGACGGCTGGATACCCGTCGCCGACGCCCCCATGCCTGCCGACGCCTTATTTTCCTGGTTACGGACAAGTGGCCGACGCCACATATAGGAAGCCCGTCGCCGACGGGGTATGATGCCGTCGCCGACGGCTAGTGGAAACCGAGTCCGCTGGAAATTTTTATTTTGTTTTGCTTTTCGTATTTTGAGTTTCTAAATCGTCCGAAGGCCTATTAAATGTTCGTTTTGGGTCTATATAAAGCCTAATAAATACATGTAACCACGACTAGTGGTTACGATGGAAGGAAATGTATAAAAGTCGAAAGTAATATGTCGAAAGGCATGAATGAATGATGAAGGCTTAAAAAGCGAGTAAAGTTTAATATGTAAGAATGCGAATGAAGCAATTACGGATTAGTGAACTATGATATATTGAAAAGTTTATGATTCGTAAGAATTGGTGTGTTCGGCTCCCAAAGTTGGACAAATGAAATGGGAGCTAAACATTAGGTTATATCAGATCTGGTGCCGCACACAGTTGTGTCGTTAAGTGACACAGCTGTGTGGACCATTGATGCTTGTTGCTGAGATCAGGGTGTGTGGCAAGGCTGACACAGCTGTGTCTGGGCAAAATTTCCACAAACTTCATATTTTTCTTGAGTTTTCTGCAACGAATCACCAACAAGCTTTCCAAAACTACAATATTCAAATAAAACACAATTAAATGTCGATTCAATCGAATTTGTAACCAGAAATATATAAAATGGGGGATGATATGTATTAATAATATGTATATTTACCGACATATCAATAATGAAATGTAAAATTGATTGTAGCATGATAAAATGAGTTAACTATGATGAAGGAGAGTATGAAAATAAATCTAATAAATGAAATGAATGTTTTATGTAAATGGCGGACAATGTCAACGTGAATGATAGTGTAGCGGCAAGAAATGATGACGAATGTAAGAGGTTGAGTTTAACATGTATGATAATAAATAATGAATGGAGTAAATATAGATTAAAGTACTTCGATGCGTAAAAAGAATACGATTTGCTTAGTTTTGAGTAAGAGGCGAATATGTGCTAAATGTGAATCATACGAGCTTATTAGCAAAGGATATGTTGTAATTATGTTATATAGTTAACTTGAATGATATTTGCTATTTGTAGAATCATGAAGCATTAGCATGTGAAAGTACGTGAAAGTGAATGTATATGTGTATTGTTAGAGGATTACGTAAATCATATATATCGTACAATATGAGTATGAAATGTGTAGAATATTAATATTATGGCCTAACGTATTTAGAGGATTACATGTTCAAAAGTTTAAAGTGTGTAAGCAAGACAGTTGACTTTATACAAGTCAACAGTATTGGGATATCATGGAATGGCTATTAGACACAAATGTTAAAGTAAAGAGTTAATGTGTTATGTATTAGATGATTTACGTGTTATGCTTGATGATAGTTTATGTTATGGGTGAAATTCTGAGCCCATATCCTGGAAAATATCTTGATTTATATCTTGGTTATATAGTATCTGTTTACATCCGGGATGCTGGTTCAGGATATTGGTAACATCCTGAATGGTATCCTCATGATTACTAACGGATTATGTGTAGGTACGTGGGTTAGAAGCTAGTAACGTTCACAAGGACTCATTCCGCGGAAGACTCGGTCCAAGTTGTTCAAGGAAAGACGTTAAGCCCGCTTTATTTGGTTCCAAACGGCTATTTATGGAATATTCGGGAGCATCCCATATTTATAGGAATTTTAGTTTCTACTTTGTAACTATAAATAGGTGGGTATACCAGATCGAATAGGACATCACATTGACACTCGCTACACTCTAACACTCGCTCTCTAGCAATTTTCACTTTCATACAAAAGCATTGTAACACTTAGCGATCTGGTCTATATCCTGCACTGTATCCTGACGTTTGAAGCAATAAGAAGAAGAAGGCAGCTGCGATTGTCAGCTCCCGAGGTTTTATGCCGGCGATCTAGATTGATCAAGGGCTTTCCTCGTACATCTCGTGTCATTTACTTTACTTTTTGCTCATAGTTTGATCATAGATACAGCTCAATATCCTGAGCCGTATCCTGAATACTGATTTTCCAAATAACTTAACCTGCATATTTTCAACACACTTTCTAGCACACTACCTCACTTTACTAATTTGATCACTTAATTGCTTCGGTAATTTTTTACCAAAACAATTTGGCGCCCACCGTGGGGCAAGTGGTGCTCTCTTTACTAAATTTTTTTGTGAAATCGTTAATCGGTTTCCTATTCTTAAAACTTTTTGCCTCATTGTCCATAATGGCCTCAAGATCAAACATGAGTTCCTCCACTGTGTCTGCTATGACTTCTGCTACTACCGGTTCGGTGCTTCCACCACCTCCTCCAAGGATGCCAGCCTCTTCACGACCTCAGGATATTATCCCTACTCGCAGTGTTCAGGAATCTGCTCACGTTTTAGCTTCTAATGATGAAATTCTAACCTTATTTGGAAGTGTGCAGGAACAAATGAGGCAGCAACAGGAAACAAACCAAATGCTATTGAGGGAAATACAACTCCTGAAGTCTGGCTCGAGCAGATCTGCTGAGGATATTGTCACTCCATTACAACCCAGAACTTTGAACTTCAGTTCAGCTGTGTATACTGAGGATAACAGGGGGAATATTGTGCCCAGCCTTCCTCAGAATCATACTCCTGAAATACCCTCCTCGGTCAGGATGTCAACCATGAGGAGCTCAGGATATGCTTCAGGATATGGGAAAAATCCTCCAACGGGTAACGTGTCAAATAATAATAATACTCATGCTACTAACAATAGTGGATCTTTGCAGGATACAGGTGTAACATCAGCACTTACTAGGGAACTTCAGAAGTTGAAGGACATGATATCTAGTGTACCTGGAGTGGTCCAGCCGATTCCGGAAGTGTCCCAAGACAGCCACAAGATATCTCGTTTTGCATATCCTATCTGTGATGCTGAGATCCCAAAGAGATTTCAAACCCCCAACATGAAGCTTTACGACGGAACTACGGATCCTGAGGAGCATATTGCTCAGTATAGGGAAAGAATGGAGATTAACCCTATCCCTCCGGATCTCAAGGAAGCATGCTTGTGCTAGGGTTTTGGTTCTACCTTAACAGGATCAGCCTTGAAATGGCTCTTGAATGTTCCTCCGCATTCGATTACATCTTTTGCTCACTTAGTAAATTTATTTAATAGTCAGTTTTCTTGTAGTAGAAGCTTTGAGAAACTAACAAGTGACCTCTACAGGATAACACAGGGGCCTCAGGAATCCCTTAGGGATTATGTGAACAAGTTCAGCCAGGAATCCCTAGACATTCCACATCTTGATGTTGCAACAGTTGTGCAAGCTTTCAAGATGGGGCTGCAAAAAGATTCTCAATTTTATCAAGATCTTGTAATGAACCCATGCAGGAACTTGGATGAAGCTCGAAACAGGGCCCTAAGATATATTCGATTGGAGGATGATAGGAAGATGCAAGAGAGAATGAACTCATCCAACACCTATGAGTCAACTAACAGGAAGTCTGAATCCTCATTCAAGCCATATCGGCCTAAGCCATATGGTAGAAATGAAAATAAGAAAGTGAATGCTGTCGAAGATGAGGATCCTGAAGAGTATCCTGAGTTGTCTGAATATTGCTTTTCTGTTAACATTCCTGAATTGATGTATGCCATGCAGGGTCTAGGAGACAAGGCTAGATGGCCTCGAAAGAGTCAACAAAAAGCTGATTGGAAAGATAAGTCAAAATGGTGTGCTTTCCACGAAGATTTCGGACATGTGACTGAGGATTGCATCGCTCTAAGGAAAGAGATAAGCTATCTTCTAAGCAAGGGATATCTGAAAGATCTCTTTGGAAGGAAGAAGAATAAGGGTCAGGATATTGAGAAGGATCCTGAGCGAGCAGCGTCACCTCCTGCAGATGCCAAGATAATCAACTTTATTTCGGGAGGATCCGATATTTGTGGGACTTCGTATTCGGCGGCGAAGAGACATGCAAAAGAAGCTAAGGCCGAAAGGGGAGACAAACCTGTCAGGATGGCTACCCTCACAACTGACAAAGTGATCACATTTGATGCTGATGACAGGGATACTGTCCAGGATCCTCACCATGATGCTCTAGTAATAACATTATATGTGGCTAACCATTTTGTACGCAGGATATTGGTTGATAATGGCAGCTCCACCAACATAATCCAACTAGAGACTCTGAAAAGAATGAATGTATCTCCAATGGATATCACTTCGAAATCTACAGTGCTTGTTGGATTCAGTGGAGAGGCTAGAAACACAGTAGGAGAGATAAAGTTGCCAGTATATGTTGAAGGAGTCAACTCAATACAACGTTTCTGTGTGATGGATTCCCTATCCTGCTATAATATCATACTAGGAAGACCATGGATTCACGATATGAAGGCTGTGCCATCGACGTATCACCAATGCATCAAGATCCCTACCCCTTGGGGAGTGGTCAAGGTCGAAAGCGATCAGCAGGAGGCGAAAGAATGCTACTCATCCTCGATGAAATCCTCAACCAAGCCTAGTGCAGCATAGCAATTAAAGATGCGGGCCCAGGATATCGTGGAGGATCCGGAGCAGGATGTGAAGAAAATTATCCTGGACCAGGATAATCCCGATATTTCGGTGCTCGTAGGAACCAATATCCCTCAGGATATTGAAGAACAGTTAATTAACTTTTTGAAATGCAGAATGTCAACATTTGCATGGAAGCATGAGGATATGACAGGCATATCCAAAGACATTATCACTCACAAGCTTGGAATTGATAAATCATTCAAGCCTGTTCAGCAAAAAAGAAGGAAGTTTGCTCCTGAGCGGAATACGATTATCCAAGAGGAAGTTGAGAGATTATTGAAGTCCAGGATGATCAGAGAGGTTAAGTTCCCAAGGTGGCTAGCAAACGTGGTTGTGGTACAGAAGAAAAATGGGAAATGGAGAGTTAGTGTAGACTACACAGACTTGAACAAGGCTTGTCCTAAAGACCCATTTCCTCTTCCCCACATTGATGCAATGGTAGAAGCCACTGTCGGGCATGAAATGCTGACCTTCATGGACGCATCCTCAGGATTTCAGCAGATCCAAATGGAGCCTTCTGACCAGGAGGATACTGCCTTCATGACACCAACAGGTATTTATTGTTATACCGCTATGCCTTTTGGTTTGAAAAATGCAGGTGCAACATACCAAAGATTGGTAAACATGATGTTCAAAGACAAACTGGGGGACACCATGGAGGTGTACATTGACGATATGGTGGTAAAATTAAAGAAAGCTCAGGATCACCTCCAGGATATTAAAGGAGCATTTGATATCCTGGATCAGTATAACATGAAGCTAAATCCTGCTAAGTGCCATTCTGGAGTGGGGGCAGGAAAATTTCTAGGATATATGGTGACCAAAAGAGGAATAGAGGCGAGCCCGGAGCAGATTAAAGCCATCTTGGATATTAAATCGCCCTCAAATATGAAGGATGTTCAACGATTAACAGGGCGAGTGGCAGCATTAAACAGATTTATCTCAAGATCCTCATAAAAATGCAAAGATTTTTATGATATCCTGAAGAAGAACAAGAAATTCGAATGGGGTGAGAAGCATGAAGCGGCCCTACAGGATTTAAAGCAATATCTTTCAACCGCACCTCTACTGATGAAGCCTGAGAATGGTGAACCATTATCCCTATACCTCGCAGTATCAGGGAATGCTGTAAGTGCTGTCCTTGTAAAGGACCATGAACGTCAGCAATATCCTGTTTATTATGTTAGTAAAAGCTTGTTAAATGCTGAAACTAGATATTCTCATTTAGAAAAATTGATACTAGCATTAGTTATGGCATCAACGAAACTTAGACATTACTTTGAGACACATAGGATTCATGTTAAAACAAATTATCCTGTTAAAAATGTACTTAGGAAACCAGAAATGTCAGGTAGGATGGCTAAGTGGTCAGTAAAGTTGAGTGCTTATGATATGAACCTAGAAATGCCATAAAGTCTCAGGCTTTAGCTGACTTTGTGGCTGATTTTAGAAGTTACATTCAGGATGAGGTAGACTTAGAAGTTCAACAGTTAGGAGAATCCTCAGGATCCTGGACATTATATACTGATGGTGCATCTAATATAAGAGGAGTAGGATTGGGAATACTACTAAATCGCCACAGGGGGACATATTACCCCAGGCTATTAGATGTGAATTTCCTGCTACTAATAATGAAGCAGAGTATGAGGCTTTAATTGCAGGATTAGAGTTGGCTAAGAGCATGGGTATCAAAAATTTACAAGTATATATTGACTCTTTGTTAATTACTAACCATTTTAATGGATCCTATGCAGTTAAGGGTGAGAAATTAATTGAATACCTCGATATTCTTAAAAAATTAGCAGGATATTTCGATGTTTTTACACTTGAACAGGTACCAAGGGAGGATAATGCTGAAGCAGATGCCTTAGCAAATCTGGGATCGTCGATTAGGATACCAGAAGGGACCCACATACCAATATTACATATCTTGTATCCTGCAACGAATCCTCAGGATAAAGAAGTAGCGGGTATTCAGGATCCTGATGCAGAGTATCCTGAAAAGTATCCCAAATCCTGGACGGCTCCAATCATGAGATATCTCAAGGAAGGACACATTCCCGGGGAGGAAAATCCTAAGGCATTTAGGATGAAGGTATCATGATTTACTATTATAAATGATGTGTTATACAAGAAATCTCTTGCAGGACCATATTTGAGGTGCTTGGAAGATCCTGAAGCCAAAGAAGTACTTCAGGATATACATGAAGGGGATTGTGGTAATCACACGGGGGGCAGATCATTGTTCTCGAAAGTATTAAGGACAGGATATTATTGGCCAACGATGAGGAAAGATGCTGCATAATATGCTCGAAGATGTGATGCATGTCAAAGACATAGTAACATACTACATCAACCAGCTGAACCATTATATCCTGTAGTTTCCCCTTGGCCATTCATGAAATGGGGGATGGATATAGTAGGGAAGTTACCAAAAGCTCCGGGAGGAAAAGTCTTTATGTTAGCAATGACGGATTATTTTTCTAAGTGGGTTGAGGCTGAAGCATTTGTTCAAGTTAGAGACCAAGAAGTAGTATCCTTCATAAAGAGGAATATCCTGACTAGGTTTGGGGTACCAACTGAGATCATTTGCGATAATGGGTCCCAGTTTATAAGCAAAAGGACTACTGACTTTTGCAAGAGTTGGGGAATCAAAATGATCACATCTACTCCCGTACATCCTCAAGCGAATGGACAAGCTGAATCTTCAAACAAGATAATAGTCAATAACTTAAAGAAGAGGCTTGGAGCCAAGAAAGGAAGATGGGCGGAAGAGTTACCCTTTGTTTTGTGGGCTGATAGGACAACGGTAAAGAATGCAACCGGCCAAACCCCGTTTTCCTTGGTATTTGGGGCGGAAGCAGTGATTCCAACAGAAATGACGATACCTACTGCAAGATTTGTCCTACAGGATCCTGAACAGAATCCTGAAGTCTTATGTCAAGATTTGGATACTATAGATGAAAAAAGAGACGCAGCAAAACTAAGGATGGCAGCATATCAACAAAGAATATCCAGAGCATATAACAAGAACATAAGGACTAGAAGATTTCGAGTTGGTGATTGGGTGCTAAGAAAGGCTTTTCAAAATACCACTAATCCTACCGATGGCAAGCTAGCTCCTAAATGGGAAGGACCATATGAAGTCGAGTCAGAAGCAGGGAAAGGAGCATATCGACTCAAGAATGTAGAAGGGGATATGCTACCAAGATCCTGGAATGCAATACATTTAAAGCTCTATTTCAAGTAAGAGTAGAATTTATTTTCTATCTCGGAATGGTATGTATTCTATTTTAAATATATTTTTTTATTATCTTGAACCCAATACTGACTTAAGCATCGGAGGGGTGTTAGCCAAGCTAACACCCACCTAAGTTTACAATTGTTTTGCAGCATATGTTTCAGGATATAGCTCCAGGATATGCACTCAGCATAACTCGAAAGATTAGAGGATTGGCCCCCTCTCTCACGTTTAAGGGATCTTGATCCCTTCAAAGGTTTAAAGGTATTCACCTTTCTTTCGAATTGGGTTTAAACACCTCGCCTGGAGCGCAAGTTATCTAGGTATAGTTCAAGGTAGCGGGACCAGTTCATATAAAAGTGGCTGACAATTTCGTTACTATTGGCTATATCCTGGATCCTGAAGGTATATGAGGATTGATCACCCTCTCTCACGAAAGGGTATTTTCATACTCTCTAAGGTTTAAAGGTTTTCACCTTTCTAAGAATTGGAGTTTATACACTCTCGCCTGTAGCGCATGAAATTAAGGGTTTATCCCCAGATATCAGGGTTTATCCCCAAGATATTAAGGGTTTATCCCAAGTATGCTAAGGATTCATCTCAGGATATCAGGGGTTTTGCCCTGGGGTATTCAGAATTTATTCAAGTCAAAGTATGAATACATTTGCGTTTCTGTGTCGAACACAGGGGACATACATTATACTATTCAAAGGATGGATCCAAGTTTATAAGTATGCATTGGGGACAAACTTATAATGGAGGATTGAAATTGATTCTCTAAGAATCTCTGGTATGATCTCTCCTTTTTATTTGGACAATTTATAGGTTGTATTTCAATATCCTGATCAAAATATCTTTCAGGATATCTTCTAGGATACGTTTACAATATATTCCTAAAAATGTTCAAACAAAACAGTTTTCACGAATAAAATTTGTATATCAATGACAACAATAATAAAGTCAAAAGAGAAGTTATATTATTAACATACCAAAAGATGTGCTCTTAGTTTCACCTCAAAACAAGGCCCATCCACTAAGAGCACTAATAGTTCCTTACCATATTTACCCAACAGTTGAAGGTTTCATCTCAAACCGAGACCCATCCACCTCCAACTGTTGTATTGTTCAAAAAGCATGCAGGAAATGTAAATTGTTCAGGTGCAGAAAAGTAAAGTGCAGAAAAGTAAATTGTTTTGGGATTACAGACCAACAATCAAATTCAAAAAGGTGGGCTCCGGCCTTGGCACGTATATCCATCATCGCCCACCTGAATGCCCTCACACAGCGGCATCTTCTCCAACCTTCTCAGACTTCTCAGCACCAGCATCCTGAGCAGCATCCTCACCAGTATCCATCCCAGCATCTGCTCCAGCATCCTTCTTGTCTCCAGCCTGGATCACCACCTCTGCTGACTTAGAAGACTCACCAGCTTCAGCAGGAAGTGGCACAGCTTTGCCTCCGAGCTCCTTTAGCTTGGCCACCCAGGATTAAACTTGCCAAGATGGACAAACAAGGCCCGTCTCCTTGGCCTCGTAGGCCATCTTGATGCGTGCTTGTAGCAGGGAGATGATAGCGGAAGCCTTGATTCCCTCCCGGAAAGAGACCATGGCTTGTTCATGATCCATTTGAACGGTGGCAAGTTTGAGCTCAGCATCTTGGGTGACCTTCTTCAGCATGCCCTCGTAGTGCCGGGTCTTCGCTTCGGCAATGGCACCTTGGTCAGCAATGGTGCTTTCAAGCTGTTTGATCCTGGCTTTATGGAGTGCAGCAGTACCACAGGCATCATTATACAAGTGGAGCAAATGCTGAAGGCCCTGCACATCAATTTCAGGTATGAGTTAGAATATATTGACCAGGATATCCTGTTAGGATATCCTATTAGGATATACGTGCAGGATATATGTGCAGGATATGCGTCAGGATATTACCTTGTTAAGGAAGGATGTCATTGGCTCTAAGGAATCAGAGAAACTGAGTTCGTCATAGGAGAACCCTTCTGAACCTGGAGCACTGACTTCAAGACCTTTCCTCTTTTTTTTCTGTGGAAGCACGAGTCCTTGGATTGGCCTTGGGAGCCGGGAGTGGCTTGGAGCTGGTAGCAGCAGGAGTCTCTTTCTTGACCGTGGCTGGAGTAGGATAGCTGTCAAGTTCGTCGAGATTTAGATAGACTGGAACCTTGCTGGAGTCTGCACATAGGGAGTAAACTTTTCTCCTAAGAATATCAAATAAAAACATGTGTGTACAGGATATCTTGCAGGATCCTTACCAGACATGTTTGCACTTGAAAGAGGACTTGGAGTTGGTGGGGATGGATTGAAACTTCTTTCAGCCTCTGGAAGGAGTCTGATGGCGTCTATTCTTTTTTTGAGAATCAGCAAGAGGAGGTGCAATCTTCCTGAAATCAGCTGCATGCACAACAGAGAAAATAAAATTGGTCAGTTCAGGGTATAAAGCAGGATAAGAGGTAGGATCATCTTTAAACCCTAAATCCTACCCTTCTTCAACCATTTCATCGGATAATCCGTTCCACCAGGGATTGAGTCCCTTTTTACAAAGAAAAACTTGGATTGCCAACCATCCTCGTTCCTGGTGGCACGAAGTATCAATGGGTCACCGGAAGTAGAATAAAACAGAAATCTACATGATCCATGGCATCTAAGATTGTAAGCTAGGGGGAGATCATGGACGGAAAGATCAGGAATGTGGTTTTTCTTGATCTGGTCAAGAACAGACAAAACACTCCAAAGCATTGGCATTGTTTGACTAAAAGAAATTTTGGTAATGGTGAAGAATTCCATGATGAGATCCGGAAAGGGGAATTGTAACCCTAAGGTGAAGGGGAAGGCATTGAAGCATATCCACTCGTTGGAAACCATATCTGACCGGATTTCTCGGTCAAAAGGTCGAAATACAGTTCCTTCCGGGAAGATGCCGGAGGATTTTAAGGCCGACAAGTGGGCACTGTCAAAGGTGCATATCTCCTTCTCCGGTTCTTAGAGAAGGTTCTGTTGGATAAACGTGGGAGCCGAGTCGCCTGAACTAGATCTTGTTTGTCTAGGCATTTGGTCACCTGATTTTTTTACCGGAGAATGAAGATGAATATGAAGATGAGAGAGAGAATGTTACCTTTTCCTTGTCGATTATGAATAAAAAAGAGATGAGGATGAGAAGATATAGGGTATGATGAGTAAATATAGGCCGGGTAGTTGAAAACGGTCACATCATTGGTCTTATCTATTAATTACCTCGGTCTTCGTGAAAAATGTAACCGATAGTGCAGGATAACAAACGGTAACATTTTTGGGGACAATTGTTATGGGTGAAATTCTGAGCCCATATCCTGGAAAATATCTTGATTTATATCTTGGTTATATAGTATCTGTTTACATCCGGGATGCTGGTTCAGGATATTGGTAACATCCTGAATGGTATCCTCAGGATTACTAACGGATTATGTGCAGGTACGTGGGTTAGAAGCTAGTAACGTTCACAAGGACTCATTCCGCGGAAGACTCGGTCCAAGTTGTTCAAGGAAAGACATTAAGCCCGCTTTATTTGGTTCCAAACGGCTATTTATGGAATATTCGGGAGCATCCCATATTTATAGGAATTTTAGTTTCTACTTTGTAACTATAAATAGGTGGGTATACCAGATCGAATAGGACATCACATTGACACTCGCTACACTCTAACACTCGCTCTCTAGCAATTTTCACTTTCATACAAAAGCATTGTAACACTTAGAGATCTGGTCTATATCCTGCACTGTATCCTGACGTTTGAAGCAATAAGAAGAACAAGGCAGCTGCGATTGTCAGCTCCCGAGGTTTTATGCCGGCGATCTAGATTGATCAAGGGCTTTCCTCGTATATCTCGTGTCATTTACTTTACTTTTTGCTCATAGTTTGATCATAGATACAGCTCAATATCATGAGCCGTATCCTGAATACTGATTTTCCAAATAACTTAACCTGCATATTTTCAACACACTTTCTAGCACACTACCTCACTTTACTAATTTGATCACTTAATTGCTTCGGTAATTTTTTACCAAAACAGTTTAGTTGTATGGAATTGAAATGAGATAACTATTACTGAATGTCTCATTTATATGAAATTCTACTAACGAAAGTCGATTAACGTATGAATAGAAGGAAAGTGAACAGTAGTATGTATGCTCACATAAGCTAATAATGTTACGAATGTAATAATATGTAAGGGTGGAAATCTTGTCGGTTGATTCAAGTATGGATGGCGAACGGGGTAAGAGGAAGCAATGAGGCAAGCATGAACATGAACACTAAAGGTAAGTGGTTTCGCAATCACTTCGAATTTATCTACATGAAGGCGTATACGTGTTGAATATTCGAAATCAAAGTGAAATATATAAATAAATGAGAACTTGGTAATGTTGATAAAAGGTATGGAAAGAATATTAGTTGAGATGTTAGCTAAAGACATTATGTGATATGTTCGAATTGAAAGTAAGTACAACGCGTACAACAATACTTATATACAATAAGTACTAAGTGTGATTAACTTTAAAAGGTCAAATCGTAGAAGTCAGTAAATAATAATTATTTACAAATTTTGGAAACATTACGTAAGAAATGCAACGTGTAATGTAGGATACTCATTAGTAAGAGATATGTTAGAGAACGTAGGTGAATTAACACCAAATACGGTAAACGATACGACAGAAGAATGAAAGGTATGGATGAAAATGTTCAAATCTGATAAATGGATTCAACCATCTAAGGAATGAAAGGTTGGATCCATAAGCAAGCACGGATCAAACCAGAAAGAATGAAAGGTAATAAATTAAAAGTTTGAATCCGTAAGTGAATACGGATTAAACAAATAAGAATAAAAACTAAAAATGAAACTCAAATGAGTTATACGGGTCAAATGGCGATCGCCATTTGAACCCGGTATTTAATGTTTGATTTGTCAAGTTTTATGCTTATAGGTGAGCATAACGTATGGGCATGCAATGTCGCAATTTAGAAAGTATTAACCGTCGCAAAGTATGAGTAATGAGTCAAGGGATTTGACCCGCGCCAGGTATGTATAAAAGATTATATTTTTAATAGGAGCTTAGGGCTCAACTAGAGAATGACATGTTAGAATAGGATAACTGATTCACATAAGTAAGAATGTAATTACAATTAGACTTCCGAAAAGTCAAACGAAGTGAATGAAGTCCTTACAAGTATGCAAGTATAAAGTACGATCGTGTACCTCGATGCAACCACAATAGGTAAGGGGGTGTTAGTCTGACCTTGAAAGGTCAAACTGCGAAAGTTGGAGAAATAACCAAAAAAATAAAAAATAAATAAATAAAGGATTGTATGTAAGAAATGGAATGTATGATATGCTAGCATGTACGTAAGAGAATTGTGAAAGAGGCAATGGGCGAACAAACACCCCGTAGGACGCAGTTATGAAGGGTTATGTGCTAACTGTTTATTTATAGACAAATATGATGGAATTCTTAGTAAGATGATAGTAATGAAGCTAGTGGAAGGATGCCCACGAGTGGGAGCATATTTCATGAATGAATGAGACCAATTCTGGTACGAAAGGTACATATAAAGAAGCGGATCGATCCTGCGTACGGATAACCGACTTATGCATTGAAGGCGAGGTTAGTAAAATGTTTAATTCTTAATCAATGATTAAGAATCCATAGATTTATTTGTAAGTGTGAACAAAATGAATGGTAGAATAATTATGGTATGGTATACAATGATCGACCTGTAATGGTCAGCGTGAGAAGGTATGAATGTCAATAAGAAGGAGATTTAAAGGCCTTAAATGAAAGTTTGAGCTGAATTGGTTAAACGCTAGTATGGTGCTCGTACATAACATACCCAGTTGTTATCATAAGTAGTTCATGCAAGGAGCTAATAATAAAGTGTGCGAAGGATTAAATTTAAGGCTAAACTCAAACTTGTGATTAGTTCAAGTGACGGTAGTAACCGTAGAATGATACCTTATACTCATATTATGTATGAAAAAGCAATTAGGAAGTGGGTAGCTTTGTATTAGTACCACTAAGTCATTAAATGTCGATAGTATGCGTATAATGTTATGCTAAGCCCTCATATGAACCAGAAAGTAATTGGAAGAACGTTAGTAGTGGGATAATGGGGTTTGCTCATGATTACAATAATGAATTATATCGTGTATGATTCGTGTGCGGAATAAAATAAATCGATTTATTTATATTAGAAAATGTATGGATATGTTACGCTTATTTGGAAAGATAGAAACAAGTCGTAAGCATAAGCTTGTACGACCAATAGTATACATTTGGAATAATTTCAAATGAACGAACCACTAGTAATGATGTATGCTAGGAACTAGCATTATAGAGTGCAAGCGACACTAATAAGAGCTCTGGATCAGATTCTGACTTATATGCGATTATGAAAGTAATTTACTTAATTTAAGAACGGAGGGACAATGCGTACAAATATGTGTGCATAAAGGAAACTTTTTGCCAAGATCCCGAATGTATCTAGGTCGTAGTAAGCATCGTGAATGAATAGATGAAAAAGTAATGGTAGAATTGGTCTAGTTGGAATGAGAAAGGTTTCGGGGACGAAACCTCTTTTAAGGGAGGTAGACTTGTAACACCCCAAAAATTTCAAGATAAATTGTTTAAAAATAAGGAAAGATTTAAAAAAGAACAAATAAAATGTAAAATGACAATAAAAGAATTAGAGGGGTTGAATTGTAATAAAACATAATTGAAATCATGGGAAAATGCCTAAATTATATACCTTTCAATTTAGGAGGGGTTAATATGATAAATTGTAACTAAAAAGGGGTAATAAGGTTTAAACCCAAAACACACCCCCTGGTGCGTTTCTGGGATCAAACAAGAGCAGGAGAAACAAGGGTTTACCCTTGTTCTTGCAAAACTCATCAATTGGCAAGGGAATTCAATGTTAATCGGCTGCATGTCTTAAATTTTCGATCATCTAAGCATACCTAGTGAAGTGGTAAGTCGAATTTCTTGATTTGGTGAATTGGAGAAAAAGGGTTTCAACCCAATCATGAGTTTGTGGTATGATTTGTGTTAATTAGATGTTAGGGTTACTCCCTAGAGTAGAAATCATGCTTGATTTTAGTTAATTGAAAGATTTTTAGCAAAACCCACTTTATGAATTTGTGATATAAATAGGATGATTTAAGTGAATTTAGTCATGCGAAATCTTGGAAATTATGGTGATGTTGTAATGCCTGAATCTTAGAAAATTATGTGGGATAAAAGAAAGGTATGAACTTGGATTGATTTTGATGAATTATAGGATGAACTAGTAGAAATTCATGATTTGTATGCTTGTAATTGATGTGTGTAAATTTGATGACCACCAAGTGTTTGATAAAATGCCTAGGAGAAAAATGTGTATAATTTGGATGATGAATGAATGAAAGTTTAGTTGTACTAAATGAATGAATGAATGTGTTATGATAGGCGTGAAAGAAGAAGGTTCTAATACTAGGAAATCGGAAGGCTTGCGGGATCGAGGTACGTTAGTGTACACCTTATGTTTTTATTATGTTGTCATATGTATAATAATCTCTAGTGTATTGAATTGTTATGTTGGAACCATGAATGTTGAAGATATCCGATTGTTGAAAGTAAAGTTAGATCCGTCATAAACGGATGTTGAGGAATGATTAAAATACGGAAGTTAACACATCATATCCGGTACTTTTAGTCGAACCGGGTATGGGAAGTTATGTATGTAATGGACGAAAGCCTACTCGATCCGTTTTTCCTCGGATCGAGGTATGATGTAAGAATGTAATGACTATGATTGTTCATTATGAACAAATCGAATGAAAGTGATGTAATGATGCTAGTATCCGTTCCTAACGGGTATGTTAAGTAAAGTATGCTTAGCCTCTATTTGAGGTAAGCATGTAATGAACCGTTTAACGGTTAGCAAAGTGATTAAATGATGATAATCCGAGAATGAAACGAATGGGTTTATTATCTAGAATTGTTAGTGGCGAATTACTAATCTATTTATTATGTTGAATGTAGGTAAATCCTCAATTTAGGCGACTTGGCAATTTGGAGCGAGCATATGCACACTTTATGGTTATCAAGCGCTTCCGCTATTACGTATTAATGTTTTGGGTCAAATGCTCGTTTTTGTATAACGTTGTTAGTGGTTACACTTTTTGACACTTGATGTATGGTTCTTAGTCGTGTCTAGTTGAACGGGTTTTAGACTTGTTTGTTTTGTTGATGGTTAAAACAGGGATATACTCATCTTATGGCCGGGTCATGCCCAAATTTTGTTAAAAATCATGAATTAATGACATAGGGTTTTTACCTTTTAAATTGCGAAAGATTTGTCCATGTTAAAAGTTGGGTTTCTTGCGTCTTTTGGATGGCATTTCTACTAGACGTAATTATGGGCATTACACGTTAGGTACTTAAGGAGCTTGCACAAGGAGGAAGCAGTCGTTGTGGGACATGGACAGCTGCGTGCCATGTTAAATACTTGAAACATTTAATCTTATGCTTTGTTTTTATACATTATGCTTCCGCTGACTGTTTAAACTTGGCGTACTGGTTTTGAAACACCAATTGTAATGTGTTCGGTTTTATGCTTACTTTGATTACGTTGTTCAATATGATTGGTGGCTGGATCCTGTTCAGTCATGCCTCCATGCGGTGATACTCCGCTTGTGGAATTTGGGGGTGTGACATTGAACACTTGTAAGTGTTCTTTCATCTCTTGTTTATTTATTTAAGCAAGAAAGTCAAACAGTGTTTGAATTTCAGCTTTGACCATGATTTGGTCAACGCAAAGTTCGTTTGAACTTTGGAAGGTGAGCGTAATCACGATAGTTATAGTCCCGTGCGACTGTACCTACTGATTACCACGTTGACTAGTCGAAGTGATGAGTCAAAGTTTCGGTCAAAATGCACGATTATGTGCATTTTACGACGAAACTATTTTCGGGTATCAAGACACTTTGTGTGTGATATCAAAACAATTTTCAAACTTAGTTAAACATGTTTTAACATGTTTAACTCATCACTTTTAGTTTAGTGCTTATTTAGGGTCGTAAGTCAGGCGGTCTAAACAACCGCTTAGACTTTCGAACCCGACCCGTTTGGTCGATCATTAGGGTCCAACCAAACATATTCTGTTACCATAGTTGTATAGGGAATAACCTTCCGAGGTTATACCTTATGGTCACTTCGTTCAATTAGTTGTATGACAGGTAGTTTATATGGCTTAGGAAAATGACCAAAATTCCCTTTTCGTGCATAATTTGAATTTAAGCATATGTAACCAAGTTTTTGACACTTAAACTGATTATGCAATGTTATTAAACATGTTAGGGCATATAATACTTGTCATGGGGCTAGTTAGGCTATCTGAATGAGCTATTAAGCAAATGACGCATTAAAGTAGCATACACTACCTTAACGAGCCATAACGGGTCATAAGCACTAAGGATAGGAATCAAATCAGAATGTAGGCTTTGTTAAACCATATTATATGAGTTCCAACGCTTATTTGGTTTACAAGACTTCATTCTATCCGATCTTCCGATTTAGGCCTCGATTTTTTAACATAGTGATTCCATACTAGGTGCCACTTGATTCCTTGACTTTCCGAGCTTTGATAGTTCACTAGATCAAGGATACCTTGCAATCTCAAGTGAGTACATAGTCCCCTCTTTTACCGCTTTAAAATATTTTGGGGTGATACACATGTGCCTACTTGTTACTTTTGTGCTTTTCATGCTTTTTATGACACATACTTGCTATAGTTCACTAGATCAAGGATACCTTGCAATCTCAAGTGAGTACATAGTCCCCTCTTTTACCGCTTTCAAATATTTTGGGGTGATACACATGTGCCTACTTGTTACTTTTGTGCTTTTCATGCTTTTTATGACACATACTTGCTATGTTCAACTAGTACACATATAATACATGATTTCAATAATGTTTTGCTATGTATGTTGACTGAGCATGCTAGCACATTGATATCGTAAGACACTTTTTTTGCATATGTTTACTCATCATATGGACACATTGATTTACATTACATTTCTGCTATGTATGTTGACTGAGAATGCTAGCACATTGATTTCATGGACATTTCTACTTCGTATGTTTACTTAGCATACTTAGTACATGGTTTTCACATAACATGCTTACATTGGTTATGACATTTGGTATGTTTAACGAGACAATAATACATTCATTAACAATGATCACGCTGCTCGGTAGTATGTAATGGTAACATAGGACTTGACAAATCGCATTCCTCACTTCCTAGGTTTGTTTGGAAGTAGGGAATGACAGAATTCGAAAACATTTTTGATAAAGCTTTAACTTGTTAAGGGTTTATCCGACAGTGTCAAGGCTTGAATGTATGCGATAAACATTACTGCATAAATGTTTGTATCCATAAAGCATTGGTTTTGCAAAAACATAACTTTTGATTTAAACGTAGGTTTATTCAAAGACATTGTTTTGTACATTTTTACATATGGTTTGAGTAAATACTCTTTATTCACCATACATGACATTTGGTTACACATTGACATTATACATATGGTTTGAGTAAATACTTTTTACTTGCCATACATAACATTTGATTATACATGGCATGGTTTACACTTGACATTGGACATCGTTTACACATAACATGTTGACATTTGGTTAAAACAAGACATTTTGGTGGTTATTGATAAGTGATTTATATAACGAGGCGTGTGCAATATGATAAAAGCATGGTGGATACACCGCTGGTACTTCCTATATATAAGTGGTTTTATGATATTACATATCGTGGCATTATCTAAACCACTTCAACAAAGACAAAGACATGACACATTTTATACAAATGACACATATTTCAAATGACATTGTTTTACAAATGACATGTTTTATACAACCCATTTTCTCTTGGTTATTTAATTAACCAAACATCTTTCTTTTATTATCATATAATTTTCATATCGATTTTCATATGATTTTATAAAAGAAAACATTACTTTTAAAAGGTTCATGACTACTTTTGTTAAATACTTCTTTTAACTACAAGTCATGTATCCTTTATCAACAAAACCTATGTATCTCATAGGCATTTTTATGCTGGCGTACCTATTTTCACATGTGTTTTCAGGAGCTAATGTTTGAGGTCGATCATGCTACACTTAGGTGGACTTTGGCCTTAGTGACTTAAAATGAAGCAAGACAAGTTTAATTTATGTTCTGTTCTCGTTTAAACAAAGACAATGTAATCATTTACCTTAATAAAACCAAACTTTAAATACCATGTGTTGTGAAACAATAATTCTGTTACGACACTCCCCGACGTTTCCGCGTGGTTTATTGTTTTACACGGTTGGGGTGTGACAGAAGAGTTGATATCAGAGCTCATGGTTATAGGGAATTAGGTTATTAGTATTGCTTTGACCTAGACATAACCTTTCTAGGACCCTAACACAAGTTATCTTGTATTTAGATCTAAAAAAACATACACTTCACCTATCCTTAGGTGATTACCTAAACATGAACACAAATTTCCAAAACGATTTTGAAATCAATCATCTATTCTTGGATGATTTATTTTGGCTTTATGCCTTCCAAGTTTTCAAAATCTCGTCAAAGTTTGGATCTAAATAATGTGAACACGTGCAATCTGGAAGGGTGGGTGCCTGTACCCCGAGCTTTCTATCTAAGGCTAGAGTGTTCGTACAAATCCCCAGTATCGGACCAGTCACTCTTACCTGGGAACTCTTGGGGTGAGTGTCCACTTATAGGCTAAACCATGTCTTCGCGATACATTATTATGACTCATTTACTTTGATTAGTCACTGTGTGTCGTTTGTTTGTTTTGAGGTAACGAACAAATTGTAACAACCCGCTTTTTGAAAAGTCAAAGTCAAAGTCAAAGTCAAAGGAAGAAAAGATTTTAATTGCGATCTGTCACTCCTTACTTGACTATTAAATCATACTTCTTGACTTGTAATTGAATTCTATTATTTAATTTTTTTAGTTGTATTATGTGGAGTATCTATTACAATCAAGGTTAATCGCATGTTTAATTGCTAATCGACTTATCGCTAACCGCATTGCTATCGCATTCGCAACTCGAATTATGTGTTCTGGATATTGTTTTACGTGTGTGTGCTATTATATGTCACTTGTGCATGTTATTTTTATGTTGAGGTGTTTAATCGCAATCGCAATTCAATTGCATCACAATCAAATCGCAAATGCTAAACGCAAGTTATTTATAGTGATTGTATGTTAGATATAGTAGTTATGTTACTTGTGTGACTAATGGGTAATACTATCGCATCGCTCACTCGAATCGCATCGCAATGCTCAACACGTAAAACGAAACATCGAAACGGAACTCGCCGGAGCCACTCGATCGAATGAGCATTTGATTGGATGGTCATCCGAACGGATGACCATCCGATCGGATGGCCATCCGAGCGAGGTTCCATCCGATCCACCCCTTGCTCCCACTTGCCCTTTTTGGCAACCTATAAATACGACAGCTCCTCCTTAGTCAACCAGCACGCTCAAGCCCTTCTTTCTCTCGATTTCTCGCGATTCTTGTAAGTTTTCAACTGAAATCTTATACTTCTATGGTCTACACGCACTTCTTCATCTTTTTCACCTTTGAATCTCAACTTTTAACCGTGAAATCACCGGATTTGAGGTGTTTTAGGATGGTGTCATCATGGAGTTCTTATGAACTTCAAGTTTGGGCATTATTCCACGAAGAACAACTCAGATCTACATGATTTCCACATGATTCAACACTATTTTCAACTAGATCAAAACTTTTTCATGATTAAAAGGATTGAAAGATGATTTCTAACTTTCTTTCAACTCTTTTACACTCATGCACTCAAAACCGATAGAATCAGAGCTCATTCAGATCTTCTACTCATTTCTTAGTGAAGCATCAATCTGCGATCCTGTTTCTATCAAAGAGACAACCGATTTCAGATTGAACATGAACAACTGTCACGAACCAGTAAACTGATCGGGTTAGGGTGATTCTTGTTCGATCGGGTGACTTGGGACTTGACGGGGTTCCGTTGTTTAGTACGTGATCATACCGTCTCGAGCAAACCGCAAAACTTTCAAATTAATCAAGTTAAGATGATCAGATTCGTGGGGACGGATTGCCGTCCGATCGGATTGCCATCCGATCGGATTTCCATCTGATCGAACCGCAATCCGATAGGATTGGATTGCGCTTGGTTCCATACTTAATCAATTTCATAATTTTCAAAGAACATCTGTTCTAACGGAATACCAGCCGATCGGATTGCTATCCGATCAGGTGACCATCCTGCTGTGAACTTGTTCTCAACTGAGAAGCCTCGCCAATCAGATCACTATCCGATCGAACGACCGTTCGATCGATAGACCTGAAGGGTAGAGATACTTCTCTGATTTCAAAATTCTACAACGAAAACTTCAAAGCCATCATACACAAACACATCCATCCCAAACGAATGTCAATCCGCCCGAATGGCCATCTGAATGGATGACCATCTGAACGGATTAACATCCGATCGAATGACCATCCGTTCGGATAGTCATCCGCTCGGATGACCGTTCGTCACTTGCTCACTCTTCACCATTTACCACCCCGTTCAATCGCTTATGCAATCGTTAACTGTTCAGGCTAATCACTCTCCCTTCAATCCATTAACTTCCATCGTTGTGAGTATACTCGATCCCTTTTTGGTTTATGCACTTTTGGGTGTTACATACGTTACTTATTCTAAATCACAATCGATCACACAACGTAAACACTATTTATACGCTGACCATTACTGCATGTTACGTGTTACTCGATGAATGCTTGTATGTTATGTTAACACAATGATTGTTGCCTGACGCCTTAGCAACGATAGTACTATTTGTTTGGACTCAGCACCTGTCGTGGACAGGGGTTGTTAAGGTTACCTCTTCACGTGTCACAGTGGTTATATGTGTTGCGCATTCTACAACTCGTAGTCTAGTCTGTGCATATTTCATTGTCGATAACCTACCAGCTTTGCATTATACATATTACATGCTGGTTATGCGTAAACGCTTTCGAACTCTACTATTACTATCAAACCTGTATGCTCACCTTTACACTATGTGTATTGACCTCTATTTTAACGTATGTGACAGGTGCTTAGGATGTTGCTTGCTGTTTGATGAAATCGAGCTAGGATGGAGTCTAGAAACAAACGAACAATTTATTTATTTATGAGTTGTCGGAATAGTCTTTATTTGTCTTGAGATAACTATGTCTGTAATAACTGATATACTTGATGGGTTATTGTATGGGACATAATATTAACTATCTGGTAATTTAGTTGTTATGGAATTTCTCTTGGACAATCTGTTTCGCTCAGTATCGCGCCCTGATGTTTCTGTCATCGTGGACAGGGGTTGTTAAGGTTACCTCTTCACGTGTCACAGTGGTTATATGTGTTGCGCATTCTACAACTCGTAGTCTAGTCTGTGCATATTTCATTGTCGATAACCTACCAGCTTTGCATTATACATATTACATGCTGGTTATGCGTAAACGCTTTCGAACTCTACTATTACTATCAAACCTGTATGCTCACCTTTACACTATGTGTATTGACCTCTATTTTAACGTATGTGACAGGTGCTTAGGATGTTGCTTGCTGTTTGATGAAATCGAGCTAGGATGGAGTCTAGAAACAAACGAACAATTTATTTATTTATGAGTTGTCGGAACAGTCTTTATTTGTCTTGAGATAACTATGTCTGTAATAACTGATATACTTGATGGGTTATTGTATGGGACATAATATTAACTATCTGGTAATTTAGTTGTTATGGAATTTCTCTTGGACAATCTGTTTCGCTCAGTATCGCGCCCTGATGTTTCTGTCATCGGTTGGGGTGTGACACAAATGACCACCATCCTTACATTTTGTCGATATTTATGACATCTCATTTTCATCATAACATCTCACCGTTTTCTCTCATGTTTCCTTTTTTAGAATGCCTCCTCGAAGCAACGTACAACAACCCAATGCCGAACTGGCAACTATTATAGCACAGAAGATGGTTGTACTAGCAAATCTTATTACTCAAATTAACCACGCCAACAACAACAATGTTAATGCACCTGCTCTGTGCAACTTTAAACAGTTTAATTCGGCTAAACCGTTCAAGTTTAGTGGTTCTGAAGGAGCAACTGGGCTCCTACAGTGGTTTGAGAGTCTTGAGAGTACATTTTGCCATTTTTAATGCCCAAACAATCGTAAGGTCGAGTTTGCTTCTAGTGTGTTTCAAAAGAGGGCTCTCACATGGTGGAATGGAGTAATGAGAGATAGGGGTGCTGATGTTGTTATGGGTCAAACATGGGAAGAACTCAGGGCTCTAATGATGAAAGAGTTCTGCCCTCGTCATGAGCAGAGGGCATTAGAAGATGAGTTCGATGACCTAAAGCAAGACAGTGGTGAACACCGTGCTTATACCGACAGATATGAGGAGTTAAGCTTGCTTTACCCAATGATGGTCACGCCTTTGGACAAGGCGATTGAGAAATAAATTGACGGTCTACCAGATCCTGTTCAGGATATTGTCACTGGTAGCAATCCCACTACCGTCCGACAGGCCATTGAGCTAGCTGCAACCTTGACTGACTCTTAAGTCAAGAAAGGTAAACTCCACAGAAAGGGTGACAAGAAACAGAAACAGTCTGACAAATATGAGAAACAAAAGGGTAAGAAAGCGGAGTCGTCAAAGAAGTCAAGGAAGCGTAAGGCTTCCAAGAACTTTGCAGTTGTGGCACAACCTAATCAGGCAACTCCAAATCAGCCTGCACAACCACCAGCCAAAAGGCAGTACGCTAGCAATGCACCTTTGTGCAATAAGTGTAACAACCATCACCAACCACATGTATAGTGCCTCATTTGCACTAACTGTGGGAAATCTGGTCATCTCGCCAATACTTGTCGTTTTGCTCCTACCCAGAATCCAGCAGCACAAAACCCTGCACAGAACCCTGCTCAGCAGCTTACACGACCTCATTACCCACCTGGGTCTTGTTATAACTTGGGAATCTGACCCACTACAGGAACAATTGCCCGAAGTTGGCAAATGCGAACCAGGCTCGTGGACGATTCTTTAACATGAATGCAAACGAGGCACGTGCAGACAACGAGGTGGTGAATGGTACGTTCTTTGTTAACAACCAACCTGCTTCTGTTCGTTTTGATTCGGGTTCCGATAAAAGTTTTGTATCCTTAGCTTTTGAGCCTTTGCTTTCCATGACTAGAACAAAACTAGGAAAGCCCTTGATAGTAGAAGTAGCTAATGGTGAACCTGTTGTACTCGATTATGTCCTTCAAAATTGCCAGTTGAACCTGATGTTATAGTAAGAATGGATTGGTTAGCCAAGTACCACGCTAAGGTGGTTTGTTTTGAGAAAATTGTTTGTGTGCCACTTTTGACTAGTGAGATCTTAGAGGTTCATGGTGAGAAACCTGCTAGTAGCCTTAAACTCATGACTTTTACCCAAGCTCAAAAATACCTGCGAAAGAACTATGTGGCCTTCTTGGCACATGTCATAGAGGAGAAAGGCAAGGGTAAGTCTATTGAAGATATCCCCGTTGTCCGGGATTATCCTGAGGTATTTCCTGAAGAATTACCTGGTTTACCCCAAGCACGCCAAGTTGAATTTCGTATTGATCTTGTACCTGGTGCTAATCCGGTTGTTAAATCTCTGTATCGTCTTGCACCGTCTGAGATGCAAGAGTTATCTAAACAGCTTCAGGAACTTTCTGACAAAGGATTCATCCGTCCGAGCTTTTCACCTTGGGGTGCTCTAGTCCTATTTGTGAAAAAGAAAGATGGATCCTTCAGGATGTGTATCGATTATCGTGAGCTCAATAAACTCACAATCAAGAATCGATATCCCCTACCTCGCATTGATGATCTCTTTGATCAGTTACAGAGTGCTACTTGCTTTTCAAAGATTGATCTACGTTCTGGGTATCATCAGCTTCGTGTACTCGAAGAAGATATTCCCAAGATAGCTTTTCTACAAGATATGGTCATTATGAGTTTACTGTTATGGCCTTAGGTTTAACGAATGCTCCTGCTGTTTTCATGGACTTGATGAATCGGGTTTGTAAGCCTTATTTAGACAAGTTCATCACTGTTTTCATTGATGACATTTTGATCTATTCTAAGACACGAGCTGACCATGAACAACATCTCCATCTTACTATGGAACTCCTGAAGAAAGAACAACTTTTCGCCAAGTTCTCCAAGTGCGAATTTTGGCTTAAGGAAGTTCAATTTTTGTGGCACATTGTTAACGAACAAGGTATACATGTAGATCCCGCCAAAATCAGTGCGATTAAGGATTGGGATACACCTTCTACTCCTACCGAGGTTCGTTCATTTCTTGGTCTTGCGGGTTATTACCGTCGTTTTATTGCAAACTTCTCTAAGATTGCGTTTCCTCTCACTGCTTTAACTCAAAAGAATAAACCTTTTCAATAGGGATCCAAACAGGAAGAATTTTTTCAGACCTTGAAACAGAAACTCTGTGATGCACCTATCTTATCTTTACCTGAGGGCAACGATGATTTTGTCGTATATTGTGATGCGTCTAACTTAGGCCTTGGCTGTTTTCTCATGCAAAGAAACAAAGTCATAGCCTATGCATCGAGACAGTTGAAGATACACGAGAAGAACTACACGACTCATGATCTTGAGTTTGGCGCAGTAGTTTTTGCTCTCTAAATCTGGAGACACTACCTGTACGGTACAAAATGTGTAGTGTTCACTAACCATAAAAGTCTCTAGTATATTTTCAATCCGAAAGAACTAAACATGAGGCAACGATGATGGGTTGAGCTTCTAAATGACTATGATTGCGAAATTTACTACCATCCTGGTAAGGAGAATGTTGTGGCTGACGCATTGAGTAGTAAAGAGCGTGTCAAGCTTCATTTTGTTCAGGTTTGATCTGATATTCAAACCCACATTTCTTAGGCTCAACATACTTGTGTTACACAAGACTTGATGGGTAAAGAATTACCATATCATCTTAAGCCTGAGCTTGAACTGAAAGACAATGGACTATATTATTTCATGGACCGTTTAAGGGTCCAAAATCAGGACAATCTCCGCACCTTATTAATGGATGAAGCTCACAAGTTTCGTTATTTAATTTATCTGGGTGCAGATAAAATGTATAAGGATCTTCGAACCCAGTATTGGTGGCCGGGTATGAAGAAGGGCATTGCCTTATATGTTTCCAAATGCCTTACTTGTCTTAAGGTTAAGGCAGAACATCAACATCCCTCTGGATTATTGGAGCAACCAGAGATACTGGTTTGGAAATGGGAAAACATTGCTATGGATCTCATTACCAAATTGCCATGAACTAATAGAGGTCATGATGCCATTTAGGTAGTTGTTGATCGTCTAACCAAGTCAGCACACTTCTTGCTGATCCGTGAGGATTTATCTACTGACAAACTTGCTAAAATCTATGTGGATGAGATTGTATCCCGACATGGTGTTCCTTTGAACATTATATCTGACAGAGATGCCCGATTCTCGTCTCACTTTTGGAGAACCATGCAATCTGCCATGGGAACCCAACTTAATGTGAGCACAGCGTATCATCCTCAAACGGATGGTCAATCTGAAAGAACAATCTAGACACTGGAGGATATGCTTAGAACTTGTGTGATCGATTTTGGTGGTAGTTGGGATTCGCATCTACCATTGATCGAATTCTCCTACAACAATAGTTATCACTCCAGAATCAACATAGCTCCTTTCGAGGCTTTATACGGTCGAAAATTTTATTCACCGGTCTGCTAGAATGAGATAGGTGAAGCTTAGCTTACTGGACGTGAACTCATTCTAGAGACTATAGATAAGGTCAAAAAGATTCGTGATAACCTTCAGACAGCTAGAAGCTGTCAAAAGAGTTACGCAGATAAACGACGCATACCCTTAGAATTTCAAGTCGGTGATCACGTCCTACTCAAGGTATCCCCTTGGAAAGGTGTGATTGGATTTGGAAAGAAAGGAAAACTTGCACCACGATATGTTGGACCATTCAAGATCGTTGAAAGAATTGGAAAAGTAGCCTACAGACTAGAGCTACCTCCTGAACTTTGAAATGTTCATCCAACCTTCCATGTGTCCAATCTTAAAAAGTGTTTAGCTGATGAGAACCTCCACATACCACTTGATGAAATTCGTGTTGATGACACGATGCACTTTGTCGAGAAGCCTGTGGAAATAATGGACCGTGAAGTCAAAAAGTTCAAACGCAAGCGCGTACGAATTGTTAAAGTTCGCTAGGAATCTAAACATGGCTCAAAATTTACTTGGGAGTGTGAAGATCAAATGAAGGCGAAATATCCACATCTATTCTCACAAGGTTCCTCTAAATAAATTTTGGGATGAAATTCACTAAAGTAGGGGAGAATGTGACATCTGTGCTTGTGTAATCATTGTATAACTATGAACAATTAAAATATCAATAAAAAATGTGTTTTGATCCCAATATTTGTTTATTTATGCTTAACATTTTGCGCATTATGATTTTTGTTCGATTTCAAACTCTTAAACGCTTTCTGGAAAGTTATATGCAAACTGATGCATAAACGTAATCAGTTTATCATGACATACACTCCGTAATAGCAACCTAAGCTTAACATACCTTAAATAACCTTTACATAACTTAGAAATAAGTTTTGAAGGGTTTGGTATGGCAAAAATAAGTTTATTCTATCACAGGGACTATTTGCGACAAACTACAAAAGTCTGCCGATTCGTATAACAACGTACACTCTGGAACATGATAATAATCAAAACATACCCTAAATACCCTTAACATAGCTTAGAAATAAGTTTTGAGGGGTTCGGTATGTGAAAATACGCTTAATTGATCACAGGGACTAAAAGCGTCAAAACTGCGAAAGTATGCATATGCGTGCATATCTTGCGTTCTGACCATATCCGGACATCCAAAAATTTTTGTAATCATTAAAACATTGTATTTTAGTGATGGAAATGCAAAAACTTCATTCGTTACGCAATTTGGGTCGTTTTCACGTCCGTTACGATTTTCGTTGTAATTAACCGAACAACGCAACCGTACAACCAAACGAACCGACATCCATGACATTTTTTAGCATAATTCAAGTTAATTATATTTTAACTTCATTATAGAGATTGAAAATGGGCTTGACGGGTGTTAGAAGTGCCAAAACGCGACGAAACAAGCTCAGGGGCTAAAACTATCATTTTGCAAAAGTTGCTGGTCTGCAGATGCCATACGGACCGTATGGTGAAGTGCTTATGGTCCGTAAGCATGTGACAGCATCACAGAATCCAGAATCTTCAAAATCAGCTACAGAACTTGTTTTTAATCATGGTTTTTGCATCTTGTGGGCTGGTTTGTGTGATCTCCAAGTCCCCTAATCAGTGTTTAACAAATGTATGGCCAAGATCATGCCTTGATCAACTCAAAAACACTTGGCATTGATCCAAAGGTCCAAAAATTTCTATAAATAGCAAGGGGTTTCTTCATTTCAACTTGCTCATTTTCTTTCTTCTTCATCATCTTTGCTCTATTTGAGGCTACCACTTGGTTGGATGCTTCATACTTGAGTCTTCTTGATCATCTTTTTCAGCCTTGAACACTTGTAAGTGTTCTTTCATCTCTTGTTTATTTATTTAAGCAAGAAAGTCAAACAGTGTTTTACTTTCAGCTTTGACCATGATTTGGTCAAGACAAAGTTCATTTGAACTTTGCAATGTAAGTGTAATCACGATAGTTATAGTCCCTTGCGACTATACCTACTGATTACCACATTGACTAGTCGAAGTGACGAGTCAAAGTTTCGGTCAAAATGCACGATTATGTGCATTTTGTGACGAAACTATTTTCGGGTATCAAGACACTCTATTTTGATATCAAAACAGTTTTCGAATTTAGTTAAACATGTTTTAACATGTTTAACTCGTCACTTTTAGTTTAGTGCTTATTTAGGGTCGTAAGTCAGGCGGTCTAAACAACCGCTTAGACTTTCGAACCCGACCCGTTTGGTCGATCATTAGGGTCCAACCAAACATATTCTGTTACCATAGTTGTATAGGGAATAACCTTCCGAGGTTATACCTTATGGTCACTTCGTTCAATTAGTTGTATGACAGGTAGTTTATATGGCTTAGGAAAATGACCAAAATTCCCTTTTCGTGCATAATTTGAATTTAAGCATATGTAACCAAGTTTTTGACACTTAAACTGATTATGCAATGTTATTAAACATGTTAGGGCATATAATACTTGTCATGGGGCTAGTTAGGCTATCCGAATGAGCTATTAAGCAAATGACGCGTTAAAGTAGCATACACTACCTTAACGAGCCATAACGGGTCATAAGCACTAAGGATAGGAATCAAATCAGAATGTAGGCTTTGTTAAACCATATTATATGAGTTCCAACGCTTATTTGGTTTACAAGACTTCATTCTATCCGATCTTCCGATTTAGGCCTCGATTTTTTAACATAGTGATTCCATACTAGGTGCCACTTGATTCCTTGACTTTCCGAGCTTTGATAGTTCACTAGATCAAGGATACCTTGCAATCTCAAGTGAGTACATAGTCCCCTCTTTTACCGCTTTAAAATATTTTGGGGTGATACACATGTGCCTACTTGTTACTTTCGTGCTTTTCATGCTTTTTATGACATATACTTGCCATGTTCAACTAGTACGCATATAGTAAATGATTTCAATTATGTTTTGCTATGTATGTTGACTGAGCATGCTAGCACATTGATTTCATAAGACACTTTTGTTGCATATGTTTACTCAGCATATGGACACATTGATTTACGTTACATTTTTGCTATGTATGTTGACTGAGCATGCTAGCACATTGATTTCATGGACATTTCTACTTCGTATGTTTACTTAGCATACTTAGTACATGGTTTTCACATAACATGCTTACATTGGTTATGACATTTGGTATGTTTAACGGGACAATAATACATTCATTAACATTGATCACACTGCTTGGTAGTATGTAATGGTACCATAGGACTTGACAAATCACGTTCCTCACTTCCTAGGTTTGTTTGGAAGTAGGGAATGACAGAATCTGAAAACATTTTTGATAAACCTTTAACTTGTTAAGGGTTTATCCGACAGTCTCAAGGCTTGAATGTATGCGATAAACATTACTACATAAATGTTTGTATCCATAAAGCATTAGTTTTGCAAAAACATAACTTTTGATTTAAACTTAGGTTTATTCAAAGACATTGTTTTGTACATTTTTACATATGGTTTGAGTAAATACTCTTTATTCACCATACATGACATTTGGTTACACATTGACATTATACATATGGCTTGAGTAAATACTTTTTACTTGCCATACATAACATTTGATTATACAAGACATGGTTTACACTTGACATTGGACATCGTTTACACATAACATGTTGACATTTGGTTAAAACAAGACATTTTGGTGGTTATTGATAAGTGATTTATATAACGAGGCGTGTGTAATGTGATAAAAGCATGGTGGATACGCCGCTGGTACTTCCTATATATAAGTGCTTTTATGATATTACATATCGTGGCGTTATCTAAACCACTTCAACAAAGACAAAGACATGACACATTTTATACAAATGACACATATTTCAAATGACATTGTTTTACAAATGACATGTTTTATACAACCCATTTTCTCTTTGTTATTTAATTAACCAAACATCTTTCTGTTATTATCATCTGATTTTCATATCGATTTTCATATGATTTTATAAAAGAAAACATTACTTTTAAAAGGTTCATGACTACTTTTGTTAAACACTTCTTTTAACTACAAGTCATGAATCCTTTATCAACAAAACCTATGTATCTCACAGGCATTTTTATTCTGACGTACCTATTTTCACATGTGTTTTCAGGAGCTAATGTTTGAGGTTGATCATGTTACACTTAGGCGGACATGGGCCTAAGATACTTAAAATGAAGCAAGACAAGTTTAATTTATGTTCTGTTCTCGTTTAAACAAAGTCAATGTAATCATTTACCTTAATAAAACCAAACTTTAAATACCATGTGTTGTGAAACAATAATTCTGTTACGACACTCCCCGACGTTTCTGCCGCGGTTTGTTGTTTTACGCGGTCGGGGTGTGACAACAACCGACCGAAAAATGCCACTGGTGAGTGCTAAAGAGCACCGGAATCAAGTTTGTTTGGATATCGGGAGATTCTTTTACGAGAATGGAATCCCGTTTAAGGCAGCAACTAGTCCTTCATTTACTAGTATGCTACGTTCGATTGGTAAATTTGGACGAGCATTGAAGCCTCCTACGATGCACGGGTTAAGGACTTGGATCCTTAAAGAAGAAGTTAAAACAACCACCGAAATGGTGAATGACATAAAAGCAACTTGGAAGATAACCAGGGTTTCATTGTTATCGGACGATTGGTCAGACATGCGAAACCGAAGTCTAATCAAATTTTTGGACAATAATCAATATGGCACGGTTTTTTTGAAAGCGGTTAATGCATCGAATTGTGTAAAGACCCTTAAAAAAATTTTGAATTGCTTGATGGGGTTGCTGAAGAAATTGGGGATGATATAGTCGTTTAAGTGGTGACCGATAACGCAAGTAACTACAAAAAGGCTGGAGAGATGTTAATGAAGAAGAGGAAGAAATTGTATTGGATCCCATGTGCCGCCTATTGCATCGATTTGATGCTTGAAAAAATTGGGGAATTGCCACAACACAAAAATGATTTGCTTAAAGCAAGAAAAGTTAGCAATTTCATTTATAATCATCAATGGGTGTTGAGTTTGGCAAGAAAGATTCTTGGGAAAGATCTTCTTTGACCGGCCGCCACAAGATTCGCCACGGCTTTTTTTACGATTCAAAGTCTTTATGATTCTAAAGATGCTTTGCAACAAATGTTCGTTTCTAATTAATGGAAGAATTGTGCTTGGGCTATGAAAGACGATGGAAAAAAGGTAAAGAAAATAATTATGGATGAGAGATCTTTTTGGCCTAGTGTGGTCTATACCATTCAAACCACAAGCCCACTAGTTGAAGTGTTGAGGGTCGTTGATGGTGAGTAAACACCCGCAATGGGATTTCTCTATGGGGCGATGGACGCGTGCAAAGAAAAGATTGCAAAGAATTTGAATAATGTCTTCACTTCTTACAAAGAGATATGGGACATCATAGATGAAAAATGGGACTTTCAAATGCATCGCAATTTGCATGCGACTGCCTACTATCTAAATCCTAAATTTCGATGGAGTCCCAATGTTTCACAGAATCCAGAGATTAAGAGAGGGTTGTATGATGTCATGGAATGACTTGTTAAGGACACCGAAGTGTACATTAAGATTGAAGAACAACTAATTCTTTACAAGGAAAAGAAAGGACTATTCCATTATAGAGGTTCTTTGGCAACTTATCAGACAAGTCCACCGAGTAAAATATTTGCTAGTTATGTTTATAGACTTATAGTTTGTATAAATTAAATAATTAACTAACTAATTTCTTAACATATATAGTTTTATGTTGGGACGAATATGGAGATGATACCCCTGAACTTAAGGCCTTTGCAATGAAGATTTTGGGTCTTACGTGTTCGGCTTCAGCTTGTGAACGTAACTGGAGTACGTTCAATCAGGTCCATACAAAGAGACGAAACGGGTTGACCACCGAGAGGATGGACGATTTGGTGTTCATCATGTACAATAGAAAGCTGAAGCAAAAACTTGTAAAAAGGTCTAATTTAAAAGAAGATGCAGATCCTTTACTTGTTGAAAACGTCATGCCTGATGATGAATGGATAGCCGACCCAAGAGATGATGATGATGATGATGATGATGATGATGATGAAGATGCAATTGAAGATGACGCGGGAAATGTGGAGCGAAGTGACGAGGTCATTAGAACAACAAGAGGTAGTGGGGCAACTAAAACACGTAGAGGTGGTGGGATAATTGAGGGAGACGATGGAAGTTCCTCATCTAAGAAAATGAAACCCCTTTATTTGATTGACGAGGATGACGATGATGAGGATTGTCACACCCCAACCAATGGCGGAATCATCGGGGCACGGCACTAGGCGAATCAGATTGCTCAAGAGAATCCATAACAACTAATAGCGATAATATCTATAAAATTTGTTATCCCATACTAACAAACAATCACATAAGTTATCACAGATTTTCTGTTCTCTCGAACAATACAAATCCGACAACCTAGATTTTAGGTGAGTTTCTAGAATTCCTAGCTTGATTTGATGTAGACTGCGATCTAAACCTGCAACATACGTTAAAACAACGTCAATACAAAAGTATTGGCGAGTATACAAGTTTTGATAGTAGCAAAAATAGATATAAGGTGCTGCGAATTACCACATACATAAACGAGAACACCAAACATACATACAAGACAGATACTACCAGCTAAGTCACTCGAGCTGCGAATGCGATTACTATTCATCCTAACTAGATCTCGTCGGGCGCTATAGTACTATACTAGTTAAGGAAGGACCTCACGAGTAAAAGTCCTAGCACATATGTAACTAGCATCACATGTAAATATGTAATTCAGTCATTCGCAAGTGATAAATAATTTAAGCATTTGATTAGATTGATTTGATAAGACGTATGTTACACCCAAAAAAGATAAAAAGGGTTCAAGTATACTCACAGCGATGGAAATGGATTGAAGGTAGCGCTAGTGTGATTAGCCTGAACAGTTAACGATAGCATAAGCGAAGAGCAGTGCGTAAAAATGGTGAAAGGTGACCAAGTGTCAAACGGTAATCCAATCGGATGGTCATTCGATCGGATGTCAATCCATTCGGATGGTCATCCGATCGGATGGCCACTCGGTCGGATTGACATTCGTTTGGTAAGGATGTGTTTGTGTATGATGGCTTTGAAGTTTTCGTTGTAGCATTTTGAAAATAGAGAAGTATCTCTACCCTTCAGGTGGATCGATCGGTCGTTCGATCGGATAGCGATCCGATTGGCAGGACACTTAGTGAGAACAAGTTCAAAGCAGGATGGTCACTTGATCGGATACCAATCCGACCAGATAGCAATCCATTAGAACTGACTTAAGCATTGAACATGTTGAAAATTGTTTAAGTGTTGAACCTCAAGTGCAATCCGATCAGATTGCAGTTCGATCGGATGGCAATCCGATCAGATGGCAATCCGATCAGACGGCAATCCGTCCCAACGAATCCAATCGTTTTTGAACTTGATTATTTTGAAAGTTTGTGGTTTATTCGAGACGGTTTGGTAACGTACTAAACAACAGAACCTCGTCAAGTCCCAAGTCATCCGATCGAACTAGAATCACCTAAATCTGATCAGTTTACTGGTTCATCACGGTTGTTCTTGTTTAACCCGAAATCGGTTTTCTCCTTGATAGCAACCAGATCTAGAACCAACTCATCACTAAGTAAGAGTAGAAGGTCAGATCGAGCTCCGGTTCTACCGATTTTGAGTGCATTGAAAGTAAAAGAGTTGAAAGAAAGTTGGAAAACCATCTTTCGATCCTTTCCACTTTGAAAATGTTTAGATCTATGCAAAATCATTGTTTATTCATGTGGAAATCCTTCAGATCTAAGTTGTTCTTGGTGGAATGAAGCCAAATCTTGAAGTTCACAAGCACTCCATGATGACATCACCTTAGAACACCTCAAATCCGTTGAATTCACGGTTAAAAGTTAAGATTCAAAGGTGAAAATGATGAAGAAGTGTGTGTAGATCATAGAAGTACAAGATTTGAGTTGAAAACTTACAAGAATAGCGAGAAATCAAGAGAAAAGAGGGCTTGAGTGCGGCTGGTCGAATGGGAGAGCTGTCACATCACAAATGATGTGACAGGAGGGTATTTATAGGGTTTCCGTAAAGGTAAAGCGAAAGTGTATAAGTGTCGGATTGGCCACCGATCGGATGGTGGTTCGATCGGATGGCAATCTGATCGGATGGCAATCCGATCGGATGGCCACTCGATCGGTTGGCCATTCGATCCAGGTGTCCGGCGTGTTGAGTTTTGTCGTTTTGATTCGCGTATGGAGCGTTGCGTTAGTTGGGTTACACATTTTCGTATATTTATTATAATTAGTCACAAAGGGTCGTATAAATATTCATTTTTCCAAATTTGCGTTGCGATAATCGAGTTCCGTTTCGAATATGCATTGCATTGCGACGCATCACGGCTATCGAGGAGGGTAGAATGGGTCCTCACTTAACGTTATCATGAGCGTTAGTGTGTGTGATGCGATGTGTTATAGCAGTAAAATATGCGAGATATGCGAAAATACTGCGATATAGCGATATAAGCGATATAGTTACATTATGATCTGAATCTCTGGTGCTAGGCGTAACGAGTATGGCTAGTAGTAACAATGCACGAACGTGCGGGTTATTACAGTCTCCCCTGCTTTAGGAAATTTCGTCCCGAAATTAATACACAAGAAGGGTTGCGAGGATTGATGCGAGTGAGAGTAGCGATGAGATAGCGAGCGATCGATTGAGAGTTGATAAGCGACAGCGCATTGCGAAGACTAAGAGAGAGCGACGAGTAAGGCGATTCGTATAACCAAAGACAATAACACACAAGAAGGCGATTCCAAAACGTTCTGAATTCTCAAAAAGTTGATTATTTTGGAAGGTTTAGAGAAAATTTGTTTATGAAAAATCTTCCCACAGTGCGGTGTTAAACTGTGTCGATGTTCACACCAGCGCCGTGACAGAAGTTTTATTAGGTTACTAAAAGATTTTGAAATTTCCTCTTCACACGGCGTTAACTTGAGTCGGTTGTTACGCCAGCGTTATAAGAAAATCTTGTTTTGTACAAAGGTTTAGATTAAATTTAGAAAAAAGATTTTGTAAGAAAAGGCTTTGTTTACACAAAGGTTTTATTAATGTTAAAAAGTTTAAATTTTAAAGTCAGTCCCGCATGGCACTTTCCCACAAAAGTTCGACAATATGGCTAAAACACTTATATATAGGAAGTACCAGCGGCGTATCCACCATGTTTTAGCCATATGGCTTCCATCCCGTGAGGCAGTGTCATGTGTGTCGACATAGTACTGATAGATTTTGATAACTCAGTCCAAGCGAGAAATGGTTGGACCAAGTTTAAGAGAAAGATTGGGCAAACTGAGCAATGAAGTCGTTTTCAAACTCATTTTAGCGACACGAGCGAGTGCGATAAGCGATAAGCGGTACGCGATAACTAATAACACAAACATAGTAAGCGAAGACGGCGACGATATGAGAAAAGCGATAAGCGATTAGCGACGAGCGATAGCGACAACCGTCGAGAGATAAGCAACGATCGATATGTTGCAAGAGATGAGAACATGCGATTTGATTAGATTAAACAACACCGCAAATTTTAACTAACATTAAGCCCCTACATGGCCTTTTTCCACGAAAGTCCGTTGATATGGCTAAAACACTTATATATAGGAAGTACCAGTGGCGTATCCACCATGTTTTTACCCTATCAGTTTCGTCTTCGTGAAGCGAGGTCATGTGTGCTAACATAACACAGATAACGCGGATAACAGTAAGTGATAGCGATAGCGATAGTCGTTAAGCGATACACGATGAGCGATAGAGCAATACACAAAGCGATAGAGCGATACACATAATAAGCGATTGAGATTGCGAAACACACAATAAGCGATTGAGATTGCGAGATAGATTCCAGCGATAATGCGATTGCGAGCGTGTTGACTTACGAAAAGTCTAGCGATGACACGCTTTGAGTTGCGATTGAGGTTGTTACGCCTTGCGATGTAGTGTAGTGTGTCGAAAATAGATTCAATAGTATACTTGGTCTAATAACGTTCAACGTGCGTGGCACTTTCTTCACAGCACATTGGTTGGCATGGCTAAGCACTTATATATAGGAAGTACCATTGGCGTATCCACCATGCTTCAACCACACGCCTCTGTCCCGTGAATAGATGTCATACTGTGTCGACATGGTCAAGACGCTTATATATAGGAAGTACCTGCGGCGTATCCACCACGCCTAACCATGCTTTTAACGTTATGGCATCATTGAAACTCATTACGATCCCCGTGCACTGATCACAGTAACCCCGTGTGCACCAGTGATTAATTTGATCCTTGCACGTTTATCGTACCTTATTCCAAGAACGCATAGTAGGGGCAAACATATAGTATAGTACATAGTGCTAGCATACCGTTCGTGCGCGAGTGCGAGTGAATGAGAGATAAATAGAATCCACGTTGTGTCGAGAAATAGAACAAGTTCAACACATAAAAGAAATTAACGGCGAAAATCGTATCATTACAACAACATTGAAAGCATAATTAATGTTGTTGTGGAGGACTTCTGCAGAGACTACGATTATTGCTGAAATCCCTCAAGGTTGCGGCCACGTGCTGAAGTGCTGGGTAAGATGACCATACCAGTTTCAATTTGCGCAATAGCGACAGTTAGCTTCTGGTGGGTGACGATACGTACATGTGAGACACAGGGGATGAGTTCCATTGTAGGCGCGCTTCGAGTGAACTGGTACTGCTTGAAGAGGTTCTGGCTGCGATAGTCCAGTTGTTGAAGAGTTCGGGCTCGAGGTCTTTCGTTTGCGGCTGGGCTGGGCTTCTTGAGGCGGTGCATTCTCATTGGAGGGTTCGTCTGAGGACTCACTTGAAAAATCGTCAGAAGGATTTTCAGAAGAATTATAGGAGGAATCGATGACGATTGCTTGATGAGCTTGTTTGACAGGATTCTTGGAGAAGAATCCGTCCAAGACTCGTTTGTCGTTGATCTCTGCGGCCAAGCGGTAGGTTTCTTTGATGGTAGCAGGTCTTGCAGCTTCGACAAAATCGCCCACACTCAGCCAAGCCGCGAATATACTTCGCGATGGCTGTTTCTGAAGTGTCAACTTGACTTGGGCAAATAATGCTCAACTGTTTGAACCTTGTAGTGTAGCCAGCTTTGTCACCTTCGTTTTGCTCGATTTTCCAAAATTCATCTTCTAGCTTCTGGACTTCGTGGGGAGGGCAGTACTCTTTCTTCATGAGCTCTTTCAGCTCATCCTAAGAGAGAGCATAAGCTGCGAAGATCCCACGTTTGTTACGTTCGGCTGTCCACCAGTTGAGTGCTCGCGATTGAAATACTCCGGTAACACAAGTAGTATGGAAACTATCGGGACACCCACTCTGATGAAGGGTAACTTCGATAGAATCGAACCACTGAAGCAACTGGGAGACACCTCCTTCACCCGTGAACTCCATCGGGTCACAGGCTCTGAAGTGTTTGTAGAGGAAAGCAGATTGTGGCGCTTCCGTCTTGTAGTCTTCCGAGGTTCGAGGGTTGCTGAGAGAGTGCACTTGAGCGACAATTTGAGAAATGACCTTGGCCACTTCCCTGGCCACTAGCGAGGCAATCCTCTTATCGTCACTTCGTTTGGCTCTTCTCCTAGCTGTTCGTCTCGAGGTAGAGTCGTTTGAAGACATCTTAATAGAGATAGATTGGGAGTGAGATTCGATCATAATGATTTTTGAGTTTTGCAATGCGATTGAGCGCGATCAAAACTTGATGCGGTAATATAGTAGTATTCACATAGGAGCCACATAGGAGACACGAGATTCCTAAATTCTCACACAATGATTTGGTTGTATTTATATAGACAGTGGTAGTTTATACTTATACACATGCATGACGATGTAGAATACGCGAGGGTGCGTCGAGGTGAGGGAGCGAGAGCGAGAAATTAGGCGTTAGTTTCTTTGCGATCGTTCGGTTTTTGTTTTAGATTGCGACGGCTGTGCGAGTTATGTGTTTGTAAAACAGGGAGCGAAAATCGATAAATCAATAAAGCATAAAGTTTTAAATTGTAAACGCATAAGCGTAAATAGGTTCGCTAACATGTAAAATAAGCGAATCGTAAGCTAGAAAAATAGATAGAGTGCTTCGGGTGTTTAGGCGTCGACTACCCAAGGTAATCCGACTATACCCAACAAGTTCGTGCATGCGCGTTGCTCTAGAAGACTTATGCTTCCACTGGGATGCAGCTCATGGCATTCGTCCTCCTAGTCATCGCGTGGCTCGAGTCATCGTTATAGTCGGGTCCTCGGTGAGAGCTTTTGAAAACCATTTTATAGAGTGGAACGGTTTATTAAGATACGGGTTTCACCCCTGACTTAACAACTTCGTTCCTTGTTGTGCTCTTCGAATAAATTCGGGAGTTCCACTAGATTTCGAAATGGAGATTTTCGTCGAGATATGGATGTCACTCCTAACTCAACGAAAGGTTCTCATGCTGGAAAAATAATGCGCTGAGTAAGCAACCTTATCGAGAGTTCTTGGTTTTCACACCTGATCTCGACTGGATCACTCGGTTGTGTTATGCAAGTATTTTTGAAAACGTGTGTATTGTGCCAGCCTTAGGAAAGGCTAAATAATACTCCAGCCTTAGGAAAGGTTCTTCGTGCGAAGCTGTAGTATGCGGTGTTCACACGAAGTTGTAATTTTTTCGGATTCAAACGCGAGCAACAAAAGTAGACTTGTACTAGCCCCTATTGGGTTCGCACGAAGTCTTGTCTGTTGGTACTTAGACTATAGACTAGGTCAATTCTAAGACGCCCACCCGGACTAGGTCGAGTCACAAAATTTTACCTAATTCCCTATAGTTATGGCTCTGATACCAATCTGTCACACCCCAACCGATGGCGGAATCATCGGGGCGCGACACTAGGCGAATCAGATTGCTCAAGAGAATCCATAACAACTAATAGCGACAATATCTATAACATTTGTTATCCCATACTAACAAACAATACAATCACATAAGTTATCACATATTTTCTGTTCACTCGAACAATACAAATCCGACAACCTAGATTTTAGGTGAGTTTCTAGACTTCCTAGCTTGATTTGATGTAGACTGCGATCTAAACCTGCAACATACGTTAAAATAACATCAATACAAAAGTATTGGCTAGTATACAAGTTTTGATAGTAGCGAAAATAGATAAAAGGTGCTGCGAATTACCACATACATAAACAAGATACACCAAACATACATACAAGACAGATACTACCAGCTAAATCACTCGAGATGCGATTGCGATTGCTATTCATCCTAACTAGACCCCGTCGGGTGCTATAGTACTATACTAGTTAAGGCGTGACCTCGCGAGTAAAAGTCCTAGCACATATGTAACTAGCATCACGTGTAAATATGTAATTCAGTCATTTGCAAGTGATAAATAATTTAAGCATTTGATTAGACTTATTTGATAAGACGTATGTTACACCCAAAATGCGATAAAAAGGGTTCGAGTATACTCACAGCGATGGAAATGGATTGAAGGGAGCGCTAGTGTGATTAGCCTGAACAGTTAACGATAGCATAAGCATAAGTATAAGCATAAGCATAAGCGTAAGCGAAGAGCAGTGTGTAAAAACGGTGAAAGGTGACCAAGTGTCGAACGGTAATCCGATCGGATAGCAATCCGATCGGATGGCCATCCGATCGGATGGCCATTCGGTCAGATTGACATTTGTTTGGTAAGGATGTGTTTGTGTATGATGGCTTTGAAGTTTTCGTTGTAGCATTTTGAAAATAGAGAAATATCTATACCCTTCAGGTCGTTCGATCGGATAGCGATCCGATTGGCAGGACACTTAGTGAGAACAAGTTCACAACATGATGGTCACTCGATCGGATAGCAATCCGTTAGAACTGACTTAAGCATTGAACATGTTGAAAATTGTTTAAATGTTGAACCTCAAGTGCAATCCGATCGGATTGCAGTTCGATCGGATGGCAATCCTATCGGACGGCAATCCGTCCCAACGAATCCAGTCTTTTTTTAACTTGATTATTTTGAAAGTTTGCGGTTTGTTCGAGACGGTTTGGTAACGTACTAAACAACAGAACCTCGTCAAGTCCCAAGTCGTCTGATCGAACTGGAATCACCCAAATCCGATCAGTTTACTGGTTCGTGACGGTTGTTCTTGTTTAACCCGAAATCGGTTGTCTCCTTGATAGCAACCAGATCTTGAACCAACTCATCACTAAGAATGAGTAGAAGGTCAGATCGAGTTCCGGTTCTACCGGTTATGAGTGCATTGAGTGTAAAAGAGTTGAAAGAATGTTGGAAAACCATCTTTCGATCCTTTCGACTTTAAAAATGTTTAGATCTATGCAAAATCATTGTTTATTCATGTGGAAATCCTTCAGATCTAAGTTGTTCTATGTCGAATGAAGCCAAATCTTGAAGTTCACAAAAACTCCATGATGACATCACCTTAGAACACCTCAAATTCGTTGATTTCACGGTTAAAAGTTAAGATTCAAAGGTTAAAATGATGAAGAAGTGCGTGTAGATCATAGAAGTACAAGATTTGAGTTGAAAACTTACAAGAATCGCGAGAAATCAAGAGAAAAAAGGGCTTGAGTGCGGCTGGTCGAATGGGAGAGCTGTCATTTATAGGGTTTCCATAAAGGGAAAGTGCATAAGTGTCGGATTGGCCACCGATCAGATGGCGGTTCGATCGGATGGCAATCTGATCAGATGGCAATCCGATCGGATGGCCACTCGATCGGTTGGCCATTCGATCCAGGTGTCCGGCGTGTTGAGTTTTGTCGTTTCGATTCACGTATTGAGCGTTGCGATAGTTGGGTTACACATTTTCATACACATCTTTATATATTTATTATAATTAGTCACAAATGGCCACTCGATCGGTTGGCCATTCGATCCAGGTGTCCGGCGTGTTGAGTTTTGTCGTTTCGATTCACGTATTGAGCGTTGCGATAGTTGGGTTACACATTTTCATACACATCTTCATATATTTATTATAATTAGTCACAAAGGGTCGTATAAATATTCATTTTTCCAAATTGGCGTTGCGATAATCGAGTTCCGTTTCGAATATGCGTTGCGTTGCGACGCATCACGGCTATCGAGGATGGTAGAATAGGTCCTCACTCAACGTCATCGTGAGCGTTAGTGTGTGCGATGCGATGTGTTTTAGCGGTAAAATATGCGAGATATGCGAAAATACTGCGATATAGCGATATATGCGATATAGTTACATTATGATCTGAATCTCTGGTGCTAGGCGTAACGAGTATGGCGAGTAGTAACAACGCACGAACGTGCGGGTTGTTACAAGGATTGGGTTGAGGAAGATTGTGAGGATGATGCAGATGATGTTTGTTATGCTATTTGAGTTTAATTAGAAACTATCTGTGTTTTTTTTATGTTAAGTATTTGACGAAATTTGAATCTTTTTTTATGTTTTTAACTGCTGAATCAAATGAAATTTGATGAGAAAAGTCATTTTTTGATGTTAAGTATCTATTATTTTATGATATATATAATTTTAATATTTATTTATTAATACCGACTCAGCCTTACGCCTCGTTCCGCCTCAATACTTACGCCTCGTTCCGCCTCAATACTTACGCCTCGTGAGGCGAAGGGAAAACGCCTCGATACCCGTTTCCGTTTTTTAAAACCTTGATTTTATCACATGTGTATTTTTTTTAACTAAATGACATAAACGAGCATATATGAAGTTTGGTTGTTATCCAGTGATGATTATTTTTATTTACAGATTAAATTAGTTTGACAATTATGAAATTTTATTATTATTTTGATGATTTTTTTTCCTCTTCATCTCTTCCTTTTTCAAATCTAAACCAAATTTCATATAAATTTCTTTAAGTTTCATCATCAATGTGGAGCTAGCCTACTTATTAGAGCCAGTTGCCTTTTAGAGGTGAAGTCGTGGTTTCAAACCTGAGCAAAGCCAAGAGGAGTAATTTAGGATAATTGCTGTAAAATAGAGTATGAGAGTAAGCTTTGCCATTAGAAAAAAAGTCACTTAACATTAAAAGGATTAACATTTATGAAGAAACTTCATAATATTATAACACATTAAATTGAGTGATTTTTTTATAAATTTTTTGAGTAACTTTAACGTATAAACTTGGACGGTTATGGTAAATTTTTACTTTTAAATTTGTATATTTTATACTCTCTTAATGGACTGGGTTGGCCTTACTCTTGAAGTAAGCAGGCCCATTTCATGCCTTTTTTAATTATAAGTGGGCTTAAAATTTCCACAATAACTCTCCATTTTGTGGCAAACCCATTTTCTTACAAGAAGAAAAAAAGGCGCAAAAAGTAAAAAAGAAGTAAAATTAAAAATCATGAATAATAATATATTAAAATATGCTGGACAAAATTAACTAAATAAGTGGTGTCTGCACCTAAGGATCGTTAGTAGGAAACAAATTTTTTTTTTTTGAACAGCGAGGCGTATACAACCCTATGGATCAGGTGTTTCCACCTGTTGAGAAAAAATGGGTGGTCAGTTATAAAAAAAAAATATATATATATATTATTTAGAAATCATTCTTGTGTGTTTTTATATTTATGAAACACTTTTAAAAGTACAGAATATTTCTGTATTTTCACTCACTTATTATAATATTTTACTTTTAATATCGTGTTTTCTTTTTATTAGAACTAGAGCTAAGATAAGTCGGTGCTTTGCGGCAGGCGATGATTTTTCTGCGTGATATGACGATATTTCAGTCAGTGTCGTTGCGGTTAGTTCGATTGATACCGTTTCGGTGTAAAACCAATTGGCACCCATCCATTTGGTCATATGTATTTTAGCATCATGACGCTATTAAACCTTCTTTGGTTTAATATAGTGTATAATGCTTTTAGAAGATATAAATGCATTATACTTATACCAAACGTCTTCTCTTTTATGTATCATTTATTTAACGTTCTAAAATCACAAATAAAATATGAAAATATAAATAGAAAATAGATAAATAAAATAATTAAAAAATAAATAAATATGGGTCAAGTAATAAAATAAAATAAAATAAAAGTTCAAAAAATATGTTTTTTGATATATACTATTTTTTTATTGCTAGAGGGGATAAACAAACTATTACTTTACTATATATTAATTAAGGAAATGAAATGAATAGTGATTTTTACTATATATTAATTAAGAAAATGAAATGGATAATGATTTTAATATTATAATAATATATAGTTTTTTTAATATTTTTATTATTTTAATATTATAATAATAGTTATTTTCTTTACTTTTTAACTTTAATTTTTTTTCGTATTAGGGGTTGGGATAAGCGTGGTGTCAACCGGTATCGAACCAGTATTGGTATCGAAAATACCGGGACGGTCCTGTTCGGTATCAGTACATGAAGGTAAAATTCGGCACTAATACAGAAAACGTCAAAAGTTGGTGCCGAATTGATATTGGAAATCTTTTGGTTCGGGAAATTCAGTGCTACTACCCGGTACCATTTGCTCATCCCTGATCACGGTTACCGTACGAACAACGGTATCGTAGAACTTTTTTTTGTTGATTTTCTTCAACTTTTAATTTTTTCTTTTTTTTTTTTAGTTTCAGGGGTAGGGATGAGCTCGGTGCCAACCGATACAGAATCGGTACTGATACCGAAAATACCGGTTACGGTACCGGTATATGAAGGTAAAAACGGTAGTGAACCGGTATCAGGAATGCCAAAAGTCGGTACCGAATTGGTACTTAAGATCTTTCGGTTCGGCAAATTTGGTACCGGTACCCAGAACAATTTGCTCATCTTTGACCACGGGTTTCATACGAACAACATCGTTACCATACAACTTTTTTGGTTGATTTTCATTCGGTTATCTTTTAGTGTTTTTTTCTACATTTTCTTTCTATTCTTGCCAGCAGTTCCGTTCGCAACACGCTCGTAATGATTTCAAAGCACATGTAAACACAGACTAAATAACAAAAGAAATTATCCGCAACGCGGCAAACTTCTTTAAACCTAGTTACACATCGTAATGAAATGGTATGATCCAAGTTAAAAAAAAATAATCTTTATTGGTTGTTTTGGATCTACTAAAGTTACATATATATTAAATTAATTTTGGTATCTAAGTATCAATAGTTAAAACAAACTTGATCATTCTATAGAACGTGTAAATTTAAAATGAGTCGACTTGGCATCATACACACTTTCAATGTACGTCACCTACAGTACTAGCCACCGTCATCACCATCAGTGGCGAAGCTTGAGATTTCCTACGGAGAGTAGAAAACGTATACACCCAAAAATTTCTATAGAACCGGGGGTTCGAAAACGTATATACCCAAAAATTTCTATACTGAAGCTACATACATAACACTACTGACCGAAAAGTTCAGGGGATCGGGCGCCCTCCCCCCCCCCCCCCCCTCGGCGGCCCCTTCTAACCTTCGCCCCTGACCACCACATCTCTCACAATTGACGACAACACCACCGCCCAAATCGCCAGCGTCACTGCCGCCAACTCCATTGTCGTCACCATCTAGCCCACTGCGTATCATGTCCATTACTATGGTCGTCACCTCTGCTAGCCGTCATAAAAGCAAATTTAGCAGGAAAACTCATTTCAATACGAATCTATTTAGGTCGGAACCCGTCACCCAACCTGACTATTTTCACCAAACTTCGGCGCCTATAGGGTGTGCCAAGTGGGTGACCCAAAATATATTTTTTTCTTGTTTAGTTATATAAACTAAATTGTTGAACATAAATATGTTAATAGTTTATGAATTCTCCTATATAATAATTTTTGAACTGAATGAACAGTAAGTTCATTAGGGGATTAACAAATAGTATTGGGTACCGGTACCCGCTTTTACCATATCGGGTGTATTTTTGGTAACGGTTCGGCACCGGTACTCACCGATTTTTACCCTCAAATACCGGTGCCGTACCAGTACCGACCTGTACTGAGCCGTACCAGGTATATTCGGTACCGGTACACACTTTTGGAGATTTCGGTAACGGTATTTTCGGTATCGGTTGGTACCGAGCTCATTAAATCCTGTAGCAACGTAGCAATGCAAGTAATTGCACCTTTTAGATTATTTTTCATACACACAGTAACTTTATTAAGGGATGAACAAATAGTATTGGGTACCGATACCAGTACCCGCTTTTACCAAATCGGGTGTATTTTCGGTACCGGTATTCACCGATTTTTACCCTCAAATACCGGTGTCGTATCAGTACCGACCGGTACCGAACTGTATCGTACCGTACCAGGTATATTCGGTACCGGTACACACACTTGGAGATTTCGGTTACGGTATTTTTCGGTAACGGTATTTTCGGTACCGATTGGTACCGAGCTCATCAAATCCTGTAGCAACGTAGCAATGCAAGTAATTGCACCGTTTAGATTACTTTTCATACACACGGTAAGTAAACTGTATTTCGTTTGATTGAGATTTTATATACACAATAACTTATTTTGCTTTCTTTTTTGTCTTTTTTCTGTAATAAATGAATTGTAGCATGTAAAATTAACTTGGATATTTAGATCATTAATGAGCAAATCGTATCAAATCCTGTAATCAAACCGGTATCGTATCGGTACCAAATTTACTATTACCAAATCATTTTCATTACCAATTTGGTTACCACCTTTTGGCGTTTTCAGAATCGTTACTTTCGGTTCGACACTGGTCTAGCACCATATATGTATTTATTGATTTTTACCCGGTACCTAATTTCGATGATTTTCCGGATCGGTACTTTCGGTGCCGTTACCGGCTCCGAGCTCATCCATATTTTAACGTGTTAGCACAGTAATAACTAAATTGAAAACAACCGAATTTTCAACGTGTAGGACGTGTGGGTCCTATTATTATATATTAGGTTATTGAAAATCGTTTTTTAGGACGGAGTGACCATCCTTACCACGTCATTTTATTTATGTTTTGATATTCGGTATCTGCTGCTGACACGCGTTTTGTAGACATTGGGTCCCCGTCGCAACGCGCGGGCGGAAAATCAACTAGTTCCCGTTGAAAAAAGGGATAAAAGAGAAATATTTGATTAATTAAAAAGTTTAGGAGACTAAATTTAATAAAATTGAGTATTTCTGTATATTATTTTAGTTATCATTAAAGATATTAAAGATATGGTTAAGGATAAGAGTTTATTAAGATGTAGAACAAGGTTAATGACTTTTAGTGAGAGTTAGATGTGGCTTAGCTTTGTCTTAAAAGACATGTTCCTACACTCTAGGTGGACTTTAAGGTAGGTGATTGTCTTCCGGTATGTAATTATGTATTGGTTCCTAGACTCTACCGTTAACTTTATTATTTGTGAAATAAACTGGGTATGGATATTGTTGTTGTATTTCAAATACTCTAATCTAAATGATTATGTGTGGAATCCATGATATGAATGAATCCAACATAACACTTATGGGGCGAGGTTTATCTAAATGAGTTCGGGTTATTTTCGCATCAACCAGTGACAGACCTAGGAATTTTTTTCTAGGATCCGGAAGATTTTTAAGGATTTTAGGTCCTCATGTAAAAAAACGATAATCAAGCTAAAATTCATATAATCATCGGCTTGGCTCCGGTCATATCTTAATCTTACTATACTAATAAATGAAAATCTTTTTGGGACACATGTCACTTTCTCATACCTCTTGTCATTATTTTTCAATTTTTTATTTCCTATTAAATAATAATTTTTAAACTTATCTCCTATGTTTAATAATAACTAGATTGTTTTTCCGCGCGTTGCGGCGGTACGTGATCGTGGGCATTCGATCGGTATCGGGTAGGTTTGTTATAGTACTGGTATGATACATGCACTCGATATAGAAATCAATACATGTTTCATATGGAGAGAAACGAAAAAACAAACACCATTACCGACATGATGTTGTCCTAATGGTATCAATCAGTTTAGATCGTCACGGTACTGGTAATGAAAGAAAACAAAAACCATAAAAAAACAATACATGTACATGTACCAATGTTATTTGGTAGGGTACATCAGTTTTTTAAAAGCAAAAGCAAAAGTAATAAAATAAGTAGCGGTACCGATACCAATGTTGTTCGGTCGGTTTCGGTTTGGTTAACTAAGATAGCATCACAAAATTCATTATCAAACATAAACCTTACAAATGAGTACATGTACATGTAGCGATGTTGTTCGACACGGTATAATAACGATACGATGTTAGTTTATTGAAAACAAAAATAATATAAATAAATAACGGTTTATCAAAAATAAAAACAATATAAATAAATATTGGTATCGATACATATATTATTAGGTCGGTTTCAGTTCTTTTTTAGTATGACGGCAAGACAATATTCGTTTTTAATAAAATTTATACTGCAATGTTGAAAAAGAAAAACAATCGATTTCAGTTCGCTTTAGTACGATGGTAGCACATTATCTGTTTTCAATAAATTTATATCGTAATGTCGAAGAAATAAACATAGAACGCACGTTATTAGAAAAATAATCAAAACATATGATAAATAAAATATAATTAAAAATTGAAGACTTTGTTTTAATTATATATATATATATATACATACATATACACATACATATATATATATAAACATACATATATATACACATATATATATATATAAATGGGATCAGGAGAAAACGCTCAAAAGTGTGAGAACGGTGAGAACGCTTCCTGGCCTAACACGTGTCACGCCGCTTAGAGAAAGGCGGAGGGGCTTTTTTGTCCTTTCATATTTCTTTTTTATTAACGCGTGTCCCTTTATCTTTTCATTTTTTTGGCGTTTAATAAATACGCGGCGTTTTTTTTTGTTTTTAGAGAAGAATTATATTAAATATTTTGGCGTTTTAAGTATTGTTTTGGCATTTTTATTGTTTTTTAGATCAGGATGCAGGCTTTTCATGTAAAAAAATCAGTAATTTTCTTGATTTTATTATATCAAGTGTTTTGCCATTTAGGATACAGGCCTATAATGTGACAGGCAATTATGACGTTTTGAAAAGATAAATAATTTTCAATTTTCCATGTAATGGCATTAATATAACTATAATATTTTGGCAATAAATGATTCCGTCTCTTTATTTTACTGTTTCTTTTCAATTTCATCTGTCAATTAGTGTTGATTTTTACAGTAATTCTTTGCTTACGTTTTTTGGCGTTTTATATACCAACCTCATACTTTGCTAGCATTCGTTCTCACAGTTTTCAAACTATCAGGCGTTTTGTTGGTTTTTTTATAGTTTTTGGCGTTTTATACTCAATTTTTTTAAAATAGCAGAGAATTAAATGATAAACAAGAAAGAATTACATAACAAAACAATAGAAAATAAAAATTATAATAAATTTCTCATTCAAATCTTCACTGTCATCAGTCTCTTCTACTATAACTTTTTTGGCGTTTTGAAGTTGATTTTGAATGCCTTTTGTAGATCCTTATTTTCCTACATACCAGCCGTCTTTAGAAGATGCTTATTTTTTGTGGCATCCTTTATGGTGGGTGGATATATACTTGTTTGATGACATGTTGAAGGCCAAGGTCTGCTCTAATGTATTGATCCCTTCATGTCATCCATATATCCATCAAGAACAAAGTGACATGATGTTATATCAGTGTCATCGGTCTCTGTATCTTGAATAATTGTCCATCTCATTCAGCAAAAGATTATAGAGATACCCAACTCACAGAAGAATCCATTCAGTGAAACCACACTCAGATCAATACTCAATATAGCAGAATCAAGGATATGCATCTGTGGCTTTTTTAAGTATTTTTTTTTTTTTTTTTGCATTTTTAAAGTGAATGGTTTCTATGGAATATGGCGTTTGTTTCTGGTATTGTGATAAGTTGTTTGTGCAGAGAAGTCTCTCTTTATAGGATGTTTTTGGCGCGTAGTTTAGGCGGGTTTTTATTTATAATAAATGATTTTTTATGTTCAACTTTTTATGAGTTTTTAGGGTCATAGACTTTCCATCTCTCAGGTTTGGCATTTTGAATGGGTTTAAGTAGTTTTTGGCGTTTTTTTTTCATTTTTAGCTTTTATTAATTATTACTTTTGCAAATTACTTTCATTAGAGTTTTGGAGTTTTTGGCGTTTTTACTCCATTTATGGCGTTTTCATATGCATTATGACTGTTTTGGCGTTTTATTAAGATAATGTATTTTTTTTATTCTAAGTTCAAAAATACATAGCAAACAACAGAAAAAGAAAAAAAAATAAGAACAATTCATCTTCCAAATCTTCACTGTCATCAGTCTCTTTCTTCATTGAATCATGTTCGCTGGTGGTTTGGCTTAGCCATGCTTGTGTTTTTGTGGCCGTTTGGAAAGACAAAATGACATGAGTTTTTTTTTTTTTTTGAATATGTATCTTCAAACAACTCATTTGTGTCATTCGTCTTTTCATGCCATTAAAATATTCATCAAGAACAAAACACAGAAAAATGACATAAGTCTGACCCAGCATCTTTTTGTTTATGATTTGTCTATCTCATACAGCAAAATGTTATTTGAGTCCCAGCACCTCAGGGTAGAATGCATTATCCGAAACTTTGGCGTAGAACAATATTTTGAATATACAAGAAACGATATTTGGCATTTTTTGGCGTTTTACTGAGGTAATAGTATACCTGAAAGAGCCGTCGATCTTTTGGAATCTTTTTGATGTTTGAGTGTTTTGGCGTTTTCTAAGATGAATGATATATAATAGAAAATATGGCGTTTTTGAGTAGTTTTGTTTGATGTTTTGGGGCTTTTGGCGTTGTAAGTTTGAATGTTATATAGTTGAAAATATGGCGTTTCAGGTTCTGGGGGTGTGTTTTTATGTCTTGGATGTTTTTTGTTTATATAGGGATGAGTTTTGGGCAGTAATGACGTTTTATTAATTAGTTGGCGTTTTGGTTTAGAAGTGTAAAGACCTTTTTACCCTTAATGAAGCGCGTCGACTCAATAGAATTCATGTTATTTACGAAAATGCCACCTCGTCATATAGTCCATAGATTGTTTTGATCTGACGATTCATAAGCGTTCTCTCCGTTCTCACACTTTTGAGCGTTTTCTCTAAATCCCGACCCTATATATATATATATATATCTGTGTGTGTGTGTGTGTGTGTGTATAGCAAATTAAATATTATTAAAACAATTATTTAAAAAATCAAAAACACTATTCATGATCAATTTGTTTTAATATTTATAATATAATAATTATAATAATTAAAAAATTGAAGACTTTGTTTTATTTATATATATATATATATATATACACATACATTTATATATATATATATGTATATATATATATATAGCAAATTAAATATTATTAAAAAAATCAAACAATTATTTAAAAAATCAAAAACACTATTCATGATCAATTTGTTTTAATTTGTATAATAATATAATGATATTAAAATTAAATTAAAATATAAAAAAATATCAAAGATATCAATAGTGATCATCATCAACAACAATATGAATAATTTAAAAAGAATTTTAAGATTATGTTATACTATTTTAGTTAAAAATATATCTAAAAACAATTTGTGGCTTTAGTTTAAATTATTTGAAAAACAAAATATTTAAAAACAATTAGTGGCATTAATTTAAATTTAAATTAATTAGAAAAACAAAATCACACATATTTAATTTATATACGTCTAGATTTATCAATAACATAGTTTTTAGCATGTGATTTTTAACATGTTCTATTTTATCTACATTAATTAATAGAACAATTTTTAGTATATCATTCTAACATATTCTATTGTATTTTTTTCTCTTATAATTAGGTGAAGAGGTATAAGCCTAAAGTAGTCTAAGACTATATAATCTTGCAGTGTGAGATACTCTACTTTAAATACTTTACCTTAAATATCCTAAAATCACAAATAATTAAACAATTAAATACCAAATCGTGCTCTGTTACATTAAATCTACCTTAAAGTATCCTAAAAACAATAGAGGCACATACTCTAGAGTATCACGAAACTTTTTTCTAACATAAAATAAATTTAACATATAAATACCAAATAAACATCAATCAACTATATAAATAAATTATTGAACATCGTGTTCCACATCTTTTCTTGTCCCTTCTTGCAATATCTTAAACTTCTTTGCAACCATATCGGTTGGATGTGGAAACGTTTTCATAAACGTTGACTAGGCAAGTCAGATCCCATTGGTTAAATAGTACCACGTTTGTATAAGTGCCCATTGACATTAAATGCCGAGATCATCGTTTGAGAAATTAGTCATAAATAAAAATGGGTATTTTAGAATATGGTGGAAGGTTTGATAGTTTGTGAATGCTATAAAAATAAAAAATGGTGAGATAGGTATTTATAATGATTTAAAATAAATAAATTAACGTTTTCAATAAATTTAACGGTCATATGATTGTTAAAATGTCACAAACCCCCTACTTCAACTTCAATAAAGAGTAGCCGAGCTTCCCTAGCCATTCGCCTACCCGAATGAGGGGGTGGCGGGGGTGTTTTGCATGCGGCTTCGAAGCTGAGCACCCTTAACCGAGGATGCCCCTTCCCCCTTATAGCCGAAAGTATTCAAGTAATTAATATTTTTTATTCCCAATTCGATTTATATCATGGTTTATTTTTGCTCTTTGCATATGTTTATATATGTATTGTAGATGTGATAACTTCAACTATTTTTTTTATGAATAGATTTGTTTGAGTTATGTTTGATCTCTAGGGGGTAAAATGTTAAAAACAATTATTTTTTCAACTATTTATGAATATTTCATTTATTTAATTATCATTTTTAAACTGCGGCGTATATTTTTCCGGCTTATTAATACCTATTTAATAACTTGTTGATCAAACCCCGTGTAATACACGGGTTTTTTAACCTAGTTAATATATAACCAACTTAAACAATGTTTATTTTTCAACTATTTATGAATATTTCATTTATTTAATTATCATTTTTAAACTGCGGCGTATATTTTTCCCGCTTATTAATACCTATATAATAACTTATTGATCAAACCCTGTGTAATACACGGGTTTTTTAACCTAGTTAATATATAACCAACTTAAACAATGTTTAAATTTCAATTTTTAAACCATAGTTTTCAATCTATATTATAATCTAATCACATAAACAATCAATGTTTTAATTCTACTTCTAAACATAAACAAACAAACTAATTCTAAATCTCTAAATATCCCTAATCATCATTCATCAAATAAGATAACAAATAATAGCATAAAACTACATGGGATGGGTGTGAAATGAAAATCAAACCTTGGTCGGAATATGGTGGCTGGGGTGGTTGGAATTGTGGTCGTTGACGATACGGTGGCAGGGGCGGTCGGATTTCGGTTGATGTATGATTGGCAGCACTGCCCTAGGAAACGACAATGGTTTTTTTTTTTCAAAGTTAATTCACAATTAAAACATATTCTTAAAAGTTAATTCACAATTAAAAGTCTCATTTATATTTATATACTATTAATTTGAAACAAGTGAGTGCATTAGTAAGTTGTAAGTTGTGCAATAAAGGTTTGTCTTGCAAGGTGTTATTGTACATTTATATTGTTTGGTTGTAAATTGTGCTTAAATGGTTGTACCTTAATCAAATAATGGTTTCATTACCTTACCAAATTCAATTTGTTTTGTATGCATGTATGGTTGTAAATTGTGCTTAAGTGGTTGTACCCTAATCAAATAATGGTTTCATTATCTTACCATATTCAATCGGTTTGATCCATTCAAAGTTGTGTTGTTTTATTTGTAAATTATTATTATTTATAATAATCTAATTAATTTAGACAAAATCTTGTATAAATATAATTTGCAACATATTGATGCAATGGTTGTTGTAATGTATGCATTATGGTTTGTATAGTGGTAATGATATATATTATATATAGATTATGATGAACCTGTTAAACGGGAAAAAATAGACGCGGATTCATCGTAACGCGCGAGTCCTAGTTCTACTTAGTTATTTTATTCTATGTTTTACGTTTCGGTATAATTTCTTCGCATTAACACGCCGCAACTTCAATATCGGTGGTCGCTGGGAGTAGTGTGAAATTAGTGCTCCCCCCCGCCACAACAGGGGGGGGGGGTGCTTAATACTAGTTATGAATAAAACTCATTATTACCATATATAAATAAGCAACATTTTGTTGCTTTTGTTGTTGTACTATATGCATAAGGAGTGTTTCAATAAAAAAATTGATTTTTCATTTTCAATCCAAAGGTTTTTATCTTTTTATTTTAATCCCTTTAAGTTTTTAACTTTTAACTCAAAGCTTTTCGTTATTTGCAATTTAAACCTAACGCTTTTTTTATTTTCAACTTTGATCCCCTATACTTTTCATCTTTTGCAAGTTTTTCGTTTTACGTTTTGTTTAAAATTTTGCGAGTCAACACACCGCAACTATGTGTCTCTGTGGCTCAACATTTTTTTGTCTGTTTTTCCCGTTTAACAGGCCCATAGCAACACGTCTATTATTCTATGTCTGACAAGTTTGTTCCAATGCGCGGGGCCCTAAATCAACTTAGTTTTTTCTGTCTACGTTTAGCGTTTCGGTCTAATTTCTTCGCATTAACACACCGCAACGGGTGTGCGTGATTTAACGATTTTATGTATGTTTTTCGTTCAGTGTTATTTTTTCTTTTTTTTATTTATTTTATTTTACGAGAACTTCTGTTGTTGGTTGTGTGGCATTGGGGATACTTGGCACGATTTTACAAACGTATTTAACCTATTAACTTTTTTACTAAAAATAATTTGTTTCGAGTTCACCCCTATACCACCTTTACTTACAAAACCTATTTTAACGTGCATATTATTATGTACGTGTCGGTATGAATTCGATTTGCTCAACGTTTTGACGTAAAGTTTTTTTTCCTGGAAACGTGTTAGATCAATTATAATACTTTTGTTTAAAAAAAACATCTTTTATGTGCATATTTTATGTACGTTTCGGTATAAATTCGAGTTGGCGTATGTTTCAACGTAAACTTTTTTGGGAAATGAGTGAGGTCAAATATAATCTGTTTCCGTGCTTATTTTATGAATGTTTCGTTAATTTTGTTTCGAACCGAGTGGAGTCAAATTGTGGTTTCTTTTTTTTTAAAGTTCTAATTAATCTCTTTTAATTATACGTGTCAGCTTTTCCGTTATACTCGTTACGTTTTCTATGTATGGGTCGGATCCTATATAATACGTTATAATTGTACGTTATAAATGTGATTTACTTTATGTTTTGATCTAATCATAATGCTTATATAGGTTACATTGAGTTCGATCAGATTTGTCGAAATGCACGTTTTCATATGGTTAACGCATCACATAACGTTTAGACTAATCCATTCGATGTTTGCAATGTACCTGCGCCGCAACGCGCGCGGATGTTATTCCTAGTTATAACTTAAAAAGAGAAATTAACATAAGAGTTCATGATTTTAATGTAATTTTATTATATAAATTTGTGTTTTTTGTAGTAGATCTTAATTTTAATATATTAATTTGTAGAACACTAACTAGATTCCGTAAACTACAGGTACCTCAGATTGCTCAGACTCTATCAGTTCCACGTCACTATCAGTTCCTTCGTCATCAGTCACTAAACTCTTTGTCTGAATCTCAGGTTTTACTGCAACTCCCACAAACTGCACATCATGCTCTTTTGCAACTATGGCATTTAACGGTTTCAGAGCTAGCACCTGACATACAACCGGTCCAAACTTTCCATGCTTCTCCAATGGATACTTCCCCAAAAATTGATGTCTCTTCGCAGTTTCTCGATTCCTTTTCATTATATCAAAACAATTCGGACCCATCGGCTTCAGATTTAACAAGTTTGTACTCTTAACCAGCTGGATACTTCTCATTAAGAATCATCTGAATAAATCGTGGATAGAGCATGAATATCTTCTTCTTTGGATTCTCCAGCATCTTTCGCATATTTTCAAAAATAAAAGCGGAGAAATTGTAATCCCAGTCATTTACAAGGGCAACCGCTGTAGAGGCTTGAATCCAATTTAACTGGTCTAATCCACCTTTGTTCTCTGATATGCACAACAAAAACACATGCACCAACAGTCTCCAATACGGTGGAAACAACTTGTTTAATATTGTTGGGTAATCACCTTCGTAGCTCATTCTTCGCAATGCCTTCACGAATTTATCCCTTCCAAATGACGTCGGATGATGAGGTTGGTCACGAAACTTCAACACTTCACGTATCACGGCTTCAGTAATGATTATGTCTTTTTCCTGAACTTTAGCTTCTATAGACCCTCTACCTTCTGCTCCACTCCTATTCACTTTGGCAGACAGCCAGAAATCTTTAATAGTATCAATGCAAATCACAGGATTGACTTTCAAGGTGTGTGTAATGCAGCACAAATTTAACCCCACAATCATTGAATTGAACTCTTCATAGTACGTTGCCGGAGGATTTGACAAATAACCCGCTTGATTGTGTGACGCTTCAATATCCAACTTTCATTGATCTGCCATTTTCTGCATAAAAACTAACCAAGTTAGATTAATATGAGAATACAGTTGACTAGTTAATAATAAAAAATTAACATGGGTTTTTTTAAGCATCAAAAGCATTAATTATCCATCGTACATTTTGTATTTTATGTGTAACCTAAAATTTGAAAAAAAAAGCCACCAAAAATTTTAGTTTGGTATGTCAAGACAATCTCATGATGGTTTGGTACTTTTCCAAAACGCCTGTTTTATCTTTCTAATACTAGGTTATTCCCCGTAAATAACCATTTAATTTATATATAAAACAAATGTAAAATAAAACGATTATATATAGTTACCAAAACATAATATAAAAACAACAATTTTTACAGAGTGTCCGCTAAATTAGTAGAAACCACATTGACGATTTTTTTTATTAGACGAATTGTTACGAAAAAGTTATCATGTGACAACGAAAATTGTTATAATTTAAGTTAAAAACACCTAAAGAAAATACATAATAGTGATTCATAGCAATAAAGTGTAGCTGACGACTTTCATGATTTCCTGATAATATAATAATTCTTTGTGGATAATGCATTTTGAGGGCTACTAAAAGCTAAAATGACAATAAGGCTTGTATAAAAATTCAAGCCGTTTAAAAAAAATTTCATGCTATATTTAATCGACATTGCAACCATTGAAAGAGTAAAAAAACGAACATGAATAAATGTCACATTTATTTAAAATTTACGATGTTTGAGGAAATAAGTATATTATAGATCAAAGAAATACTAATTATTGAAAGTCTAGTGTTACATTATTGTTATTGTTATTGTTATTATTATTATTATTATTATTATTATTATTATTATTATTATTATTATTATTATTATTATTATTATTATTATTATTATTATTATTAGGGAAATTGACATGTAATAATCTCACCTAGACCTTATTGGCCATTAATAATCTCATCTCAGAATACTCCCCCTATCAGTCCCACCTTTCACCTATTTTTCCTACAATGGTCCTCAGTTGAAAAAACTTAATGGAGTTAAACTTTTTTCCAAATTACAAACAGATTTTTTGGGCTTTTGATTAGAACGACGATACAAGTCCATTGATATAAAACTTGCCTCGAAACGGTGCTCTAAACGATGAAAACGGCGCTTTAATTCGGGTGTTTAAATTTCCAGGTAACCAAAATCAAGTCACTTGCAGCACCATTTTGAAGTAATTTTTACATCAATGGACTCGTATCATCGTTCTGATCAAAAGCCCTAAAAATATGTTTGTAATTTGGAAAAAAAAAACTTAACTCCGTTAAGTTTTTTAACTGGGGACCATTGTAGGAAAAATAGGTGAAAGGTGGGACTGGTGGAGGGAATATTCTGAGGTGGGATTATTAATGGCCAATAAGGTCTAGATGAGATTATTACAGGCCAGTTCCCCTTATTATTATTATTATTATTATTATTATGTTAAGGATCAAACATATGAAGTATTAATGGAACATTATTCATTCACATGTGTATTACACAAATTTATGTACTAAAAATGATGCAATAAATTATTTGTACATACTTCTTATAATAAATTATTATACGATACATGTAATAATGAAAAATGATAACCTACAATTACAATTACAAATCTACATATAAAAATACAAGTTGAAAACTTTATGATTTTATAAATTGCTACCCAAGTTCAAATTCTATTTTTGTATGGTCATAATGTCTCTTTGTTGTAACTCCTTTATTCGAATGCCATGCATAGTGATGTGCTTGAAGCGATCAATTAAAAAGTAACTAATTTTAACCCTAAACTAGACATTGTAAGTTTTAAATTTATATACTAGACTCTCTAAAATCTAGACCACACAACCGGCAAGTGTACCAGTCAATGTAGTAAAGCTCAAGTAAGTCTAAGTAGCGAACCCATGAGACTCTACTAACTACGTTTACTAGACTCTGTTACTAATTACTAAACTGATTCGACTAATTTGTTTTGTTGTTTTAAGGGAGGGGGATTTCTAAAAAACTACTAAAATTAACTAAATTAATAACTAAAACTGACAAGGACACAAATTAACTTAGAAAGTGATTAGATGATGGGCAACACACTACTTAGGTGAGACTCATACACATGTTTGACACTTCCTATCGGTTATGGAACTATTGTGGGAACCAGGATCTTATAATACTAAACTTACGGGATAACCTAAAGGAGCCTCGACCTTTTTGATAAGAAACCTATGGAAACCTAATATTAAACCACCGATTTAGAGGATTCCTTAACGGGCTTTCCAACTATAATAATAAAGTACCCTCTAGACAATCAACCTCATAGTGCGAACGTCACAAGTAACTATGGATTCCTGATTTAACTCGATAAGCAAATAGTGAAAGGTAAACTAAGGGGATCTTCTCACAAAACATCTAAACCTAGAAATCGAACACTAAAGACAGACCGACAACCTCTCACCTTACAGTTATCGAGATCGGTAGAATACCTAATCCTATTCAAAACTCAATCACAGTTCCTACAGAAAAACATGCATAATTAACCGTAAACTAATCGTTAACACACAATCCATGACCTAACTTGGATTCATACATGAAAGACATCCACATAAACGCAAGTGAAACATGTGATAAGGTTCAAACAAGATTAAACACTTATAAACATCTAAACATTAAAACCAAAGTCCTTTACTTTATTATAAATCCACAATTTAATCCATAAACCAAATGAACAATATCAAAAAACATGGTAGTTGTCAAAACCTAGGCAGTGTACAAGAAGTTTAGCCTAGCATGATCATGAAAACAAGAACAATATTCAAATCAAAATTAGAGAACATGGTTCAAAACGAAGATAACAAAGAATGTGTAACCTAGATTGTAAAACCCAAAGAGAATCACCGTCTCGTGCTCCAAAGCTTTTACCTTTTGGTTTCTCGCACTTCAAAATCACCTTCTTTTGCTACAAATTCATCCTAGGGTTCCAAGATTTTGATTTGTAATGTTTAAATTCGTTTTATAACCATTCCATGAAAATCCCGTAACCCTAATTCACTTTCGCGCATTTAAGGCCAGTTGCATTGCGCAAAGGGTGGAGCTTTCCTTCTAGCGTAGCGTGAGAGACTTCGTTGACCGACCTTTGACTTGAGGCCGTGGCGTGACACGACGGTGATCTCTTTCACTGTCGCATGGTCCGATAAGGGTGTTTTCCTTTATTTTCCGTTTCGTTCAACTCCCTTTCACGTACGACTCGCTCGGAGGCTCGGTTATTCTTAATATCAGCTTATTTTTTGTTTTTTTCTCCTCCGAAACCCTGAAAATCACACAAGACACGATAATATACACAACCAATGGTAGAACGACACGAAACGAATCGAAATATAACACAAACTATACATGGAAATAGATGTAATTTGCATTACATCAGATAGACACTAAAAGTAGGAAAAAAGAAATACTTGTGTCCCAACCAAACTAATCAAAAGAGTTTAGTTTGTAAATAATAGGTTATCACCCGTGAATTTCATGGGTTGTACCATTTAAATTTTATAAAAAAAAATCTATTTTTTTTTCATAAAATGTACGATATGATGATAAAAAAATATATTAATTTGTTGAAGAGATATAATTTATTGAAAGTTTAATATCAATTTTGTTTCTTTTCAAAATGTATGTAAGTTGACTTTAGAAGTCAAACTTCCAAATCAAAATTATAAAGAGTACTGGTAGGGGTGTTCAAAACTATCCGTATCCGAAAATCCGATCCGAAATATCCGATATCCGAATCCGAAATATCCGAAAAATCGGATATCCAAAATTTCGGATATCCGAAATTCGGATATCCGAATTTTTCGGATTCGGATTTGGATAGTGATTTTCAAAATTTTCGGATATTTCGGATATCCGAAATATCCGAAAATTTAATTTTCATTTTTTTTCGGATATCCGAATATCCGAAAATATTCGAAGTATCCGAAAATATCCGAAGTATCCGAAAAATATCCGAAAATATCCTAAGTATCCGAAAAATATCCGAAATATCCGAAAACTTATATTCGGATATCCGAAACTATCCAAAATATCCGTTTTCGAATATGAAAAAAATAATAAAAAAATAAAAATTAAATAAAAAGTTGGATTTTCGGATATCCGATTCACTATCCGAATCCGTATCCGAAATTTCGGATATCCGAATTCCGGATATCCGAAATTTCGGATACGGATTCGAATAGTGAAATCTGGTATCCGAATTTCTTCGGATATCCGAATTTCGGATATCCGGTTTTGAACACCCCTAAGTACTGGTTATATGTCAAAAGCTAAAACCTTATATTCTCAAAATAACGCATTATAATGTTATCCACTTTTCAAATAAGAACTTCCAAGTTTTGCGAAATAACAATACCAATACCAATTTTGAAATGTGAATGTACACGGATTTTGAGAACATAAATTTTATAATTTTTATTTGATATTATTTACAATGTAATTAATGTGTTCCAGAGAAACTTATTTAACCCAACACAACAAAAAGAAATCATATGTTTTTATTTAAAACTCAACTTCTTTGACCTGCCCATTTTGGCATCTTTTGAATATTGGATTTTCTATGCGTTAGGAAGGTCATAAATCCTTACATCATCAAACGGTATTACATAAAACTTGTCTCATGATGCTACACAAACAACAAACTTAAAAATGCATGAGGTACCAAAGTAAATACGCAAACAAAAACCTTAAAAACAATTACAATACCATATCTTATCAGTACAATCTAAAAAATTGTCCCAATAACCAAGACCTTCTTCTTCTAATAAAACATAACAAACCAAATACCAACTAAAAGGCATTATCAATAAAAAAGTATATGCAAAAAATGTATACCTTAAATGAATTAATTTCTTCAAGATTAGAGTTGGTGAACAATCTACTGACATCAAGTGTGCTAGAAACACAACGTTTACCTATATTAAATGGATTAAATTTAAATATCATCAGCAATTAATATAACAAACAATAAAACGAAAAAAGATACACTTCAATAAGTATTAATAACATGACTCGTTTAAATATGGTACCTTTGTAAATGTTGACGGTACCAAGTAAACATCTATGTTTTAAAATTAAAAGTTAGTAAAATAATAACTTGATTGGTCATAATTTGCTCCATAATTATATTACCACCATAATTACATCTTTTATATTCGATAATAAACAGATAAATAAGTTTCAGTTATAAGGTGGTTAAATTATGAAGTTAACAAATGATAATTACAAATTAAATAATGATTAATATTGATTTTGAAATCGGTCATCAATAAACATATTTCAAATTTCAAAATTTAAAAAATATACATAACTCAGAGGCGTCTCTGAAAATTCACGTACCCTGTTCGAGATTGAAAAAATGTGCCCTTCCGTTATGTTTTGTTATTATTTAAAAAAATCAAATTAGCATTAGGCTCAATAAACCTAATTTCAAGTGGGGTAAATTCTAAACCATAAAAAATGATTTGCAAATGAGCCTATATTGGAAGTGGTATGTGTTTACTGTTTAAAAAGTAACATTATACGTATCGGATTTTTTTTTTAAAATCGCATGCCCCTCGAAATCACAGGCCTTGTGCGGAAGTCCTCCGCGCACACCATTAAAGCCTCCCATGACGTAACTAAACATGATATTGTTAAATGGTAATTCAACTTGTTAATAAAAATTAATACACAATTTTGGAATAAAACTACAAATAACTTATTTTAGGATTCTATTTAAGTTTAAAATAAAAATTTCAAACGGTATAAATGGAAATCATTATAAGTATAATAACTTATAGATTCAAAATTAGTAAAAAATATATAAGTTCGTCTTGTAAGTTTCTTAGATTTGGAAGTTATTAAAAGATACATAGATATAAAAGAATAACTGAAAGTGATTTACAATCAAAGAAATCGGTCATAAATGAACATATTTTCAAAATTATAGATAACTAAATAATAATGTTGTTATTATTTTTAGAATTTGTCCAAAAATAACAAATGTACATTCCAAAACAGAAAATATAGTTAAAACATACAACAATCTTCAGAAACATGGATGAAAATTTGGATAATCTAAGACATAAATATTGTTATTATTAGTAAAAATCATGAATGAATGCATAAGTCCATTTTTTTTAATTTCTTTAGAGTCTTTCCAAACTAAAAAAATAGAGAATAAAAAAAACAAATATTGATAACAGATACTATCATCTATAAAAAAAATCATGTAAACAATTAAACAATTCATACCACAAAACCTTTTGTTATGTTAAATACATATTATTATGAAATTTGGACAAAAAGCATAAACATATAAAAGAAATACTAAAAACATATTAATAAATATTGGACTGAAACAAACAACACACTTTTAAACTGGTTGAATAATATAAAAAAAACATTGTTATCTTGGATTAATAAAGATAATACACAAACTGTGGATTCGTGTTAGGATCGATTCCGTAACTCCGTTGACTGCGTATAACTCGTATCTTGTGCGGAATCCAAGTACGAGAGTGGTTCAGACAACAACAACTTAATTAAAGTTGTTTTCTATTGATAATCGTCAGTACAATACCGTGAAAACAAACGAGCAGAGTTTCGTTACTGTAAAGCTCTAAAGGTACAAATGAACAAGACAACTCCTCTATTTATAGGCAAGTCCTTAGCAAGGATGGACCTTAGTAAGGATGGACCTTAGCAAGGATGGACTTTAGCAAGGATGGACTTTTCGTGAGGATGGACTTTTCGTGAGGATAGACTCCTAATTAAGGATGGAGACCTTAGTTGAGGACGGACTTCTAAACCTTGTCTTGAACATCCGATAGCTACGATACGTGATTGACGGAAGTGATATACATATGCACTCACAGACATCCCCTTGGATATTGCTGTAGTCAATCTTGTAGCTTTTTATTCTCATTGAGTCTTCATGAAGCTTTAACATCTTCAGCACCATAGACTCCCCTTTTCTTTAACAGCTCCCCTTGAATTTGCGTTTTGCTTCAGCTCATCCTTTCAATAGACTTTCTCTCTCCAGGCTCCCCCTTGCTTCAAGCTTCCAGCTTTTCAGCTTTTAAGATCAGAAACCTGGCTCTTCCTAAAAGTATGACAATTCAAAATACTTTGAAAGAATTTCTAATCACTATAGAACATTCAGGATTGGTAATCTGGCTCTAATGCAGAATATCTGACAATTAGAATTTGTAAACCCAGAAACCAATTACCTGGCTTTCTCCCCCTATCAAATTACTATATAAAATTTGACATTGAAAGATTCCAATCACCATAAACCATCTCAGATAATCTTCCAAGTTCAAATCAATGACCTTGGAGATTTCACAATCTGTTTTTGGATTTTTCAATAAAAAACCTCAAGTTTTAAATTAATGAACTTGTTTATTTTCTGAGACATGTTCAGCATACTAAGATTTTGAAACTTAACATTCAGACATCGGTTGTCGAAACATGAAGTAGAAACAAAATCTTTTTGAATTTTTGCAAAGTTTATGCTAAAACACACCGAACATCTTTTTGTGATTTTGTATGTAATGAACTGTAAACTATTTACAAACATATTTTTGTTTGAGTTCGCGTCAGAGGATCATATCAGTTTATGACACATCACAAGCACCGTTGACCTATTTAGACTTTAAGTTCTAAACAATTCACTTAGATTGTCAGTATACTGATCCACTTAAATTTTCACTCAAACTTTAATTGATTCAAGATATGAGATTAGTGTTTTACGACCTTAACATAATCGCGTGTCCCACCACAGAATATACTCCCGTATCAAGATTCCCTAGGTTCAGTCTTACAGGTGAATATACCTAAATGATATCTTTCTCTGGGTTACTGCGAAGCCTTGAGAGCTGTAACATCCCGAAAATATAAACCTGTGATTATAAAATTTAATGTTGGCAATAAACAAAATAAACTAACTAGGAATAAAAATAACCTAGTTAGTTAAAGATCTGGTAGTAATATGGAAGTTTGAATAAAAACATCTAAATAAAGAAAAAAACTAATAGATAGAGGGGCCAAAGATGTTAAAAATCAAACTAGCTTTAATTAAAACAAAAAAAAAATTAAAATCCAAACACACATTTGTGTGTGTCTGGATCGAACATAACACGGGGGGACCAAATATACCTTCAAACCCTAGTTTCAACAATTTGATCAAATTGAGAGCTCTAATCTGTTCCAAATCGATTTCCAAGCATAAATTAGTGATCCTCCAGTGAGGTGATCATAAGGTATGCTAAATTTTGACATTTAGTTCCATCTCAGATTTTGATAATTTGTGAAATTGAAATCTAAACTTGATATGTTGATGTTTAGATGAATTTAGTGTTGGAAACATGCTAGATGTAAACCCTAGCTAATAAATTTGTGAAATTGATGCTCAAATTCTGAATGTTCATGTTTACCCATCTATGTGTTAAATGGGTTTTTGTGATTGATAAAGAACCCTAAAAATGTAATAAAAAAACTGATGTTAATGGTTTGCATGAAGCAAATCTGATGTTAACATGCATATTAGAAATAGCAAACTTGCAAAAAAGAATAAAAATTCGGCAAAATAGTTGAGTCATGAACTGGATGACGGTTATTTAAAAACGATGCCCTTAAGGTGTTTGTTAAAAACGCTTAAGAGAAAGCTAACATAGTGAAATTGGGATAAAAACGCATGTTTCAACTATACGGCAAATTATGCGTGATATGTTGTGAAAGGAGTTCTAAACAATATTTGGTTGAACTCTATAGGTAAGGAATCCGGATCGTCAAGTGGACAAGCCGGTGGAGACACGCAATTGAAAGGAGTGCTTTAAAAGGTACGTAACTATTAGTTTCGTTACATTATGCAAAAATGTTTAGTTATAGCTTATTAATGGTATCGTGATATGCGCGTTTGATGTGTCATTGAAGTGACGAAGTTCACTCGATAGATCAAACGGGTCAAATTTAATGATTAGAGTATGTTTGGTAAGCCATGGAAGTGACGAAGTTCACTCGGCAAATCAAATGGGTCAAAGTAAATGGTAAAAGCATGGTGGGAATAAACCATATGGGTTGAAATGAACGGTTAAAATCGTTCAGTGTATCATAGAGAACGGGTCAAATATTGGTTAAAATAAGTTTGGTGTGTCATGAAGTGGTGGATTCTATTAGGCAATCAAACAGGTCAAATAATGGATAAAATGGTAGCGTTGAAGTGATATGATAATCACTAGTTGATTTTGAATTATGAAAGCGTAGTCCGTTGAACGGACATGCCAAGAGCGTAGATTTTCTTAAAAGAATCCCATGATACGGGTTAAAAAGGAAAAATATCATATTTTGTTGATGAGTAACAATGTTTTTGATTGAAATTGTTCATAACAAGCACGACATATTGTTTGAATAAGTTTTGGGTATGGTAGTGACACCAACGTTGACAAGCACGGGAAAGAGGTTAATTTTATTTAGAAATCATTATGAGTAAATTTTGTATGGTTTGACAAATAACCAAACGGTCGAATAAATAAAAGGGGAATTCTTAGGAGATCAGTCTATAAACGAAATTTTTTGCAAGTAATGATAATAAACGAGTCCGTATTTAAATTACGGACATGTAGGAAAAAGAATCGCGAAAAACAGACTCATAGAATGAAAGTTACGGAGGTTTAAAGTTGGGATTTTTGGTAAATTTTAGAGCTGGGAATTTGCAGCACAAAACCAAGCAACCTGCTGTAGAAAATAGGGTGTCGCATTGCGCGACACCACAACAGCTTCATGGTCGCGTCACGCGACGTCTGTCGCGGCCCGCGTAAGCCAGGATGGAATCTGTCGAGGGGCGCGACAGACCCAAAAGCCAGAAATTTTGTTTTGTTTTCATTGTTTGGCATTAGAACTTGATTACGTGTTTTAATGTTGTCAAAACTAACAATTTACGTGGTTTTGACATTAGGTGGTGTTGGTCTCTTTCCGGATGGCGATCAAGCATGAAATCAAGAACCGAACACATCGTTTTGAAGCTTCCGCTTTAATCTAAATTTCTTGTAGACAATGTCTATTTTGTAAACACTTAACTAAATGTCTCTCATGTTTAAACCAGTTAGTTAGTTAACTATGAAATGTTATCGTTTTGTATAACTTTTAAAATGATGCATTTCTTTTAATAATGCGTATTTTATGTTAAAATCCTAAACATATGAGACGGGTGTTACAAGTTGGTAATCAGAGCTCAAGGTTGTTAACAAAGTGTGTTCGGTTCAAGCTTGATCAAACATCCGGTAAGAATTAGTTACTTTAGTAGATTTTATTAAAATGTTAGAAAAAGGAATTTGATTTGATGTGCATGGGAAGAGCGTGTTAACACACTCAAACCCAGAAAGTGCACTAAACATGAAGGGTTTAAGCAAGTGGTGAACTTGGCTAAACCGAAATAAGTGATGCATATGTTATAAATGGCCGATGGAGGGAATGATGATACGGTGCCGGTGGTCACCGAACAAATGAGAGGAGTGATTGCCAAAGAAGTAGGGAAGGCAATTGAGAATAGTCTATCTGGTTTTATAGACAAAATCCAAAACAAGGTGCTTAATGTGGTAGAGGAACGAATCCAAAGGTTGGAAGAAAATGCCAACCAAGCTAGGGAAAAGTCTAGAGAACGGAAAGGTTGTTCATACAATGAGTTCATGGTGTGTAAACCGCCAATTTATAATGGGGAGGTCGACCCGATAATATGCCAATGGTGGCTAAGCGACATCGAGGGAGTGTTTGAAAGGACCCACTGTGATGTAAGCAATTTTGTAGCTTACGGTACGGGTCAGTTAAGAGGTCAAGCCAAGGACTGGTGGGATAATGTGAAGAAGGAGATTGGGGCCGAAGCTGCAAAGGCTATGACTTGGGATGAGTTTAAGGTACCATTCCTTAAACACCATAGCCCTAAGGTGGTCATCAACAGAATCAAGGAGGAATTCATTCAGTTGAGGCAAAAGGGTGAATCGATAGACAAGATTACGGGCATCTTTCTTGATAAATTATGGTTTTGTGATAAGCTTGAGACGAATGAAGAGCAGAAAATATATTATTACTATAATATGTTAAGTGCTGAATATCGGGAGTTCATGACTCCTTCCAAGTATGAGATGTTCACCGAGATCATAAATACAGCTCGGGGACGGGAAATCGAACTTAAAAAGCAGATTGAACGGGGCGAACGAAGGGAAGTAGATGTTAACCCGAGCCCTACGAAGAAGGCGTGAACAACGGAGTTAGTAAAGAAGACTGATGTGAAGGGAGGATCACCGAGTTGCAAAGTATGTGGAAAAGGGTACAAAGGCGAATGTCGCTTTAAAGATAAACCATGCCCCATATGCGGAAAGACAGGGCATACGACTTTGCTATGCCCGGGGAAAGTTTCGGTTTGTTACAAATGCTACCAACCGGGCCATAAGAAATCTGAGTGCCCGGAGTTGGACGGGAAAAATAATGAGAAGGATGTGCAGATGGAGGCACAAAAGGCAAGGGCCAGATCTTTCCAATTAACCACAACCGAAGCAAAGATAGAACCTGATGTCGTTTCGGGTATGTTTCTTGTGAATTCAATTTTAACACAAATTTTATTCAATACGAGTGCGAATGATAGTTGCATATGGGCATATATGAGTAGTGAACTGAGTGAATTATATAAAAGAAAATAAACAATGGCGAGTATGTGAAACTGAGGCAAAAATAGTCGTGATAAATATTTCCATGGAAAGGGGTGCGCGTACACTCGAACCCGGGAACTTAATAAAGTAAATAAATGATGTATTGGAAAGGAGCGTAATAACACCCGAACCCGGGAATTTGTAATAGTAACAAATGACAAGAACATGGTTATTGACTTGGCCAAACGAAATAAAACATGTAGAAACATCGTTTATATCAATAAACGATGTGGACAAATTACATACAACAATATGGAATAATAAAACGAAGTAAATGGATTTTGTTATTATCACAATGGATTAAGGCCAAAAGTGAGAAATTAATACTCGGAAAAAATATTCTCGGGAAGGAAGCTAAATGGGTAATACGTATTATTCGCTGCTATGAATAATGAGGTATCAATAAATAGGGATTTAGAAACTTGGATAAGGGTAACTATCCAAGTAACAGATTATTAATAAAATCCTTATGGGGAAGAACGACGATCACACTAATAGGTGTGATGGTATAAAGGATTAGTAAAATAAATGAATTATAAAGTGTCGAAACGAAATGATATGAGTAAAAGATGATCTACGGAATCATCATAACCCTCGGGATTTATAAACCATGTAAGAGTTTAAAGGATTAAATGAACCACGTGTCAGCAATAGAAAGAAATAAACCAAAAAGGGGTGAAAGCCTAAAGAAATAGCCTACGAGGCTAAGCAAAAGAACCTACGGGTCACTTGGGGTAAAAACACGAGGACTGGTTACGATTCCCCGCTTACTATAATAGCGAAAAAGAATAAATTCTTGCAGTCAATTCCTGAACATGGTTAATTGACATGCGATAGAGAGAAAAACGTTAAACTAAAATTCAGTTTTAGTAAGAAACAATGTACTAACAAATATAAAAATTATGAGAAAAAAATTAGAAAATGGTTAATACTAAAGAATATAGGTCTTAATGCCGATGGGCGTAGGACGATACATACAAAAGAGAGATTCTTAATAATGAAAAGCCGACATAAAACTAAATATGACGTGATGTGATCACGGACGCAGAAAGTGATATAAAATACAACCACGTTGTAATGTGAGTTACTAGATATGATATTATAAGCACGCAAAGGGCCGATTACGGCAAGTTAGTACACCCGAACAACGAGGTAGGTGGTAAAACGGTGACTAATCAGTCTAGCCGGTAAAACCATTTATAGTCAAAGTAATGTTATGACCTATGTAGAGCGCTTGTCAATGTAGGATTAGCGTCAAATGAACATGTTGACAGACTCAGTAGCCGAGCGGTAAAAAGACAACTCGGTCAAATAGGCAACAAAAGAAGGAAATATATAATAAAAGGTTACGGTCCATGAGGATATATACCTAAAAGATGCACACGTCAATACGAATGAAAACTTTATATCGGAAAGAGAGAATGTCATAGAAACGGAACTAAATTTAAATAAAAACATCTAAATAAAATTTAAGGGGGGTGGACTTGTAACATCCCGAAAATATAAACCTGTGATTATAAAATTTAATGCCGGCAATAAACAAAATAAACTAACTAGGAATAAAAATAACCTAGTTAGTTAAAGATCTTGTAGTAATATGGAAGTTTGAATAAAAACATCTAAATAAAGAAAAAAACTAATAGATGAGGGGCCAAAGATGTTAAAAATCAAACTAGATTTAATTAAAACAAAAAAATTAAAATCCAAACACACATTTGTGTGTGTCTAGATCGAACATAACACAGGGGGGCGACCAAACATACCTTCAAACCCTAGTTTCAACAATTTGATCAAATTGAGAGCTCTAATCTGTTCCAAATCGATTTCCAAGCATAAATTAGTGGTCCTCTCAGTGAGGTGATCATAAGGTATGCTAAATTTCAACATTTAGTTCCATCTCAGATTCTTGATATTTTGTGAAATTGAAATCTAAACTTGATATGTTGATGTTTAGACGAATTTAGTGTTGGAAACATGCTAGATGTAAACCCAAGCTAATAAATTTGTGAAATTGATGCTCAAATTATGAATGTTCATGTTTACCCATCTATGTGTTAAATGGGTTTTTGTGATTGATAAAGAACCCTAAAAATGTAATCAGAAAACTGATGTTAATGGTTTGCATGAAGCAAATCTGATGTTAACATGCATGTTAGAAATAGCAAACTTGCAAAAAAGTATAAAAATTCGGTAAAATAGTTGAGTCATGAACTGGATGACGGTTATTTAAAAACGATGCCCTTAAGGTGTTGGTTAAAACGCTTAAGAGAAAGCTAACATAGTGAAATTGGGATAAAAACGCATGTTTGAACTATATGGAAAATTATGTGTGATATGTTGTGAAAGGAGTTCTAAACAATATTTGGTTGAACTCTATAGGTAAGGAATCCGGATCGTCAAGTGGACAAGCCGGTGGAGACACGCAATTGAAAGGAGTGCTTTAAAAGGTACGCAACTATTAGTTTCGTTACATTATGCAAAAATGTTTAGTTATAGCTTGTTAATGGTATCGTGGTGTGATATGCGCGTTTGATGTGTCATTGAAGTGACGAAGTTCACTCGATAGGTCAAACGGGGCAAATTTAATGATTAGAGTATGTTTGGTAAGCCATAGAAGTGACGAAGTTCACTCGGCAAATCAAATGGGTCAAAGTAAATGGTTAAAGTATGGTGGGAATAAACCATACGGGGTTGAAATGAACGGTTAAAATCATTCGGTGTATCATAGAGAATGATTCAAATATTGGTTAAAATAAGTTTTGTGTGTCGTGAAGTGGTGGATTCCATTAGACAACCAAACGGGTCAAATAATGGATAAAATGGTAGCGTGGAAGTGATATGATAATCACTAGTTGATTTTGAATTATGAAAGCGTAGTCCGTTGAACGGACATGCCAAGAGCGTAGATTTTCTTAAAAGAATCCCATGATACGGGTTAAAAAGGAAAAATATCATATTTTGTCGACGAGTAACAATGTTTTTGATTGAAATTGTTCATAACAAGCACGACATATTGTGTGCATAAGTTTTGGGTATGGTAGTGACACCAATGTTGACAAGCCCGGGAAAGAGGATAATTTTATTTAGAAATCATTATGAGTAAATTTTGTATGGTTTGACAAATAACCAAACGGTCGAATGAATAAAAGGGGAATTCTTAGGCGATCAGTCTATAAACGAAATTTTATGCAAGTAATGATAATAAACGAGTCCGTATTTAAATTACGGACACGTAGGAAAAAGAATCGCGAAAAATGGACTCGTAGAATGAAAGTTACGGAGGTTTAAAGTTGGGATTTTTGGTAAATTTTAGAGCTGGGAATTTGGAGCACAAAACCAAGCAACCTGCTGTCGAAAATTGGGTGTCGCGTCGCGCGACACCACAACAACTTCATGGCCGCGTAACGCGACGTCTGTCGCGGCCCGCGTAAGCCAGGATGGAATCTGTCGCGGGGCGCGACAGACCCAATAGCCAGAAATTTTGTTTTGTTTTCATTGTTTGGCATTAGAACTTGATTATACGTGTTTTAATGTTGTCAAAACTAACAATTTACGTGGTTTTGACATTAGGTGGTGTTGGTCTCATTCCGGATGGCGATCAAGCATGAAATCAGGAACCGAACACATATTTTTGAAGCTTCCGCTTTAATCTAAATTTCTTGTAGACAATGTTTATTTTGTAAAAACTTAACTAAATGTCTCTCATGTTTAAACCAGTTAGTTAGTTAACTATGAAATCTTATCGTTTTGTATAACTTTTGAAATGATGCATTTCTTTTAATAATTCGTATTTTATGTTAAAATCCTAAACAAATGAGACAGGTGTTACAAGAGCTCAGGTATGAACTACCATACAGTCAAAGAGACGAAGGCTCGACTTAAAGGTGTGTTCCACTTAGGATTCTTCTTTACAACTGCACTTGATATATATCTTTCGATATTTTCTCAATTTTTAAGCAGAGGGAAAGCTTTAAGCGCAAAAGCATTATACGAGGTCTAGGTCATTGCTGACACAAAATCAGAAGACCAAGTATAATACCCCAGATATCAGTAAGTATAAAGGCCTAATATCTGAGAGTCAGGCAACCTCTCAAACGAAATTTCGGAGTACTAAGTCCATATATCCGAGAGATGTTCCCCACGAGATAAGAAAGTTGTTGATTTTATGTTTATATCTCGAAATTAATCTACTAAATGTGCAAAAACCTATTGGCATATCCTTAGTGAGACCATTTATCATATTTAACTTTCCATTTCCTTAGCATGCTTTGATCGTCTACTGATTTACTATCATTTCCTCTTTTTAGACAAAACTCTTTTCATTTTTCTCATGTTTTTGTACTTTTTAAATTTTCAAATGTTTATGTATTTTCAAAATTTTTACTCCCCCTAAAATCCAAAACATTTTAAAAATTTGACAACACGATGAAGTTAGCTTTATCTCATCATCCATTTTCTGCTTTACACGCTCTATTTTGCATAAAGTACCCCCATGATTTACAAAACATTGATATTTAACAGTTTGAAAACCATTTTTCAGTTTTGTATTATCTTGTTTGTTCAGTCGTGAGGGTTTCGGCGTATTCAGTCAAAACATATTTTTTCAAAAATTTTGATTTTTTAACAATTTAATTTTTTTTCTTTTTCTTTTTTTTATGTTTTTCTATTTTTTATGGTTTTTAATTTTTGTTTTATTTATTTACAAAATAAACCAAAACTCCTTGATTTTCAGTCACACGAATCTGCCTCCTCCTGTGTCAGGCTGCTCCTTTCCTCGTGTTGACATTCAACTGTCTTCAAGAACATCTGCACATTCAACTAACTCAATCACTTGAATAATGCAACCTAGGCCTGTTTGACCTTGGGTATTGTGATACAATACAAATCATTTAACTTCGGAAAATCTTTGTCATTTTTAACAAACACTTTTTCTTTCTTGTTTTCAACCTTCTTAGTTGAATCGATTTTCCGTTTCTCACTCACAGAAGTCTTTTGTTTCTTGACCACCCAAATTTGTCTGGTAGAAACATTCCTTTGATAAAATCTTGAATCACTTTGAATGTTTTGTTTTGACAAATCATTTTTAGGTTTCCAGATTTATTTCGGTTCAAACTTGGAAGTTTTTGGTTTCAAAGTTTGTTTTAATTTTGGTAAATCAACCTTGGTTTCCAAATATGTTTAGGCTCAACTTTGGGTGTCTTTGACTTTGGTTTCCAAGTTTGTTTTGATTCAAACTTGGTTAACTTCTGTTTTACGGCCTTAGATTTTCTTTTCTCAACATTAACAACCTTCAGATTTGGACATTTTCGACCAACATGTCCAGTTTGTTCGCATTTAAAACATGTTTTCTTCGAAACATCTTTGACCTATTGTTGTTTCTTTTTTCTGAGCATAGAACTCTTCATTAGTCTGTCGACTAAATCAAAGTTTTTTCTGTTCTTCTAAACTTGTTCCATGAACAAAGTTCGTCTTGTTCTGAAGATTTTTCTTGTCAAACCTTTTCTGATTTTGTTTCTTTTTATAACCCAACCCAGCCTTCATGTTTTTCTTTTTGTAACTAGGTTTGTTATAAAAAGTTTTCTTGCTCGCTTTACCGACAAATTTATCAATTTTGGCTTTTTCAATTTCTACCAGTTTGAAAACTTTGTCAATTTTATCCGCAATCACATTCTGAATCGGAACTTCAATATCTGAGAATAATTTGTCTGATCCAATCATGCGAATATGCCAATCCTATTGAATCATCATTCGCATTTTTCCCAGATTTTGAATTCTTAATTTAACTTTCATGAAAACGTTCCTCATTTTCATACTATGATTCAGATTTATCTGTTTTGGTAGAATCCTCTTTCAAAACACTTTCAACGACCTTACCTACCACCTCCGAATCATCAACATCATCAGATTTAGAGTAAGTGACATCAATGTTATCTGGCAATTGATCAACCATGTCGAAAGCTTTTGCCACCTTCTCGTCATCATAGAATGTAAACTTTTTCTCAAACGGAGGTGGAAGCTGGTGATATTCTAAACCTATTCCCTTTTTGTTCTTTTCAGAATCAGAATCATCTGGTTTGATATTTAAAATATGTTCAAGAATGTATGAAGTAGCATGATAACTATGAAGTTTATTATTTTGTTGTTCTAAATCAGACATTTTACGTCTATGCTCAGAAACTTCATCAATATATTGATTTACAACCTGTTGTTTTATTTCATATTTGTTTTTAAGTGTTGTGTAAGTCTGGCTTGAATACGTTTCGTTTGACTTTTCACATCTTCATATGGTTCTTTTGTAATTTGATATGAAATTTTCATTGCATCATATTCCTTTTTCATTTTTTTGAACATCATTTTCCTTTTTGTAAACATTCTTCACTACTAGTTAAACATTTTTGTTTCAAAATCTCATTTTCTTTTTCAAGAATCTTACATTTCTGTGTCAATTCCTCATCTTTTTGTTTCAAAACATTTTCATTTTCAAACATTTCTTTGCATTTTTCTTTGAAAACTCTTTCGATTTTAGTAAACTCAACGTTTCTTGATCTTAAGTGTTCATCTTTCTCAGCACAGGAACTGCATGTTTCCAGGCATTTCCTGCACTGCTCATCATTTTTATTATCAGATTTTTCATTTATGTTATCATTGTTTGACGACTCAGAAGATTCAAGTTGAGTTTTACCTCATTTTTTAGCCTCTCAGCTTCATCTGGCACCTCAGCTTCTTCTGTCGTCTGCTTCTGTTTTTCATCAAACTTCTCCTTACTTTCATCACCAGCTTCTCCTCTTGTCTTCTTCAGCTTCTCATCATTCTTCTCCTGACTCTAATCAATGGTCATCTTCTTCAATTCCTCTACAATCTTCTCAAGTTTTTCTTCTTCTTTCTTCTTCAAACTCGCCAGTATCACTTCCCTTATCCTCTTCTCCATGTTAGGAACATAATGTTTATCCACAAATTTCTTTGAATAATATTCTCTAGACGTAGGAATGACTTCAAGTAGATCTTTAAAATCTCTCTTCTTATCCTATCTGCCTGCTCTTCTGGCTTCATCAAAAGCTTCTTGCATTTCATTCAACCTGTTACACGCAATGTTTCATTCTCTCAAAGTTTTCTCTTGAACAAGTTTTACCTCAGCAACCAACGCATTTTCTTTTGGAATATATTTATTCCAATTGAAACCTTTGTCTTCTTGAACAGTCACCAAAGCTTGTTTCTTTCTTTCGACGAACCTTCACCGATCTATTTTTTATTCGTCCTTGGTGGCTGCTCATTTGTGCGATGATAGATTGCTCTTCGGTAGTAGTCTTCATAGAATGGATTTACACTTTCATCTACTTGCCGATTTGAGCACTCTCTTTTGAAATGGCCTTTCTGTTTACACTTGAAACAAATGACCTTTGACTTGTCAAACCCTAGCTTTGTGACAGCACCTCCAAGACAAGATCTCCCTGTAATCTCCATAAACCTTTGTGCCCTCCTGATGACACTAGCCATACACCATCTGATATCTATCAGTTCCATATCTTCTGGATCGATCTGGTCATAATGTTCCTTTGTCATTTATGGGTTTCCTATTCTACCAGCCACTAGACTTTCATACGACTCCAAAATTGATGCTAAGAAACTCATATGTTGTTTGGCTGCATCAGCATTCATACTTAGAGAGTTTTTCAAATTCAGGGCGATGTTACATTGAATCTCATCGGAATTTTCTTTGTTTGATGCTGAAGAGATATGATAACCAGGATTATAACTTGAAGAATTGCCTTTCGATGCTTCATCAGATTTCTTTGTGCTAAAGACGGTGCCAATATTTAGTGCTCGATAGTAGAGATCGACATTTTGCTACTAATTCGAGCTGCTCATTTTGTTTTGCTTTTGAAGCTCCAGCTCATGTCATTCAAGCTTCTATATCAATGTGTCCAAATTAATTTCATCGAACTTCGGGTCATTTTTTAGTATCATGACACGTTTGCCAATCATCTACACGTGATAACGCTTCGATCAGTTTGTTGATGATTTCTTCTCTGGTCTTTGTAATGCCAAATCTTTCAAGTTTAATTTTCAAATGACAAAAATCTTTTGATCATTTGTCACACGTTCTCACCCTTCAGACAGTCGAATAGATCGAATTCTTTCTTCAGCAATGATATTTTGTTTTTCTTGATTTGCTTCCCACCTTCAGCTTTCACTCTTAGTGCCTCCCACAAAGATTTTGATGATCCATCATATTGGAGCAATGAAAATATATCATCCCTAATTGACTGTTGGATCAAATCAATCATTCTTTGTTCTTCGGAAAATGTTTTTCTGTCATCCTTATCTAAGTTTGCAAGGGGAATTTCTTGTTGTTTATCATCTACAGGTCGTTTATACCCTAATTCCAACATTATAATCTTCAATGTTCATAAGTCTGTCATCCAACATTCAAGAGCATATGCTTTCACCCAGTTAATGAATCTGTCTTTCCACCAATTATAATCTTCAATGTTCATAAGTCTCGGTGGTTTTGTATTAGTTCCGGAGGTAAATAGTCTGAGAAATATTCTTCGGTGTGGATGATGTTGTTTCGGAGGTAAAGGCATTGTAAAATTCATTGTAGAACTCTTCTTCCATGATCTTGAAATCTTGATTATCACTTGCAAACAAATCAGCAAACACTTAAACACTTTTTGAAAACCAAACACTTGAAAACCCTAGTTTTGTGCGGATGAACAATTGTTCTTAATATGCGCGAATGTGGAATTTAGTTACACCAAGTTCTTGCGGATCAACAAGGTTCAAAAATCTTATATGTGCGAGCCTATAAATTCAGATCCGCACTTGTATTTCAATACCAATCCGCGCAAAACTTTAATGATTGATTCGTGTAAATCTTGGTCCGTGAATACACCTAGGTTCGTGCGAACTTAGATTATTCAGATCCGTGTGTTTGTAGCTATTTCCTGATCCGTGCGTGTGTTAAATGACTTAGATCTGTGAATAATCAACTTCTAGATTCGTGAATATCAAACTGAGTTGATACGTGCGAATGTGTTGTTTCTTGATCCTCCTTATCGCAGCCCCGACCCCCGCCCCAGGAGCGGGTGGCTTCGAGAGCAAACATAGAGCGGGTGGTATCAGTGTTTATTAATTTGGCAACGAAATTTATACATTAGGACCGTAGTTAGGAAATATTTATCAGAGTTTAAAACACCAAACTTTTATAATAAATAAATGGGATAAAACCCAAATCTCATTTTCAATCCATTTATAGGAATAAACCCTAATTATTGAAAACCAAAATCTCATTTTTATTTAGGTAACTTTTATAGCCACTTTTCTAAGCCTTCAGTGCCCTCTGGCTGGTGATTTGTGCAAAATGCAACATATAAATTACATCAGATGAGGCATAAAACTAACCCTTTTTTAGTACTAATGTTGGAAAAAGCTTGTTTCTTTCTTCCTTTTGAATTTACAGGACCAAACGAGCTTAAAAGAACAAAAGGAGCAAATAAGCAGCCAAAACCAACATAAATACCAAAAGAAGGAATAAACGTGACATGCCCGACCCCTCGGCAACATCCCCAAACCAAAAACAAGGCAACATAAGCCTGACCACGGGGCCATGCCCAGCTGGGCATGGGGTGTGGTCAGGGGCTGCATAAAAGACAAACCAGTAGAAGCTTCCACGCCCACCATTGGGGCGTGCCCAGCTCAGCAACGGGCACGGTCAACGCAAAGATACGCAGAATCTTGATAGTATAGATAAGAGTTGACCACGGGGTCGTGCCCATGAGACACGGGGTCGTGTGGGGCCCTCTGCTGACAATTGCATTAAATGAAGGAAGAGAAGATGCTGGCCACGGGGACGTGTCCGCTGGACACGGGGCCGTGGCCAGAGCTCTGTACTGGCTAGTGCTTGGTTTTCTTGAAAGGCATCCCTTGGCAAACCACTACTCTCCCACTTTGCCACCACTCCACCACCACTACAACACCAACACCCTCCACCATCATCCATCATCTATCTTTAGAGTGTGTAGTAGTCTCTGGATCCAAGATTGATTGTAAGGGTTCTTGCCAATCAAAGGCCATGTTTAGTTAAGCCTCTTACATCACTTGGTGAAGATAAATCTTTTATGTATTACTTTTGATTTTTAATCTTTCGGCACTTTTTATTTGGGTTTGTATTAATGACTTTAATAACTAGTTTCTTATGTTGAAGGTGAATTTTCTTTATCATTTTTCCGTGGTGTCTTGAGGTTACTTTACATTCTATATAAAGTAAAAGATTGCATCATTTATGTCTTTACAGTCTATATAAAGGCATGTTGACTACCTGGTCGGGGTTAGGGGAATGGTTTGGTAAGGTTCTTGTCTTGTTTAGTGTATAGATCCTGCAAGGACCTATTTCAAGCTTACTAGGACCTCCTTCAATACCCACTGGTATTGGATGGCGGGGGTGCAAATAGCTTGAACCCCTCATATGTAAACTACTATTAATACTTTAAACCGGCTTCTTGGGATTGTATCCTTGCTGAGTCAAACCACTTAGCCGAGGGTAATGTCACCTTCAAAAGAGGGGCCTACCACTTTTCGCATTAATAACCTACTTAATTATCTTTCAATATTCCGACCCTTTGGTATTGTATCCTTGATGACTCAAACCACTGGGTTGAGGGTAACATCACCTTCAAAAGAGGGGCCTACTACTATAACTAAGATAATCTCTTAAAAAGTCCAAAAGTGTGAAAATCATCAAAGGATACATTAAAGATGAGTCGGATCCAAGTGATTCTATCTTGTCTATTTGTTTTTATATTATCTTTGCATTCTTAGTTTTTTTTATGTTTCAAAACTTTTCTCAAAAATTTAGATCGATTAGACGTTGAGGATAAACCGGTACTAAAAGCTCTTGTATCCTTGGACGACCTCTGTATCTTACCAACGCTATACTACGCTCACGATGGGTGCACTTGCCCAAGTGTGTGTTTAGTGTTAGTAGAATAACGTGTTTTATAAATTTAAAACATGACTAATGCGTAAAATGGGCTCAAAATATTAATAAAAATATATCACGCTTTGCACACACCAGCTGGCTTCTATTAGCTTCACATTAAGTTACCTGAAACGCGTTTTAAAAGGTTTTATCAGCAAGAAATACTGGCGAGTGCATCCCAGTTTAATCAAAATAGCTTTTATAACTTTACAGTATGGAGAGCGATTACAATGTTTATATCTACCAATATACTCATTCAGTATTTGTCATTTTACTGGTCCACAGTTCCATGACTGTGGTCATGTTACTCATTGGCTAACTCATCGTCCAGTAGTAACAGATTATAAGTAGTGTATAGAAAACCCCACATACCGGCAACAATTGTAGAATACATAGACTCAATCACTGTAAATATAGTTAAAATATTTGAGGTTTTGGTAAAACAGTTTGGTAGAAAAAGAGAATGACCCACATTGTTGACTTAGGTAAAACGATAGCATCCTGTTGCTTATCCTGGTTATTATCAATTAAAAATAAACAATGCACACGTGTTAGTAAGATAACCCACATCACATTAGCCACACAACACGAGACAGAACCTCAACGACTGAGTCAAACAGAGCCTTGACATGCGTTACGGAGCCCTAGATCAATCGGGTAGGGTAACAAATACGTGATCGGGGGTTATAATACTTACAACGAGACAGAGCTTCACTTTTTAGGGGATATAATACCTGATATTTTTCGCACTATTATGTTAAAGAGAAAGAAAGAATTGAGCGACGAACAACTGAGGTCTCGGCCTCCTTTTATAGGCCTGATCAGAGGCGGCTCGCGCCCAGCGACCCACCTGGGCCAATCCTTCGTGGCTCGTGAGGACCCTAGACTAGGCCCTTGCTTTGGCAAATCAGCCCACTAGACCTCACATGCATATGGACACGTGGCGGCTTGAGGAGTCGCCTGATGTTACTCTGTCGCGCCCCGCGACGCACCCTGCTGCTGGTTCGCGGCCCGTGAGGGACCTTTATATTTTGTTTTCATTTGATTTTTGTAAATATTAAAGTTATTTAGGGCCATTTATGAGTATTCGGGGTATATTAGGAACATTTAGGGTGTTTTAGGAGGGTTGTTATATCCTCCCCACCTTGTTTTAAACCTCGTCCTTGAGATCTACTAGTACAGGTGTGGATATTTCCGTTGCATTTTTTACTCGAGCTCCCAAGTGTATTCTGGTCCTCTCTAAGAATCCCATTTCATTTTGACCAGAACTGATATCTTGTGCTTGAGATTCTTGACCTTTCTATCTTCAATCTGTAATGGTTTCTCTATAAACTTAAGTTTCTCATTTACCTCTATGTCCTAAAGAGGTATCACTAATGATTCGCCTGCTAAGCATTTCTTATGGTTGCATACATGACATACATCATGTATTCCTGCCATTTCCTCTAGTAGTTGTAGCTGATAAGCTACTGGTCCTACTCTTTTGATAATCTCAAAAGGTCCAACATACCTTGGGCTTAGTTTTCCTCTTTTAGCTAATATGACCACTCCTTTCGATGGAGAAACTTTTAAAAATACCTTATCTCTGACTTGAAATTCCAATGGTTTTCGTCTATTATCCGCATAACTCTTTTGACGATCTCGTGCTGCTTTTAGTCTTTCCTTGACTTGAATTATCTTATCCGTTGTTTCTTGCACTATCTCTGTCCAGATAGTTGCTTTTCTCCAATCTCTGCCCAACAGACTTGAGTTCGGCACTTTCGTCCATAAAGTGCTTCAAATGGTGCAACATTTATGCTGGTATGATAGTTGTTGTTGTAGAAAAATTCTATTAATGGTAAATGATCGTCCCAATTTCCTCCGAAATCGATTAAACAGGCTCTAAGCATATCTTCCATTGTTTGAATGGTCCTTTCGCTTTGTCCGTCTGTTTGAGGATGATAAACTGTGCTTAGATTCAACTTTGTTCCCATTGCTTTTTGGACACTTGTCCAAAAATGAGAAGTAAAACGGCTATCTCTATCAGACACAATCGATAAAGGAATTCCATGTAATGAAACTATTTCATTTACATATAAGTTGGCTAACTGTTCCATACTGAAAGTTTCCTTCATTAGTAGGAAATGAGCAGATTTGGTTAATCTGTCTACAATCACCCAGATTGTATCATTACCTTTTCGTGTCTTGGGTAATTTTGTGACAAATCCATTGTTATCAATTCCCATTTTCATATTGCCATCTCTAATTGTTGTAATAACCCTGAAGGTTTCTGATGTTCAGCTTTAACTTGTGAACAGGTTAAACATTTAGCAACATAGTTTGCTATATCCTTTTTCATTCATATCCACCCTAAATTCTTTCTCAAATCTTGATATATCTTATCACTACCAGGATGTATCATATATTTAGATTTATGGGCTTCTTCCAGAATTTGGTTTCGTAGGTTTCCTTGAGTAGGTATCCAGATCCTTTTCTTATGGAATCTCCAAATTCCATCTGTTCCTTGTTCTAATTCCTTAATCATACCTTTTAATCCTTCAGCATCGTCCTTGATTGTTGTTTCCTGTACCTCTCTAATTTGCTCATTTGAATCTATCCGCAGATTCAGCCTTAGAGAGCGTACTCGTTTTGTCTTTTCATGATACTTTCTACTTAAAGCATTAGCGACTACATTAGCTTTTCCTGCATGATACTGGATATCACAATCGTAATCACTTAGAATTTCCATCCAACGTCTCTGTCTCATGTTTAATTCCTTTTGCCCAAAAACATATATAAAACTCTTATGATCTGTGAAGATAACAAACTTACTATCATAAAGATAGTGTTTCCAAATCTTAAGGGCAAAAATTATGGCTCCTAACTCTAGATCATGGGTTGTGTAATTTTCTTCATGTTTCTTAAGCTGTCTAGATGCATATGCTATAACATTTTGACGCTGCATCAGCACACATCCATATCCTAACTTAGACGTGTCACAATAGACTATAAAGTCTTCAGTTCCTTTTGGTAACACTAGTATTGGTGCGTTGGTTAACCTTTGCTTTAAATTCTTAAAGACTTCCTCTTGTTTTGGTCCCCATTCAAACTTAACTGATTTGCAGGTCAGTTTAGTTAATGGAATGGCTATTCTAGAAAAATCTTGAATAAAACGTCTATCATATTCTGCCAATCCAAGAAAACTCCTCACTTCCGTTGGCGATTCAGGGACTTTCCATTGGGTAATCGCCTTGATCTTTGTGGGATCCACATGAATTACTTTGTGATTAACCAGATGTCCAAGGAATTGTACTTCTTGTAACCAAAATTCACATTTTGAGAATTTAGCATAAAGCTTTTCTTTTCTCAATAATGTCAGAAGCGTATGCAGATGTTCTGCATGATCCTCTTTATTCTTAGATTAAATTAGAGTATCATCTATAAAAACAATTATGAATTTATCCAGGTATAACTTACATATCCTATTCATCATGTCCATAAATGCAGCTGGGGCATTGGTTAAACCAAATGGCATGACTGTAAATTCATAATAACTGTACCTTGTTCTGAAAGCAGTTTTAGGAATGTCCTCTTCCTGTACTTTTAGTTGATGATATCCTGAGCGTAAGTTGTTCTTAGAAAAGAATCGAGCTCCTTGAAGTTGATCAAACAGGTCATCGATTCTCGGTAGTGGGTATCGATTTTTAATCGTAACCTTGTTCAATTCCTGGTAATCAATGCACATACGCATCGAACCGTCTTTCTTCTTGACAATAACATTGGTGCTCCCCATGGTGATGAACTAGGTTGTATAAAACCTTTTTCAAGTAGTTCTTCCAATTGTTTCTTCAGTTCCTGCATCTCTGTTGGTGCCAGTCGGTATGGTGCCTTGGCGATTGGTGTCGTTCCTGGTATTAGGTGAATTCTAAATTCAACCTCTCTATCTAGCGGTAATCCAGGTAACTCTTCCGGAAAAAAATCTGAGAATTTAGATACTATGGGAATATCTTTTAATTCTTTTCCTTTAGTGTTAATGATTACTGAAATCATATACACTATTCCTCCTTTCTTTTCATAACTTGCAGCTTTCATCACAGAGATGAATTTTGTTGATCTGTTTGGCTTATCTCCTTTAATTGTGATCTTTTCACCATTTGGTGTATTTACTTGTACAGACTTTTGATCACATAAAATACTGGCATGATTGGCTACCAACCAATCCATTCCTAATACGATATCGAATCCGGCTAGATTCATTGGAAATAGATTAGCAGTAAAGTTATGGTTTAAAATTTATATTCTTGCTCCCTGCAAGATTTCGCTTATCTTAATGGATTCTCCATTTGTTGTCTCCACCAGACGATCTTGTTGGAGTTTAGTTAATGGTTAGTTGGGAAGTTTGCAGAAGGAAGTATTGATAAAACTTTGGTTTGCACCAGGGTCAAATAATACTTTAGAAAAAATATCATTAACTAAAAACGTACCTACAATCACATCCGGAATCATCTTGGCTTCCTCAGCTGTCAGAACGAATGCTCTGGCATTCTTCTTGGGTCCTTCAGTTGTCTTGGCTTTGCTGGTTGTCGCTAGAGCTAGTTTCGAACAGTTTGGTTTGATATGACCACCTTCACCACAACTGAAGCATAGCCTATTGCTAGCTTTCTTCCTGCAGTCTTCTTCTTTATGTCCAGACATTTTACAGAAGTTGCGGTATATGGAGCACCTTACTGAGTGCTTCCTTTTGCAATACTTGCAGGTGGGTGAAGAGGAAGAACCTGTACCTTTCCCACGGTAGGAATTACCATAACGAAAGTCTTGGGTAATCTCTGGTTTTCCTCCTACGTACGTACCAACTCACCAATCAGGGTGTTAGCTAGTTTTACTGCTTCTTCTATGGTTTGGGGTCTAGCTGCCTTGACTACGTGTCGGATTTCACTAATTAATCCCCAGATGTAACGGGAGATTAACACTTGTTCTGGTGAGGCTAAGGTTGGTACTATCCTAGCATATTCAAAGAATATGGTAGTATAACATTTGCAATCTACTCCAGTCATTTTAAGATTTAAGAATTTATTGGCAATTTGTTCCTTTTCATTAGGAGGACATAATTTTCTTTCCACTACTGCCTTAAAGTTATTCCATTCCATATTGTGAACTCTTTCACTTCCTCTAGACTAGAGAATGGTATTCCACCACTCTACGGCTGCATTCTAAAAAAGATTAGAAGCAAACATAATCTTATCTTCCTCTGTGCATTTACTTATTTTTATGACTGCTTCTGTCTTTTCAATCTAGTGCAAGACTAAAATGGCTCCTTCATTTCCTGAGAATTCTATTGGTTTGCAAGCCAATAATTCTTTATCAGAACAACCATATGAGATGGTTCTTCTTCTTTTCGGAATTGGAGCTTGGATCAGTGGTCTGTGATTTTCGTTCACGCTGTGACTTGGTTCAGTGATTTGTCGTTTACTGCCTATTGCAGAATTACTATTTTCTTCTACTTTAATAGTCTTGATAATATATGGCATAGCATCTATAATCCCTTGTGCCACTATATTTTTGATGGCACTTTTATCCACTTGGTTCTCGTTATTATTGTTATTCGGGTTTTCCTGTTTTACTTCCTTCGACATCTGAATTGTAAACATTTATCAGGTATTATTATCACAGAATAAGATTAACACAAAGAAACAATTAAACAGATTTAACCAAAAGCGTCGAACATTGCGACTTTACTCTTTATATATATATAGGGTAAGGTTCATGCGAGAACCACCTTTATTGCGAGAACCGCGAAAACCAATGTGAACACAACCTAAAATAGCTAAAAAAACCTAAAAAAAAACCCAATCCCCCCCCCCCCCCAAAAAAAAACCTAACCCCCCCCCCCCAAAAAAAAAAAAAACTAACCCCCCCAAGCTAAATGCTAAAAACTAAAACCCCCAAAAAACCTAACCTCCCCCCCCCCCCCCAAAAAAAAAACCTAAACCCTCCTCCCCCACCCCCCAAAAACCTAAACCCCCCCCCCCCCCCAAGCTAAAATGCTAAAAACTAAACCCCCAAAAAAATCTAAAAAAAAAACTAAAAAAATCAAAAACAAAATTTAATTTTTTTTAATATTTTTTATGTTAAAATCGCTACTTTTAGTAGCCAAATTTTTTTTTTAAAATTTTTTTTTTATTTTTTTTTTTGCTACTAAAAGTAGCGATTTTTTTATAAAAAATATTAAAAAAAAATTGTGTGTTTTGTTAGCTATTTTTAGGCAATTTTTGGTTGTGTTCACATTGGTTCTCGCGGTTCTCGCAATAATGGGTGGTTACTAACGGATCTTTGTCCTATATATATATATATGCATCGATTACAACTTACAACTGAAACATACTAGTAATTTTGCATCAATAGGTATTGTTATTTATCTATTCTATTTGCTATTATATTTTTTTTATCAAACTAAACAAATTACACACACACACACATATATATATATCATTCTAGGTGTCGTTCATCCAATACTGCATCTCACGCTCGTCATATTTCCAGATGAGTTTTTCTCCTATCTGACAGATCCTGTTTCCCTCTTCCACTAGATTTTCTCCATACTGGCGAAGTTCCTGCACATATTCGTGGGTCATTGGTGGTATAGGGGCTGGTACTGGGTTGAAAGGGTATAATTCCTGATATGACCTGTTATCGTCCCACCACGAGTCATAGTCTAAAGGGTTCTGGTCGGTATACTGAGCTATGGGGTTTGGTGTGGGAATTCTAAGGATTTCATTGGGGTCGAATGCTAGTATCGGGAATTGGTTCTCTTGGTTTGGTTCTAACTCCATTTGTTGATCTGGGAATAAGGGTAAAAGTTCGGGTTCAGCTACTTGGTTCAGATTTGGGTTTGCTGTTGTATCTGCTAACATATGGAAATCAGCTAACTGTCTATCAAGTTCCTCCTCCCATAATGGTCTATTGGTTTCCTGGGATTGGGCAGTCACTTCTCTATTGGCTCTTGCTAATGCTCGCTGTTGTTGAAGTTTCTTCATTCTTTTCCTCCTCTCATGCACTCCCCTACTAAACCATCCTCTCTTTTTCGGAGGGAATGGTTCTTTAGATTGTGCCTTAAAGACAAAGATTCATTCCTCAGTATCAGCTGAGTATCCTGAGGGAGTTGGTTAGGATGAGGTTCCTTCATCTTTTGAGGAACTAGCTAATTGACGATAAGTGTGTGACAACCCTCACAATCACAGGTATCCGTACAAGTAATTAATACTTAATTTGTGCTTAATGACGGTGCTTGATTACAACTGCTGATTAAACTGCTTTATGATTTTTGCATCATACATACATATGCATCACATTCATACTGTCACTCCATTTATCACACACAGACTTTAGTGACAAACTTGATGCACAAAGCACAGTTAGCACAGTGAGCGGATAACTCAGAAAACATGCTGACAATGCCAGCACATAGACAGACAATGTTTTTGAGGCCAGTATGAGCCAGAGGCAGGATACTACACTAGTAGGGAGTGTAGGGAAGTGAGGACCATAAAACTGCGTCACTAGATGATAGTTAAAGTGCCGGGAAGTGCCTAAAACACACTTTAACTACAAAATTCTGCACTTATTATCAAAATTCAGCATTTAAACATGCTAGTCACTTGCAAAAATATGGCAAAATGGTCCTGTATGCTTTCCTAAGTGTCGAAAATTGAAAGTGTCACTAAAAGTTAAATAAAAGACACTTTACGGATTAATTAAGCACTTTAACGGAACAGTATCAAACCGAACAATCGGACATTACCCGGAACACAAAAATATTGACAAACACATTGTTTCACTTTTACTAAGCTAGTTATGGTACCTGAACACTTGAACACACTATATTATGACATAGCATCTAAATACTTAACTAAATCACTTACTTTACCATCCTAAACTAGCTAACATAGTTCAAACCCAACTAGACCCCCTTCTTACGGTTTCAAGGGTGGTACCCCACCCTTGATTTTCTTCATTTGTTTATTTGGTTTGCCAAGTACTTAGGGAGTATTAGACCTAAAGGATATTAGAATGTTGGGAGACTTCTTATTTAACTACTAGATCATCATCATTCTTCATCCACACATCAACAACACACCACAAAAACTCTCTCCCTCTCTTCTTTGTTCGGCCGACCCCAAGAGACACCACCGCCATCATCTTCAAGTCTTCACCATTCAATCTCTAGTGATCCTAAGGTGCTACAAGGTGTACAACGAAGCTTGGTGTCTTTGGAAGCGGAAGGACCTCTCTTATCTTCTTTTATCCACTCAATTTCTTCACTTGTACTTCCCTAGCCTTGAGCTAGTGGTAAGAACTTAGATCCTTTCATTTTTCATCGTATTTAAGTGGTTAATGATGTATCATGAACATAAACTAACTTGATGATGAAATAAGAAGGAAACTTGATAAAATGAAGTTGTTGTAGTTATGTTGTTGATATTGTGATGATTGATAGGAATATGATGTTTGATCATCATATGAAGCTTGTTAAGTTATGATTAAAAACATGTCTTAACAAGCTAGGGATGATTATGTGCACATAAAATAATCATCTTCTTCTTAGAGCATGAACTTGGGAATAAAAGTGATTTTCTTAGAAAATAATAAACCTAGTGGACTAGTAAACTTGTAAACTCAAGACTTGTGTATGAGTTATTTTAGAAAACCAAGTTTAAAAGGCGGTTTTTGAAAAAGTATGATTCTTGCATATACTTGCACCATCTTTAAAATAAACTAAGTGTATGGATGCTAGTGAAGCATGAAAATATTGAAAATGGATATTTTTGTAAAATACGTTCACTAGTTGTGAACATCTAAAAATCTCGAGAACGAGAGTGTTACAAAAACAAACACAGTTTGGAGGGTAACTAAACCCACTAAACACCCCCACTAAGTTACTACGCGTTTTTATGAAAAACCAAGTTCATGTTGTTATGTAAATTGCATATTTTATGCACATGACTATTGTAATATTGTTTAGTAACTTGTTATTGATTGATTGGGTGAATATTTAAAAGAAAATGATATGCTATAAGCATGGACACCTTCATTTACAAAGGAAACTCTGGCGAAATTTTCTAAAAATCCGACACTTAGAAAATATTCTTCTAACAAGTGTTTACGAATATATTTTTAACCTTGTTTTCAAAATAAACTTCGTCAAAATTTTTGTTACAAAAATACCAAGTATCGGAGGTTGATTTTACGAATAAAATGGATAAGTATATATTTAAAATATATTTTATACAAGATGCTTGTGTGAATATATGTATATTTTGTGAACTAGTTATGTTATTTTTGGGTAAAATAATATAACTTGACAAATACCATGAAAAATTACAACTCCAAAATAATACCAAAACTCTCATGGAATAAATATTTAAGTTACGCATTTGTTATTGCAATACGGAACGCTAAAACGTAACTTATGAATATTTCAGAAAATACTCTTACACGTACATTTTTGGTAAAATATTATTTTGGAAAATTAGTGAAGTAAAATATAATATTTTTGGGAAAATATGTATATTTTGAACCAAGATGTTTTTGGATAAATAATTTAAATATATTTTTAAGTGGGACTTAAAATATATATTTTTTTTTCGAAATTACAAATGTACATGTATAAATACCCCCATCCTTGGGAAGGAGATACAAATATAAAATACTTGAGAAGTATGGATACGAAATAGTTGCCTAACTATTATTTCTAAAAACAAAATTTAAGTTAAAATACTTATTATTATTTTAACAAAAGTTACAACTTGGAATAATATCAAAGTAACACAACTCAAAAACATTAAACCCTAAGCCAAGGCATGGCCCATTCGTCTAATAGACGTTAGTACGTTGTAGGTCGTCGGGTAGCTGATCAAGTTTGAGTTGACATTGCGATACAGGAGACACACTTCAGTGAGTTCATGTCCCCCTTTTCTCTTAACTGTTTTCAGTTTTATACTTCGGGGGTGAAATACATGTTACAAATATTACAGACATTTATTTACATGGTATGGTTAGCTTAAGGAGGGTTTTTACTACGCGATCATGTGAGTGGTGGGCATGACACTTAAGGCCATTAATCCTCATTGTAGGATCGAGGGACATGAGTGATAGATCTATTTGGGTGTAGCGAGCCCACGCCCGTGAGGCCGGGACGGCCCATAGTGGTGACTATGTCTTCATACCGGAGATAAATTTGCTAGGTTTGAGTCTTCCTGTACCAATTTCACTCATACCATTGGCTTTGCAACCCATTGGTGATCAGTTTTTCCTTATTGCTACATACCAGGGACTTTCATACATACATAGTTTACAAAGGTTTATACATACTCACTTACACATGAACTCGCTCAACTTTTGTTGATTTTTCAAACTACATGTATTTCAGGAAATTAGTGGATCTGGCGGAGTATGCGTTGTGTCAAGGCTGCGTAGTGAATAAAGATGTCATCCATGTTGTGGGGTTTAGGAGGTGGATCCCTTTCCTGGACGGGATACACTATTCTAAACTTGGGTTTTCATTTACGTACTTTTGATGAGTCTCTGTGAACTCTGAAAATCATGTCATGATTGTAATTTACTTTATGTGTCGACATTTTGGTATTTTTTTAAAACTTAATGAATGGATGAACATCTTGTGTTTTATCATATAGCATTGTTATGATTATTGCTATGGTATTAAGAAGTCACACCAAAAATAATCCACGCTTCCGCAAAAGCCAGGGTGTGACAGCTTGGTATCAGAGCCTTGATCATAGCGAACTTGGATTCTTTCTCGAGTCTAGACTATGATCACTAGGGCTCTCACGAAAACATTTTTACATTGCATACACGAAACGTCCAGATCCAGGGTACAAACATTTTTACAAACAAAAGGAACAAATACACTTTTCAAAATTTATATTTCAGTCTTAGAGACTGAGGGAGTTCAGCCTTAGAGGCTGGGGAGGTTCAGTCTTAGAGACTGAGCGGTTCAATCTTAGAGATTGGGGAGAATTTAGTCTTAGAGACTGGGAGTTGGTCTTAGAGACCAGGGAGTTGGTCTTATAGACCAGGGGATTAGTCTTAGAGACTGGGAGTTGGTCTTAGAGGCCAGGGAGAAGTCTTAGAGACTGGGAGAACTAGGATGATTACTTGCATACATTGATTATGACTTATATGCTTACTTGACTATTATTGATGTATGTGCGCACTTTGTGGTTGTGTATTTCAGACGCTATGTCTTCGTCGAGTGGAGTTTCTGACCCCGTGGCAGTAGATTCGGATGACCCAATGCACTCAGACCCGGAGGTCTACACATCTGATACGGACAGTATGGACGACGACGCTTTCCAGCCCTTCGCGTTGCCGGATTTCGGTGAAGACGTTCAGCACGCTGATGGCATTCCTGATGGGGATCTACCCCTTGCCTTGATCCCTGCTCCCATTCCACTTGCTGCATTTCCCGTAGAGGATTTACCACTCGATGTTGTGTCCGATGACGACATCGATCTTTTCGAGGGTCCCCCTGAGGACGACCATGAGGGTGGGGCCCCGATTGCTGATGATGTCCCCATTCCTTTGGTTGAGGTTCCGGTTGGGGATGCTGTCGTTTTACCGCCTGTTGAGGCTCCCGCTGAGGAGATTTTTGCTGATCAGTCTGGTACCGATTCTTTTGAGTCAGTATCCTCTTCCACTTTGCACGCCGTCGGATTGCGCCGATATCCTACTGACTCCGACTCCGATACAGCATTGTCAGTTGTACCTGGTTCACCCCACGAGTTTGAGTTTGATCCTGTGTTCGAGGACGAGTTTGATCCAGTTTTTCCTCCTGATTTTGATCCCGATCACGTGATCGAGTTTATTCATGATGACCAGCCCTTGGAGGCACCCGTTGCTCCAGTGGCTCCTATCGATCAGTTTCTTGATGTACCTGCCGACTTTGATATGGCCTTTGCTGACCCTGAGCCTGTTGTGGCACCAGAGCCTGTTGTTGCTCATGACCCTGTACCTGTGCACGACCCTGTTCCTGATGATGCTCCAGTCGTTGCACCGCCTGTTGTGGATGCACCAGCTATTGCACCACCCATTGTTGATATTCCCATTATTGCACCGATATTACCTGTTTCGGCCCCTGTGTATGCAGACCATGCACCTTTCGCCACTCACATTGATCCTCGTTATGCTGACACCCTTAATGGGTGGATCGAGGATGATGATGACTACCCTCCGTTTGTGCTACCAGTCACTCCTCCTGTAGCACCTGTTTCCGCACCTATTGATGTTCCATTATTCCATCCGCACACATTTGATACCCACCGCACCGACCTTCCTATCACGTTCCTCCAGGACATTCCTCCACCTCATCCTGGGGAGGGTTCATCGAGACAGCCTTTTGGCCACGTACCTTTTAGGTCAGGAGATGGCCAGTTTATACCGCAGATTCCTCATCCTACTTTTGTTCCACCCATTTCGTCAGCTATACCAGTCACGTCTCAGTTTCCTCACACTACACCATCCTTTGTACCTTCGGGCGAACCGTTTCTGTGGTCTTCGCCCAATGTTATGCCCCTGTCTGACCCATATCACCCGTTTCACGTCGGATATACCAGAGATGACATACTTATATCTCTATAGTTACAGCAGGATGCACTGAGTCGTCGCATTCAGGAATTAGAGAGGACTCCGTGTCCTCCCCCGTGTCACTGTCAGACTCCTTTTGCCGCACCACACGCTCCCCTCCCACTACCTCCTGATTCTGATGTTCGTTTCCTTACACCAGAGCAACAGATTGCCTATCTGCTGCGAGTTGTCCACGCACTGGAGGAGGATTGGGTACTGATGCGCCGTTTGCTTTTCTCTTTTCGTCCACCTCCTCCTCCGCCATCAGCATAGCTATATTTTTGGTTTGATGCAGGTAGGTTGTTTTGGTGAGAAAGTCGCAATTGGGCCAGCATGTGAAGACTTTTGGGAAGACCACACTTTTGTATATGATTTGTGTAGACTGACTTATATTTTGGGGGTGATGTAACCCTATGATCTTATTTTTGATGTATGATGTACTGTAAAACATGTAAAACTATATTGTGGTCATGATTAATGAAAGCTCAATGGCAACGTTCTCACTACATGCTTTGTTGAATTATTTGTTTTATATTATAACATGGGATATTATGTGTAATGTGGTTGATGAATGTTATTACGTACGCATATTATTTACTTACTATGACCTGACCAATATGATCATCTTTTAGAAGATGCCTCCACATCGAGACACACGCTTGCCTACTTCTGAGGCTGAACTACAGGAGCGAATTGCCGGAGCAATAGCACAGTATGAGGCCTCGCGTGCGGAAACAAGCAGGAATACCTCAAACAACAACAACAACAATCCACCAAATGGTAATGTCCAAGTTGCTTGAGACACATTACGATACATTTGGATATTTCTAGCACATCCGCTGATACCATCTGTAAATACTATCGTTTGTGCAGGGTGCACCTACAAACAATTTTTTGACTGTAAGCCCGTAAATTTCGATGGCACTGGAGGTGCTGTTGCATTCGTCAAGTGGGCAGAAAAGACAGATTCTATTCTAAGGATGAGCACGTGTGCCCCTGAGCAACAAGTTACATACATCTCAGGGCTTTTTCTTGATGGTGCCCTATCATGGTGGAATCTGCAAGTGCAAACATTGGGAGAGGCGGCGACATATGCACTAACATGGGCTGAGCTGAAAGAGCTCATGAGGAAGATATATTGTTCGCGGTCTGAAATACAGAAGCTAGAAACTGAGTTCTGGCACCTAAAAATGGAGGGTCCTAAAATCGCAGAATATGTTCAGAGATTTCATGATTTGTCCCATGTGGTGCCGTACATGGTCACGCCCGATTTTAAACGCATTGAGCGCTTCATCTGGGGATTGGCACCCCAGATCATGAGCATGGTAACCACGTCCAAGCCTTCAACGATTACTGAAGCCATTGATCTCAGCGTGGCACTTACAGAAGAAGCCATTCGGCTGAACAAGTATTCAAATTCTGAACCGAAGAAGAAGGAGACTCATGTGGAGTCGTCTGGTGAAAACAAACGGAAATTTTCCAACTTCAAGGAAAGTACCGGCAGTGTGAGCAAGAAGGGTGAGTCAAGCACACCGGCTAGGGCCAAAACCGGTGTTGAAAGCAGAGGGAAAGGCTACATGGGCACTCTGCCCAAGTGTGATACATGCCAGTACCATCATCCCGGCCCATGCAGACTCAGGAAATGCGAGTCTTGCGGGAAGAATGGCCATTCAAAGGAAACATGTTGGGTTGGTACCGGAGTTGGTCGTGGGAATTAGCGATGTCATGGAAATGGGAACGGGAACCGCCAACAGGGAGGAAGTGGCGGGAATGGAAACCGTGGAAATGTTGGGAATCAAGCTGGTAACCGAGGGGCGAATGTCAATCGAGGTGGAAATGGAAGTGGGAATGGTCGAGGACCAGGGTGTTTCAACTGTGGAGACATGGGGCACTTTAAAAGGGAATGCCCAAAACTGAATCAAGCGCAAGGCAGAGTCTCTAACATCGGTACGAGGGAAGCACGCCAGGATCCCAATGTTGTTACTGGTACGTTCCCTATAAATCAATGCTTTACATCTGTGCTATTTGATACTGGTGCCGACTATAGTTTTGTATCGCTAGAATTTAAGAAAATGCTTGGGTTAACTGCTAGTAAGTTAGATATTCCGTACTCAATTGAACTGGCTAATGGGAAACTAGTTGAAACGAGTGAAGTCATCAGAGGATGCGTGATAGAACTGGGAGGACACGAATTTACGCTAGATCTACTGCCAGTCGAGTTGGGAAGCTTCGACGTGGTAGTAGGGATGGATTGGTTGTCAAGCAACAAAGCCGAGATTGTTTGTCACGAGAAGACCATTCGCATCCCAATGACGGATGAAGAAACGATCGTAGTACACGGAGAGAAGCGTGATACGCCTCTGAGGATCGTTAGCTGCCTAAAAGCTTGAAAGTGTTTGAAGAAGGGATGTGTTGCCTTTTTAGCACACATCGTTGATAAAGAAGCCGCTGAACCAAGGATAGAAGACATTCCGGTCGTAAAGGAATATCCTGAAGTCTTTCCAGAAGACTTGCCAGGATTGCCGCCACAGCGAAAAGTCGAGTTTCACATTGACTTGGTTCCAGGCGCCGCGCCTGTAGCCAAGGCACCCTATCGACTTGCACCTTCAGAAATGCAAGAACTGTCAACACAACTCGAGGAGCTATTGGATAAAGGATTTATCAGACCAAGCTTCTCGCCTTGGGGAGCTCCAGTTTTGTTCGTTAAAAAGAAAGATGGTAGTTTTCGTATGTGTATCGACTACCGGGAGCTTAACAAGTTGACTATCAAGAACAGATATCCATTGCCAAGAATTGACGTCCTGTTTGATCAGTTGCAAGGTTCAAGTTTTTACTCGAAGATCGACCTTCGATCAGGGTATCACCAGTTAAGGATACAAGAGGAAAGTATTCCCAAGACTTCTTTTAGGACTCGTTATGGACATTACGAGTTCCTGGTTATGCCGTTTGGGCTGACAAACGCACCGGCAGTTTTCATGGATTTGATGAACAGAGTTTGTAAACCGTACCTCGACAAGTTCGTGATTGTGTTTATTGATGACATCTTGATCTACTCAAAGACGAAGGATGAGCACGAACAGCATTTAAGAGCTATTCTAGAGCTACTTAGAAAGGAGAAGTTATACGCTAAGTTCTCGAAGTGCGAGTTCTGGCTGCGTGAAGTTCGGTTTCTTGGTCACGTGGTTAATGGAAATGGAATTCATGTGGATCCCACAAAGATCGAGGCGATCAAGAACTGGGAAACTCCTAAGACGCCAACCGAGATTCGACAGTTCTTAGGTTTGGCTGGTTATTATCACAGATTCATTGAGGATTTCTCAAAAATCGCTCAACCTTTGACATCTCTCACACAGAAAGACAAGAAGTTTGATTGGGGAGACAAGCAGGAAGAAGCATTTCAATTGTTGAAAAACAAGCTTTGCGACGCACCGATTTTATCTCTACCCGAAGGCACGGACGACTTCGTGGTATATTGCGATGCATCATGCCAAGGTTTAGGCTACGTATTGATGCAGCCACAGAAGGTTATAGCATATGCGTCTCGCCAGTTAAAGGTCCATGAGAAAAACTACATCACACATGATTTGGAATTGGGCGTGGTGGTATTTGCCTTGAAAATCTGGCGACATTATTTGTATGGCACGCGCTGCACAATCTTCACTGATCACAAAAGCCTACAGCACATTTTTGATCAAAAAGAGCTTAACATGAGGCAAAGACGCTGGGTGGAGCTGATGAATGATTATGATTGTGAGATCAAATATCACCCAGGGAAAGTGAATGTGGTCGTCGATGCCCTGAGTCGAAAGGAAAGGATTAAGCCCATGAGGGTTAGGGCTTTAGAAATGATTGTCCAGACATACCTCTCATTGCGTATTCATGCCGCACAGAGAGAAGCACTAAAGGAGAGGAATATTGAGGATGAGTATCTCCGTGGGATGGAGAAGCAGTTGGTACCAAATGGGGAAGGAACTTTGTGCTTTATGAAACGAATTTGGGTTCCTTTGTTTGGTGGTTTGCGAAATGTTATTTTTGATGAGGCTCACAAGTCACGGTACTCAATCCATCCTGGAGCGGATAAAATGTACCAAGACCTAAAGGACTTTTACTGGTGGCCAAGGATGAAAGGCGATGTAGCGATATACGTTGGTAAATGTTTAACTTGCGCCAAGGTTAAGGCCGAATACCAAAAGCCCTCAGGTCTTCTGCTGCAACCTGAAATACCCAAATGGAAATGGGAACAAATTTCAATGGACTTCATAACGAAATTGCCAAGGACGCCCAAGGGCCATGATACGATTTGGGTAATAGTAGACCGTCTAACGAAGTCTGCGCACTTTTTGCCAATCAAGGAAAAAGACAACACGAGTAAACTTGCTGAAATATACATGAGGGAGATTGTTGCACGACATGGAGTGCCTCTCTCAATTATCTCTGATAGAGATGGACGCTTCATGTCAAGGATTTGGCAATCCTTTCAAGAAGCATTTGGTTCTCAGCTGAATCTGAGCACTGCATTTCATCCGCAGACAGACGGATAGAGCGAATGAACTATTCAAACCTTAGAAGACATGTTGCGAGCTTGTGTAATGGATTTAGGTGGAAGTTGGGACACTCACCTACCATTGGTTGAATTTTCATACAATAACAGTTATCATGCAAGCATATAAGCCGCACCGTTTGAAGCTCTTTATGGACGCAAGTGTCGATCACCCTTATGCTGGGCTGATGCAGGTGATAGACAGTTAGTTGGTCCGGAATTGGTCCAGGAAACAACAGACAAGATTGCATAGATCCGAGAGCGCATCAAAGCGGCTCGTGATCGACAAAAGAGTTATGCGGACCTGAGAAGGAAACCTCTGGAATTTGAGGTTGGGGATATGGTTTTGTTGAAGGTTTCACCCTGGAAGGGTGTGGCACGCTTTGGGAAGCGTGGAAAGTTGAATCCGCGATACATTGGTCCATTCAGAATCCTGCAAAGGATTGGGCTTGTAGCATACAAGTTAGACTTACCTGCTGAACTTAATGGTGTTCATGTTACATTCCATGTATCAAATCTGAAAAAGAGTTCAACTCAAGAAACAGTCGTTATTCCTGCCGACGAAGTTCATATCGACGACACACTCCACTTTACTGAAGAACCCGTTGAGGTTACGGATTTGAAGATTAACAAGACACGCCGGAGTAGTGTTAAACTCGTCAAAGTTCGATGGAATGCACGACACGGACCAGAATTCACATGGGAACGTGAGGATCATATGAAAGAAAAATACCCACATTTATTCCCCAAGACCCCTGTATCTAGTAGCATAACTAAAATTTCGGGACGAAATTTCTCTAACAGGGGGAGAATGTGACAATCCTCACAATCACAGGTATCCGTACAAGTAATTAATACTTAATTTGTGCTTAACGACTGTGCTTGATTATAACTGCTGATTAAACTGCTTTATGATTTTTGCATCATACATACATATGCATCACATTCATACTGTCACTCCATTTATTACACACAAACTTTAGTGATAAACTTGATGCACAAAGCACAGTTAGCACAGTGAGCGGATAACTCAGAAAACATGCTGACAATGCCAGCACATAGACAGACAATGTTTTTGAGGCCAGTATGAGCCAGAGGCAGGATACTACACTAGTAGGGAGTGTAGGGAAGTGAGGACCACAAAACTGCGTCAATAGATGATAGTTAAAGTGCCGGGAAGTGCCTAAAACACACTTTAACTACAAAATTCTGCACTTATTATCAAAATTCAGCATTTAAACATGCTAGTCACTTGCAAAAATATGGCAAAATGGTCCTGTATGCTTTCCTAAGTGTTGGGAATTGAAAGTGTCACTAAAAGTTAAATAAAAGACACTTTACGGATTAATTAAGCACTTTAACGGAACAGTATCAAACCGAACAACCGGACATTACCCGGAATACAAAAATATTGTCAAACACATTGTTTCACTTTTACTAAGCTAGTTATGGTACCCGAACACTTGAATACTTAACTAAATCACTTACTTTACCATCCTAAACTAACTAACATAGTTCAAACCCAACTAGACCCCCCTTCTTACGGTTTCAAGGGTGGTACCCCACCCTTGATTTTCTTCATTTGTTTATTTGGTTTGCCAAGTACTTAGGGAGCATTAGACCTAAAGGATATTAGCATGTTGGGTGACTTCTTAACTACTAGATCATCATCATTCTTCATCCACACATCAACAACACACCACAAAAACTCTCTCCCTCTCTTCTTTGTTCGGTCGACCCCAAGAGACACCACCACCATTATTTTCAAGTCTTCATCATTCAATCTCTAGTGATCCTAAGGTGCTACAAGGTGTACAACGAAGCTTGGTGTCTTCGGAAGCGGAAGGACCTCTCTTATCTTCTTTTATCCACTCAATTTCTTCACTTGAACTTCCCTAGCCTTGAGCTAGTGGTAAGAACTTAGATCCTTTCATTTTTCATCGTATTTAAGTGGTTAATGATGTATCATGAACAAAAACATTAAGAACATTTATGAATCATATGAAGAAGACATGAACATAAACTAACTTGATGATGAAATAAGAAGGAAACTTGATAAAATGAAGTTGTTGTAGTTATGTTGTTGATATTGTGATGATTGATAGGAATATGATGTTTGATCATCATATGAAGCTTGTTAAGTTATGATTAAAAACATGTCTTAACAAGCTAGGGATGATTATGTGCACATAAAATAATCATCTTCTTCTTAGAGCATGAACTTGGGAATAAAAGTGATTTTCTTAGAAAATAATAAACCTAGTGGACTAGTAAACTTGTAAACTCAAGACTTGTGTATGAGTTATTTTAGAAAACCAAGTTTAAAAGGCGGTTTCTGAAAAAGTATGATTCTTGCATATACTTGCACCATCTTTAAAATAAACTAAGTGTATGGATGCTAGTGAAGCATGAAAATATTGAAAATGGATATTTTTGTAAAATAAGTTCACTAGTTGTGAACATCTAAAAATCTCGAGAACGATAGTGTTACAAAAACAAACACACTTTGGAGGGTAACTAAACCCACTAAACACGCCACTAAGTTACTACGCGTTTTTATGAAAAACCAAGTTCATGTGGTCATGTAAATTGCATAGTTTATGCACATGACTAGTGTAATATTGTTTAGTAACTTGTTATTGATTGATTGGGTGAATATTTAAAAGAAAATAATATGCTATAAGCATGGACACCTCCATTTACAAAGGAAACTCTGGCGAAATTTTCTAAAAATCCGACACTTAGAAAATATTCTTCTAACAAGTGTTTACGAATATATTTTTAACCTTCTTTTCAAAATAAACTTCGCCATATTTTTTATTACAAAAATACCAAATATCGGAGGTTGATTTTACGAATAAAATGGATAAGTATATATTTAAAATATATTTTATACAAGACGCTTGTGTGAATATATGTATATTTTGTGAACTAGTTATATTATTTTAGGGTAAAATAATATAACTTGACAAATACCATGAAAAATTACAACTCCAAAATTATACCAAAACTCTCACAGAATAAATATTTAAGTTACGCATTTGTTATTGCAATACGGAACACTAAAACGTAACTTATGAATATTTCAGAAAATACTCTTACACGTACATTTTGGTGAAATATTATTTTGGAAAATTAGTGAAGTAAAATATAATATTTTTGGGAAAATATGTATATTTTGAACCAAGATGTTTTTGGATAAATAATTTAAATATATTTTCTAAGTGGGACTTAAAATATTTTTTTTCCGAATTACAAATGTACATATATAAATACCCCCATCCTTGGGAAGGAGATACAAATATAAAATACTTGAGAAGTATGGATACGAAATAGTTGCCTAACTATTATTTCTAAAAACAAAATTTAAGTTAAAATAATTATTATTATTTTAACAAAAGTTACAACTTGGAATAATATCAAAGTAACACAACTCAAAAACATTAAACCCTAAGCCAAGGCACGACCCGTTCGTCTAATAGACGTTAGTACATTGTAGGTCGTCGGGTAGCTGATCAAGTTTGAGTTGACATTGCGATACAGGAGACGCACTTCAGTGAGTTCATGTCCCCCTTTTCTCTTAACTGTTTTCCGTTTTATACTTCGGGGGTGAAATACATGTTACAAATATTACAGACATTTATTTACATGGTATGGTTAGCTTAAGGAGGGTTTTTACTATGCGATCATGTGAGTGGTGGGCATGACACTTAAGGCCATTAATCCTCATTGTAGGACCGAGGGACATGAGTGATAGATCTATTTGGGTGTTGTAGGATCGTTGTTGGACCCAAAATGAGTCGTTCAGAGGCGTTCTACTCAAAATGAAAGGCAGAAACAGACATAATGAGTTGAATTCAGCAAGATATCACTTTAAACTGTCTTGTATATCAATCTGGTAACAATTACAGTTCTGAAGACACTTCGACAGAGCTTCGCCGTCGGAAACAAGAACATTCCAGAAGATTACCAATGATATCGCTTGAAAGCTATTTATAGAGTTGTGATTTTGCTTGAACATGTCTCAAGCGAAATCTCAATACAAGCGAAATACTAACAAATTACACTCAAGCGAAATAACATTGTAATTTCAAGCGAAATCACATGTTGTCATCTTCAAGCGAAATCACCCATTTGACATGATTTCTTGATCTTCGTGCCCTAAACAATGCAAGACTCGATACAAGACGAAGTCGACAGACGCATGCACCAACAGACTCCCCCTCGAATGTTGACGAGTGTAAAGTGTCGAGTCTTCGCATCTTCAGTCTTTATCAGTCCTCTCAAACTCTCTGAAATATCTTGACACTGTAAGTATCCTCAAATCTTCTCTCTTCTCTTTACATCAGCACCAACACACTCCTTCCTTTAGGTGTCTTCAGACTCCCCCTTTCAATATGCTGGGATCGCAGCCTGGCTTGTTAAAATCATAGAGTTCTCAGGTTTCGGAACCTGGCTCTTTATCACTCAGATATTCTGCACATTCTCTACCCAAAATTAAATTTTCTGATGACTACTTGTAAAAAACAATATCACCATCTAATGAACACTTGTGGATAAGATATGCAAACAATGATTTTACAATGTTAGTCTCTGATGAATCACTTGCAGGAAAAACGTTTTTATTTCAAAAACTTTTCTCATTTCATTTCAAAACATCTCAAACAATTTTACCCAAACCATTTATTCATCTTGTTTATCACTTGAAATTTTGAAAATCAGCTCTTCAATACCAGTTGTCGAAAATCTTTTTGTATTTTACAAAAATTATGCTAAAACACACTAACATCTTTTTGGAATTTTTGAATAAAATGAAATGCAGTAAAGAAATATTTACAAACAATATTTTTGTGAGTTTGTGTAAGAGGTTCATATCAGTTTTTGACAAGTCACAAATACCATTGAGCTTAGTTACACATTAAGAATTAAACAATTCACTTAGATTGCCAATTTACTGATCCACATAAATTTTTCACACAAATTTCAACTAATTCAGGATATGAATTAGGTATATTAAGGACTTAAACTCATTCATGTGTCCCACCTCTTGAATATACTCCCGTGTCCAGATCCTAATATTCAGTCTTACAGGTGGGTATACCACAGATGATATCAGTAAGGGGTTAAATTGCGAAACCGTGAGAGCTCAGGTCAGAACTTCCGTTCAGCAGAGAGATGACGGCTTGACTTTTGGTGTGTACCCTTTAGAGGATCCTTTTTACAACAACATTGATTAGCAATTTTATTGTCTTATCATTTTATGCTGAGGGCGGCGCTATATTTCAAGCAAGCATAAAGTATTCTCCGGGGACTAGGCCATTGCTTCCGCAAAATCAGAAGTCCCGGGATAATACCCAAGATATCACTGAGCATAAATACCTAGTATCTCAGAAAGAGGGACCTTTCAAACAAGATTTCAAGGGTTACCTATATATCCAAGTAGTGTTCCCCACAAAATAAGCAAGTTTGAATTTAAGTTTATATCCCGAACAAGCTTACTAAATGTGTAAAAACCTATCGGCATATCATCAGTGAGACTGTTTAACACTATTTAAACATTACATTTTTTTAGCATACTGTAACTGTCTACTGATTTACTATCATTTCCTCTTTTCTGACAACAAACTCATTTTTGTATTTTATCATGTTTTTGTCTTTTTCAAATTTTCAAATGTTTTTGGATTTTCTTAAAAATTTACTCCCCCTAAAATTCAAACACATTTAAGGACAAAAAATTGAAAACAAACTGTACAAGTAAATTGACAACTGATATCGAATTACTTCAAATAGCCATCCACTTGGCATAAACAATTAGAACTCCCTCTTACAACAAACTATTTTCTCATAATGATTTCAAAACACTTAAGTTTGTTTTAACCAAAATGATTTTTCCGGAAAATAAGTCTTATTGATTTTACCTCATGTAGGTTAGGGATTCATCCATCATTTTGTTTTCAAATATTCGTAGGAAAAACAAGTACAACTTAATGTCCATGATTTACCACATCTAAGTATCAAACCAATAACCACTTTGAAAAACGAAATCACTTTCGTGAATTTCTCAAGAAAGATGCCGATACCTGCTCCTCGCTTACCTACCTGGGAGTTCCGGCAATTCCACAACCTGTAAAAAATTTCACAATTTTCTAAGAAACTTTCACAAAAACAAACTTTATCAAGAATGATGCCGATTCCTGCTCCACGATTACCAACTTGGGAGCTCCGGTAAATCCGGATGTTTACTTGTGAAAAACAGACATCCAAGCTTCACCAAACTTGGATGTTTCCTCCTCAACTTCACTTGGATAAAATGTTGCTTTCTTTGTTTCATAGAAGTCCTTTACCCCTTTCACCTTACCCTCAACCATTTTTCCAAAAATCTTTTTCACATTTCCATTAAACGCTTTCTCGATATCAAATTCTTTCTTCTCAGAATAGAACTGATTCGAGATCTCAACCTTCCCAACTTTTGATTTAAAATTTTCAGCCCTCAATGGTGGAAAATGAACATCATCCATTGTAGGTACTGAGTTTTCTTCTTTTAACTCAACTTGTGGCTCGTCTGACTTTGTGGAATCAGATTCATCGCCATTTTTCTCATCAAACTTCTTAACAACCCACATTTGGTTGTCTTTGGCTTTCTTTTTGTAAAAAATTTTCTTTGAACACTCACCAACTTCATAGGTTGAATTTTCAAAAAATTTGAATTTTTCAGTTGGTGTTTTATCTTTCTCAACAACTTTTTCTTTAAGTTTTTCAGAAACTCCCTGTTTTTTCTTTGTATCTAACGGACAATTCCATGCAATGTGGCCAGCTTCATTGCATCTAAAACAGGTTCTAGTCTATTTTCTATGAAAAACTCCAGTCCCCATTCTCTTCTTCTCAGCAAGAAACTCCTGGTTTGACTGTCTCCAGAAAGATTTCTTCTGTTCTTCTTCAGCACTTCCACCTGAAACAAATTTCATTTTTGATTTAAAATCTAGAACATATTTTTCATTTTTATAATTTTCTGGTGGAATAAATCCTAATCCTTTCTTTTTGTAATTACCATTATGGTTTGGTTTCTTTTGAAAACCAGGACTGTAACCCTTTTTCTTGTTTAAACGTTGTTGAACTCTTGAGGTGTAAGGTCTTGGATTTTCATAAAGATCTACATTTTTTATTTCAGAAATATTAATTTCTCTTAGTTTGAAAACCTTTTTGATCAATTTTGGTTTAACACCTCTTATTGGAAATTCCTTATCAGAATATAATTTGTCTGAATCCTTCAAAGTATATGCCATTTTGACTGATTCGTCATTCAAATTAGATTTTGATAACATGAATTCTTTATTGTAAACCCGTTTAACCGATGATTTTGGACTGTTGACTGATGAACTCGAACTTTTGACGGACGGACTTGAACACCCAGACTCAGACTTGGACTTAGACTTTAACTCCGACTCCTCGTCTATATCCAACACCTGATCGACCACCTTTTTTATTAACTCGGACTCATGATCAGTGTCAGACGATGTAAACGTGACGTCAATATTTTCTGGTAATTCATCAGTTATATCGGACTTTAACTTTATATTAACTGCTTTTTTGACTTGCTCCTCATTCGGTTTTCTAGGAGAATATCCTTCCCAAATTGGAGGCGGACACTTGTTATAAATAATGCTCTGTTTCTTACCAGTATCCTTCTTCTTTGTCTTCTCATCATTTTGGAATACTTCAAAACCTGCAACAGTTTGATAAATTCGATCAATGAGATAATCAGAACTAGAATAACTCTGTAATAAACGTCTAATTCTCTCATTTTCTATCTTTTCATTTTCCAACTCCCGCTGCAACTTTGCACATTCCTCAATGTAATGATTAATAGCCTTCTGCTTCGTCATCATCACAGCATTCATCATGGTTAATGCATCTTCTCTTTCTGAATTAGTCTTTTGTAGACCAGTTACTGTTCTGTTTAAAACGTCATACGACTCTTTCACATAATTGAGATTGAACAATAATTGTTCTTTCATCTTTTCTTGCTCATTCAGTTTCTCATCTTTTACTGCACATTGCTTGCAAGATTCTGAACACTTTAAGCAAGGCTTGATGACTTCCACTTCAATCACTGGTTCAGTTTCAGTCACCTTTTCAGCTTTAACTTCTTCTTTTTGAACAATCTCTTCTTTTTTATCAACACTTTCACTCTTCACTTTCTTTTGTTCTTTTGCATCACGTCTCTCTTTCAGCTTCTCCAAGCGATCTGCAAAATAGAATTGAAAACTTTCAGGAGATAAATGGGTTTTAGCGATCTTAATATGTCTTTCTTCCTCATCATCACCACTATCATCAGTTGGTGATTGATCAAACTCTATTGTCTTTTCAGAATTATCTGAAGAACCAGAATCAGATGGTGTTTGATTAAAATCTAATACTCTTTCGTAACTTTCATTTGAAGAGCCAGAATCAGTTGATGTTTGATCAACAACAATTGCTTCTTCTGAACTTTCATCGGATGAAACAAATTCTTCTTCTTGTTTCTTCTCATGAACACCAATTGCTTTCATCCATTCTGTAAACAAATCTGGTTCTTGAACTATCTTCGCAATGAAAGCTTTAAAATTCCCATTCTCATCCGCAAACATATCCCAGCTGAACCCTTCAGGTAATTTTTCATCATCTTGGTTTATTAAACATGCTTTACTGTCAGCTGATATATATTTGTTCCAACTGAAACCTGGAGCCATTTTCTCATCATGTTGATCAATGATACCAGAATAAGCTTTCTTGTTAGCATCTTCAATCATTTTTCCATGAGCAGTTTGTGTTTCTTTTTGTTGATATGGTTGATGAGCAACTTGTTGATATATGGCTTTTCGATAGTAATCATCTTTTCCAAATGGATTCTTTGCTCCACTAGCCTCTTGATTTTTGCATTCTCTTTTGAAATGACCTTTCTCCCTGCATCGAAAACAAGTAACTTTAGACTTATCAAAACCTAAAGTAGAAACATGTGCATCCAGAAAATCATTTCTTCCTGTGATCATTTTAAACTTTTCTGCTCTCCTCAAGACACTTGCTAAGCACCATTTGATGTCCATGAGTTCCATTTCTTCAGCGTCTATCTGATCGTAATCCTCTTTAGTCAGCATAGGATTTTCGATCTTCCCTGCAACCAAACCTTCATAGGATTGTAGCACAGTTGCAAGTAAAGCCATGTGATCTTTTGCAATTTCTTCATAAAAACTTTTACCATCTGGAAGATTCAATGCAATGTTGCACTGTATCACACAACCATTTCCACTTTTTGAACTTTGAGAATGAAAACTTGAAGTTGAACTCTTTGGATTAACATTCGGATATGAAGAAAATCCACTTCCATTGTTTGGATTTTGATCAACATTTCCAGAAGAGTTTCCAGCACTAAAAGCAGTTTGAATTTTCGGACTCATTTCAACTTCTTGAACATTTCCTTTGTAATACATTTTCACATCTTGTTGATTACTCGGATTATTCATCCTCGCAATCTTTTGATGTTCAAGATCTTGACCTTCAATCTTCTCGATGAACTGAGAAATCGTTAAACCATCATATTCTCCGGTGTTTTTTAAGATCATCAAAAATGTACCCCACTCTTTCTGAGGTAAAGCATCGGCGAATTTGTCTACCCATTCCTCTCGTTCTTTGGTTATGCTTAACAATGACATGGAACGAACTAAGTGGCAATATCTTTCAATCAACTTCTTTGTATCTTCCCCTGGTAGACTTGTGAATAGATCAAATTCTTTCTTAAGCAATGCCTTTTTACTTTTGATCATCTTCTCACTTCCTTCAAATTTGATTTTAAGAGCATCCCAAATTGATTTTGAAGTTTTGTCATGTTGAAGCAATACAAAGATGTCTTCTTTAATAGCTTGCTGAAGTAGACTAATCATCATCTTTTCAGCTCTGTACATGTCACGTTCTTTATCAGTGAATTCAGAGATTTCTTTCTCAACTTACAGATCAGTACGTGGTAATACATATTTTTTTTTTCAAAATACACTCCCAAGACCTCAAATGATTAGCTTGAACCCAGTTTTCAAACCGATCTTTCCAACCGTAATACTCCTCAATGCTCGTTAGCTTCGGGGGTTTTTGCGTAGTTCCAGTCTCATTTTCCAAGTTCATGTTTTGAGCAATAATAGCCGGAGTAGTCAGGGATGTTGCAAATGCGTTGTAAAATTCTTCACTCATGATTTGGTAAATTTTTCACAAAACAGGTATTCTCAAGCGGAATAAGATCTCAAGCGAAAACACCCTTCAAGCGAAATTACCTGCAAATCAAACTTCAAGCGAAATTAGACTAATTTCAAGCGAAATACTAATTTGAAGCGAAATCAGTTGCAATTCAAGTGAAATCACTTATTTCGCTTAGAATTATCACAACTTTTCAAGCGAAATCAGATGGTTCGTTCGAGCAGAATAAGGTTTTTAGTCCATTTTTAACCGATTTAGTCCGAATTTTGATATGATATTCTCAAGGGTTTGTTAAAACACAATTTCGCTGAAGCTGTGAAAAATTCAGGCCATTTTAACCGGTAAAACTTGTTCAATTGAGAAAAGAAGGTGTAGAAGTAAGAAAATGAGATGAAATCAAGCTGAAATCTGCAGAACTCCTCCTCCTGTGCTCTGATACCACATGTAGGATCGTTGTTGGACTCGAAATGAGTCGTTTAGAGGCGTTCTACTCAAAATGAAAGGCGGAAACAGACATAATGAGTTGAATTCAGCAAGATATCACTTTAAACTGTCTTGTATATCAATCTAGTAACAATTAAAGTTCTGAAGACACTTCGACAGAGCTTCGCCGTCGGAAACAGAACATGTCTCAAGAGAAATCTCAATACAAGTGAAATACTAACAAATTACACTCAAGCGAAATAACATTGTAATTTCAAGCGAAATCACATGTTGTCATCTTCAAGCGAAATCACCCATTTGACATGATTTCTTGATCTTCGTGCCCTAAACAATGCAAGACTCGATACAAGACGAAGTCGACAGACGCATGCACCAACAGGTGTAGCGAGCCCACACCCGTGAGGCCGGGGCGGCCCATAGTGGTGACTATGTCTTCATACCAAAGACAAATTTGCTAGGTTTGAGTCTTCCTGCACCAATTTCACTCATACCTTTGGCTTTGCAACCCATTGGTGATCAGTTTTTCCTTATTGCTACATACCAGGGACTTTCATACATACATTGTTTACAAAGGTTTATACATACTCACTTACACATGAACTCGCTCAACTTTTGTTGATTTTTCAAACTACATGTATTTCAGGAAATTAGTGGATCTGGCGGAGTATGCGTTGTGTCAAGGTTGCGTAGTGAATAAAGATGTCATCCGTGTTGTGGGGTTTAGGAGGTGGATCCCTTTCCTGGACGGGATACATTATTCTAAACTTGGGTTTTCATTTACGTACTTTTGATGAGTCTCTGTGAACTCTAATAATCATGTCATGATTGTAACTTACTTTATGTGTCGACATTTTGGTATTTTTTTTAAACTTAATGAATGGATGAACATCTTGTGTTTTATCATATAGCATTGTTATGATTGTTGCTATGGTATTAAGAAGTCACACCAAAAATAATCCACGCTTCTGCAAAAGCCAGGGTGTGACAAAGTGGGGATGCACCTTGCTCACTCATGCAGTAAACTAACAAATTGTCAAATAACACAAAATAATAGTACACAGAATTACATAAATTATTTCCTAACACATTTGATTTAAACTTTAGGTATTAACAGAACACCTAAAGGGCTTAAAGCAATGGTTGTAGCTCTGATACCACCTTCTGTCGCAGCCCCCGACCCCTGCCCCGGGAGTAGGCGGCCGCGAGAGCGCACACAGAGCGGGTGGTATCGGTGTTTATTAATTTGGTAGCGGAATTTATACATCAGGACCGTAGTTAGGAAATATTTATCAGAGTTTAAAACACCAAACTTTTATAATAAATAAATGGGATAAAACCTAAGTCTCATTTGCAATACATTTATAGGGATACACCCTAATTATTGAAAACCAAAATCTCATTTTTACTTAGGTAACTTTTATAGCCACTTTTCTAAGCCTTCAGTGCCATCCAGCTTGCTTATATTAGCTTCACATTAAGTTACCTGAAACACGTTTTAAAAAGGTTTTATCAGCAAGAAATACTTGCGTGTGCATCCTAGTTTAATCAAAACAGCTTTTATAACTTACAGTATTGAGAGCGATTACAATGTTTATATCTACCAATATACTTATTCAGTATTTTTCATTTTGCTGATCCACAGTTCCATGACTATGGTGATGTTACTCATTGGCTAACTCATCGTCTAATAGTAATGTTAGTCCCGAAAAACCCGTGACATCACTCAACGATTCAATCAAACACGGAATGTAAGATCAAACTGACAAGAACAAAAAGAAATATTTCATTACAAAACATAGTGCCGCTGCTTAGATCACACACAGTCTCAAGGACTGTCTGGTACGATCTTCGAGAACCTTGCACACAATCCCTAGGATTATCGGGTACAAGGTTCTCCTTTGGGGCTACATGATTGCACAAAAATGAGAGCTCTACCACTAATAATCTAATAAGACTATTTATAGGAGCCTCTACCCCATTGGCCCACATGGCCTAGCCCAAGCCCAAGCCCAAGTCATAATCTAAACCAAATAAATATAAATAAACGTAATAAAGATAAGCGTAAAACTCTGGACCTAACAATCTCCCCCTAGTTTTATGCTCTCTTTATTATGGTTTAGACGATCTCTAATTGTCTAATACAAGCTTCTAAAACAAATGAACCAACCAACCTTAACCCCTAATTTCCATTAACTATTTATAGGGAGGGTTTCCCCCTAAACCATAGGCCCATAATTACCCCAAAGCCCACTCTAATACCCTCACTTCTAGAACTTGATCCATTAAGCAATTAATATACTAATCCATAAACCTATAGGGCCTAACAATCTCCCCCTAGGTTTACTGGATTAGTTGCTGAATCCGTTAGGAGGACCCCCAGGCAACGGAGCTGGATCAGCAAACAACCGATACTTGATTACGATCTTGAACTTCTTTTCCAGCTTAACTTTCAACAGACAACAGCATACCCGCATCGCTTTGTAGTTGCTCGATCGTCTGATCTTTGCTTGATTTTTGAGCTTGCAAAGATGAGATCTGAGCTTTTTTCAGGGCAGCATCTTGTTTCAACAAAATCACTTTTCGCTGCAACTTCGCTACATCAATAGCCGTATCATCATCACTATCTCTTTCTTCAATAAATTTCAATTTGTTGGCTACAAAGCGCATGGCTGCTTTATCATGCTTAGAGAAATCGGCACCACTGGAACTTCCTACATTGAACCTGACGCTGCTTGAGCTTTCTGGTTGCAAATGAGTTGTTTCAGGCAGATCGAGATCGAAATCAAATTTTAAATCAAAATCGAGATCTTGCGTGCTTGTTTCTTGAGTAGCAGCAGTGACTTGTGGATCGGTGGGCATAGTAGGCTAAGGTTCTGAGCTTGGGCCAGATAAAGAATATAAGGAGCTGTTTCGGTTCTTCATTTCTTGTTGGATGTTTCTTCAGCATCATCTGTCGAATTATCTTCAATCTCATGAATAGATACGGAAGGAGGGTTTCCGACATTATCCTTCATGAATTAAATCAGGGCTTGTAGGATTTCTTCAGTCATTAACGTTGATTTTCAAACAGGTTCGTCAGTTTTCTCAGAGACAATCACTTCCACATCACTGATGTCATCAAATTCTTCTTCATTCATCTCTAACACTTCAGCTTCTATCTCAGCTTTAGCAGCAGGACTCATGAGTTGCTCGTCATGTTCTTTGGCAATTGTGGCATTCAAAGGCTTTGGTTTGAAAAGTATAGGAACCTGCACAGCTTGTAATTTGAATAAGTGGTCTGGGAAGACAATGAGAGGATCCAAAATACTTAAGAAAAGAGATTTGTCCGAATATGCGACTCGAATGAGAAATGTTGACAATTTATGGGGTTTCGGATTAGGCCTGAGATCAACGGGCCACCCCCAATTCAGAACAGTGGTCCCAATTACATTTGAGAATAATGGGTCGGATCTGATTCGTTTTATCCGAAACAGTGGGTCCCAATCCGAAACAGTGGGCCAGATTATTACTTTGATGTTTTGCATTTTCAAGACAGAAAACATCTTTATCAAAATCAGCGATCCAACAAACCGAGCAACCTTTTGAGTATAGAAATATCAGTAACAGAACAAAATAAATCGATAATAGAATAATAATGGAGGGATAACATAAGGAGAACCTGTCATGGGATCAAAATCGATTTCGAACCGATTAAGGAACATTTTTCAGCTTTTCGCTTACTTGGACTGGTCCACGCATTTGTTAATATGCTTGTCCTCTTAAATCTAACACTCAATCTTCAACTTTTAGCTTTGTGATACACTTTAGGTAGAATTATACTGTAACATATGTGTGTCCCATTCCAAGGAATACCCCCGCGATCAAGGTAAGCACAACAGTTCATCGTAGCAGGTGAGTATACTGAGATTATCCTTTTTGATTTTTCAACGCCAGACTTCCTGGTGAACAGGTCAGTACTTCCGTACAGTAGAGAGACCAGAGAAGTTCTGACGAGGGCGAGACAGATACCTTTAACGGTACGGACTTGACTTTAAAAGCACATGGAATTCTCTTTTTAGTGAGATTTCTTCCGTTTTCAGGTTTTGGCCCTTTTGTGGCTCTTTTTTTAAGATATCCTGACTGTGTCCAGGTCTGCATATAATCTGGATGCAACAGAGGGACAGCCCTGATATCCCGGATGATTTATCAGCATAAAGACCCAAAACTTCATATGTTGGCTATCTATCAATGCAGGATTTAAGACCATGAAATCATACACCGTTGGTTTGTTACCCACGAGATGTCCAGTTCATTATGTTTGTATCACTTTTGCCTCTTTTTGCTTTTCGAGCGTTAGACCTATCAACACATCGCAGTGGATCCAAATCTGTTCAGCATTGAAACCTTACATGTGTTAATCAAGCTCTTTATCACGAAAATTTATTTCACTTCCCCAGCAACTATTTCTCCCCCTCAAACGATGCGTATGTACATATATGTTTTTTTCTCCCTCAAACTATGCATATGTACATATACATCCCTCTCCCCCCTAAATTTGTGCATCACACTTTATGCGCAAATTTACTTATTTATTTACATTAAGACGAAACCTATTTTTTTGTCACTCAGTCGGTGATAAGTATCATTTTCAAAAGATCTACAAGCACATTAAACCTCGAGATGCTGACAGGTTTTGTAAAAAAAATCCGCTGAATTGGAGTCAGTGTGGATCGGTTTAAGTTTAAACAATCCTCTGTCAAAGCAATCTCGAATAAAACGTACCTTGATATCAATGTGCTTGGTTTTAGAGTAAAAGACAGGGTTTTTGATAATCTGGATAACGACATCATTATCAAAATAAGTAGTAGAGTTTAGATAAGTCAAACCGTAATCCTTGAGCTGGTGTTGCATCCAAAGAACCTAAGAGCAGCAGGCACCAGATGCTGCAATGCACTTTGCTTCCGCTGCAAAAGTGAGCTGTTGCTTCTTACACTGCCATGAGATGAGATTGTCCTCCAAGAATTGGCATCCAGCTGATGTACACTTCATATCCCTGTTTTGACGAACTTGCAAGCCCAAAAACATTTTCACTTCTCTCAACGAGTGCCTTTCGAACTTCTTTCTCATCATGCGAAAATACGAATGGCCTCCAAACGTGACATCGGTGTGTGTACCTCATCATAATCCAAACATTCAACTTGCTCGAAAACTTGAACTGCCAGTCGTACCTTATACCTCACTATCATGCTGATGTTATCTTGTTTGTTTCTGAATAGGCATGTGTTGATGTCCCTCTTGATGCTTTTCCAGATTGCTCCCCCTCATTTGGTGCAGTAGCGTTGTTTGGTGCAATAGCGTTGTTGATCACCGGTGGATCTACAGTGCAATCTGAGGGAATTGCTCCCGGAAATAGAGAAGTTCCTTGAACGTTTGAGAGTCCTGAGGAGACTTCAGTGTTACAGACTGCACCATCAGGGATAGTTATAGTAGGTTCAGAAATCGGCTTCTGAACAGTTGAAGAATGAAGTTGCGAGCCACTCTTGGTGAAGATATGCTCAGAAGGTTGTGCTTCAGATCAGGGACATAATTGACGTCTGAGAAGATGAGAACTCCGTATTTGACAGTGCCCTTCATGGTTATTCTTCTAGTTTCCCCTCCCGTGAAGTTGACAAATCCACCGTCGAATATTTTTTTTTAATCAACTGGGATAAGTCTTCTGTCGCGTGTCTGGAACAACTACTATCGATAAACCAAGGTCTAACGATCGCCCTCCATAGTCGTTCCTGCACACTTAGTGGAATTAGTTAGAAACTGGAACCCAGGCCGTAGTGGACCTGAGTTGACCATTACTATCTGTGTATGAGACTTCGCGGCAGATCATCTGGCTCTTAACATCGCCGGTGGTTTTTGGCGATGAAGTGGATGTTGATGGTTGCGAACACGGAGACTGGGATCCAACAGGAGTCTTAGGTTTCCAATTCCTAGTTTCTGAAACACTTTCATTTGATGGAAAAACTTTTGTTTTTCTTTGAAACCTGTTTATGTTTGAAAATTTTTTATTTTCCTGTTTGGCAAGATTCCAGTCTCTGTCAGAAGGCCTTGCTTTGGGAGGACCGTTTTTGGTAAAGTGAGAGTGCATAGCCTTCTGATGATACATGTTCCCATGGTGGTAAGGACGATGAACACAATTTCTTGCAATGCGTCCTGGAACTCCACAATTAAAACATGTTTGCCTTTTTGAGAAAAAGACATTTAGTTCTGCTTGTGTTATTCTCGAGAACTGATCTAGTCTCTTCTTTTCATTTGACTCTGACTGCTTGTGTGCATGCTTGATCTTGATCTTGGATGAACCTTGCTCACGGTTGTCGACATGAGAGTAAGTATCCGCGACTTTACCCTTTAGTTTTGGTTCAGTTTGCTTGAGAGTCGGGTTTTCCTTTTGAGCTTTCTTTTTCCGTGGTCTTCTGTTTTTGCGTGATCGTCTTTTCTTTAAAGGAACAGATTCAGTAGACTTTGCTTTATTTGAAATGCTTTCTTCCGAATCTGATCCTTTGGGATCAAGAGTTGAATCATCTGTTGAATTGACTTCCACAGATTCCTTTTCCTCAGAAACTACGTTCTCAGAAGTTTCTGCAGAATTGGCTTCCACATATATCTCTTCTTCAGCTTCATCAGTTGAATCAACTGTTGAATTGATTTCCGTGGTTCCCTTTTCTTCAGGATCCAAGATCTCATAAGTTTCCTCAGAATTGGTTTCTACAAATATCTCTTCTTCAGCTTCATCAACCTCTGAGTTTTTGACATCAGCTAATTCTGGTTTCTCACCCGAAGAACAGTCTATGTTTGAAACTCTTTGACTCTCTTCGGGCGTTGCACTACTTGATTCTGAGTGTTTGTCACATTCAAAATTCTCAGAAGCGCTACAATTATTATATGATGTACCAGAATCTGCAACTTTAATGTCAGGTTCATCAGATGATCCCTGTTCATCGACTTCTTTACTAACACAATCAAACATATCAATTTTCTCATTTTTCTCTTGTTCATGAGTTTCTGATGTATCGGTTGATGTTTCAGGCATACTAGAATAGTTGTCCGAATCACCAGGACTGATTTCTGAGTCACTTGAAACAGGTGTTTCAAGTTTTTCAGTCAATACATCATATTTCCCTGTTAAAACGTTTTCATCACCACCATAATCTAAGACCACAACACCTGAATCATCAATTTTAATCGGAATACCCCGACTCTCAGCATACCAAGACATAACATAGTTCCAAGCGTAATTATCGCCTTTGGCAACATTCGAATCATCTGGAACATTAACAACTTCAGCAACGTCTGAATCATCTGCAACATTAGCAACTTCAGCAATGTTTGAATGTGATTTATCATCTAATGCAGATTGCTCTTCAACTGTCACTGGTTCTGCACATGAACTAGAACAGTTAGCATTTTCTACAGAATCAAAATTTGATAAATTTTCTTTGGGCTCATTTACGGATGTTTTAACTAGTTCTGTTTCCTTCTCTGATTTCTTTTCTGTCTCATTCACTTGTTCAGATTTGCTAGTTGATTCATTTGAACAATTTTCATTTTCATTGTTAACAAAACTCATGGGCATTTGAAAATCAGTGGGCTTGGCATTCTTTGGTTTGAAAGGCTCCCATGGAACATAATCACTTGGTTTACCATAAATCATTTTATCATAGTTCTCTATTTCTTGCTCAGTAGTGGGCAATCTTGAGTAGTTATGATTATATGGTGGTGGAACCTGTTTGTAGCCCAAACCCTTACCCTTATTTTCTTTATAAGCAAGTTGCACATCGCACAGATTACGACAGTGTCACTGGAAGTATCAAACTTTTTGATGTTTAACTCGTTTTGTTTATACTTTCCAGTGAGGAGCTCTAGCTCACCCTTCACAGAGTCACATTCAAGAGTTTTAACTGTGAGTCTATGTTTGTAGTCGTGAACCCAACATTGCTGTTGATTCACATCTCTGTGAAGCTGAGCTATATCCTTCTTAAGTGCGTCAATCTTTTCATAGAGAATTTTATTGTTCTCTCGAAGACCGATGTACTTTGCCGTGACACTGTTGTAATCGTCCATTATTTTAGAATTGAGTGCCCTAAGTTGTGCAACCCTATAACTGCACGGTTCAGTACACAACAGATAGTTGACAGTGTCGATGAGTGATCTTGGTTTGCCTGGCTGAGTTTGGACTTGGGCTTGGGGTGCTGGTTTGGCCACTTCATCGAGATGAGATCTTGTTGATTGTGGGGCCTTCTCCTCAGATGATGTAGCAGCCACGGGTGAAGCTGAGGGAATCTGAGCGGCGTTGGGATGAGTAACAAATGGTGAAGTAGCAACGGCCTTTTGACAGTTGGACATAGATGACGATGTGCTTGCGAGATTCTGACTCCTCTGCTTGTCCTCCTGGATATATTCATTGACTAAGGAGATTACATCTTTTGTTTCCGTTGTGGAATGATTGTAAGTTCCCATGATAACTGCAACACGATAGTCCCATGTCTTGCTACGTGGCAAACCGTACAGAAAAGCCATGTTAATCCTACCAAGTGTTACGTTTAATCCGCTCTTCTCGATCTCAGAAAGCAGCTTCTGATCACGTCTTCTACAGTTTCACCCTCAGTATATCCGAAACTATCGAGTTGTTTCCAGACCAACTCACGTTGAGATACAGTGCTTGGAGAATTCATCGTTGAATCAAGTGATAACCCGTAAACTTGCTAACTTAAGCACTCCGCAAACGTATGAACCCGCTTCCTGTACCGCTCGTCAAAAACCTATCAAATTCTTTTAGCCCAAAACAAACAAACACCTCCTTTTTTTTAATATTATAACCTCCCTTTTTTTAATTTTTTTATTTTTGTAAAAGATTTTTAACTTTTAAAAAAAATATAATAATTAATAATTCTTAATATATTATATAAAACCTTTTTAATATAATTTAATTTAAAATAAAAACTAATATTATAATATTATAATTATATATATTAATAAAAACTTTTAACTAATATTAATGATTACCTAATCCTTACCTAATAATTATTATTAATATTATTATTATAATTAAAAAAACTTTAAACGACAATTTGAGTGTCGTGTCTTTCCTCGTACGATCAAACCCTAAAATAACTTTAGCCGCCGTCAAGTATCACCGGAGAAGACAGAACGTAAAGGATGCGATGATGGTTCGACGGTGAAGGTGATGGAGGCCGGAGGACCCGTCGTCGGAGATGGTGAATCGATAACCGCAGACGAAGATGACGTGTATACAAAACCCCACATACCGGCAGCAATTGTAGAATACATAGACTCAATCACTGTTAAGTATAATTAAAATATTTGAGGTTTTGGTAAAACAGTTTGGTAGAAAAAGAGAATGACTCACATTGTTGACTTAGGTAAAACTATAGCTTCCTGTTACTTATCCCGGCTATAATCTATTAAAAATAAACAATGCATAAGTGTTAGTAAGATAACCCACATCACATTAGCCATATAACATGAGATAGAACTCCAAAGATTGAGTCAGGCAGAGCCTTGACATGCGTTACGGAGCCCAAGATCAATCGGGTAGGGTAACAAATATGTGCTCGGGGGTTATAATACTTACAATGAGGCAGAGCTTCGCTTTATAGAGGATATAATAACCGATCAGGGGTTATAATACTTACAACGAGGCAGAGCTTCGCTTTTTAGAGGGTATAATACCCGATATTTTCGCACTATTATGTCAGAGAGAAAGAAAGAATTGAGCGACGGAAAACTGAGGTCTCAGCCTCCTTTTTTAGGCCTGATCAGAGGTGGCTCGCGCCCTGCGACCCACCTGTGCCAGTCCTTCGCGGCTCGCGAGGACCCTAGACTAGGCCCTAGCTTTGGCGAATCAGCCCACTAGACCTCACACGCATATGGACACGTGGCGGCTTGAGGAGTCACCTGGCGTTACTCTCTCGTGCCCCGTGACGCACCCTCTTGACTGGGTCGCGACCCGCGAGGGACCTATATACTTTGTTTTTATTTGATTTTTGTAAATATTAAAGTTATTTAGGGCCGTTTACGAGTATTCGGGGTATTAGGAACGTTTAGGGTGTTTTAGGAGGGTTGTTATACTCCTTGATCCGTGCGAATGAAAACTACCAAGTTCGTGCGGATCTACAAGATAATTGATCAATGCAAATTGATTTTCCCTGATCCGTGATAACTGCGCAACAAACAACAACTGATCAATACTCTATTTAGACTTGCGCGGATGTACAATCCTTGGTTCAAGTGAATCCGTGCGAACCTGAACTTTGGTTTTATAAAACTTGTTATGTACTGATCCGTGCGGATCAAGGAGATAAGTTCTTAATCCATGATTAATGTGAATTATAGAATCGTGTGGATCAAGATTTTACTTGATTCATGCGTACATAACATCGCACAAACATATCATGTTCATCAAGGTTTTTCACGAATTTGATAATGATTTAGTTTGATTTTAGGTTTGAAACTTTGGAGGATTGATTAAAAATGATTTTTTCACATCATGTTGAAAAATCAGATGAAATTCAGCTCCGAATTTGATGAAATCTGAGTTGTAAATATCGAAAAGAAATGTAGAAAATGAGTAGAAGAAGAATGATGAAATTCAGCTCCGAATTTGATGAAATCAGCTTGATTCTTGTGTCTTCAGTCCTTGCAATCAATCTCCCGCTCTGATACCACTTGTGGATTCATGCTAGGATCAATTATGTAACTCCGTTGAATGCATATAACTCGTATCTTGTGCGGAATCCAAGTACGAGAGTGGATCAGACAAGAACAAGCTAATTAAAGTTGTTTTCTATTAATAATCGTCAGTACAATACCATGAAAACAAATGAGCAGAGTTTCGTTACTCTAAAGCTCTAAAGGTGCAAATGAACAAGACAACTCCTCTATTTATACGCAAATCCTTAGCAAGGATGGACCTTAGCAACGATGGACTTTAGTAAGGATGGACTTTTCGTGAGGATGGACTCTTAATTAAGGATGGAGACCTTAATTGAGGATGGACTTCTAAACCTTGTCTTGAACATCCGATAGCTACGATACGTGATTGATGGAAGCGATAAACATATGCACTCACACAAACAAAAAACATGAAGAACATACAACCAACTTGTTAGCTCGATTGAAAAATGTTTGTCAATTGTTATGTCCAATTTAGGCTTTCAATATAAAAAAACATTATTAACTTTGATTAACAAAGAAGAATACATAAACATCAAACAAAACTCACATACCTTTAAACTTGTTAGTCGAATCAAGAAGATGATGGAGAATGGGTTGGTTAGGGTTTACATAATACATTACAAAATAAAAATTAAACGTCAATAACTTCGATTTACATCACATAATACATAAACATAACAAATATTACACATACATGTAATCTTCTTGGTCGGATCTAAAAGAAAGAAGAAAAAATAGTGTTAATCGAATTTGAATCAAATAATATGCAAAATATAGAATCTACATATAATCTATCACATACACAAACATAAAGAATAATCAAGATTTACCTTGAATGTTCTTCTAGAAATCAAGCAGCGGATCAAGGAAGAGAAGTTAGATTTGAGAGAGAAACTTAGGGAGAGAGTGTTGGCGGAAAAGAGACATTACGATCTCAATTATTGAAAAAAATCATGTTATGTTTCAATATTTGAGAAACATAATGAATAAATCAATTTTTTTCAATTTTTTTTTCCCAAAATAAACGTTCTAGAGAGTTGTTCATATGCATTTCCTACCAAATCACCTTGAGGTTTCACCACAACTTGCCAAGTGTCCCAAAACCATCTCATTATTATATTACACTAGTAGTAAAACCCGTGTGCAAACACGGGTGATTTTTAGAATACCATGCACACCACATTTTATTAAACGACGAATGAGTATACATTTTTTAAGGTTTAATTAAAAATAGATAATAAAGAAAGGGAATATCTTTTAAATAACAAATAAATAACAAACATGTTTAATCATTTTAACACAATAAAGCAAAGCTTAAATACAATCGAGCAATAATGATTTATACACATGTGCTCGATTGTCTATACGTTTGGACTAAAGTCTAATAACTAACACCATTAGACAATGAAGTACCACAATTAGTAGGAGTAGCAGACACATCAGACTTTCATTCATTGTGCGCTATAAACATGCATACAACCAAGATCATGTAAGAGAACTACATCTAGCCAGTCGTCAACTACTCATAATCAACAACAAATGACTTGACAAAAAATGAATAAAAAGGAGGAGTATTTATTACCAATTGATAACTATTATAAGACTCCAACAAAAGACATCACATTAACTTAAAGCAATGGTACATTGCTAGTTTATAAGTTTATTACACAACTGAAACCTATAAATACTAACAATAATGACATAGCACATAACAATTTGACAGACACACACACACACATGATAACCAAGCTATTTTTCTGCTTTCTCTATATCACCAGCAAATATGTACTTTACCGACTTGTTGAATAATATTTGCCTTGCCATCTCCACTCACCAATAAAGTGTTTCAACAAAGTATAATTTACTACTTGATTATATTTTTAACATTAGGGTAAAAAGATTATTTTTTTTACAATGGCAAGGCTATCTCATTCAACTAAAAAAGAAGCAGTACAATAATGTCCGAGAAAGAAATTGTGACAAAAGGGGAAAAAGAAACAGAGGGATGGTGAACAATATAACACTAAATACAATGAACATATCTGAATCCATCCCACTTGCACCAATCCTCCATCGATACTTTTGTTCGGTTCAAAAGCCGCAGAAAGGTCTGATCTTTGATGTCGCATAGAACTCTAGATAGCAATGAAACCTTGCCATTAAAGACTTTATCATTACAAGCAAGCCATAAGTTCCACATGGTAGCAAAAACAATTGCACCAATTAGCTTGTTAACTTTATCCAGGTGGTACTGGTCTCCATTTTGAGCCAGGGCCTTCAAAAAAGTAATAACCGATTATTAAATATAAAAATTAAATTAAATTTATTTAACTATAAAAAAAATTTAACTCCAGAACTTATCCATTGTTAGTGCCTTAGGAGGTACACAGCCTAAACACAGCACTAAATATGGGTAAGATACTTGTTGAGATCCAAAACACCTGTTCCTTAAGAAGTTCCAAAACGAATTAATCTATGTTTTGTAAACCTTCAAAGTTGTCCACCTTTTCCAAAACGGAATAAGAATGCAATTTGTATAGATCCAGCACCAAGATCAATTACACCAACAGTGCTTGAATATACTTTTTATCAGTGGTGGATCCATGACTTTTTATTGGGTTCATTACTTTTATATACTCCTGTTAGTACATTATGTCTGTAGCTTCCGTCAGCATGTAGTCATATTTTGTATTATGTGTTTATGTTTATTGTCTGAATGTATGTATGTAGTTAGCAGGACAACTCAGGAATAGGTTATGTATGTAAAAGTGTTGTTTGGGACAAGTTCAACTCGTGCGGATGGCAATACGCACGTATGGCAATACGCACGGATGACTTATACGCGCGGATGACCATATGCACGGGTGAGTCATACGCACGGGTAGCCCACCCGCACGTACAACACTTGTTAGCTTCCTGAGTTTGTCTATATATAGAAGGTCCTGTGCTACTTTGTTAGAACTTTTGACACGCACGGATAGTCTGTACGTTCACCGGAACTTTGTGACTTTCAGAACAATTAATAGAACGAACGGACAAGCAGTTAAACGTTGAATTCTCTGTTGCACATATCTGTGATTCGACTTAATGGATTCCGCACATTAAGACGAAATCGATTCATCTTGTTCCTACAATCAGATCCTGTATCAACGGGACCAACAAGTGGTATCAGAGCATCCAGGGAGCTGAATCGAGATCAACAACACTGAATTCACCGAAATTCGAGCTTTATTCACCGATCAAAGTCAAATTTCACCGGAGATTTGACTTCTGTTGCCGATTTGATTCAAATTTCACCGGAAATTTGACAGATTTCTTCTACTTTTACTCAGATTTTACTTTTGTTCTTCAGTTGTCACCATAAAATCAGAAAAATTTAAAATTGAGCAAGAATTTACGGTTAAAATTTGTTAAAATTGATATCAATCGACTCGCAATCATTCAAAGTATAATCCTACTTAGTTTCATAATCAGATTCAACCTAAAACTAGATCAAATTCATCGAAAATCATGTTTAGCTGTTCGTATTTGATGACGTCATTCACCCGTGCGGACAGCTGTCTGAACGGTTTGGATTAGTTAGTTACTGCAAGTTGTTTGCTGACATCATCATTGTTACACGCACGGATTACAACCCGTGCGGATAACCAGAAAAGTCAAAAGGTCAAAGTTAACCGTACGCACAACCATCCAAGCGGATCACCGTCCGTGCGGATAAGCTTTGTCACCATCCGTATTCCTGCTTGAACGGATAACCATCCGGTTCAAGTGTTTGAAATTTTAAAAATTAGTAAAAATTGTCTAAGTGTTTGAAAATTGTTTCAGGTACCTAAAAATGGAAGAATTCATGAATCCCTTCAGTGAGATGTATGCTTTTGCGGGTAATTCAGGAGACGATACTTCCAATCGTTCAAATGATAATCCGAATCCGAAGAAAACTTTATCTGATGCCCTAAGTGTTGAAAGCGCATATGGTACCTACAACAAACCACCAAAGCTTATGGCAATCGAAGAATGGCTGAAAGCTTTCGCATATCAGAGCTGGAAGAACTTAAAGAACGGTTATGTTTCAGAAAAACAAGATTGTGAGAATTTGTCAGAAGGTGAATCCGTAGAGAACTATATAGCTGAACAAAAATGCATCGCTTTGATTCACCAGTCCGTAAGAGACGACATTATTTCACTCATTGAATACACAAACGCAAAAGATCTATGGGAAAAGTTAAATAAAAAATGTGTAGGAAGTGAAGAAATAATCAAAAACAAAAAGAAATTGCTGCGAAAGGAGTTTGATTTGTTCGGATGCTTAAAAGGTGAATCTGTTTGTAAAATGATTGAAAGATTTGGACACTTAAAGTTGGAATTGGCGAGGCACGGAATAAAATATTCTCAAGAGGAGCTAGTTGACAAACTGTTCGATTCACTACCAGAAGAGATGGATTGGCAGTACTATGCACTGATGTTAAAGAACACAATCAAAGCTGAAAGTCTGACCGTCGACTTGCTGATTGAAAGACTAGAAAGTCATGAATTGGAGATAAAGAAAACACACAAAATAAATCATTCATCATACCAACAAAACGTGGAGTTGTACTATCCAAAGAGTATGATTCCCAAGAATGCTTCTCCAAGAACTGCTTTCTCCGCTGAAAACACAAACACTTCAAGTAAAGAAAGTCCAAGTTCAAACAGTGGTTTTCATGGAGGTTTTTCATACAATACTCCAAGTCAGGGATCTTCTTCAAATTCTTCAAGTCAACAACAATCTGTTCCAAAGAATGTGTTTTCATGCAACATTGCGGTAGATTTGAAGAATACTCAGAATTTTGATGAGGAGTCGGCAAAACAGCAGATGATCTTTCTAGCATCTGTGTTAGAGTCGTACAAAGGGTTAGTAGCTGGGAAGATAGGTAATACCAATCTGACGAAAGAAGATTATGATCAGATTGATCCCGAGGAAATGGAGCTGATCGATATTCGTTGGGCTATGGCCAGTGCTGTTCGTAGAGCACAACGCTTCATGGAAATTACCGGCAGAAAGACAATTGGTGGTGCATCTACTAAGCTGGGGTTTGATAAATCGAAGGTGACGTGCTTCAAATGTAAGCAAAAGGGTCACTTCAAACGAGAATGCAGAAATGCATATGCTAATGAGTCAGAAAACCCTTTCAGAGATGATTATTACAAGAGAGCAATCTATCACCAGAATAAATCTGAGCCACCTAGATTGAAGCAAGTTGAAGACAACAAAGAGAAGTCTAGAGCTCTTGCCGTGATCCATGATGACGAAGGTTATGATTGGAGCGAACTATTGCCTGAGGAAGATGTGGTGGGTTATGCATTCGTGACGAAGATTATTCCTTTTAAAGACATTAGAACTGAAGAAGAAAAACTCGTCAACCGAAGAATGAAAGCCCAAACCAGAATGAACAGAATTTATAACACTTACAAAGAAGCTAAAAGAGCAAAAAGGTGGGATGCCGACAGGGAATGTTACCTTGATCCTCAAGGAAACATTGCAGTTGACCCAGATTCAATCAGTGTTGATGCTCTTACACAACAATTTGCCGAGGAAGAAGAAGCTAGACAAAAAGAATGGTGGGGAGGTGGTGAAGAGAAACAAGTAGAGAAAGAAGAAAAAGTCAAAGAAGCAGAACAGAAACCAAAGCCAAAGAATGCTGATGATGGGATCATTGATACATCGCAAGAGCTAACGGCAGAAAACTTGAGGAAGATGGCTGAAAAAGTTCTTGCAGCAAAAGAACTTGAGGTAGTTTCTAGTTCTGGAACTGAGTCAACAAACAAGGTCAGTTCAAATGGTACACTTGAGTCAGGTAAGAAAGATAAATCTGAAAATGACTGCAAAAATTGCATGAAAGAGTGCAAAGTTTGTAGTACAATCACTTACCTCAGTGGTAAGAAGATTGAAGAGTTGACTAGTAAAGTCAAAAGTGTTGAAAATCAAATCTTAAACCGTGACAAAATGCTGAAAGCTTCGAATGATAGATCAAAAGAATTAGCTGATAAAATTGAAAATGATAAAAAATGACATTGAAAGAATAAGAAAAGAAAATGAAAAGTTGATTCTTGAAAGTCGTAAAATTTATGAAAATTTTGAGAAGCTAAAGCGAACGGTTAAAGATTCTGATGAGAGAAACAGTAAAACAACGAAAGAAAATCTTCAACTATCAGGGGTTCTTAGAGTAAAAGAAGAGTTAATCAACCAACAACTTGATGAAATTGCGAAATTGAAGCTTCAGTTTGAAGAAGCTAAAATTGAAAATGAGCGTATTAATCTGAAACTGAGCAGTTACAACTCTGCAAGCTTTGTTTTGCAACACATTGTTCCAAAACCCATTGGAAAAACCAAAGCTGGCGAAGATGTATACTGTGATGGAACTGGGGTGAGGTTTCATCAAGTTCTGCCACCTGTTCTAAACAATTTTTCCAAGAAGCAATCTGGGTTGGTTAATGATGATATTGAAACAAATGAGATAAAACTGCCAGAATCAATTGATGTGACATTTTCTTCATCATCATCATCCGATGACTGTGTTCAAACTGAGATCATAAAAGGCATGGCTGAAAGTGTCTTGGATAGTGATTCGACTGAAGATGAAGAATGTTTTCTGAACAATTACATTCCGAAACCAAATTCTAAAAACAACTTAAATGATGAACCGGGTCTTGTGATGTACAAGATGTCTGGTTCTGATAAGTTGTATTCAGACTTTGAGTTTCCTCTGGAGAATGTTAATGTGAACAAATTGAAAAATGTTTTCAAACTGGTTGAAATTGATTTGTCTGAAGTGGACGGTTTGAAACAAACAAAGAGACAAATGAATTTTGAGAAAGATAAATCTTACTATAAGAAACCTGTTATTCCACCACGTTTTTCTAACAACAATCAAAATAAATGGTCGGGAGGATATCAGGGTGGTAAGAATTATCAGAAAAAGAATGTTCAGAACAAGAAATTTTCTGTGAAAAAGGTGTTTGTGACCAGTTCAAGTTCACTTTCTGATGAGGAGTCTGAAATCTTTTTAAAATCAAACAAAGAGTTCTTTGAAAAGAAGGCCTCACAGCCTCAGTCTGAAGGCTCAAGTCGGGTAGTTGACACCCGAACATGCTTCAAATGTAATCAAGTTGGACATATTGCACGAAAGTGTATCAACTTGAAGCCTAAGACTGAAACTGTGAAAAATTCTATCAAGAAAGATGTTGTGAAAGGAAAGGCTCCATTGATTGTTGAGAAAAATGGTTAGAAAAATGGTTTGAAAAATGACAACACCAAGATCAAAACTGAACCTGTTAAGAATTCGGTATCTAAAAATGATAAATTTTATCAACGGGTTGCATCACCTCAACAAACATGGAAGCCAAAAGTTGTTGAAAAGAAGGTTGATTCACCAAAGATGTCTGAAACTGAAAAATCATCATCTTCTACCAAGAAGAAGTATGTACCCTTGAAGTTTTATGAGAAACAAAAATCGACTTCTGAAAAGAAGTATGTGGTGAAGAAAAATCAATCAGCTGATCAACCTCAAAAAGACAATTTTTTCTTATTCAAAGAGGTTGAAGTTGGAACGGCTGAAAGCCTTAAAATGAATGATAAAAACTTTCCGCCACTTTACACAAAAACAACTCACCTTAATTTCAAGTTACCGGAGTCAAAAGAGGCTTGGGTAGCATCAAAATCTCATTAAAAGTTTTTGACATGTGCAGGAGCTTCCGAGATCCGTTTCACGTTGGATTATGGATAGTGGAGCTTCTCGGCACATGACAGGAAAGACAGCGCTGCTGTATGATGTCCGAAATATTAATGGAGGTTATGTAGGGTTCGCAGGTAACCAAGGTGGTAGAATTGTTGGTGAAGGAACGTTATCCAACAGGATCGTCACATTTGAAAGAGTTAACTATATTGCTGAGCTGGAAAATAATCTGCTAAGTATCTCGCAGATTTGTGACCGGATGTATACTACTCACTTCACAGACAAAGAGTGTTTGATTTTGAAACCGGGTTTTGTTATTCCTGAAGAATGGATTATCATGAGAGCTCCTAGAGTGGATGATCTGTATGTTTTAGACATGACTGTAGCAACTACAACAACGGGTCAAGCACACTGTTTTGTTTCAAGAGCAACGGAGAAAGAATCAAAGTTGTGGCATCGTAAGATGGGGCACATTCATCTTCGTAAAATGAATCATCTGGTGCACAACGATTTGGTTCTGGGAGTTCACATTAAAGGTTTCCATCTGGAAAAAGAGTGCATTAGTTGCATGAAAGGCAAGCAAAAGAAAAAGTCACACCCCACAAAGCAAGTCAATTCAGTCTCAAGACCTTTGGAGAGACTTCACATGGATTTATTTGGTCCTGTGAATGTCAAAAGTATTACCGGAGAACTTTATTGTCTTGTGGTTACTGATGATTATTCCAGATTTTCATGGGTGTTATTCTTAAAGTCGAAAGAGGAAACATTTGACAGGTTGATGGGGTTGTTCAGAAAGATTGAAAATTTGTACCAAAGGCGTATCAGAAGAATTAGAAGTGATAATGGTACTGAGTTCAAGAACAACAATATGGAAGAATATTGTGATGAAAGAGGTATCTTGCATGAGTTCAGTGCTCCGTACACTCCGCAACAGAATGGAGTTGCCGAACGTAAAAACAGGACACTGATTGAAACGGCTAGAACAATGCTTGCTGATTCAAAGTTACCAATAAATTTCTGGGCAGAAGCTGTTTCCGCCGCATGCTATACTCTCAACAGAGTTCTCACTGTCAAGAAATTCAACAAAACATGCTTTGAGTTGATCAACAACCGAAAACCGAATCTGAAGTATCTTGAACCGTTCGGGTCGCCCTGTACTGTTCTTGAGCCTTTTGGAAAGTTTGGTGAGAAGAGTATTGAAGGAATATTCGTAGGTTATGCAAGTTCATTGTGACGTGTCTTCGTTCCAAGTCTGAAACGGATCATTGAAGCTCAAAATGTTGAATGTCAAGGTCATACAATGCCTCCACAGAATCCAGGCGACTCATGGCGTTTCAATTATGATGTTCTATGGGAGTCCTTCAACATGGAGGAAGAACCAGAGTTCTTTGATGAGTTGGATATTCTAAGAGAGTATGAAGATGAAAGGTTCCCAGCAGAATCTTATCGAAAACGACAAGCTTCAAATGATGACGAGGCAGGTCCAAGCAATGCTGGAGAACATGATGATGTTGAAAATGATGTTGCTCAAGAAAATCAGACGGTAGAGAATGTCAATCAAGAATATGAAAACAGACCAATATTCGATCATAATGATTCAGACTCTGAGGGGGAGATAGTCCAGTTTACAAATCAAACTATTCCAGTCAGTGAACAAGTTGCTGATCAAAACGTCACAAATTTGGAGAGCGAAGTAGATGTTTCAGGCGAGGTGATGCCAAGAACGCTTTCTTATCATCCGGAGGAACTGATAATCGGAGAACTGCAATCAGGCGTCCACACTCGAAGACAGCTTGATCAAGGGCTTACATGTTTTTACACAAAAGTTGCTCCTTTACAAACTGAATTCTCATTAAGCTGTTTTATCTCGCAGATAGAACCAAGGACGTACAAAGAGGCACTTACTGAAGATTCATGGGTAAATGCAATGCAGGAGGAGTTAAGCCAATTCGAGAAGCTTGGTGTATGGAAGCTAGTAGATTTGCCCGATGGTCACCGGAAGATTAATACCAAATGGGTGTTTAAATGCAAGAGGGATGATCGAGGGGTTATCATTCGAAACAAAGCTCGACTCGTTGTCCAAGGCTTCAGTCAGCAGGTGGGGATAGATTTCACCGAAGTATATGCCCCTGTCGCAAGACTTGAAGCAATCAGAATCTTCCTTGCATTCGCATCGTGGAAAGGATTTAAAGTTTTTCAGTTAGATGTGAAGTCGGCGTTTCTCTATGGCAAGGTGAAAGAGGAGGTTTATGTCGGACAGCCACCGGGCTTCACCGACCCAATTCACAAAGACAAAGTTTATCTCCTTGACAAAGCGTTGTACGGCTTACATCAGGCCCCGAGAGCCTGGTATGAGACCTTGTCTCAACATCTGTTAGCCAACCACTTCACTCGAGGAAAGATAGACGCCACTCTTTTCACAAAAGAAGTCGACGAGCATCTTCTGATTGTCCAAATTTACGTGGACGACATAATTTTCTGGTCTACAAATGAACAACTCTGCAAAGATTTTGAACAAGTTATGAAGCAGAAGTTTGAAATGTCTTCAATGGGTGAGATGAAGTTCTTCTTGGGACTTCAAGTTGATCAACTTCCCGAGGGAACTTTCATACATCAAACAAAATACGTTCATGATGTTCTGGAGAAATTCGAGATGTCAGGAATGTCACCAATGTCCACCCCATTAGCGACAAACCATGGGATAAACCCTGATCTCACCGGAGAGAAGGTGGATGAAACATTGTATCGTTCCATGATCGGCTCGTTAATGTACTTGACGGCATCAAGACCGGATATTATGTACCCAACCTGCCTCGCAGCTCGATTTCAGTCAAATCCTAGAGCTTCGCACATGGTAATTGTGAAAAGGATCCTACGCTACCTGAAAGGAACTCCATCTCTGGGGTTGTGGTATCCAAAAGTTGGCGACTTCATGCTCAAAGGATATTCTGATTCTGATTTCGGATGCTGCAAAGTCAATGCTAAATCAACAACAGCGGGGTGCCAGTTTTTCGGACCACGATTGGTTACCTGGCAATGCAAGAAGCAGACCGCTGTCGCTTTATCCACTTGTGAAGCTGAATATGTATCTGCTAGCAGCTGCTGCTCTCAGATCTTGTGGATCCAGCAACAGATGCGAGACTACAGTTTGCAATTTCTTAACACCCCTATCTTTGTTGATAATGAGGCAGCAATTAACATAACAAAAAATCATGTTCATCACGCTAAAACTAAACACATTGAAATTCGTCATCACTTCATCCGAGACTGTTTCGAGAAGAAGTTGATACGAATAGAGAAAATCCACACCGATGAACAAAAAGCTGACTTACATACCAAAGCCTTTGACAAAGCTCGCTTTAAATATCTTTTGAAACTTAATGGTATGAAGTTGCTATCGGATGCGGAGGAAATCGTTGGCGTTGATGAAGGTGCCACTGTAGATGATGTTGAGAAACAATCTGCAATGGTTTGTCGAATTTTTACTTGTTTTGGTTTTTAGGGGGAGATAGTAGTTTTATTTTCAGAAAATACAAAAACAATAAAAAATTCGAAAAAGCCAAAAACATTAGAAAATTTCAAAAACCCAAAAACATGATAAAATTTCAAAAAGAGTTTGTGTAAAAAGGGAAAATGATAGTACATCAGCTAGACGGTTACTGTACGCTAAAGAAATGGAAAGTTCAAATACGTTAAACAGTCTCACTAATGATGTGTCGATAGGTTTTTACACATTTAGTAGATTTGTTCGGGATATAAACCTAAAATCTTACTTGCTTATTTCGTGGGGAACACTACTTGGATATATAGGTAACCCCTGAAATCTCGTTTGAAAGGTCTCTTAATCTGATATACTAGGTCTTTATTCTCAATGATGTCTGGGGTATTATTCCGGGACTTCTGCTGAACGGTAGTTCTGACCTAGTCCCTGGATAATACTTTCTGCAAATGCTTGAAACATAGCATTAAACCCTCAGCATGCTGAAACAATAAAATTGATAAACGCTGCTGTTGTAGCAAAAAGATCCTCTAAAGGGAACATACCTTAAAGTCGAAGCTGATATCTCTCTGCGTATACGGAAGTATCGACCTGAGATCCCTCGGCCCTCGCATACCAAAATTATGTACAGATATCATTGATGTATACTCACCTGTAAGACTGATTATTGGGATTCTGGATACGGGAGTATATTCAAGAGGTGGGACACACGTATAAGTTTAAGTCTCTAAAATACTAAAACCGTATCCTGAACAGATTGAAATGTGTGTAAGAATTTAAGATGGATCAGTATATCGACAATCGAGGTGAATTGTTTAATGTTTGGCATGAAATTAAGCTTAATGGTACTTGTAACTTGTCGGAAGCTGATATGATTCCCTAACACGCTCACCAAAAATATGTTTGTAAATAGTTTACATTTACTGCTCTTTTTATTTCTGTTTTCATTTCTAGTCTATTTGCTTCATTAAAAATCCCAAAAAGATTTTATTTTTCTGCTTTATTTTCCGACAAATCAAAGTGGAGAGTTGATCTTCGGATTCGAAAGTGATAGAAGATGCAGGAAGTTTCTGGGATGGAAGATGAGTTTGGAGCTAATTATGACTAATCTGTAATTGATAATGTGAAACACAAGTTCATTAAGTTGATACTTGTAATTTTTTTTTAGAAAAATGTTCAAACAAAATTTTCAAAAGTCAGTATGTTTTGTTTCAGGTCAACCAAGGTCAATAAGTTGGACTTGGTCGACAAATTAAGTAACTTGGGTCATTAATTTGAACCAAGTAACTTAAGTGGATTTCTAAAAACTGGCAAAAGTTGAGAAAAATCAAAGTTTTCATTGAAAAAGGTAAAGTGTGCCTCATTCGGATGTTCATCCGGACGGGTAGCCCACCCGCACGTACAACACTTCTTAGTATCCTGAAGTTGTCTATAAATAGAAGGTCCGGTGCTACTTTGTTAGAACTTTTGACACGCACGGATAGTCTGTATGTTCACCGGAACTTTGTGACTTTCAGAACAATTAATAGAACGAACGGACAAGCAGTTAAACGTTGAATTCTCTGTTGCACATATCTGTGATTCGACTTAATGGATTCCGCACATTAAGACGAAATCGATTCATCTTGTTCCTACGATCAGATCCTGTATCAACGGGACCAACAAGAAATTTTTTTGTTTTTATCGCAACATCTCTATTTCATCATATTTAAAAAAAAAATCTTGAAAAACACACTCTAATAGGCGAAATTTCGGACCTCGCTGATGCACCCTGATGCTATGAATCAAGAACACAATTTTGTAAAGGAAAATGGTCAGGAGTGCCTCCAGTTCTCGCCAACATAACTAGCCTGCTCGCCAATCTCCTCTTCAATTCTAATTAGCTGATTGTACTTGGCTAACCGCTCTCCTCGGCAAGGAGCACCTGCTTTTATCTGACCTGTGGCAAGACCAACCGTCTAGCTGATGTATTTTCAGAAAAAGATTTATTCAAAATTTTCAAAAGACAGTATGTTTTGTTTCAGGTCAACCAAGGTCATTAAGTTGGACTTGGTCGACAAATTAAGTAACTTGGGTCATTAATTTGAACCAAGTAACTTAAGTGGATTTCTAAAAAACTGGCAAAAGTTGAGAAAAATCAAAGTTTTCATTGAAAAAGGTAAAGTGTGCCTCATTTGGATGTTCATCCGGACGGGTAGCCATACGCACGGATGGCAATGCGCCCGGGTGACCATACGCATATGTTGATACTATAAATAGAGGGTCAAAGAGTCAGTCAAAGCTATACGCACGCACAATACTCTTTCTCTCTCACACTTTGACTTTCTGATTTCGGAATTCTTTGCACGGATCCTTGTTTTCATTGGTTTGCACAACAATTACAATGGCAAAGGTATGTTTTTCTAACTCAGATCTGCAATAATCCATTGTTTAATATCTGTTCATCGCGTATCTGTTCTTTCGGAGCCTTAAATCTTAGATCTAGCCTGTGTTAGTTCGTTTTGTCATGAATAAATCATAGGTTTTTGTTCGAAATGCTTAGATCTAGAGTTTTACCGGTTTAATTTGTGTTATATCATGTTATAATCTGGTAGATCTGATGTTTGAACGGTACGTAGTGTCGGATAAGTTTTTGTGAAATTGACCTGTATATAGGACGTATTAGACATCATTGAACATAGGGTTTTGATCGCTTTAACATTCTCTGTGTAGATCTGTGTTCAATTTTAGATTTTGTCATAGAAAATTTTTGGTGTTCATAAACTGTTCTTCATCTGTGACTTGTATCCACACGACTTGTACGCGCGTATGGCAATCCGTGACAAGTCAGCATGTACGCGTGTATGGCAATCCGTGGCAAGGCCATGCTGTACGCACGTATTGCAATCCGTGGCAAAGTCATGCTGTACGCACGTATGGCAATCCGTGGTAAGGTCAGGCTTGTACGCGCGCATGGCAATCCGTGGCAATCCCATGTTGTACGCGCGCATGACAATCCGTGGCAATGAAATGTTGTACGCGCGGATGGCAATCCGGGACTATGTTATGTTGTACGCACGGGTGGCTATACGCGGTATAGACAAGTTGTCCGCACAGACAACTTATCCGCACGGACAAGTTATACGTACGGATAACCTTTCAAGTGTCATACCATACAACAAGTCTTTCTTTAACAGAATATTTTGAGATCCCAAAATTTTTAAAAAGTGAATAAAATTTCTGCAGGATTGGGATAAAGCTCATAATATATATTGTGTATTGGATGAAGTGTATACCGAAAACACAATAGTTCAAGATGTTGCAAAATTCTTGAGGGAAAGTAGAATATCTAAGGCCTTAACTGATAAGACAGTAACTTATGAATCTCATGTGAAACGATTTTGGAGTGCTGCAAGATACGAAGAAAGTGATAAGACCATTTATTCTTCTGTATCAAAGAAAGATGAGAGTGGAAAAGATGTAGATTTGGAGATGAAGGTGACAGTTGGTGTTATAAGGAGAGTGTTGAATTTAGGAGACAATGATAGTGACCCAACCATAGTTTCTGAACGTTTAGTAAAAGGATTGTGGTGTAGGATGGGTTTTGCTGGTAGTGTGAATGGAAGGATGCAGAAGACAAGTTTTAGCCACGCTTATAAATTCATGGCTCATTGTGTGCTTCATGCTTTGTCACACAGAAAAGGTGGATATGATGAAACTCAAGACTATATCATGAATATCATTGCTTGTCTTGTACTGAACAGACCGTACAATATCTCTCAAGTAATTTTTGATCACATGTCTGAGAATGTAAAGGATGGAAGCAAGAGGTTCCTTATGTATCCTAGGTTTGTACAGATGTTGATAGATGATCAGTTTAAAGGATTAGAAAAGAGAAGTAATGACATTTTGGGCTTAAGGCACATGACACCTGACACAATCAGCAGGTTGATCAAAGGTCCAAATCCTGGAGCAAAGAGAATGATCTGCAAAATTTCAAATCCAAACTATGTAGCTCCAGAGAATGATGCGTGGAGACATGAAGACAGCAATTCCGATAATGAAGATGACAAAATGAGTTTATTCTATAAGAAGGATACAAGATGGTGGTGTATTAAAGATGGAAAGAGAAAGAGAACTCCAAAGACGTCCCCTGCAGTTTCTATTCCAAAGATTGTAAAAAAGGGTATTGTGAAAGGGGGAGTCATAAGGAAATTAGAATTTTATCTTGTGAAAATTTCTAATAAATTTGTCAAACATCTGTTTTGCAGGGTCTTCTGGAAAACAGCAGCACAAGTTGATAGATGAAACAGTTTTGGAACCATCAACAGTTATTCAAGAAGGTGCTGAATTGTTATCACAATCTCTTCAAAGTTTCTTAAAGAAGAATGAGGATGCTGCTCAAGGTGTCAAAGATCAAGAAAGTATTAAAGATCAAGAAGGAGTTGTTCAAGATCTTTCAAGTGATGATGATTCTGAAACCACAATATCAGAATCTGAACTTGATCCACTTACTCTTGGCAAAGGAAAAGTTAAGTTAAAGAAAAGGTCTCCAAAGAAAAAGAAAGGGTCAGACGAAGAAGATTCAACTTATGATCCTGAAAGTCCAAAGAAACAAATCAAGAAAAGAAAAGAAGTTGTAGCAGGTCTCATTCCAAGAAGTGTTCGAGCAAGAAAAGGCGAAAGTCAAGTTCAAAAGGAACATGATGGTAAAGATACTCAACATGTTGAATCTCCTCAACCACAAGAAACAGAAGCCGAAAAGCAGACTAGTCAAGATGACTATATTGAAGTTACTGATGCTGGAGTCTCATATTCAGAATTTCCAAAAGTACCAGAAACTATAGAGATTCCAGAATCGTCCTCACGGCCAAGAGATTCAGATGATTTCTTCAGCCATATGCCATCTGCTTCAGGTGATACTTTAGAAGATCTGAATTTTGATGATGATTTATTCAACAATGAAGCAGTGAGAGTTCTTGCAAAGAAAGTCAAAGATCTTGAGAAAGAAAAAGAAAAAGCTGAAAGTGAACGTAATCTTTTATCAAAGCAAGTGAACAAGATAATGAAAGCTCATGATCAACTTAGAACGGTGTTAATCCAGGATGAACGCACCATGAAGAAAATAAAGGAAGATGGTGAAAGTAATACTAAAGTGATTGAAGCTCTTTTGGCAGAAATTTCTTCATTGAACAAGAATCTCCAAGATGTAAATCAAACACTCAATCAGGTGGTCAGTGAAATGAGTGAATCTACTTCAAACGAAATGAAAACAATGAAGTTGGAGATGGAAGCCATGAAAGCTGACAAAGTGATGAAAGATGAACAACTCAAAATGTTATATTCTGTTGTGGAAAATCTTTTGAAAAAGGATGTTCATGCTGCTTACAATGAAAGTGAAGTAAGAAAAGTTGAAGAGAGAAGACTTGAAAGAGAACGAAGACTGGCTGAGGATGTTATCCAAAAGAACAAAAGTATAATTGAAGATGTTCAAGAAGCTGGTGGTTCTTCGCTTCAAGTTGATGCTGAAATGATTGATGCTGAACATGCTCAAGAACAACATGTTCAAGAACAAGTTGTTCAAGAACAAGTTGTACATGATCAAGATTTCATGTTGGTTGGAGAGCCTTCTCAAATCATTGATTCTGATGAAATCATTCGTAGAGTTGTTGTTGCACAAAAGAAGAAAAAGGGGAAAGAAGTGTTACTACTTGAATGGAAGACAAAGCAGTTTGTTCTTGTTGGTAAAGCTTCTACTGTGCCAGTCAACGTAAAAGATGGTCTTTACAGAATGAAAGTTATGAAAAGGAGAAAAGAAGCGAAGAAGGCTCGGGGTGAAGAAGTTAGTGATTCTGATGAAGAACTTCTTGTAGATGACGAAGAAGATGAAGATGAGGAGAAAAACGACGATGATGAGAAAGACAATGATAATAAGAAAGATGATGATGATAAGAAGAATGATGACGATGATCAAGGTTCGTCAGGATTGATTGTGAAGAACCCTATTGATGAACAAAGGATAGAGGAGTTTCTGAATGATCAGATCAACGAACAAGAAGATGATGATCATCAAGAAACTTCCACTTCTGGAAAGCAACACTCGGATCAGGTATTCCTCTCAAATCCCACTGTCATTTTCTTACAAGATAAAAGTCAAGAAGTGATTGAGGTTAGAAGAACAAGGGAAGAGATGTTAGAGGAATTGGGTTTGCAAGAAGGTAAATTTAAGTTCGATATTGAAGATGAGATTCCTGAAACTTCTGAAGATGTATTTGAGACAAGATATGCATTTGAAGCTGATAATTACAACGATGTAATCATTGAAGATGCCTCAGATTCATCTGATGATGAAGTTCGTTTTCATTATTCTGGGATTGATGCAACATTTCCTTCATTGTCGGAAATGTTTAAGGATCGAAATGAAGAGGAAATTAGAAGGAAGATAGTGGAGAAAGCGTCTGAAGAAGGTATTCCAAATACTATACCGAGAGAAAATCTTGCAGAAGAAAGAAAGAAATGATACAAAGTCATGCCAAAAGAGAGAAAGAAACTTCGGGCACTACAATTCTTTACACACGACAAAGAACTCTCTTGGGGTGACATTCTCTCATGGGGATATTTGGAAGACTTGAAAGTGTATGCAATCAGAAGAGAACAGGGAGTACAGTATTTTGAGTTCTTGTCTGATATCAAAACTCTACCCTGGTGGGATATAGATGAATTGGTAAAAACAAAGAACATCAAAGAATTCTACCATGGGTTAGATGTAAAGCAACATGATCAAAAGTTATGGAATTACGTGAAGCTGCAAGCTGAGAAAAGATATCCTGATTGGAAACCACACTTTCCTCAACAGATTGTCAGAATCTTAGAAAGTGGAGAAAAGGATATTACTCTGGATATCAAACCTCCAAGTTGTTTGAAGAATATGCCTTTAAGGGCGATGGAGCAAGATTTCCACGATGAGTTTGAAGGGTGGTTGTATAATCAAACTACAGCTGAAGCAATAATCTCGTTAAATAACAAGTCCACAGGAGAAGCTAGAAGGATATGTGTGTTAGATCCTATGTGGCTTGTCAACTGCTCGAAGAAGGATATCGATTGTCTGTTCTACAACAAGATAGTCTACGAGAGACTTGATAGAGAGCAAGCTTTGCAATATCAAAAGGTTGTGGATGTTTGTTTCGCAAAAGACATCAACTCTGGAAGATACTGGAAGACAAAATGGAGAGATCTAGAGATTGATGAGTTCTTGAAAGTATACAAGCGTGAACAACGTTTCAAGAAGATTGCTGAAAAAGCTGCTGAGAGGGGAAAACGTAAAATGGGGATCGTTCCTCCAACAGATCAAACACCAATCGAATCTGAAGAAAACAAAATTCCAAGATGGGAACAGAAGCGTGATGGAGATCCTGTCTACAGACATTGGTGGTTGACTGAGGGAAGACAAAAGAGAAAAAGAATGTTGGAGGAAAAGGCACAGAAAAGAAGAGAAAAAGCGCGCGAGCGAAGACGCAGCAAAAGGAATTAAAGACTATGCTGGAAGGTACTACAGCTACATCCGAGGGGGAGTCTGTTAGTACATTACGTCTGTATCTTCCGTCAGCATGTAGTCATATTTTGTATTCTGTGTTTATGTTTATTGTCTGAATGTATGTATGTAGTTAGCAGGACAACTCAGGAATAGGTTCTGTATGTAAAAGTGTTGTTTGGGACAAGTTCAACTCGTGCGGATGGCAATACGCACGTATGGCAATACGCACGGATGACTTATCCGCACGGATAAGTCATACGCGCAGATGACCATATGCACGGGTGAGTCATACGCACGGGTAGCCCACCCGCACGTACAACACTTGTTAGCTTCCTGAGTTTGTCTATATATAGAAGGTCCTGTGCTACTTTGTTAGAACTTTTGACACGCACGGATAGTCTGTACGTTCACCGAAACTTTGTGACTTTCAGAACAATTAATAGAACGAACGGACAAGCAGTTAAACGTTGAATTCTCTGTTGCACATATCTGTGATTCGACTTAATGGATTCCGCACATTAAGACGAAATCGATTCATCTTGTTCCTACGATCAGATCCTGTATCAACGGGACCAACAACTCCAATATCATACGACCGAATGAAAAAAAAATTTAGGTCGGTTCGACGGTTTAGGTCGCTCCATGAAAACTATATTTGATTAAACATATTTAAATTCGAAAGCTTGAATATATTTATCAGAACTACCTTTAATAAAACATACATAATGAGCCCGACCCGAATCCATACAATACACATAATAACACATATATAAAGCTAGAAATTCTTACGAACTTAGAAGTTGATTACTTCCATGTTTAAAGCTCATATCACAAATTAGCTAATCCAAAGATGGAACCTCACCAGGCTCCACATTACAACCATATGGCAACCACTTCACCTATCAAGAACCTCTATGGCAAATCTTCAATATAATATAGACAAAAGTACTTAATCTCCACCCCTTCATCTTTCAACAGTTTCTGTGACTTATGTGCCTCTTCGACCATCATACAAGTACGAATCCAATGAAATCTTGTGTTTCAATCTTGGAATTTGTACAAATACATGTGACTTTTGCACATATCAACTCTCGTTCGATTTCGAGCTCTAAATCGCTTTCTGGAAAGTTATACGCGAACTGATGCGTAAACATAATCAGTTTAACGCGAAAAACACTCTGGAATAGTGACATAGGCTTAACATACCTTAAATAACCATTACATAACTTAGAAATAAGTTTTGGAGGGTTTGGTGTGTTGAAATCAAGTTTATTCGATCGCAGAGACTATTCACGTCAAACTGCGAAAGTATTCCGATTCGTACAGTAACGTACACTCCGGAACATGATCATAAGTTAAACATACCATAAATATCCTTTACATAGCTTAGAAATAGGCTTTGAGGGGTTCGGTATGCGAAAATAAACTTATTTGATCAAGCAGGGACTAAAAGCGTCAAAAAATGCATAAGTTTACATTTTCGCGCATATCTTACGTTATGAACATATCCAGACATCCAAAAATTCTTGTAATCATTAAAATATTTTATTTTAGTGATTGGCATGCTAAAATTTCCATTCGTCGTGTAATTTGGATCATTTTTCGCGTCCGTTCGTGTTTCGTCGTAATTAACCAAACAACGTTATCTTACGAGCAAACGAACTGACATCCGAGGTATTTTCAAGCATATTTCATGACCCCTATACTTAAACTTCATTATTAATCCTTGAAAATGGGTTAACGGGTTTAAACGCGTCGAAAATGGCTTAAAAGTGCTGCAAGGACCATTTTTGCCAGTTTTCAAAACTTTCTGGTTCTGGTGTGTGGTGGCGTAGCGCCACCCCAAAGGGGTGGTGCCGTGACGCGACGCCACAGCCTAATTTTGGCAGAAAATCCATTTTCAGCAACTAGTTTGAACTTGAGGGTCTTTCATGCAACTTTCTCAATACGATGAACTAGTTTTGGAGCTCCCATTGTATACAAAACCATGTTCCACAAGTGTATGGCTAGTATTGAACCTTGATTCTTGCAAAAAAAAACTTGTCATGATCTTGTTAATCCAAGCTTACTATAAATAGAAGTGGGTTCTTCACTTCATTCCTCACAATTTGATCTCAATTCTTCTCTAAGTTGAAGCTCTCGCTTGTGAAGCTTCATACCTGAGAATTTTGAGTTCAAATCTTCATTGCTTAGACCTTTTGTAAGATTCTTTCATACTTTTCATGTATTTCAAGCATGAAAGTCGAACAGTGTTTGACTTTCTGCTTTGACCATGAATTGGTCAACACAAAGTTCGTTTGAACTTTGCAACGTGAGCGTAATCACGATGGTTATAGTCCCTTGTGACTATACCTACTAATTACCACGTTGATTAGTCGTAGTAACGAGTCAAAGTTTCGGTCAAAATATGTGTTTATGCGTATTTTGCAACAAAACTATTTTTGGGTATCAAAACCCTTTGTTTTCATATCAAAATTGTTTTCTAACTTAGTTAAACATGTTTTAACATGTTTAACTCGTCACTTTTAGTTTAGTGCTTATATAGGGTCGTAAGATAAGCGGTCTAAACAACCGCTTAGACTTTCGAACATGACCCGTTTCGTCGATCGTTAGGATCCGACCAAACATATTTTGTGACCATAGTTGTATAGGGAATAAGCTTCCGAGGTTATACCTTATGGTCACTTCGTTTAGTTAGTTGTATGATAGGTAGTTTATATGCCTTCGGAAACTGACCAAAATGCCCTTTCTGCGCATAATTTCATGTTAAGCATATGTAACTAAATTTTTGCCATATAAACTAATTATTAAACATGTTAGGGCATATACTACTTGTCATAGGACTAGTTAGGCTACTCGTTTGCGCTTTCGTGCAAATGACGCGTTAAAGTAGCATAAGCTACCTAAACGGGTCATATCGGGTCATAAGCACTTAGCTTAGGTTCTGATATAGAGTGTAGGCTTTGTTAAACCATATCACATGAGTTCCAATACTCAGTTGGTTTACGAAACCTCATTTTATCCGATCTTCCGATTTAGGTCCGGTTTATTAACGTAGTTACCTATATTAGGTGCTGATTGATTCTGTGATCCTTTTAGCATTGTTTGGTTGTTATATCAAGACTTCTAAGCAATATCAAGTGAGTACATAGTCCCCTCTTTTACTGTTTTTAGATATTTTGGGGTGATTCATATGTGCCTACTTGTTACTTTCGTGTTTTTCGTGCTTTCATGACATATACTCGCTATGTTCATTAGTACGCATATAGTACATGATTTCATTTATGCTTTGCTATGTATGTTGATTGAGCATGCTAGCACATTGATTTCATAAACACTTTTGTTACATATGTTCACTCAGCATATGGACACCTTGATTTACATTACATTTCTGCTTCGTATGTTTATTTAGTATACTTAGTACATTGTTTTCACATAACATGCTTACATTTGGTATGGCATTTGGTTTGTTTAACGAAAGTAAAATACGTTCATTAACATTGATCACGCCGCTCGGTAGTATGTAGTGGTACCATAGGACTTGACAACTCCCATTCCTGGAATCCTAGGTTTGTTTGGACATAAAGAATGACAAAATCCGAAAACATATTGATAAACCTTTAACTTGTTAAGGGTTTGTCCTTCAGTCTCAAGGCTTGAATGTAGACCTAAAACATTACCGTATAAATGTATGTATCAATAAAGCATGGTTTTATTTTGCAAAACATAACTTTTGACTTAAACTACGATTTATTCAAATACATTGTTTTGTACATTTTACCTATGGATTAAGTTGATACTCTCGCTTGCCATACATAACATTTGATTATCATGAACATTTTGATATTAGTTTAAACAAGACATTTAGGTGGTTTATTTTGATATGTGATTTAAATAATGAGGCGTGTGTAATATGATAAAAGCATGGTGGATACGCCGCTGGTACTTCCTATATATAAGTGCTTTTATGATATTACATATCGAAGCGTTATCTAAATCATTTCAACAAGAACATGTTACATTTTACACAAATAACATATTTTTATAAGACATGGTTTTACAAACGACATATTTCATAAAATTTCATTTTTACTTGGTTATTTACTTAACCGAGCATTATTCTTTTATATCATTTGATTGTCTAACCGATTTTTGTATGATTTATAAATGAAAACACTTTTATAAGGTTCATGACTACTTTTTGTTAAACATTTCTTTTAAATTTACAAGTCATGAATCCTGCATCAACTAAACCTATGTATCTCACAGGCATTTTTATGCTGACGTACCTATTTTCACATGTGTTTCAGGTGCCTTGTTAGATGATCATGATGCAAATATAGGACTGGACGAGGCCTTAGTGACATAAAACTACGAAAGACAGTTTAATTCCTGTTGTGGTTCTTAAATTCTTAATCAATGTAAACATTTTAATTCAATAAAACAAAACTTCGATTACCATGTGTTATGAAACAATGATTCTGTTACGACACTCCCCGACGTTTCCGCCGCAATTTGTTGTTTTAACGCGGTCGAGGTGTGACAAAAGAGTTGGTATCAGAGCCCATGGTTATAGTGAATTAGGTTATTAGTAACACTTTGACCTAGTCTATAACCTTCCTAGGACCCCAACACAAGATCCTTGTGTTTAGATCTTAAAACAATACCGTCACCTACCTTTAGGCGACAACCACAACAAGAACACAAATTTCAAATCCGTTTTGAAAACCATTCATCTATTTTTAGATGGTTTATTATAAGGTTTTGAACCTTCGGAGTTTTTCAAAATCTAGTCAAAGTTTGGGTCTTATAATGTGAACACGTGCAATCTGGAAGGATGAATGTCTGTACCTCGAGTTTTCTGTCTAAGGCTAGAGTGTTCGTACAAATCCACATAATTGGACCTGTCACTCTTACCTGGGAACTCTTGGGGTGAGTGTCCACTTATAGGCTAAAGCATGTCTTCGCGATACATTAATATGACCCGCTTACTTTGATTTGTCACCATGTCGTTTATTTGCTTTAGGTAACAAACAAATGATCACAATCTTTATGCATTGTAGATATATTTAAACATTCTGTTTTGATTATCCGATAACATCTCACTTGTTTCCTCCCATGTCTTCCATTATCTTTAGGATGCCTCTTCATTACAACGACACTCAAATGTCCGAACGAGCTACTACGATTGCCCAACGAATAGGCATAGTAATCCAGAAGACTGCTGAAATAGCTATCGCCATGTCTCATCTCAAGGATGAAGCTACCCAAGAGACACCAAAAGAAACAAAAGCCAAGCCTTCACAAAAATCAAGGAAGCATAAAGCTTCAAAGAATCTTGCAGCGGTTGCACCAAATCAAGCAGGACCTTAACAGGTGACAACACCACCAGCTAAGAAGCCATACAATGGAACTGCTCCTTTGTGCAATCAATGCAATGGTCATTATCCGAATCAAACACTATGTTTCAAATGTACCCACTGTGGACGATGGGGACATTTGGTCAAAACATGCCATTTTGCTAATCAAAACAAAACTGTTGCAGATCCTACTGCTGCTCAAGCACCATACGAAGGAAAAGCCCCTTTGTGCAATCAATGTAACCTTCATCACCATGCCAGTGTCAAATGCCGAAAATGTTTGAACTGTGGACTTTTTGGTCATACGGCAAAAGTCTGTCGTTCAGCCACTGCTCCAAACCATGCTATTCAGAACCCTATTCAACTTCAAGCAGATCCAACACAAGCTCATTTTCCGCCTGTTACTTGCTACAACTGTGGTGAGATGGGTCATTTCAGGAACAAATGCCCAAAGCTTGTCAATGCAAATGTGACCCATGAATGAGCATCTGGCTGACTAGAAGATGATGCTGCTTTGAAATAACTAGAATCTTATGCTTTTGTTTCTTTTGTTTTCCTTGAACTCTGAAACAAGTTGGTTGGTTTATAAATAAATTGTTGTTCACGATTCTGATGTACAAAAACAAATGTAGTTACATATGTCTATGACATACCCCTATGAGATCGACACCAAGGAACTATGTTCTTTGCAAAACAAACTACTCTTGTAGATCTCCCACTCAGGTGATCGCTCATGATTTCCATGAACATCCTAAATACTCGATTCATTCTAGGGAATAAAGTACTAGGTATAACTCTGGACAGATGCTCAAAGTACCACTTTAAATCCTTGTTTGGATGTTTAAGGGGTACTTCTCATAAGTTCTTCAACAGTCTCATGCGATATGTCTATGTACATATCACTACATTCTTGTTTCCATAACAACATACATAATATAGGTTTTCAAAACATCCTTCATGATTTCAAAGACATTTCTTATGATTTAAAAACATTTTAACTATTAGAACCCTTCAAAATATTTTCGACACCGTAAAATAATTAAAGTATCCCTATACGTCCTACAATACACCTCGTACACGAAAACGGACCACGAATACCTTCAATATTATAAAAATAAAACAAAAACAAAATTAAAAGGGTCGTCGTGTGGTGCGACGCCCTTGGCTACTTCAGTCGCGGGGCGCGACGGCATAGCCACCAGGCTTAACCTGGTGCCGCCACGTGTCAGACTCGTGTCGAAGCTACCCTAGCTGGCGTCGCGGGCCGCGAAGACCTTCGTGGTTTCCGTCGCGGGGGGCGACGATAAGTCTGACCAGCCCTATAAATGGATTCGCAAGGCCTTCAGTCCAACTCGCTCACACTTCTTTCTTTCTCTAGAATTTCTGAAAAGTAAACATAATTTCCGAGCATAATACCCCCCTAAATAACGAAGTTCTGCCCAGTTGTAAGTATCATAACCCCGGTTACGTATTAGATAAGCTGCCCGATTGATCCAGGGTTCCGTAACGGCTGTCGAGGTTCTGCCCGGCGTAGTCGTTGGAATGCCGTCTCGGGGAGGGTATTACTAATGTAAATATTGGGTTATTATACTAACGCGTGTGCAATTGTGTATTTAATAGATAATCACCAGGAAATCCTTAAGGAAAACCCTAAGACAACAATGTGAGTAATCTCCTTTTTGCAAACTGTTTTTACAAAACCGCATATGATTAACATTATATTAAACAGTGATTGAGTATTTGTATTCTACAATTATCGTCGGTATGTTGGGGTTTTGTATACAAAATTTGTTACTACATTGTGAGTAGTAACATGACCACAAGTCGGGTTGGCAGTACCGCGGGTGGTAATTAAAGTAGATGGAAACAAATGTAATTGTGCGACCGCCCTCAATACTGTACAATGGTTTTACTTAACTTGATTAAACTAAGATTCACTCACCAGTATTTCCCACTGACAAAATGTTTTTAAACGCGTTTCAAGTAACAAAATGTGAAAGCCAAATAGAAGCCAGTTGGACAGCACTGAAGGCTTGGAAAAAGTGGCTATAAAAGTTACCTGAATAAAGAGATGTTTTTATTAAATAAAATAGGGTTTATCCCTATGAAAATATGTGTACTTAAAACTTGGGATTTTCCCACATGTTTAATATTATAAAAGTGTGGTATTTTACTCTGATAAAATATTTACTAACTACAGTCCTGATGTAATTTCCGCTGCCAAAATTATAAACACCGATACCACCGAAAATGGCCGCAGCCGCCCATTCCTGGGTAAGTAGGGGACGGGGGTTGCGACATAAGGTGGTATTAGAGCTAAGCCACTGATTCAGCCACAGAAGTGTTCTGGTGACACCAAAATATTATTTAAGATGTTAGGAAATTTTCTACAGAAATATGTGCATATCTGTATTTTATTGTTGTGTGTTATTTGACTATTTGTTAGTTTACAGTATGAGCGATCAAGGACCCTCCGATTCCTATCGTCAGTTGTCTAGCTCACCTCAAAACGAAGGTACCTCTTCACAGCCTACCCTCTCAGGGTATTTAGCTGACAATGAAGATGGGATATTCGTGTTTAAGGCTCAGTCTGAAGAGCCATTCCCTCCTAAAAAGAGAGGATGGTTCAGTAGGGGAGCACATGAGAGTAGGAAGAGAATGAAAAAGTTACAACAGCAGCGAGTTCTAGCAGCCGCTAAGAGAGAAACAGATGCTCACACCCAAGATATGCTTAATAGGAGTTTAGCAAATTTCCATATCTTAGCAACCACAGCTGCAGACTGAAACCTGGAACAACTCATAGCACCTCAACCATTACCCTTGTTTCCCACACAACCAATGGAGATTGAAGTCAACCCAGAAAACCAAATCCCAGCACCAGCCTTTGACCCCACTGAGATACCTAGAGTACCAACACCCAATCCCTTAGACCCAGACTACGACCCGTGGTTCGATGATCATAGGGATTATTAGCAACGTTACCCCATATCAGAAGAACCCATGCCAAACCTAGCTGCTTACCCAGGTCTGGACCCTCTAGATCCCTATTATAATAATGATGAATACATTAGGGAAATCCTAGAGAATCCATATCCTCAAGAAGAACCCATGCCACAGTACCCAGATCCAATACCAGCACCTACACCCCCAATGAGTGCAGAGAATGTGCAAGAACTCCAAACCTTTGGTGAGGAGATTCTAGAAAGTAGCGAGAGGATGAGGCAGGTCGGAGAACGACTCGTCTGGAAGTACGACGAGCGTAATATGGAGTTCTGGATGAACCCATATCAGTGATGGTGGTAATAATAATAATAATAATAAAATAATGATAATATATCTATCGTAGTATAGACCACTTTGTGGTTAGTAATGCATATTAGTATTGTAATTTTAAATTCCAGTTCTAGTTTGTATTCGATGCATACTATATAAGAGAGAGTAAGTCGCAATGATCTACGTTTTTTATCAATATGTGTGTTATGTGATTGTTTGCATTAAATATTATTTCGTAATATTAATAATTGGCAAATGTTTAAAACTCAGATGGACAACGAAGTGAACCAGGAAAACCAGAACAATGAAAACCAGAATAACAATGAGAACCCGAATAACAATAACAATGGAAATCAAGTGGATAATAGTGCCATCCAACACATAGTGGCACAAGGGATTATAGATGCAATGCCATTTATTATTCAAACGGTTAAGGAAGCTGATAATAAAAGTAAAAATGACAGTAAGCGACCCACTAAACCCGATCACAATGTAAACAATAGACCCATACTTCAAGTGCCCATTCCCAAAAGAAGAAGAACCATGTCTTATGGTTGTTCTTATAAAGAATTCTGGTCTTGTAAACCAATGGAATTCTCGGGCAATGAAGGGGCCATTGCAACTCTATGCTGGATAGAAAAGACTGAGGCTGTCTTGAAAATAAGCAAGTGCGCGGAAGAGGATAAGATAATGTTTGCTTCCAATATGTTTAAGAACTCAGCCTTAGAATGATGAATACTATCCTCCAGTCTAGAGGAAGTGACAGGGTTTACAATATGGAATGTGAGGAATTTAAGAATATGGTAGAAAGGAAATTCTGCCCTCCCAATGAAAAAGAACATATAGCAAATAAGTTCCTAAACCTTAGGATGACTGGAGTGGATAGTAAGGGATACACTACGTTATTCTTTGAATATGCTAGAATAGTACCAACCCTTGCATCACCTGAACCAGTATTAATCTCCCGTTACATCTGGGGATTAATCAGTGAGATTAGGCATGTAGTCAAGGCAGCTAGACCTCAAACTATAGAAGAAGCTGTAGAACTAGCAAACACCTTGACTGATGAATTAGTTCGTACACGAGAGGAGGACCAAAGGAGGAACCTAGCTCAAAAGCTTACCCAGGAATTCCGCTACGGTAATTCCAACCATGGGAAAAATATAGGTTCTACTTCTGCACCTTACTGTAAAGCCTGCAAGAAGAAGCATTCAGGAAGATACTCCACCTACTGCAATTTCTGCAAGATACCAGGGCACAAGGAAGAAGATTGCAGGAAGAAACCTAATAATGGAATGTGCTTTAACTGTGGAAAAAAGTCATATCAAGCCATACTGTCCAAAACTAGCTCCAGCCCCAAATACCAAGAATACTGAAAATGTTAGAGCATTTGTTCAGACCGCAGAAGAAGCAAAGATGATCCCGGGCGTGATCACCGGTACGTTTTTAGTTAATGATGTTTTTGCTAAAGTATTATTTGACTCTGGTGCAAACCAAAGTTTTATTAATACTTCATTTTGAAAACTTCTCCATTGACCATTAACTAAACTCCCACAAGAATGTCTCGTAGAGACAGCAAATGGAGAAATCATTAAGATTTCTAAAATCTTGCAGGGAGCAAGAATAGAATTTTTAAATAAAAAATTTATTGCAAATCTATACCCAATGAATCTTGCAGGATTTGATGTTGTATTAGGAATGGGTTGGTTAATAGCCAATAAAGCCAGTATTTTATGTGATCAAAAGTCAATCCAAGTAAATTCACCAAATGGTGAAAAGATCACAATTAAAGGAGATAAACCCTCTAGATCTACGAAATTCATCTCTATAATGAAAACAGCCAGTTATGTAAGAAAAGGATCATTAGTGTATTTGATTTCCATAATCATTAACACTAAAGGAAAAGAATTAAAAGATATCCCTGTAGTATCTCAATTTTCAAATGTATTTCCAGAAAAGTTACCAGGGCAACCTCCAGACAGAGAAGTTGAATTCAGAATCCACTTGCTACTAGGAACAACCCCAATTACCAAAGCACCTTACCATTTGGCACCCACAGGAATGCAGGAACTGAAGAAACAGTTAGACGAATTGTTGGAAAAAGGATTCATACAACCAAGCTCACCGCCTTGGGGAGCACCGATTTTATTCGTTAAAAAGAAGGACGGATCAATGCGTATGTGCATTGACTACCGTGAATTGAACAAGGTCACAATTAAGAATCGGTATCCATTACCAAGAATCGATGATATGTTCGACCAGTTGCAAGGAGCATGATTTTTCTCTAAAATCGATTTACGATCAGGATATCATCAATTAAAGGTACAGGAAGAGGACATTCCTAAGAACACTTTTAGAACAAGGTATGGCCATTATGAATTTACTGTCATGCCATTTGGTCTAACCATTGCCCCAGCCGCATTCATGGACATGATGAGCCGAATATGTAAGCCATATTTGGATAAATTCATAATTGTCTTTATAGATGATATTATTATTTACTCTAAAAGCAAAGAGGAACATGCAGCGCATCTACACGCACTTCTAAGTCTATTGAGAAAAGAAAAGCTTTATGTAAAGTTTTCAAAGTGCGAATTTTGGTTAGAACAGGTACAGTTTCTTGGACATCTAGTTAATCATGAAGGAATTCATGTGGATCCCACCAAGATCGAGGCGATTACTAAATGGAAAACCCCTGAGTCACCAACCGAGGTTAGAAGTTTCTTAGGATTGGCCGGTTATTATAGAAGATTTATTCGAGATTTTTCTAGAATAGCCATTCCCTTAACTAAGCTAACCTGTAAATCTGTTAAGTTTGAATGGGCACCAAAACAAGAAGAAGCCTTTAGAATCCTTAAGCAAAGATTGACCAATGCACCCATACTAGCATTACCAGAAGAAACTAAAGATTTTGTAATTTATTATGATGCTTCTAAATTTGGTTATGGATGTGTGTTGATGCAACGTCAAAAGGTTATAGCCTACGCCTCTAGACAACTTAAGAATCATGAGGAGAATTATTCAACCCATGATTTAGAATTAGGAGCCATAATCTTTGCCTTGAAAATTTGGAGACATTACCTTTACGGTAGTATGTTTACCACTTTCACCGACCATAAGAGTTTAAGGTATGTTTTCGGGCAAAAGGAGTTGAATATGAGACAAAGACGCTGGATGGAAATACTTAGTGATTATGATTACAATATTCAGTACCATGCAGGAAAGGAAAATGTAGTAGCTGATGCTTTAAGTCGAAAATATCACGAAAAACCAAAAAGAGTACGTTCACTTAAACTAAATCTGCAAGTAGACTTAAATGAACAAATTAGAAAGGCACAAGAATCAGTAATCAAGGAAGATACTGAAAAATTGAAAGGAATGATTAAGGAACTAGAACAAGGAACATATGGAATTTGGAGATTCCATAAGAAAAGAATGTGGATACCCTAATCAGGAAACCTACGCCACCGTATATTAGAATAAACCCATAAATCTAAGTATACGATTCATCCTAAAAGCGATAAGATGTATCAAGACTTAAGAATGAATTTCTGGTGGATAGGAATGAAAAAGGATATAGCAGCATATGTTGCAAAGTGTTTAACCTGTTCACAAATCAAAGCTGAACATCAGAAACCCTCAGGTTTGTTACAACAACTAGAAATGCCAGTTTGGAAATGGGAATTAATAACAATGGAATTTATTACTAAATTACCCAAAACAAGAAAAAGTAATGATACAATCTGGGTAATTGTAGACAGGCTAACTAAGTTAGCTCATTTCCTACCAATGAAGGAAACTTTCAGTATGGAACAATTAGCTAAATTATATGTAAATGAAATAGTTTAACTACATGGAATTCCTTTATCAATTGTTTCTGACAGAGATAGTCGTTTTACATCTCATTTTTTGGACAAGTTTCCAAAAAGCAATGGGAACCAAGTTGAATCTAAGCACCGCTTATCATCCTCAAACAGACGGACAAAGCGAAAGGACAATTCAAAGCATCGAGGATATGCTTAGAGCTTTTGTAATTGATTTCGGAGGTAATTGGGACGATCACTTATCATTAATAGAATTTTCTTATAATAACAGCTATCACACAAGTATCAATGCTGCACCATTCGAAGCACTTTATGGACGAAAGTGCCGAACTCTAGTCTGTTGGGCAGAAATTGGAGAAAAGCAACTATCCGGACCTGAGATAGTACAAGAAACAACTGACAAAATCATTCAAGTCAAGGAACGATTGAAAGCAGCACGTGATCGACAAATGAGTTATGCAGATAACAGACGAAAGCCATTGGAATTTCAGGTAGGAGATAAAGTATTATTGAAAGTCTCTCCTTGGAAAGGAGTGGTAAGATTCATAAAAAGGGGAAAGCTAAGTCACATGTATGTTGGACCTTTTGAAATTATTAAAAGAATAGGACCTGTAGCCTATCAGCTACAACTGCCAGAGGAAATGGTAGGAATACATGATGTATTCCATGTATCTAATCTCAAGAAATGCTTAGCTGATGAATCGCTGGTAGTACCTCTTAAGGATACATAAGTAAATGAACAACTTAAATTTGTAGAAAGGCCTCTACAGATTGAAGACAGAAAGGTCGAAAATCTCAAGCATAAGAAATTAGTTCTGGTTAAAGTAAAATGGGACTCCAAAAGAGGACCAGAATACACTTGGGAGCTTGAATCAGAAATTCAAAGGAAATATCCACACTTGTTCCAGTAGGTCTTGAGGACGAGCTCTAAAACAAGGTAGGAAGGATATAACAACCCTCAAAATATTTTCGACACGCTAAAAATAATTAAAGTATCCCTGTACGTCCTAAAATACACCCCGTACACGAAAATGGACGCCGAATACCTTCAATATTATAAAAATAAAAAAAAGAAATTAAAAGGGTCGTCGCGGGGCGCGACACCCTTGGCTACTTCAGTCGCGGGGCGCGACGGCCTGGCCACCAGGCTTAACCCGGTACCGCCACGTGTCGGACTCGTGTTGTAACAACTCTCATCAAAAAGTACTATTTAGTATTTTAATTATCTGATTAGGAAACCCTAATTGAGAAACCCAAGTGATTCTGCACAAACCCTAAAATTTTCAGAACAATCAGAATCAGGATCAGGGCCCCTAAAACTCAGGGGGGGTAAACCCTATTCGGTAAAATCCACACAGTTTGCTGTCAAAAATTAAAAATCACACGAAACCAACTCAGCCAAGCTACTGGGACACGAAGCAAACCTAGGGTAGACTAGGGCCTGTCGCGCCACGCGACAGGAACAGGAGAACCCCTCGCGTGGCGCGAGGGGGACGATTTTTCAAATATAAATAGGTTGCTGTGGGACTTGATTCTGGACGTTGATGCGACGTTTAGATTCCAAATTCACTCCGAGTTATTATAGAAATAGTCTAAAAACACACACTGCTCACGAAGTGCTGCCACAATTCAGGGTAATAACTCAATCGCTGCTACGATTCAATGTCCGATCGATTAAACTATCCAATGGATGTTTAAGTGCTGCCCACATTAGGGTTTATGCTTTGTCATTCGTCGTTAAATCGATGGATGTTTAAGTATCGCACTTTGTCATTCGTTGTGAAGGTTGTAATCTCATGAGTTGTCGTAAATGCTGTATTAAGTTACTAACCTAGTTTGTGTGCTTGATTATTTAAACTAGGTTATCGAGGCTAATCAGTAGAATAAGCTCTGTTAAATCTGCAATGTGAGTCATTCTCTTTTTATCAAATTACTTTCCAAAAGCATGTTTATTTTCAAAGATTATAATTACAGGGATTAAGTCTATGTAATCTGAAATTACTGCCAGTATGTGGGGGGGATGTGCACATAGCTACTAATTATTTATCACTTGTGGGTGAACGGACCCAGCAAGTGATATGTCCACAGTCACAAGTCCGGTCAAGTGACAACTGGATCAGTTAATTTAAAAGATAGAGACATTGTAATCGCTCTTAATACTGTAAATTATAACAAACGTGTCGTTTTAGTAAATAGAATGATTCACTCAGTATTTCCCGCTGACAAAACCTTTTTCAAACATGTTTCAGGTGATCTGTTGTGATCCTGGAAAAGTGCAGTGAAGCACTATCAGCTTAAGAAAGTGGCTCAGTATAAATAAAGAAATGTGTTTTGAAAATAAAAGATTTCTTCGTGAAATCTCAGTATTGTAAATTATCAGGTTTTATCCCGAATTGTGAAATAAAATAATCGGGAAATATTACAGTTTTTAAAAGATCCTGAAGAAACTTCCGCTGTTAAATAAATACCACGGGAATTTCTGTCCCGCGGCTCCTGAAACGGGTCAAACCGGGTCGGGGGTCGTGACAGAAATAAGGTGGTATCAGAGCCACTGATTTAAGCGTATTAAGTATTTAGAAATACTTAATTTTACTGATTGCCAATTATGTGATTCTGTGTTTATTAACTGATTATTTGTTAATTACAGTATGGGTAAACAAAAGCTGTCAAACATCTATCTTAAACTAGATAGGTCATCCCACGAGAAGGGAAGTTCATCTCAAACAAAACCTTATGTAATTCCTGAAGAAGGAATATTTGTCCGTAAGGCACATTACGAGGAACCACTTTCTCCTAATAAAAGAAGTTTGATTATTAGGAAAAGTCAGGAGGAAATAAGGAAAAACCGAGAGAAGAAAGTGAAACAAGAAACCCAGGATTTAATCAATAAATCACCTTGGGAGGACAAATTAGATGAGAAATGGGCAAATCTTTATATGTTAGCCACAGTAGCAGAAAATGCAAATCTCTAAGTACTCAAAAGTTTTAGCACTTTTAATTTCCAGAAACCTTATTTAGTAAATAAATAAGTTACAGTAAATCGTAGTATAATTTACTTGTCAGTTGTTTTATGTATGCAATAATATTTACGGGTTATCTATAAAATGTTGTTTTAACATTTGGTATGTATTTTGCATATCTGCTAAACAGCATGAATGAGATATCGGAAGGTTTAGAAAATCTTAACCTCTATCCCGTTAAGATAGAAGTTTCCAAGGAATTCACCGGTTACTTCGCTGACAAAGAAGAACCCATGGAAATTGAATCCAAACCACCGGCAAAACCTAAACCCAAGAAAAGAAACAGATTTGTGGGCTAGAGGCGTGTACGAAGGAAAAAGCCAGCAACAAGAAAGGTTACTAAAATTGAAGAACCAAAAGACAAAGGAAAAGGGGTAGAAATTGAGGAAAATATTAATCAAATAGAGATGGAAACTGAGAATAGTTGTAAGCAAACAGAAAGAGAAGTCGGAGAGAGTTCTCATCGGACCTGCCGATGGAAACCTTGAAGCAGAAACAGAAAATGACTCATTGGGAAGTGTTAGATCATGAATTAGTAATGAGTGATCTCATCGGACCTGCCGATGGAAACCTTGAAGCAGCTAATCCAAACCTTATATTTACTGAAGAAGATCTTTTCAGTTACCCACTAGAAGCTCAAATCCCAATCAATCTGGAACCTGCTATTCCAGATCCTATTGTCCAACCTCAACCATTACCCGTAGAATTAGATGAATGGTGGACAACCGATTGGCAATACCAAAATCTTTTAAACAACCCTGATACATTTTTCCCACAAGTTGACCCAGAACCTCCACTATACCCAACCATGAGCCCGGAGAATCTTACTGAACTTCGCCTCTGGGGCGAAGAGTTGATTGATGCAGGAAATCGAATTAGGGATGTGGGAGAAAGAGTTACTTGGAAATATGACGAAAGGGAGCGTCGTTTTTAAGAAATTAGCTGACCAGATAAATGAGAAGTTTGCAAGAATATGTGTGAATAAATAAACATAATAACCAGTATGTGTAAATAACTTAACAATAAAACGTTGTATGATAATCGTGTGTACGAGGCATAATATAATATATAAAAATGAAACTTGTGAAATTGATAATTTTGATTATACATGTTAATGTGATTAGGTGCAAACTGTTTTATTATATTCGTATTTATACTAATTATTTACATAAAATTTATTATCAGATGTCAAACATTGGTAATGAACCAGTAAATGAGGTTAATCAGTCTGAGCAACATCCAGGAGATCAATATATGACTCGGCAAGATATCGAAAATATTATTGCTCAAGGGATAGCTAATGCTATTCCAGCATTCGTTGCTGCTATAAAGAATCCAATCGAACCGCAACCAATTGTTCCAAGTAAACGTATTACTGAAGATAACTTCAGTAATAGTGTAAACGGAGGAAATGATAATGTCAATCATAATGCAGAACCACATCAAGCTCCATTTTCTAAGAAAATGAAAACTGCAACGCCTGGTTGCACTTTCAAAGAATTTCTTGCTCTTAAACCCACTGAATTTGCAGGCAATGAAGGAGCAACAGCATCACTGCGTTGGTTAGAGAAAACCGAAGCAGTAATTGCAATAAGTAAATGTGCTAAAGATGATCAGGTCATGTATGCATCAAATCTATTCAAGGAAGGAGCACTCGAATGGTGGAACACTGTGTTACAATCAAAAGGAAGAATAATAGCTTATGCTATGACTTGGGAAGGATTTAAGGGTTTAGTAGAAAGAAAATTCTGTCCAGAGTATGAAAAGGAACTAATGACTAATAAGTTCCTAAATCATAGGATGATGGGTGTAGATTGTCGTGGTTATACTTCGACATTCTTTGAATATGCTAGAGTAGTACCAACACTGGCTTCGCAAGAATCGTTACTCATTTCTCGCTACATTTGGGGACTGATTAGTGAAATCCGCAATATTGTTAAAGCTGCGAGACCTCGCACTATTGACGATGCTGTGGAATTAGCTAATACCCTAACCGATGAATTAGTACGCACACAAGATGAACACAGGAAGAAGGAATTAGCTCAGAAAATTACCCAAGGATTTCGGATGGGTAATAATAACAGTTTCAAGAAAAGAGGAACAGGGCAATCTTCAACTTTGCCATTCTGTCAAAATTGCAAAAAGAAACATTTTGGAAAATGCAAAGTATATTGCAATTTTTGCAAAACTGTAGGGCATCGTGAAGAAAATTGCAGGAAGAAATCCATAATTTGTTACAATTGTGGAGAGGCAGGACATTTCAAAACAGAATGTCCTAAAGTGATCAAACCAGCAGATAACAAAACCAAGGCGACTGACGGAACTACGAAGAAGAATGCCAGGGCATTTCAGCTGACCACTCAAGAAGCAGAACTCATCCCAGATGTGATAGCGGGTACGTTCTAAGTTCACAACGTATACGCAAAAGTATTATTTGACTCTGGTGCAAACCAAAGTTTTATAAATACTTCATTCTGCCAAGCTCTTAATTTACCTTTAACCAATATTAGGCAGATTTTTACAGTTGAAACAGCAGACGGAAATTCAGTTAAAATAGATAAAGTTTTGCAAGAAGGAAACATAGAACTTTTAGGATATAAATTTTCTGCAAAACTATTGCCAATGAATTTAGCTGAATTTGATGTGGTATTAGGAATGGATTGGTTAGTAGCCAACCATGCTCGAATCCTTTGTGATCAGAATTCCATAGAAATTCAATCACCCACCGGAGAAGTTATTAGGATCACAGGAGACAAACCACGTAAGCCTATGAAGTTCATATCAGTAATGAAAGTTGCTAATTATGAACGAAAATAAGGAATAGTGTATATGATTTCGGTAATCATTAGCACTAAGGGTAAAGATCTTAAGGAAATATCAGTAGTCTCAGAGTATCCGGATGTATTCCCAGAAGATTTACCGGGATTACCTCCAGATAGGGAAGTAGAATTTAGGATCCATCTAATTCCAGGAACTACACCGATAGCCAAGGCACCTTATCGGTTAGCACCCACAGAAATGTTAGAACTGAAAAAGCAATTAGATGAATTACTAAGTAAAGGATTCATACAACCTAGCTCATCCCCTTGGGGAGCGCCAGTGTTGTTTGTTAAGAAAAAGGATGGTTCAATGAGAATGTGTATCGATTATAGAGAATTGAATAAGGTTACAATTAAGAATCGATATCCATTACCTAGGATTGATGATCTATTTGATCAACTTCAGGGAGCTAGATATTTTTCTAAGATAGATTTACGCTCCGGATATCATCAATTGAAGGCACAAGAAGAAGACATACCTAAAACTGCTTTTAGAACTAGGTATGGTCATTATGAGTTTACAGTCATGCCCTTTGGGTTAACAAATGCACCTGCTGCATTCATGGACATGATGAATAGGATCTGTAAACCATATTTGGATAAATTTGTAATTGTTTTCATAGACGATATACTTATTTATTCCAAAAGTCAGACAGAGCATTGTTAACACCTTCATGCACTCTTAACTTTGTTAAGAAGAGAAAAGCTTTATGCCAAATTCTCGAAGTGTGAATTTTGGTTGCAAGAAGTACAATTCTTAGGACACATGGTGAATCACGAAGGTATTCACGTAGATCCTGCTAAGATAGAGGCAATTACCAAATGGAAGGTTCCACAAACAGCAATGGAAATAAGAAGTTTTATAGGTTTAGCTGGGTATTATAGACGGTTTATTCAGGATTTTTCCAAGATAGCCGTACCATTAACTAAGTTAACCTGTAAAGCTATTAAGTTTGAATGGGGACCTAAGCAAGAAGAAGCCTTTAGAATTTTGAAGCAGAAATTAACAAATGCACCAATCTTAGCCTTACCAGAAGGAACTGAAGATTTTGAAGTATATTGTGATGCTTCAAAACTAGGATATGGATGTGTGCTTATGCAACGCAAAAAGGTGATTGCATATGCTTCAAGGCAATTGAAAAAGCACGAAGAAAACTATACGACTCATGATTTAGAATTAGGAGCAGTAATTTTTGCCATTAAGATTTGGAGACATTATCTTTACGGAAGTAAATTTACTGTCTACACAGACCACAAAAGTTTAAGATATATATTTGGGCAAAAAGAATTAAACATGAGGCAAAGGAGATGGATGGAAATCTTAAGTGATTACGACTGTGATATTCAGTATCACGAAGGAAAGGCAAATGTAGTTGCTGATGCCTTAAGTCGTAAGTATTATGAGAAACAACGACGGGTTCGTGCTCTCAGATTAAATCTACAAATAGATTTAATGGAACAATTGAAGAATGTTCAAACTACAGCAATCAAAGATGATGCTGAAGGAATGAAAGGGCGAATGAAGGAATTAGAACAAGGAGCAGATGGAATTTGGAGATTCCACAAAAGTAGAATTTGGGTACCTAAGCAGGGAGACTTAAGACCTAAAATTTTAGAAGAAGCTCATAAATCTAGGTATACTATGCACCCAGGAAATAATAAGATGTACCAAGATTTAAGGAAGAATTTTTGGTGGATAGGAATGAAAAAGGACATAGCAAGATATGTTTCTAAATGTCTTACTTGTTCACAAGTTAAAGCAGAACATCAGAAACCTTCAGGGTTACTACAACAATTAGAAATGCCATTATGGAAATGGGAACTTATAACAATGGATTTTGTTACTAAGTTACCCAAAACCAGAAAAGGTAATGATGCGATTTGGGTAATTGTGGATCGATTAACCAAATCAGCTCACTTTTTACCAATGAAAGAAACCTTTAGCATGGAAAGACTGGCTAAATTATATGTAGATGAAGTTGTATCCTTACATGGAGTTCCACTCTCCATTGTTTCGGATAGAGATAGTCGTTTTACTTCTCATTTCTGGAAAAGTTTCCAGCAAGCTATGGGAACTCGATTAAATCTTAGCACTGCATATCATCCACAAACAGACGGACAAAGTGAAAGGACAATCCAAACTCTAGAAGACATGCTCCGAGCATGTGTAATAGATTTTGGTGGAAGTTGGGATGATCATTTACCATTAATTGAATTCTCCTATAACAATAGCTATCATTCAAGTATTGAAACTGCCCCATTTGAAGCACTATATGGAAGAAAGTGCAGAACTCCAGTTTGTTGGGCAGAAATAGGAGAAAGTCAATTATCAAGTCCTGAAATAGTGCAAGAGACGACTGATAAGATTACTCAAATCAAGGAAAGGCTGAAGATGGCTCGAGATCTCCAGAAAAGTTATGCTGACAATAGATGCAAGCCTTTAGAATTCCAAGTTGGAGACAAAGTACTATTGAAAGTTTCTCCTTGGAAAGGAGTAGTTAGATTCGGAAAGAAAGGAAAACTAAGTCCAAGGTACGTAGGACCATTTTCAGTGATCCAACGTATAGGACCAGTAGCTTATCGGTTACAACTACCAGAAGAATTATCTGGAGTACATGATGTATTTCATGTATCCAATCTCAAGAAATGCTTATCAGATGAATCACTGGAAGTACCTCTTCGAGATATAAAAGTAAACGAAAAGTTGAAATTTGTTGAGAAACCTCTTCAAATTGAGGATCGAAAGATCAAGTTTCTTAAACACAAACGCCTAGTTTTAGTTAAAGTCAGATAGGATTCAAAGAGAGGAGCTGAATACACTTGGGAGTTGGAATCAGAAATGAAGCGAAAGTATCCTCACTTATTCCAGTAAATCTCGAGGACGATATTTTTATTAAGGTAGGGAGAATGTAACAACTCTCATCAAAAAGTACTATTTAGTATTTTAATTATCTGATTAGGAAACCCTAATTGAGAAACCCAAGTGATTCTGCACAAACCCTAAAATTTTCAGAACAATCAGAATCAGGATCAGGGCCCCTAAAACTCAGGGGGGGTAAACCCTATTCGGTAAAATCCACACAGTTTGCTGTCAAAAATTAAAAATCACACGAAACCAACTCAACCAAGCTACTGGGACACGAAGCAAACCTAGGGTAGACTAGGGCCTGTCGCGCCACGCGACAGGAACAGGAGAACCCCTCGCGTGGCGCGAGGGGGACGATTTTTCAAATATAAATAGGTTGCTGTGGGACTTGATTCTGGACGTTGATGCGACGTTTAGATTCCAAATTCACTCCGAGTTATTATAGAAATAGTCTAAAAACACACACTGCTCACGAAGTGCTGCCACAATTCAGGGTAATAACTCGATCGCTGCTACGATTCAATGTCCGATCGATTAAACTATCCAATGGATGTTTAAGTGCTGCCCACATTAGGGTTTATGCTTTGTCATTCGTCGTTAAATCGATGGATGTTTAAGTATCGCACTTTGTCATTCGTTGTGAAGGTTGTAATCTCGTGAGTTGTCGTAAATGCTGTATTAAGTTACTAACCTAGTTTGTGTGCTTGATTATTTAAACTAGGTTATCAAGGCTAATCAGTAGAATAAGCTCTGTTAAATCTGCAATGTGAGTCATTCTCTTTTTATCAAATTACTTTCCAAAAGCATGTTTATTTTCAAAGATTATAATTACAGGGATTAAGTCTATGTAATCTGAAATTACTGCCAGTATGTGGGGGGGATGTGCACATAGCTACTAATTATTTATCACTTGTGGGTGAACGGACCCAGCAAGTGATATGTCCACAGTCACAAGTCCGGTCAAGTGACAACTGGATCAGTTAATTTAAAAGATAGAGACATTGTAATCGCTCTTAATACTGTAAATTATAACAAACGTGTCGTTTTAGTAAATAGAATGATTCACTCAGTATTTCCCGCTGACAAAACCTTTTTCAAACATGTTTCAGGTGATCTGTTGTGATCCAGGAAAAGTGCAGTGAAGCACTATCAGCTTAAGAAAGTGGCTCAGTATAAATAAAGAAATATGTTTTGAAAATAAAAGATTTCTTCGTGAAATCTCAGTATTGTAAATTATCGGGTTTTATCCCGAATTGTGAAATAAAATAATCGGGAAATATTACAGTTTTTAAAAGATCCTGAAGAAACTTCCGCTGTTAAATAAATACCACAGGAATTTCTGTCCCGCGGCTCCTGAAACGGGTCAAACCGGGTCGGGGGTCGTGACACGTGTCGAAGCTACGTGTCAACTCAGCCAAGCTAGGGCCTACCCTAGCTAGCATCGCGGGCCGCGAAGCCCTTCGTGGTTTCCGTCGCGGGGCGCAACGATGAGTCTGATCAGCCCTATAAATGGATGCGCAAGGCGTTCAGTCCAACTCGCTCACACTTCTGTCTTTCTCTCGAATTTCTGAAGAGTAAACATAATTTCTGGGCATAATACTCCCCTAAATAACGAAGTTCTGCCCCGTTGTAAGTATCATAACCCCAGTTACATATTAGATACGCTGCCCGATTGATCCAGGGTTTCGTAACAGCTGTCGAGGTTCTGCCCGACGTAGTCGTTGGAATGCCGTCTCGGGGAGGGTATTACTAATGTAAATATTGGGTTATTATATTAACGCGTGTGCAATTGTGTATTTAATAGATAATCACCAGGAAATCCTTAAGGAAAACCCTAAGACAACAATATGAGTAATCTCCTTTTTGCAAACTGTTTTTACAAAACCTCATATGATTAACATTATATTAAACAGTGATTGAGTATTTGTATTCTACAATTATCGTCGGTATGTTGGGGTTTTGTATACAAAATTTGTTACTACATTGTGAGTAGTAACATGACCACAAGTCGGGTTGACAGTACCGTGGGTGGTAATTAAAGTAGATGGAAACAAATGTAATTGCGCGAACGCCCTCAATACTGTACAATGGTTTTACTTAACTTGATTAAACTGAGATTCACTCACCAGTATTTACCACTGACAAAATGATTTTAAACGCGTTTCAGGTAACAAAATGTGAAAGTCAAATAGAAGCCAGCTGGACAGCACTGGAGGCTTGGAAAAGTGGCTATAAAAGTTACCTGAATAAAGAGATGTTTTTATTAAATAAAATAGGGTTTATCCCTATGAAAATGTGTGTACTTAAAACTTGGGATTTTCCCACATGTTTAATATTATAAAAGTGTGGTATTTTACTCTAATAAAATATTTCCTAACTACGGTCCTGATGTAATTTCTGCTGCCAAAATGATAAACACCGATACCACCGAAAATGGCCGCAGCCGCCCGTTCCCGGGTAAGTAGGGGACGGGGGTTGCGACATTAACCTAGTATATTTTCTTAATATGCCAAGTGCATAATTTCAAAAACATTATCCATGTTTTCAGAAACCTTATACATAATTTCAAAATTTATCTCACATGATTTTTAAAACATTTTATAAACATAGTTACCTAATACACCTACCATATGATTTCAAGAGCATTACGTAAGGTTTCAAAAACATTAAACACATTTCTAAAGAACCCCATGCATAGTTTTCAAGAAAACTCTGCCCGTATATTGGCTTAACATACATAGTGCACAACCTCCAAATTCTGCTTCATATGTCGTCTTGGCATATCTAGCACTTTAACTACATGAACCCTTTTACCTTATGTATTGACTTAGGCACTTCTAGTACAAGGTTTCGAAACATCTCCCGCTACACGAATTTCAAAATCCTTATAGGGTCTTCCTATCTTCATAATTTGATCCTTGTGGATGATTAGAGCACAAAATCAAAATCTTTAATTGATTTCTTTACATGCTTTAATACGTATATTACGATTCAATTCCTATTAAGATCTTTCTATCTTCATAGTTAGATTCTTGAGGATGTTTAAAGTACCAATTGAAGTCTATGGATTGGATTCCTTGTGTACTTTAAATACACGTATACAAATCAATAACAAGTTGATGAACAAAATTAATAACACGTTGTTAACAAATTGAAAAAAACCAAGTTAAGTAGTTAAGTGTTTATGTGTTTTTGTGTAATCCAAATATTCGTTATCCAAATCCTTGTAGAATCTCCCATATCCTCATATGAGGGATTCATGAAAGGATATCCAAAGGTACTACCTCAAATCCTTAATGGGCTTCTATGTAATAGTTAAGACCCTTGGATTATAAAGTACTATTACAAATTTAAAAAGACTCTTTGGTGGTCCATTCAAAGTGATCATTTGTTGACCTAATTAAAAGGACCCTATGGTGGTCTAGTCACAATCATCGCAGGTTTATTCGTTTGATTCTTTTCCCCTACACATTATAAAATGCACTGTGCGGACTGTGCAAGGAATCACATAATTAAGGGATTCAGTGCACAGAAACCACATCAAGTTTTGTCATGTGTAAGAACCTATAGTAATAGGAATAATGAAACATGAACAATGTAACGAGGACACGGTAGATACACCAATGGTGCTTCCTATATATATATATATATATACTATATATAATATACATGGGGAAGGATCCACTAAAAAGTGGATTTTGCCTAAGTAGCCTAAGAAGGATTGTGATAATGACATGTGGCACTCCTAATAAGTAGGAATAAATGGTATTTTGGTCCTTATAAATAGGAGTGAAAATGACATGTGACACTCCTTTTGTTTTTTAAAAATACAACAAAAAAATCTAGTACAAAAAAAATCTAGTACAAAAAATCTAGCACAAAAAATCTAGTACAAAAAAATATAGCATAAAAAAATATAGTACAAAAAAATATAGCACGAAAAAATTCCGCAAAAAAATGTAGTACAAAAAAATCTAGCACAAAAAAATTGAGAAAAAAAATTTAAGACAAAAAAATTCAACACAAAAATATAGTACAAAAATCCAGCACAAAAAAATGTTATACAACATATAAATACAACACATTTTAGTGGGTTTTTTTAGTTTTCATATTTTATATAGCAATATGGTACTCAAATTAAAGATAAAAAGACGTTTGATTTTGTGGTGAAATTTTTATGAAAAAAATAATGTCGTATAAAAAAGTTATGAACGTTTAAAAAATTGGGGTGAAATATGCATGTGCCTTGCATGTGGAGAGAGAAAGTCTGTAAATATGATTTTCCCAAGATACTCTTGCACTCCTCCTTTCTTCTACACTTTCATCTTAACCATTGATTTGAAAAATGAATGGTTAAGATTCCTTCTTATCCTACTTTGGGAAAATTAACTTTTTATTTGATCTTTACCCCTTATATACATATCCAAAGGACTTCTTAATGTTATTGAAATTTCCTTAAAACACCCCTAAAGCATGATGTACAAGTCTTTTAAACACAAGAAAACTTCACTTTCCACTTATACCCTTTTCCCTAAACTAAACACGTGGACACACAAACTAGGGTTTCTCTCATCTCTCATTTGGTCCGCCGCTCATCCTCTCATCCTCTGCTCTCTCTATGGCGATTGCTATATGGCGACGCCCCTCTCTCGGATCTCGCCAGATCTCTGACCAGATCTGTGAGGATTTCACCAGATCGATGAAGGTAACCTCCTTTCTCTCTCTCAAATTCATCAACAACGCTGAACCACGGGGTACTGTACAATCGATTTTAGGGTTTGCCATTTCATCCATCTCCTTGCTTCTCTCTCAAAGAAGATCTAGGGTTTCTCTAGGAGGAGCCGAGCCATTGGCTCAGTGCGACCTCGCCGGCGGTTTGATAATTCCATGGAACCAAATAGTCCGAGCCGTGTAGGTTGGTATTGTGTTCTTACCCTTTTCTCTCTTTTCGTTTTTGTTGAACTGATTTCGTTTTTGTACAGCTCTTATCACCAAATCCGGTTTCAGTGACACTCTTTTAGTTTTTGGGAGTGAAGAACAAGCAGATCCGGTATCCTGTATGTTCGTAGACCTCATATCACCCCTGTATGTATTTGGTATTTTTGTAGATCTAGGGTTTTTTGATAGTTTTCAGATCCGTAAAATGATAATTTGGGAATTACAAATCAATGCAGAACTTGATTTCGTTTTCCTCAGGTTAACTTTTTCTCTGTCTGCATGTTCACCGAGTTTTGTGTCAGATTTGTGTCTGTAATGTTACGATTTTGTTTAATAATGTGTGATAGTGAATGTACATGTGCAGATCTGGAGTTTTGATGCTTTAGTAGATTTTGAGATTAAAAAAAAATTAGTGGTTGAATTTATTGGTTGAATTGGTTCAATGTCCTGTTTAACAATGTTTTAAAAGAGGATTACGTGAATTTATTGAGAAGTTTGAATTAGTTAGTATGAAATACTTGCTGCTTAAAAATAGAAAATAAAAATCAAGATCCTCTTTTTAAACATTGTTCAACAAGACATTGAACACTTTGGCAAACAAAAACCATTGTCTTGTCAACAAAGTGATGGCAGAATCAGCAGCATCCAAAGTGAAATCAATCTTCATATATCCAATAAAATCCTGCAGGGCATCTCGGGCTCAGAAGCATCTCTGTCAATCTTCATCTCTGTCAGAGTTAGCTCAATAGGCGAAGCTTACCGAAGCCCAACTTAGGTTGACATCATTTTTTCGATACTTTCTTATTGTTTAATGAGTTTAATGTTGAATAATTGATCTTTAACACAATAATTAGTATTAAGAGCACCTGGGATGGATGAGCTGAAGGTTTCATTGTGTAGACCATCTCAAATATGTGAGGGTGTCTCAGTTTGGGAATGGTCAGGATCGGCTTTGGATGAGGGAGATGAAGCATCTAAATGGTTCACTAATTATCTTGGCAAGCCAAGTCGGTTAGTGTGTTTTAATGAAGGTAATAATGACCTGTTTATTCATCAATTGGTTTTTCGGGTCATGTTTTTACGACAGATATAATAAAATGTGTCAAACATGCTGAGTACAATATTGTAAAGTACGATTATCAATGAACGTGTATAAGTTTACTTGATGTTAATAATTTATGTTGATACAGAGTCGGAGACTAGACATGTGGACCCAAATTATGCATCTGAATTCAGAGTTATGTTTTCTGATGGATATCCGTTCCTTGTATAGTGTCCCAGGTTGGTTTTTAAGCTTGTTTTGGTATTATATTATGTAAATAATAATTATTTTTTAATGCATTTTTGGCAGGAGTCTCTAGATTCATTGAATGAACGTCTTCAGGAACCTGTACCAATAAACTGGTTTAGACCAAAGTATGTATCTGTATCTACAACCTTAGTACATTTAAGGCTTGGAAACAAATACAAGTGGGGGTTCTTTGAGTTACATTTAACTAATTAAGGGTGTAAACAAGCCGAGCCCGAGCTCTAGCCGAATCATAATGTCAGTTCAGTTATGTCAGTCCATATCTTGAAACTTATTTGAGTGTGTCATTAAATAGTATCTGTAACATTAAGTTAGCATGTTAATACGTGATCTGATTTCGGACTTCTCAAGTTGTCTACAGGTTCATATACCGTCTGGTGCGAGATCCTTTTGTTTGGTTTAAAACTTGTAGACCATTCTTTGTCGGAGCTATAGAATTTATATCTGGTGCCGACATAGAAACCGGCATCGATGTCGCAGGGAGCCAGTGGAATTTATATCCGGTGCCGACATAAAAGATACCCCGAATCGACCCATCCATATGTAAATGGGTCAAAAGATATGTACCGTTGAGTTGTAATTAATGATATAACATATTTTTCGTTTTTAGGAGAAATTTGGTGTGAAATCGACGAGAGACGAAGAATTTGAGCTTATATCAGCTCTTTACCTCCAAGTCAGCATCATTAGTCAGGCACTCATTTTCGTTACAAGATCACAAAGCTGGTCGTTTGTTGAATGCCCCGGTCTTTTACTCCTCACCGCCTTTTTTATAGCTCAGCTGGTGAGTTTATTTATATTTATATAACAGTATTTCTAACGAAATTAAAGTCTCTTCTGTTTTTTGTGGTACATTTGTATCTTGTCAATTTACATGAGTTCGATGGAAACTGAATTTATAACCAAAAACCGAAACTTTATGAATCTTTCGAGATTCGAGACATCAATTTTGGCTTTGTATTTTGGTTCAGGAGAAATGTGCAGCGTCTTTTTTATATAAATAACTGGTATTATGTTGATGACAGGAATATGATTATGTTTCAGGAGTCTAAAAGCAAAGATCAAAGCCACATATCCCGATGCATTCCCAGACGATTCAACGTTAGAAGCACTCGATGCATGACCAGATCTAGAAGTACCTCGGTAAAACTGTATTTAATGTTTTTTTTTTCTTTTTCTACTTCTTTCTGTGACATTATTAACTTTCTGTTGACATGATGTTCCCCATTGTCAGAAACCATATAACCTACTTGTTGTAGAAGTGAGGTGTTATTATTGATGGTTGTACTTATTGAGTTTAGTATACTCTCATGCTTGGTTTTAAAATGATCGCATAATGCATGACGCGCTGATGAGATCGCATCAGGTAACGCGGTGCGAGGATGATGTGCCCTAAATCGCATAATGCGGTCCTGATGCGCTCGCTCGATGCGCCCTGATGCGTGCGTTTTTCTGAAGTCGGCCACTATAGAGTAAAATTAGACAATGAGCTTGTAGAATGTGCTTAACAAGCTTGTACAATGAGCTGTTGAAGTTGTTAAATGAGTTCCAGCATAGATTACTTGTACCTTTTGCATAGACTATTTGTACACTTAAGAGTTCAAGGCTTATTTTGGTTACATTGAACGTCTTTCATGGTATTAGAGCTACTTTGTTGTATTTATATATTTTAATCCCTAAATTTTTAGTCTTTAATGTTAACAAGTTAAATTATTATCTATAAATATTTTTTTAATAACAAACGCCTCGCATCCGTGGTGCGTGCGCATCACGCATCGACCTTTAATATTATTAAGTACATCTTCATGTGTAATTAGTTTGACATATTAGTACATCTTGCATTCTATTACAATACTTTTTAATATTAGTCTGAACATGTCAAACTATATGAATATATTGTTTATAAAAGTAATTGTATTTTTTAGCAGAATATGACAGATGGTGACCATGAAAGAAATAAAGCTACCTACACTAGAGAAGAAAGAAAGCAACTCTTGTAGCTCTGCAAAGTGCAAGGGGATCTTTAGGTGATTATAATTTTTAAATGGAATGAATGTGTTGATGTGTTGTTGGACTGATTCAAATTGTGGGTCAATGCTATTGGGCTGCTCTAATCATGGTTGTTAGCCTGCTTCAATGTTTGGCTAATATTTTGTTATACGGTTGTGGGCTGCAAGACCTCTTTAGTGTAATTTTGAGTTGTAAGTTATAACTATACACATTGACACGCATATTAAATTTGTTTTCAGGCTTACGAACGGTGGGTTGTTCATGACAGGAAGATATTTAAGGAGTTCCTGCTAAGCCAGTAAATCATGAAAATATAACCCCACAATGATTGGGGACTAAATATGTTACTTTTTAAGTTGTAGGTCTAAAGGTGTAATTTATGAAAATATTGTATCAAATTCGCCTTGTACTCTATTTGGACCAAATTGAGCTCTTTGGGGCTGCCTTAGACTGGCTTATGGTTGGTGGTCCGAGAGGCCCGTTCAATGATGGTGCACCAGCTATTGCAGCAGTCTGCTTGCTGCAGTGGCATAAAACGAAGGCCAACCAGGGATTACCCTTGTCATACAGCCTAAAGGTATTGAATTAAAAGATAACCTAGAGGTAAAAGCTCAAGAGAAAAAGTAGGTGGTCGGGTGTGTGAAGGAGCCACTACAAAATGGAATAAATGGATCCCGTTGAAGCTCAATTTTTTCGCCTGGAGATCGGGGTTTGGAAAAATCCCATCGAATGTAGGCCTGACAACTAGAGGGTTGCACATTGAGGATGCCCATTGTTGTATTCATGTTGAGAGCACAGACCATATTTTGGTTGGCTGCTTGGTGTGTAGAAGTGTTTCATGGCAAGTCATGGTCTGGACCAACTCAATGTGAAAGCATAAAAGAGATGCTGGAGTACTTTAGAAGTCAAGTTGGGTCTAAGGCTTGGAAGAAGTTGGTGGGAGTTGTGCCTTTCGCTACGATATGGAGACTTTGGACGAGTAGAAACGAGAAAGAATTTAATGGCAACAACATTCCGATCGCTAAAGTGTACCAGTTTTGTTTTGATAGTCATTATGTATGATTTTAGAAGCTTTGACCATGTTGATATGTGTATTTCAATTAAGGACAACCCTTAGGATAGAAAAAAGGCCAATGAGTATTCAGGTTGAATATTTTTAATTTGTTGTATTTATGAACACATATTATATTAAGAAAAAAAGAAAGTTATTTTTGTATTGTGTAATCATCATCTTCTTAGAGTTTTGGCATGGTTTGATTTCATTCTTTGATGCGCAGTGGAAAAAATATTACTTTCACTTATACTTGTAGCATTCATACACGAAAACTGACCCGACCTGAGACCAACCCAAAATTCATACAAAGTGGTTTAGTCTCGGGTTCATTGTGTAGCTTTTGAAAGACTTATGCAACTGCTTATTCAGTGTTTGTATACGAAAGCCAATTGTTTGTGTTGTGTTTTCCGTTGCATCGCGAAATTGGTTTTGGTTATGGCTCAAAACTGAACCGTCCCGTACATATCCTTAAACTCAACAACCTAAGTGATATGTTTCCCGCCACATCGCGCGGGTAAATGGCTAGTATATATATATATATATATATTGTAGGTGTCCCTTATTACATTGCTAGCATGACATTATTTAAATTACTAGAAGTTCAGGACCTTGACCAATGTTATTTTATCCCTCCTATAGAAACATTCTTTCTATCTGATGTTCGAGACTTCAACTTTCTGCGAAATTCGCACGCTCTCTACATTTTACTACAATAAGGACATCATTTTGACAATTTCATGGCACTCTTGAGGTTTGGTACAACCATACACAAACTCATCAGAATAGAGTTTAAATCTTCGGATCTAAACCTTCCCTTTAAAACTATCGACTGGTACAGATAACAAAAGTTCGCTGGAAATCTAAACATGACCCCAGAGATTCTACTTAGGAAACGGAGGATTTATTTGAAAGCAAAACATCCACATCTACTCTCACAAGTTTCCTCTAAATAAATTTCGGGACGAAATTTCCTAAACTATGGGAGACTGTAACATCTGTGCCTCTTTGACCATCATACAAGTACGAATCCAATGAAATCTTGTGTTTCAATCTTGGAATTTGTACAAATACATGTGACTTTTGCACATATCAATTCTCGTTTGATTTCGAGCTCTAAATCGCTTTCTAGAAAGTTATACGCGAACTGATGCATAACGTAATCAATTTAACGCGAAAAACACTCCAGAACAGTGACATAGGCTTAACATACCTTAAATAACCATTACATAACTTAGAAATAAGTTTTGGAGGGTTTGGTGTGTTGAAATCAAGTTTATTCGATCGCAGGGACTATTCACGTCAAACTGCAAAAGTATGCTGATTCGTACAGTAACGTACACTCTGGAACATGATCATAAGTTAAACATACAATAAATATCCTTTACATAGCTTAGAAATAGGCTTTGAGGTGTTCGGTATGCGAAAATAAACTTATTTGATCAAGCAGGGACTAAAAGCGTCAAAAAATGCATAAGTTTGCATTTTCGCGCACATCTTACGTTCTGAACGTTCTGAACATATCCGAAAATAAATTTCCATTCGTCGCATAATTTGGATCATTTTTCGCGTCCGTTCGTGTTTCGTCGTAATTAACCGAACAACATGATCTTACGACCAAACGAACCGACATCCGAGGTATTTTCAAGCATATTTCATGTCCCCTATACTTAAACTTCATTATTGAGCCTTGAAAATGGGTTAACGGGGTTTAAAAGTGTCAAAAATGGCTTAAAAGTGTTGCAGGGACCATGATTACCAGTTTTCAAAACTTTCTGGTTCTGGTGTGTGGTGGCGTAGCGTGACCCCAAAGGGGTGGTGCCGTGGCACGACGCCACGGCCTACTTTTGGCAGAAAATCCATTTTCAGGAACTAGTTTGAACTTGAGGGTCTTTTATGCAACTTTCTCAATACTATGAACTAGTTTTGGAGCTCCCATTGTATACAAAACCATGTTCCACAAGTGTATGGCTAGGATTGAACCTTGATTCTTGCAAAAACACTTCTCATGATCTTGTTTATCCATGCTTACTATAAATAGAAGTGGGTTCTTCACTTCATTCCTCACAATTTGATCTCAATTCTTCTCTAAGTTGAAGCTCTCCCTTGTGAAGCTTCATACTTGAGAATTTTGAGTTCAAATCTTCATTGCTTGGACCTTTTGTAAGCTTCTTTCATGCTTTTCATGTATTTCAAGCATGAAAGTCAAACAGTGTTTGACTTTCTGCTTTGACCATGAATTGGTCAACACAAAGTTTTTTTGAACTTTGCAACGTGAGCGTAATCACGATGGTTATAGTCCCTTGTGACTTACCTACTGATTACTACGTTGATTATTCGTAGTGACAAGTCAAAGTTTCGGTCAAAATACGTGTTTATGAGTAGTTTACAACGAAACTATTTTTGGGTATCAAAACCCTTTGTTTTGATATCAAACTTGTTTTCTAACTTAGTTAAACATGTTTTAACATGTTTAACTCGTCACTTTTAGTTTAGTGCTTATATAGGGTCGTAAGATAAGCGGTCTAAACAACCGCTTAGACTTTCGAACCCGACCCGTTTGGTCGATCGTTAGGATCCGACCAAACATATTTTGTGACCATAGTTGTATAGGGAATAACCTTCCGAGGTTATACCTTATGGTCACTTCGTTTAGTTAGTTGTATGATAGGTTATACCTTATGGTCACTTCGTTTAGTTATATGCCTTAGGAAAATGACCAAAATGCCCTTTCTGCGCATAATTTCATTTTAAGCATATGTAACTAAATTTTTGCCATATAAACTGATTATTAAACATGTTAGGGCATATACTACTTTTCATAGGACGAGTTAGGCTACTCGTTTACGCTTTCATCCAAATGACGCGTTAAAGTAGCATAAGCTACCTAAACGGGTCATATCGGGTCATAAGCACTTAGGTTAGGTTCCGATTTAGAATGTAGGATTTGTTAAACCATATCACATGAGTTCCAATACTCATTTGGTTTATGAAACCTCATTTTATCTGATCTTCCGATTTAGGTCCGGTTTATTAACGTAGTTACCTATATTAGGTGTCGATTGATTCTGTGATCCTTCTAGCATTGTTTGGTTGTTATATCAAGACTTCTAAGCAATATCAAGTGAGTACATAGTCCCCTCTTTTACTATTTTCATATATTTTGGGGTGATTCACATGTGCCTACTTGTTACTTTCGTGCTTTTCGTGCTTTCATGACATATACTCGCTATGTTCATTAGTACGCATATAGTACATGATTTCATTTATGCTTTGCTATGTATGTTGATTGAGCATGCTAGCACATTGATTTCATAAACACTTTTGTTACATATGTTCACTCAGCATATGGACACCTTGATTTACATTACATATCTTCTTCGTATGTTTATTTAGTATACTTAGTACATTGTTTTCACATAACATGCTTACATTTGGTATGACATTTGGTTTGTTTAACGAAACTAAAATACGTTCATTAACATTGATCACGCCGCTCGGTAGTATGTAGTGGTACCATAGGACTTGACAACTCCCATTCCTGGAATCCTAGGTTTGTTTGGACGTAAAGAATGACAAAATCCGAAAACATATTGATAAACCTTTAACTTGTTAAGGGTTTGTCCTTCAGTCTCAAGGCTTGAATGTAGACCTAAAACATTACCGTATAAATGTATGTATCAATAAAGCATGGTTTTATTTTGCAAAACATAACTTTTGACTTAAACTACGATTTATTCAAATACATTGTTTTGTACATTTTACCTATGGATTAAGTTGATACTCTCGCTTGCCATACATAACATTTGATTATCATGAACATTTTGATATTAGTTTAAACAAGACATTTAGGTGGTTTATTTTGATATGTGATTTAAATAATGAGGCGTGTGTAATATGATAAAAGCATGGTGGATACGCCGCTGGTACTTCCTATATATAAGTGCTTTTATGATATTACATATCGAAGCGTTATCTAAATCATTTCAACAAGAACATGTTACATTTTACACAAATAGCATATTTTTATAAGACACGGTTTTACAAACGACATATTTCATAAAATTTCATTTTTACTTGGTTATTTACTTAACCGAGCATTATTCTTTTATATCATCTGATTGTCTTACCGATTTTCGTATGATTTATAAATGAAAACACTTTTATAAGGTTCATGACTACTTTTTGTTAAACATTTCTTTTAAATTTATAAGTCATGAATCCTGCATCAACTAAACCTATGTATCTCACAGGCATTTTTATGCTGACGTACCTATTTTCACATGTGTTTCAGGTGCCTTGTTAGATGATCATGATGCAAACATAGGACTGGACGAGGCCTTAGTGACATAAAACTATGAACGACAGTTTAATTCCTGTTGTGCTTTTTAAATTCTTAATCAATGTAAACATTTTAATTCAATAAAACAAAACTTCGATTACCATGTGTTATGAAACAATGATTCTGTTACGACACTCCCTGACGTTTCTGCCGCGGTTTGTTGTTTTAATGTGGTCGGGGTGTGTCAGTTTCAATCTTCGGTTACCATTTACATTCCTCATTAGACACCTCTCTATGCGTACACACTGCTCGTATTAGAATCAATGTGTTGTGCGATGCAGAGTGCGCCTTATGAAGTTATGTTTGTATTTACGCATCTAAGGGCCGAGGCAGTAGGAAAACGTGTGACTCAGAGGCACCTCATGGGGTTATGTGTATAAGTAAACTGTTTTGGCTGGTCTAGCTGACTCAACCAACCCAACATATTTAATTTGTTGTTTTGCAAATCCGGTATTGGCTTTTCAAGTAAAAATTTCACTTGATTCTTTGCAGACCCAACCAACCAAACTGTTAAAACCCACTAACCACTTTCTTTGTTAATGGAGGCTCCACCTCAGTAGTCTGTATACATATAACCACTTTCTTTTAAACCCACCACCACCGAATTCATGATCAAACCCCCCAAGTGTTACACTAAAGTGCACCGCCAGAATCAGGGGCGGCCCAACAGGCTTTAGACCCTAGGCCCAGGCCTAGGGCCACCAAAATTGAAGGGCCACCAATTTTTCAATAGTTTATTTTTATATTAGGCCCATTTTTGTAGACTTGGCCTAATTTCCCTATACCTGATTACCCAGCGGCTGCCATATACGTGAAACTTCAAAGCGCGTGCGTGCAGAGAGAGAAATTGAAGATGTTGTCCGAGTTTCCAATATGGAGTCAAGCAATCATACATGCGATAATCACGGCATCACAATTTTCATTCTCAACTAAAGAACATTGTGCAGGTAACAATCTAATGACTATTTTAAGCTTTTTATATACTAGTTAATAATCAGTCGTAAATATTGATGATTTGATCGAACCCTGGTATCAAACATCAACTAAAATCAGTTTTTGTGATTTGTTGATTTTACAGTTTCGAACTTGGGATGATTGATCGAACCCTGGTCGCAAAACTGCTCACTACTTAGTTTTGCGATTTTTTCTATTATGGCTGGCTTGGAACTTGGAATATGTTGGCATTCAGACTCTTTTCTGCGAGTTAATTTTGTGGTTGGTGATTTCATCTTGTGGCTCTCACTCAGGTTAGACATTCACATCCTCATATGTTGTTTAGAGAATTAGGGTGTATTTAACCATTTGAATTTGTTGTTTAGGGCTATTGGCTGATTTTAAGTTGTTGTTTATGGAGTTATGGCTTATTTGTTGATTTCGATGTTAATCTCTTAAATAGATTTATATTTAAACATATACTCTATCTATAGAAAACATATAATTTTAAAAAGAATTAAGTACGCCAATTATAAACTTTTTAGTTTATAGTTGCAGGTCCCAAGCCCGTGTAAAGGAGTATGGTTTTGTTACTAAATATGTTGAAAAATATAATTTTGAGAAAGGACCTCTACTTCGTAGTCGCTTAGGGTCTCCGAAAACATAGGAATAGCCCTGGCCAGAATCACTGACTATCATAGTCGTTTCTGACATTCTCCATGTTGCCAACGCCATTGAAGCACCACTTCCAAATTTATCGATCTTCGGACTCTCTATTAGAACTACCACCTGCCACACACCACCACCAAACCGCCCACTCTTAATAAGACTCACAAATTATTTTTCATTTTTTTCGCCTCTGTCATTCATTCAATAACACCATCAAAAATCTCCAAATCTGCCAGACAGACCTTGCAAGGGTCACCGATAGCTTGTTTATTCCTCCAATCTCAATTGTTGCTCATCACCCAATCATTACCATCTTGGCCGTCCAAGCTCACCTGAAATAACTTAAAGTTCAGCACATAATTTGTTATAAATAATACAAAAATATTAATCATGTAATAAAAAATGATTAAATAATAAATGTGTCAAGCCTAAGCTTAAGTTTTTAACAATACTTATGAACAGAGCTCGAAATAAGTTAAGCTTGAACTCAAACTTGGCCTATAAAAAAGTAAAAAGAACCCTACATGCACAAAGGAAATTTTAAAGTAATTAAAGAATAATAAAAGAGATTACTCATTCTTCTTGGTCTTAAACCATATGTCACCAAAGGCACTGATACAGAGATGTCTCCACAAATTCTTCTATCCGAAATCTATAAAGACCATATACACAAAATGATAAGTTGTGCAAATCAGTTTTGTTCCATGACAAAACTACATGACTCATTAGGTGACAAATGAAAAGATATCTTGATTTTGATCACGATCATGAGCACAATCCAGTTAGAGAAATGTTTCATGTCGCAAAAGGATTTCACGAATAGAATCCGAAAAACAGCATGTGCCAAATTTCAGACAGGCAAATGCTATATTAAAGATACTCACACCAATATTATTGCTTGCCTTTAGAGTTCATAGAGAAATTGCAATAAAAAAATACCATGTGAGGTTCATAAAACAAAGCAATAGTAATTTGAGTAAAATAACAATATATACCATTAGTGAGAAAGTGAAGAAATAAAGAAGGAAATGAGAAGAGAATAACACACCCATCCACCTGCTTCTCGAATGCGTTTGATTTCTTGAAGAGAAATCTTGTTTCTTCCATAGGGTCTTTGAGAATTAATGAGTTCCTCTGCTTTTCCATATTGTGAAAGAACCTGCCAGAAATTGTATTGTAATTCTTTTAAGCAGAGAAAGAAAGATGTAACAAATGATTAGCATATGATATGAAAACTTACGGCACATGAGTCCAACACGTGAGATATATAGCATATCATTTCCTATGAAGATAGCAGTAGCTGTTGCACCAGATTCATCATCCTCCTCACTGGTCATCTCAAGCCTTTACAAAATGAAACAACATGCATCTAAACCTTCATACAGAAATGAAATCATACTGAAAATACATAATACTACTTTGACAATGATAAAAATTGTCAATGTAAGTATATGTTAAGTGGCTGGTTACCAGTTTAAAAGTTTGGCATGAGCGTTGTGAAAAGCTTCTTGCAGGGAATCTTTAATTCCAATAAAGTCTTTATTATCCAACAAGTGGCCCCTTTGTAGAGCCTCCGCACACTCCTTATATAGCTAATCCCTGTGGTTGTTATAAGAATATTTCACAAAATGAATAAAGACATATTCAGTGAGACATAAACAAAAACAGCTGGTGTGAGTGCAGAATACGAACTTGAGAAAGTTGATAGAAGAGAAACCCACGTGGCCATAAAAAATAGCAGCAAAATAGAAACCTTGAAGTTCGTTGTTATTAGCGACTATTAAAGCATCGTCTTCCATCTCCTCATGAGCACCCTGTAATTTGGCGGAACCCCGTCTGATCCCAGAAGCAAGACCATGAGATCTATACAAATAGATTAGTCTCTAAGGTGTATCTAAACCGTAAAAACATGATCAAACAATCTAAATCACTACAAAATTCATCAAAATCACTTACATCTAGTTGATTATCTATAACCCTAGGTCTCTTCTTAGGTTTTCGCGGCAACCTTTGTTCCCCCATATCTTGAAAATCCTTCTACGTCTCCTTCCGTGAAAGACCGAGAACTTTGCCTTAACTTTCTCTCTCCTCTAACCACCGTCACCATCACCGGAAGATGATGGAGGAGGATTCAAGCATTTGTCCTCTTGTATCTATTTTTTAAAATACAGCCTGAAAAATCTGAACCGCCACAACAGATAAACTAAATCAATCAAAAAGAAACAATTATACACCAAAACTCACAAAATCAATACACGTTTTATTTTATTGTGTCATCTCTCACTGAACCACCCACTGTTGTTTGATGGACTGGTGTGTAGGGAAATATAACTTTTGTTTGCAACTCAAAAGTGCAAATAGTGGTAAGACTCTGCACATCTCTATCTTGAATAAACTTGTAAAATCTTTCATCAAAGATATCAAATTCTTGTCAATAAAGAAACATTAAAATATTTTCATTAAAATCAAAATTCAAAATTATGGGTATAACAACATCATAAATGTTGTTTGTAAAACCCAACATGCAAAACTCTTTTCAAAAGAGTGTATCATTTGTTTGAGGTATCCAAAACTCTGTTTGACTAAAGTCAACCACTTTTTGTAAAGGGTAATCTCTGTTTCGCCAAATTACTGTTTCTCAAGACTCTGTTTGTAACAAAATAGAGGTTTCAAACATATGTTTCTCATACCACTGTTTTGAAATCCCAACCCCCGTTTCAAAAACAGAGATTACAAAAGGAAAAACAAACATCTGATTGACCAAAAATGAACAGACATTTAACCTTTGTTTTCAAAAACCAAACCTCTGATTAATAAACATATTTTAGGTTTCAAAAGAGTGTATCATTTGTTTGAGGTATCTAAAACTCTGTTTGACTAAAGTCAACCACTGTTTGTAAAGGGTAATTTCTGTTTCGCCAAATCACTATTTCTCAAGACTCTGTTTGTAACCAAACAGTGGTTTCAAACATATGTTTCTCATACCACTGTTTGAGATCCTAACCTTTGTTTCAAAAATAGAGATTAAAAAGGAAAAACAGACATCTGATTGACCAAAAGTGAACATACATTTAACCTTTGTTTTCAAAAACCAAACCTCTGATTAATAAATAGATTTTACTATTTTTAATATGTCATGGATTCCGTCTTGAAAGCTAGTGTTTCAAGCTTTCTCTTTCTAGCTCACCCATTTTTTTCGCTAACCCAAAAAGGGAAACTTGCAAATGAAGGTTGAAATGGTGGCTAAGGTATTCACATTTTCCTTAAATACATCCACACATGATTACCCCCTCATGAGCTTTACATTTGTATTTCAACTTTTAGACCTTAAACCCATAAGGTTATAGGTAGGGCTGTAAACGAACCGAACGTTCAGCGAACAGTTCATGAACCGTTCGGCTGGAAGTTTGTCTATGTTCGTTTGTTTAATAAACGAATGAACATGAACAAGAAATTCCGTTCGATTAGTTAAATGATCGAACATGAACAGAGGTCTCGTTCGTTCGATTGTGTTCGTGAACGTTCGTTAAGGTGTTCGTGAACGTGTTCATGAAAATTCGTTGATTTGCGTTCATTTATGTTCGTATGTTTGTGTTTTTGTTGAAGATCTTTGTACTTTCTTATATTTTATTTGTACTTTTTATATTATTAAACTTTTATTTATTTTATATCCTTAACAATTAAACTAGGAAACCAACTTTCACCTTGTTTGTGCATCATTTCCCTTTCATTTCTCATTATTTACATCCACGAATTCGATGGACATCCGTTCCACAATAAGGGATTCAAGTTCGAGTGCTACTCTCTGGGCCGTCTATCTTTATCCTTCGTCGCGTGCGTCAAATTTATCTGTGTTTGTTTGTGTTCGTGAATCGTTCGCGAACACGCTCATTTCCTTAATGAACGAACACAAACATAAAATCTCGTTCGGTAAGTGTTCATGAACCGTTCATGAACACATTTATTTCCTTAACGAACAAACACGAACATGGCCTTGTTCGTGTTCGTTTGGTTCGTTTACAGCCCTAGTTATAGGGTGTGGTCATGACCTTTATAGTCACCATGACCCTATACATCAGCGTCATGTCACCCATTTCTAATCTATCATCCAAAATCACTACTCTAAGGGTGTGGTCATGACCCAAACCACTATTTTCTTATTTTCATTTATTTTTGTGAAAAAGTAAAGGAAAATATTTAAAAAGGAAAGTAACCTCATGGTTGTCATGGTTTAATCCATGCCAACCATGGTGGATGAAGTAAGGGGATGGTATAGCAATCAATTAATGGTCCTATGTAGCATTGATGACCCAACCCATACCCCCACACCCTTTAGCCTAATAATTCATAGTTTAACTATAAAAACATACCAAATTTCTATAAAATATTGGGGTGTTGCACTATATGGTGTGGAGTGATTGTAAATTAAACCCTTTAACTGAGCATGGCTTAAATAATAGTTCTGGTGTATTTTGCTCGTTGTGTTATGATATCCATATGTGTGGTATTTCAACCTCTACGGCTCTACGTACGTTATTGTGCCATTTTATCATCGTCAAACACACCTTATTTATTTTTTTTTTTTATAAATGTTACCTTATATCTTCTATCAGTGTTATAAGTTCTAACCATTTAACCAATAAGTCGTCTCTTGACTTTACTTCTTACCAATTGATTCAAAAACATGTTCTAGATATTTTACGTACAATGTTGTTGATCCAGCTGTGTATCACTTAAACTTGGAATGTTTTATTTCCCATAAACTAAACCAATATAACTTATTAAGTTTAGAACATGCACATGCTTATCTGAGTAATATATAAAGGATGCATATTTTGCAAAATACTTGTAAAAGAATTGCAATGTTATAAATTAATTAATTGAGATTTGAAGGAAGGAAACTAATCCACCATATCATATCAGCAGATGAGCAGATGGTAGGTCCGGCGAATCCAGATTTTAAGTCGATGGTCTAAAGGAAAATGGAAGTGAGGCTTGTGTGAGTTGGAGTAGATGTCTCTAATAAACTTTACAGCAAGATGACAAGGGTCAGTTTTTTAGCATGAACGGGCCAACTTGGTAAGAGTCCATTAGGTCTGCCTTTGGGCCAAACTCTTTCAAAATAAAAATAAAAATAGTATTTTTGTTAAATGAAATGTTTAGTTCTATAAAATGTTTTTAACAAACAAAAAATATCTTATACAATATATGTATTATGTTTTGTTGACACGTCTATCTATACATATAAAATGTATTTAGCAAACAAAAACTATCTTATATAATATATGTATTATGTTTTGTTGACATATCTATCTATACATATTAAATAAGTAAATGGTTACGTCACATATCACAGTTATTTGAGCTCTCAAGATTCTTTTTCACGCAATAGTTTCAAATTTTAGAAATGCTCCAATTAGGTTACATATATATATATTTTTTCCAATAAGATCATTAAAGTTTATTTTAAGAGTTAAATGTCATTTTAGTTTTTGTGGTTTGGACTATTTTGCCAGTTTAGTCCAAATATTTTATTTTTCGTTTGTGGGTCTAAAAATGTTTCACCGTTGCCATTTTAGTCCACTCGACTAACTTAATCCAGTTTTTATGTTAACGAAAAGGGTAATTTGGTCATTTTATATCACCAAATTACCCTTCTAGTTAACAGAATTACATATAAAATAACCGAATTACTCTTCTTGTTGACAGAAAAAATGGAAGAAGTTAACACAATCGACTAAAATAGCAACAGTGAAACCTTTTTGAACCCACATGCAAAAAATGAAACATTTGGATTAAATTGCCAAAATAGACCAAATCACAAGGACTAAAATGTCATTTAACTCTTATTTAAATATTCTAATTCTATATATTTTACTGACATTTCATTTATTTTCCTTTTTTCTAATAATGACATGGCTTAAGAATAAATACTAATATGGATTAAAAAAAATTGTGAAAAAATAAAAAACTGCAAAATAATATATATTTAAAATTGCATAAACAATTAAAAATTTTTTTTTGAAATTTTTAATATTTTTCGTTGCAACTTTTAATTTTTTTCTCAGGTTTACTAAAATTTCATGCATTTTTTACAATTTTTTAATCCATATTGGTATTTTTAATCATGTCATCACATAATAAAAAAATAAATAAAATAAATGTCATGTTGAATAGATTACGTCATATTTTGGTAAAATATGAAACGGGATCAGGAGAGAACGCTCAAAAGTGTGAGAACGCATCTTGGGCCAACACGTGTCCCGCGGCATAGAGAATGGCGGATGGGCTTTTTTATCTTTTCATTCTTCTTTTATTTTCACAACGCGGTATAATATTTTCTGGCGTTTATTTTTTTTTTGGCGTTACTTGTATTTATTAAATTTTTTGGCGTTGAATTAATTGTTTTTGTGTCACATATATAATTTTTTAGCGTTATATCGTTTTATGGTTAATTTTTTGGCGTTTGTGGCGTTTTGTATAATAATTCACTACGAGTAATTAATATTTGCATAAGATTAAAATAAGACCAATTTTTCTTTTGGCGTTTTAATACCCTTTAGAAGGTTCTTTGCCAGCAGCTGTTCTCCCAATTTTCATTCTACTAGCGTTTTGGTGTTTGTATTTTTTGGCGTTTTATATAATAATGTATTTTATTTATAGAGAATTAGATAACAAAACAACATATAACTTGATATCAATACAATATAAAATGAAAACAAAAATAATTAAAAATGATAATCTAATTTTTCTTTCCAATCTTCAATGTCATCGGCCTCTTCCTTCTTGAATTTGTTTTTGGTGTTTTGAACCTTTTATGAATAATTTAGTTAGATGCCAACTTTCATTCATAAACCCCGTCTTTTTCAGAAGAAGCTGCTTAGTGGCATCCTGTTTTTTTGTGTGATATTCTTGTTTGGTGGCATGTCATTAAAGATCAACTCTTGCTTGATGCTATTTGTAATAATGGAGTCCAAAATAACATTTTACACTTGTGTTGAACCCTTTATTCCATCCATATAATCATCAAGAACAAAACTCACATGATGGCATATCACTGTCATCAGTCTCTTTTTCTTGAATATTTGTCTATCTCATTCAGCAAAATATTATTGATTTAACCCCCTCAGAAAAATGATCCATTTCAGTGAAAGCTTTGCCATCTGTGGCGTTTTAAAGGGAGTGTTTTCTAGAGGACATGGCGTTTTTGCGTTTTCTGGGTGTGATTAATTTCATTGTGTATAGACCCCTCTCTTATAGGAGTTTTTTGGTGCGTAGTTTAGGCGAGACTTTTTTATTGTAATAAATGATAGTAATAAAGTAACTGTCTTTTCAGTTACTGTTTTTGTATTAAATGTGTTGATCAGCTTTTGTCAGTTTTATAGGTTATAGACGTCCCATCTTCTAATTTTGACTTTTTTTTTAAATGGCGTTATGCAGACCAACATGACAAAATAAAATAAAGGAGTAAATAAAATATTAAGCAGGAAAAATATTTTTTGTTATTTTTGGCGTTTTGTTAGGGTTAACCATTTTTAGTATTTTTTTTGGCGTTTTGCTAATAAAGATGGAAATATATCATTTAATTATCTTAAAAAAAAAAGATTACATAGAAGAAAAAAAAAAGAGGAAAAAAAATTAAAATCCTTCGTCAGAAAGTAATTTATCCAAATAGTATCCATCACTTGTGTCATCTTCTTCCTACTCGGAGTCTTCATCTAGATCTTCATCCATGTCATCACATTCACCTTCATTAGCTTCTTGTTCCTGAAGGTTCTGAAGCCTCCACCTGAACATGTCTTGCATTAACTCCAGTTTTGAGTCTATTTCTGTGTTGGTACAAGTGGCGTTATGCAATTCTTCCATGAAACTCAGTCGCTGCTTTGTCATGATGTTCTCTAGCTAGTAGACTTCCTGCTCTCCGCTGTCGTATGTAACCGTCACCATGTCTGTTTTATCATCAAAACGCCATGATGTCATGACAGGTTCTGGCTTCACATCTCCTTTGATTGGTCCAAATTTGCTTGTTAATGCTTTTCATAAGCATATGCGTTTCATGGCATTCGTTGTCTAGAGCGATTCCAATGGATAAGATTTGCCTCTGTATCTCTTCTTCCATCTTCAGAATTGCCCTGACGGTCTTAACATACACCCTCATTCTGTTGTCAAAATGGAGGACGTATCGCCTGATTCCCAGAGTGTATCTCCACGAAACGATTGTTGCCATTTTTGGCGTTTTTGGTTAACGATTTTTTTTTTTGCTGCAGAAAATGGATAGATTGAAGTGATTATGGAAGCTATGTTTTACCTTTGTTTATATAATGATTTTTTGGCGCGTAATTTAGGAGGAAATTTCTTCTAATAAATGTTAATAACTGAAAAGTTATTTGTGTTGTTCCATCTTCCTGTAATATTCAACGCGTTTTATTACTAATTTTTGGCGTTTTGTTTTTAATGGCGTTTTATTTTTTTGTATGGTGTTTTATCATTTGATGGCGTTTTCAATATGAGCGGTAAAAAACCCTATTACCCTTAACGAAACGCGCCTCACATAATAAAATTGATGTTATTTACGAAAATGCCACCGCGCAATCTAGTCCATGGATTGTTTTGATCGGACGATCTATAAACGTTCTCACCGTTCTCACACTTTTTACCGTTTTCTCTAAATCCTGACCCGGTAAAATATATATGATTAAAACATCAAAGTAAACATGAGTGACCAAATTTGAACATACAATTTTATAAGTGACCGGATTAGAATAATAATGAAACACCTAGCGTTGTGGTCCATTGGCAAAATCAAAATCTTTAAACACCTGAGTTTGAGAAAGAAAGATTTTAGGTTCAAGTCACACAAACAAACGACGAGGATTAAAACACGTTTACTATTTTACAAACTTATCCTATAAAACAACCATAGCATCTATATTATTACATCAGAATTTTAGAATGTTAGATATTTACCATGACCATATAAGGTTAAAAAAATGTCATAGTTTTGTTTGATGAATGTTGGTTGTACTAGCTTAAAGTAGGTCATATATCTTTCATTAAATTGGACAATAAAAAACGTGATAATGATATCCATTAGAGTACAATGTAACAAAATAACCAAACCACAAAAGTTGGGCAATTTCTACATTTAATGCGATTACCAAATTTGAAAAATATTTATAATGCAAATTAATGAGGTTTTTTTTTTTTTTTTGCCATCGGCTACCATTGCTTAGCTTGTTCCTGTCATCAACAACCCTATGATATTGGCCTAGTCAATCAATTATTTTTCAGATTGTTAGTGAAGAAGGAATAATAATATCATGTAACTCGTAAAGAATAGCACTAACGAACAAAATTCAATACAATGCTTCATAATGTGGGACCGATCCAAAATATTTCCTTAGGAAGACAAAATATGGGGTAAATTACTTTTCGTCCTTTATGTTTGTATCGGATTGCAATGGATAGCCTTTAACTTCAATAATTACAGTCACAATTCTTTATTTGTAAAACTCATTACACACTACGTCCTTTGACCATAACCTGGTTAAAATTTTCAGTTAACTATAGCATGTGCAAGTTGCAGGTCAGAGGATGGCGGGTGATGTTAAGCAAACCTGTGATGACGGAGTTGGTGAGATCTAAGGCTCCGGCGACCAACTCAAGTTCCGGTGGAGAGAATCACTCTAGAGAGAGAAACAGTAGATTTTCTTTGCTTGTTCTGTATTTCATGGTTTATTCCATCAATCTGTTTCATCAAAACTAGATCTTGATTGAAATCTGAGATGGGTTCTTTTCTTTTCACTTCAATCTTGAAGATTTGATGATAAAGTTTGTTTCTTGATCTGGGTTTTTCTCAATTCTTTAGTTTTGATCTTGAATCCTCTGTTCTTGGATTAGTTTGACTTTGATTTTGATCTGAATTTTGCATTTCTTGTGCCAAATATGTCCAATTTGACCCAAGAAACTGATCAAGAATTGATGAATCACATATGTGTGGTGTGTGACAAAAGCTTCGCTTCTGGTAGATCTTTGGGGTCACATGAGGTCTCACGTGATCAACTCCACAGATCACCATCACCATGATGATGTTGTTGTTGATGATGATGATCATAAGCATTAGAAACAGAATCAGAAGAAGAAGCAGATGAAGAAGCTCTCATCTGTCAACAATGAGGGATTGAATTCTAAAGATTTAGGTTATGAGTTGAGGAAAGATCCAAAAAAGACTACAAAAGTCAAAGATGCAAGTGACGTTCTCATCTGTTGATTGAATTCTATTTGTTTTATAAATATTTTAAATGAATAAAATTACTAACCTACCCTCAAGTGTAATGCACATGCCATAATTAACTAAAAAATTTAACTAGGTTAGTGTTAAAAGACCTAAGGTGATTGAGTTTCCCAAATAAAGGATTGTAACTATAATTATTAAAGTTAAAGGCTATCCGTTGCAATTCAGTATAAACATAAAGGACGAAAAGTGTAATTTACCCCAAAATATGTGTCTACGCCAAATACAATTTTCTTTTAAAGAATCTCTCCATATCTCCTAAGATAATAGTATTTGAAACTATCTTCCTTAGGAAGACAAAATATGTGTCAAAACCAATAAAGTAGAGCCTACTAAAACTAAAAGGTATCTCCATAAAAAGTTGAGGCCCACTTCCAGCAGTAAGGGGGCTGAGAGCGGTATCCAAGAGATTAGACCCAAGAAGAGATCTAGGTCCAGTATAGAAGGAGTTTGTAATTCTGTCGATCAAATTCATTCAGGGGGGTCTGGGGATAATGGTTTTGACAAAGGGTTCGAAGACTTTTTCTTTGATTTAAATAATTCGGTTTCCTCTGAGGATAGGGATAATTTTGTGTCGAATCTGAATAAAGCGGGTATGACTCTACCAGCAGAAGGGTATGATGGCGGCAGCGGCCCTGAGGGGGTAGGTACGAATGGCTCGCCAGAAGTAGAGATTGAAGTAAGGGAGACCGTCAATGTAGCCTCTAAGATCGGGATTGATATCTCTGGTCATCAGGAGCTAATCAGGAATTCTATTACCTGAGGTATTAATGTGGTTCAATTATAGGGGAATTGGGGGTTTTAATAAGTCTGGCTGGGTGAGGGGATTGATATTTGAACATGATATTTCGTTCTTATCTCTTCAACAGTCTAAAGTTGCTAGTGTTGCGCGGTCTGATGTTGCTTCCTTTTGGGGCAAGGGTAACTTTGGGATGGATTTTGTCGAGTCTGTTGATTTGTCGGGGGGTTTGATTTGCGTCTGGAATGAGAGTATGTTTCGTCAGACGGGAGGTTCAAAGAGTAGGCATTTCTTGCATATCAAAGGTACTTTGGTTGGATGTCCTTCGACGATTAACGTCCTTAATGTATATGCGCCACAGGGGGTGTTGGCTAAAAAAAGTTTATGGGATGAGCTGAATACTCTTATTGATTCTAATGAAGGTTTATGGGTTGTTTCGGGGGATTTTAACGCGGTTTGATTTAGAGAGGAGAAGAGGAATTGCTCATTCAAACTGAGGTGTGCTAACAATTTTAATGACTTTATCTTCGACTCGGGCCTGATTGAATATAACATGAGTGGCAGGAGGTTCACTTTTTGCTCCGATAATGGCAATAAGCAGAGTAAGCTCGATCGGTTCTTAGTCAATGCTGAGTTTTTTAACTCTTGGCCATCCACTTGTTGTCGGGTTCTTCCTCGGCTTTGGTCCGATCATAACCCCATTCTTCTGGCTTGTCATCCCAAGAATTTAGGGCCTCGCCCCTTTCGTATTTTTAACTCTTGGTTTAGTAAACCGGGATTCGATGAGGTTGTGAATAATGCTTCTTGTGATTTGTCTCGGCGGAAGGTTATCCAGACGCGTCTTTCCTTAAGAAACTGTGCTTTATTAGGGATCGTCTAAGAGATTGGAAAGATGAAATGATTCATAGGGTTGGGGAGGAGGTGGAGGCCGCTAAAGGTGAGTATGAGGCCCTTGAAGCCACACTCGAGTCTAGAGAGCTAACCGAGGAAGAGGAATGGATTTTTTATGAAAATAAAAAGGTTATTCGTGATGCTGAGGAATCCAAAGTTATGGATTTTAGGCAAAGATCTCGTATCAGGTGGGCGAAAGAAGGTGATGAAAATTCGAAGTTTTTTCATGTTATGATTAATAACAGGAAAGCGAGCAATTCGATACACGGCCTGGAAGTGAATGGAGTTTGGATCTCCAAACCGTCACTTGTGAAAAAGGAAGTATTTCGTTTTTTCAGAGACAAATTTGTGGAGGAGTGTGTTTCCCGGCCTCGCCTGATTTGTTCCCAGCTTAAGCAAATTTCGTCGTATGATGCCGCTAGATTAGAAATGCGTTTTTCCAAGGAGGAGATCAAAGCGGCGGTTTTCGAGTGTGGTAGAGATCGAGCTCCCGGTCCTGACGATTTTAATTTCAGATTTTTTACTCATTTTTGGGATCTCTTTGAATCCGACTTCTTTTATATTATGGAATCCTTCTTTGAGACGGGGAAGTTAAGCAAGGGGTGTGGATTGGCTTTTATTACCTTAATCCCTAAGGTCAGAGACCCTTTGGGGTTACTCTCATGGGCCAGAAAATCCAAGAAACAAGTGTTCTTTCTCAAACTTGATTTCGAGAAAGCTTACGATAACGTGAACTGGGGCTTTGTTTTGGATATTCTTCAACAAATGGGCTTTGGAGATAAGTGGTGTGGCTGGATTTCAGGTATTCTGGCATCGGCTCAGGCCTTTGTTTTGGGGAATGGATCTCCCACCTTCGAGTTTGGTTGCATCAAAGGTATGAGACAAGGAGACCCGATTTCCCCGTTTCTTTTTTTGTGGTTATGGAGGCGTTGTCCTGTTCATTCAGTATGGCTGGAGAGTCCAACGTCTTCCGTGGTATTAATATTTCCGACCTTGATTCCAGTGTTTCTCATTTATTCTTTGCTGATGATGCTATGATCATGGGGGAGTGGAACAAAGACAATATTGTTAATGTTATTAGGATTCTCCGGTGCTTTCATGTGTGCTCGGGCCCTAAAATTAATCTTAACAAGTCTAGTATTTTCGGCTATGGTGTTTTGAGCGAGGAGATTGAGGAGATGGCAGACTGGATCGGGTGCAGGGTGGATTCCGTTCCGTTTAAATATTTAGGGTTGACGGTTGGGGCCAATATGAACCGTATTAACAACTGGAGACCGGTTTATGATATTTTTGAGAAATGTCTCTCTCTTTGGAAGGCGACTTTGCTTTCTATTGGTGGTAGGGTCACTCTTATTCGATCGGTTCTCGAAATTTACCCACATACTTCATGTCCCTTTATAAGGCGCCAGTTAAAGTTATCAAAGACTTGGAAAGTATCATAAAAAAATTCTTATGAGGTGGCTCAAATAACGTTCGGAAAACCCATTGGGTTGCGTGGGATTGGGTTTCTTTACCCAAGAAAGCTGGTGGCTTGGGATTTGTAAGTTAACGAACGTTAATTTGGCGTTGTTTAGCAAATGGGGGTGGAGGTTTAAGAACGATCCTAACAGCCTTTGGGTCAAAATCATTAATGCTATCCATTCGGGTGGCTCGAAGTGGTCGCTATTACCGTGCAATAAATCGGTAAGGGGTGTTTGGGTCAACATTTGCAACATCTTGAATAAGCCGCTTGTGGATAACAAACCCATTCGCTGTTTTTTCAAAGGTGAGGTCGGATCGGGATCCGACATCTTATTTTGGCTTGATCCTTGGTTTTCCGATATCCCCTTCAAAGATATGTTCCCTTGTCTTTTTCACCTGGAAATCGTTAAGAATTGTTCAGTTAGGGACCGATTGGCTGATGGTGGTACGTGGCTGTGGAGGTTCGACTCTGACTCGCTTTCGGAGATTTAGGTGATGTGTTCTCTTTCGGGTATGCTGTCTTCATTTTCTCTTGGCATTGGAAGAGATAAGTGGAAATGGTTGGGCGACTCCACGGGTATTTTTTCAGTCAAATCCGCCAAGGATTTATTGGTCCGGGGAAGATGCGACCCGAATGCTCGTGTGATCGATTGGTGTAAATGGGTTCCAGTTATGTGTAACATATTCGCTTGGAGGCTTGAGCTGAATCGAATCCTGACGTATGACATCCTAGCTTCTAGAGGCATTGTTAGCCAAACCAGGGCCTGTCCCCTTTGCGACTGTGAGGATGAATCGGTTACTCATCTATTTATCTCATGTCAGTTCGCGGAGTTAATATAGCATAAAATCAGTAGATGGTGTCACGTTCCGACGATTTTTGCGTTTTTGATTTATGATCTTCTGGAGTTGCATAAGTACAGCAGGATGGGGTCGACGGAGAAGATGGTTTTCCAAGGTATCGTTATTACTACTTGTTGGTGCATTTGGTTGGCTAGGAACAAAGCGGTTTTTTCGGATATTCAGCCGAGCGTGGAAGTGGTTTTCAGCGAAGTTAGAGCTTTGGGTTTCTTTTGGTTTAGTCATAGATCTCGGTTTCGATCGGTAGGGTGGAATGATTGGTGTAAATTTGTAAATTTGTAATTATGTAACTTTTTGTTTTGTTGTTTTTGTTCTCCCGGTTTTCGGGTTCTGTTGTTTGTTAATGAAAGTCAATTTAAAAAAAAAAAAAAAAACCATAAGAATCCCACACATAAATTTAAGGCTATAAGTCTATACTAGACATAGGTTATGTATTTAAGGCTATAACAGACATAGTCTATGTAAAAGTAGCCTTTGGGTGTGCATGAGGAATCCCACCACCCGATGGATGCATCCATTTATTTAAAAGACCCACTATTCTCACACCCCTATTTTCTTATTTTCATATCCTTAGATATATACAGGCCGTATAACCTTATACGGCCCGTACATAATGTTGTTGCACAAAAATAAATGAAGTGGAATGTTTTTTTTGTTTTACATGTATAAGTGCCGTATAACATTATACAAGCTATATACAATTGTATACAAGCAATATAATGTTATACGACCTAATGTGTATTTTTTGTGAGGTTTGATCAGATTTTTGGGTTTTTAGCATCTGTATACTGGTTGTATAATGTTATACGACCCGTATATATGTTTTCTTTTGTAAAACCGAACAACCGTTTAATAAGTTTTAGTAATTGTTTAGATAGCATTTTTCGTATTATTTAGATATATCGGATTATGTTACGAGTTTGTAAAATGTCTATGTTACAATAGTATTTGCCGTATTATTTTTTATATATATCGGATAAGCAAAACATGTTCATATGATAAACAATACGATAACAATTATTATACAAACGAGATAAAATGTAAACATAAGATTAATATTTACAATTTTTACATCTAAAACAACAAAAGATAAATATTTACAATGTTTCAAAAGTAAAACAAAAAAACCAAAAATACAATAAGCAGCTACGGTGATGGTGGTGGTAGTGGTGGTGTAGCACCAGCTCGTGGAGGTAGAGGCGCGCCAGAATGCATAGCAATAATCGCCTCCACCATCCACTTTATGTTGCTCTGCATACGCGATACGTCCACCCGTATAGCAGCTACATCCGACTCGAACTGAGCCAGGCTCTCCTCTACCCCCGTTGGAGGCATCACATGTCACGCTCCGACGATCGTGTACGGGCAATCAACCTGTACATCCTCCACACCCAGCCGCGATCTGTCGACTGTAGCATCAACTCCCCCTGTACCCTGCCTGGCCAGCCTCCCTCGCCTCCCTCTCCCCTCACCTCCATCGCCCCCCTGGCCCTCCTCCCTCTACAGTGGCTGCCCTGGTACCACTCGGTACGACCGTCGTCAAGCGACCAAATCACCCGGACCTTGTCCGGTGGCACCTCATAAACAATATTTATCGAGACTATTGTGGCCCTACCTACTGGATCAACCTAGTGTGTGATGGTCATATCCTGAGCCACCTACGAGGACAAGAGGCATGGCCAGTGCTTCGCCAGACGGATGACAAAGTCGCCACAGCTAATGTGGCTAGAGGTACGCTTAAGAGCGTACTCGGTGAAGTATGTGGCCAACTTGTATGCTGAGTTGGCCTCCCCACCGGTAAGTAAATCGTGCAAGAAGAACAGGTCATTTTGGGTGACCCACTCCCTGCTATGGTGTTGACCTGTAATCATCACGACGATACACCGATGTAGGTATCGGTGCAACGGGTCGTAAATGCGCGACACCTACGCCTTCGGGGATCGCGAACTCCCCGGGCCACAACACGTCAGAGGACCTGGTGATCAGCGCATCTAAAAATGCCTTGGATACTGACTCCTCCTGTGAGTACAGAACCTAGGCAATTGCAAACTAGGGGGCATCAACCGGTGAGACCCCGCAAAGAGTAAACGACACCGCGGTGGTATCCAAAAAATGTTGTAAACCCCTACCTGGTGTCCGTAAACGCAAACGTAGATAAAACTCTAAAGTTATCTCCCTGTGGGCCCGCTCTTAGGAGGCTTCAAATAAACGGGCGCACGCGGAGGTAGCTGGCATGAACTCTCGGACCCGACCGATCGATCTAATCTTGGTCAAAAAACCATCTCCTTTATCTTTTGTGACAACCCGCGCATTCGAGGTTAGAACTTACACTTATTTTTTTACGAGTTATTTACACTTAACTAAATTATTAGTTTATATTACGAGCGACAAATTAGAAACCAAATGTTTTTCCCTTTCTGAACCGAATCGACCCGTTGAATCAAAGCGCATGTTTCCCTTGTCGATCTAACACCACTCTTCTTCTTGTTTATTTATGACTCTCTTTTATATTTTTTTTCTTTCTCTCGCTGCTACTCATGTAGTGTATTTGATGTACTTAGTCAACGCGTAACAAGTAACACGGTTACGAAACATATATTTATTTATAACTTGGTAACCCACACCTTTACCAGTTAATCAACTCGAAACCCCATTGCCTTGTTTATTCGGCCCACTCAAACCGAGTCCCAGCTACCACCCCATCGTTCTTGTTTGGTTTTGGCCCAAGTAAAACAAATCCAAGCCTAATTGTTGTTTAGGTTGTACGCATACAATATATGTGTGCGTATTCGTGTTGAACGCACAACCAAATAAAAAAAACCCTAACATCCTACTCCCTCCTCCCTCACGTTTTGTGGCAGTAGAACCCCCCCTTCACGTCATGACCCTCTAGCTCTCGGTGCTCCCTCTCTTCCTCGCTCGAGCTCTATCTCTCTCACACCTTCTTCGGTTAGTGTTGTTATATGTTTTAGTTTTAAGTTCTTGCACTAAATGGCTGTGTTTTTATCTATATTATGATTCTTGGTGTTAAATGAATGATTGTATGTTAGAATTTTGCTGGAAATCATGTTTAGATGGTATTTTGACCGTATAAGAGGTTGATGATTAACTAGGGTTTTTATTGTGGATTGAAACTTGTTGATTGGTGAAAGTATGTAATGATCATGTATGAGTTATTGTAAATTATCTTGGCTGTGATTATGTTTATTATAATGATATTGATGTGTTATGATGATAAGGTGTGTCTAGGGTTCATGAGAATCAAGAATGATGCGTAGATATGCTTAAACGTATGTAAGTTGTCTAGGGTTTAATGTGATTAATGATCTTGAAGGGTTTTGGGTAGAATCTTGTTGTTTTAATGTCATAAGTGAAATATAGGGATGATAATCTGCTGTAAATAATCATCATGAGTCGTTGGGTGCACTAGTTCTTCGGTTGGGGAGGTCGGGTAACGACTAGAGCTGAAACAGAATCTGTCTAGGATTCTGCAGCCAACTTCAGTTGGCTGTAAACAGATCGTTATATATCGAAAAACTGATTTTCTAAAATCTAAATCATACGTTTTCGAAAAACGCTTCAAATGGCATTGGAATCATATTTTTTTGAGGTTGTTTGCTATTTTTAAAGGTCCGTTTTGTACAGAGACAAAAGCTGTGTTTTTCTGTAGAAAATGTTTGTTATGTTTTTCATCATAACTTGAGTTCTGGATAGGGTCAGCTCACGAAATTTGTACTGTAGATGGCCACTGATGTCATTGCAATTCTCCAAATATAATTTCGTCAATCGGACTTACGATGAATTTTAAATGAATTTTCCGTGGACTACAGTCCGAAAGTGACGAATCTGATTGCAGCCATATAAATGAGTTTTATAAAATAATTGGTAATGAATTGGAAGCCGATATTTTTACACAATAATATATGGATTGTTTAGAATATTCTATAAAATATTGGGAATTTTTGGAATAAGTTAACTATTTTATTAAAATGCCCAAAAACAGCTCAGTTTTGGATGTTAAAGCTGAAACGACATAAGTAGTAATTTGCGTGTCTAAATTTTGGGTAGGTTATCTGAGAATGATCTAACGTGTTATATGTCAATGAAAGTGTTATGTGCAATATCGTATGCTTACTTTTGAATGGTTATAGATGGGATGTTTATATGGGCGTGAACTGTTAAAGTGAGTGCGTGTTATGTGATAGATGCGGGTAGGAACTTTGTGTTTTATTTAAAACTATTAACAAACTAAATGGTAATCATATTAGGACGTGATTGACCAACCCTGACCGTTAGCTATTTTAAGAGTTCAACCGAGCAACCAAAGGTGAGTTCACACTTTCTATAAGGCATAGGATTCCCGGTGGTTGGGAATGGGTAATTGATTGAAAGGAAACCTGTGTATTCTTCTTGGGTAGAATACGTACCTCCACCCTCTTAATTGAAGGGTGACAACATTGGAACTTGCGTGATCTCCTTGTATGGGACACGTACCTCCACCCTCTTAACTGAAGGGTGACAACATTGACACTAGACAAAAACTCTATCATTAAGTCCCTCATTTTTATATCGACTTAATCGCCGGGCCAATGGCGAACGAGTCATTAGTTAAATAGGGCTATTAGGTTTGACAAGCATCACACCGTGCCGCAGAGGACGGGCGTGGACTAATGGACTTGGGCACTAGTCAATGATGATAGACATTGACGCAGGGCACATAAACATAACTACAATCAGTAGTCGATATGGTAACGGGTCTAGTGGGATACATGGGGAAGCCCCCATTGAGTATGGTTTGGGAAACAAGGAACTGGTTAACTCGTCGTTTTTGAAACATAACTATGGTTTTTGGAACAACGTTAAAATGGACAACCAACTGTGAACTCGCTCAACTTTGTTGTTGATTCGTTATTATATGCCTTGCAGGTCGTTAGGTGTTTAGATGAAGCTTGCACAGGAGGAAGAGGTCGTTGTGGGACATGAACCGTTGTTGTTCGTGATAACCTTATTAAACATTAAACTATTTTTTTTTGAATTTATGCTTCCGCTGACTTTTAAATTTGGTTTTGGATTTTGGTTTGGTGAATTTTTAAATTGGTTTGCTATGGTTTTACTTTACGTTAATTACTTGTTTATTATGATTGGTGGTATGATCCTGGTCAGTCACACGCCTCGCGGTAATACTCCGCTTGTGGATTTTTTGAGGGTGTGACAGATTGGTATCAGAGCCATTGGTTATAGTGAACTTGGTTTTAAAAAAGGGAAAACTCTTTTTGACAAAAACCAGACTATAACCTGTTCAGTCCTCAACGATCCACAATGACGCTTCGCTCCACGTGCAAGACTCAACACTCTAGGTGGTATGATTTATGTTTGTATTGCTTACTTGCTAGTTTACATTTACATTGTGTGTTGCACATGGTATGCCCAGTTAGAGTAGTAGCATGTTATCTACTAGCCTGAATGTGCTCCTTATGACACCCAACTATTTACTTGAAATTTGACGTGTGGTGATCAAATTCTTTTCCTGTTTTCTCCTCACCCCACTACAACAACAGTTTTATGCGTTCTATATATTCATACGATTGCCTCGACATGACATCACCATTACAGCCAGAATTCAGATATGACCCTCCCTACATTCGGTTGGTATGACAACATTCACGTAGACCAGAGCCGGCCCAAACGAACTCGGATTTAGGAGAACAGTGTACCCACGCGTCCATGTCAACAAACCCCATTATCTCCACTAGTCGTCGTCACCACAAACGAAGCAGTCACAGTTACACGCGTTTGTCGTTGTACAACTCGAAACCCTATTATCCAAACTCTGTTTTGGACCAATGATATACTCACGTGACCATGAGGCATCAAACTTTTTTTTTCATCTCGTTGCCGCCATCTACCATTATTGAAATTGCCTCTGGAGAACAGAATAGTTGGCGGAATTCTTCGGTTATTTGTTGGATTTTGTTTTCTCATAATTCTTCGTATGAACATCACCAACCACCTGTTTCTTCGATCTACAACCGATATAACGAAACGCTAACAACCATACCACGATTCCCACCGATCACAAGATTACCCCCCCACACTAATTACCCTGTTGAGTGGTTAATTATTATTCTACTTTGATTTACACCTTCGTATACCCAACTTATCAAGTGGATGCCTCCTAATGATGGGATAGTCTTCGGGACATTCAAGGACGGCGATACGGATTACTCAACCTACATACGGACACGATGAACTACACATTTACCTCACCCCTTCCTCCTTGCACTACAAGAGTCGCACTTTGATCCTATGATAGTTTATCTTAATTATGTTGTCACACCCCGATATTTCCATGTATTATCGGTGGGCCCGGTGGGGAGTATCGTGATGTAGTTGATATCATCAGATTCAATAATCACAGTTTAAATGCACAGCGGAAGTCTAAAGTAATATTACAAATCGATTTGAAAGTACAATGAAATATTATACAACGGAATGTAAGTGGATCCACAGGCGGATCAAAACAAAAGAAATATTGTTCAACAGACTTAAAGTGATAAAAGCTTGCAAGACTCTTTATTTAATCACTCAGGAGTTCCAGCCCATTACGCTTAGTACCTACACTTTTACCTTTTGAAAATACATCAGTTTACACTGGTAAATACAATTAACTGACTCTTTTGAAAACATTTAAGAAAATTGATTTAAGTGCACAAGGCACAAATATTCTTTTATAACTTGGGACAATTATTTAAAAATAATCTTGTATACAGTTTTACATGTTTGTCATCCATTCAGGACCCGGTTAGAAGAGCCGGATTAGATTAATTGACACGCCACAAGTATATGCCCACAAGAGAGTGAGATACCGTTTATACATACGCAACTGTCAGGTGTATGCCTACACCCCGTGCTTAAGCCGTGGCCATTTCTAATAAATGAGCCGAGGATATCCAGGACATGGTCATTAACCCCCCAAAGGCATTGCATCAAACAAAACAGATTAAAATGGGTTATGTAAATGTATTAATCACAATCCGATTTAAATAACTACATACCCGACCAAGCAGTATTGTTATAATACCGTATCCCAGGCCCGTATAACGGAAAATAAGTTAAAAGTATTTACCTGACCAAAATATAATTTTAATCTCAGCCGTATAACAATCAGCAAGTGCAAATAGCTTTTACTGGGATCCTAAATCTGGAACGAAGGTTTTAATAACCTATTAGATTCCTAACGGGTCTTATTTAAGTCTTAACTTAGACCGGTTACTTTTAATGAAAGGTTTACGGTTCAAAACGCAAGATTAAGCGAAGACCGGATTAGAATGTGATTTAGACCCGACAAGTATGAAGACTTGTAATTTATGGGTAACCTAATTACATTCTGGATTTTTAAGTAAAAATGAATAGGTTTGACCCGTTTCGGTCAATTTACGTAAACTAGTTACATTAACCGTACCGAACGCGTAATATGCCTAACGGGTAAACAATTGAGTCATGTACAGGTTTCACAAGTTAATATGCTTAAAATATGTTATGATATCAGTAGGATACCTTCCATTATGCCCAAAACGAATTTAAAACCAAATTAATCATCGTAAGGGTATTTTGGTCATTTTAGAGTTTATAAAAGAGGTTAACTCTAATATGAGGTTCTGATCTAAAATAATCAGTAAAAATATTTATTTTAATAAGTTATATCAGTAAGATATTATATATATGTGAAATTTATCATTCATGACCAAACTATGCATTATAGGGGCATTTTGGTCATTTCACATATGCTATAAGGGTCAAATTTGGAAATCTGAGTTCAAAACTTTTACTTACTGTTTAAGTATAAAAATTTATTCATAACATCAGTGGGTGACAAGCCTTAGGTGCTAAATATGGTTTTAAACCATACTATGCGCCTAAATTGCATAAAAGTCGGTATTTGACGATATTCGGGTTAACTAAGGAAATCTGAGATATTGATTAGCCTCTACTGTTCAAAATAATTTAATTGATGTATAAAATTAGTAGAAAAAGATTTGACATGTAAAGGATGTGTAAAACTCATTTTATTAGCAAAAAGGGCATAACCGTCAATTACGGAGTCTATGCAAGAACCCTATGTTATGATCAATTTAAAATTTTACAAAAATTTCCAAAAATCCCTAAATATTATATCTTAACAGTAGGTGGCAAGTTTGGTGGAAAAATTTGGGTTTAAATATGATTTATGTCAAAATGGCCATTTAATTAATAAAAAGCTTTCATTTTGCGATATCACACATTACTTTTATTTTAGACCACAAACTTATGTCAAACTTTTAGAACATACTTATAAATCAGTAATAAAGGTTTTTGTCCTCTCACATTTTCAAAAATCTCGTTTTAATATCAAAAGGGCATAATGGTCAACTTTTATGCATTTAACGGAAACATGCAATGAACTAGGATTTCTATGGAACCGAGTTGTATAACCTTAGAGGGTTATACTAACCTATAATAAGGTCCTAAAGGAACCCTAAGGCATATCTAAACTAAGCTAAATCGGGTCAGAATTGAAAGTCAAAAGCAAAAGCCTACTTTTGCGACTTTCGGTTCCGAACCGAGCCTAAACTCAGAATTGTCGGGTTGAACATGCCTAGACATGTTCTTATATTATTTACCAAGTCATTTAAGTGTTAAAACATGTTCCATAACCTCTGCATTATCAGTTATGAATTAATTTGTAAAAACTGACCCGTTTGACTTTTTATTAAATAGTTTGACCCGACAATTGACCAAGTAAAAGTGATAATCAGTAGGTTCCCTTTTAAGGGTTTATTACCTACATAATTACCAACTCATAGCCACTTTCAATTCGAATAATGACTGGACCGTTTGTGATTAATCACAAAGTCAAAGCTTAATTACGATAACTTTGACTTAAACTTGAACTTAGGAAGCTAAGAATACTTACTAGAGTCCTTAGCACGAAATTAGAACAGAAGAAAACCTCCTTGAACACCACAAAGCTCCAGAGAAAGAGTTTGAGTGAAATATGAAAGTGTGCAATTGAACAAACGCAACAAGGGGCCTTTATATATGGATTTCTACTTCATATGATCAATCCACATGTCCCTACATTGATCCCAGATGTTACCATGTGTCCCTAAGGTAGTAAAAACCATGTACAAGCCCCTGGTATCGCTCAGAGTTCATGCAATGGCGGTGTAAGAGCTGTGACATGCAGCTGTCCAGGAATTTGTCGCTGGCATTTCTGTCGCGGCCCGCGTAGACATTAGAAGAAGTCTACGCGGCCCGCGAGAACCCTTTATTCCGGTAAAAAAGTTTATAAACTTTGCAATTTCAGTCCCTGGTCCATTTTAAGTTTATTTAACTTTCATTTATTGCACTTAGGACCCCCATAGTTAACTATTAAGGGCCTTGGGTCATATTTTAACTCCGTTAAGTTCCCGGTTAGTTGTAAGGTCACCCGAAAAGTCTTGTTTTCATCGAAACTCCACAAAATTATTATCCAATATTCTTGAGAGCGAAATAATTAATTATTACTATGTTGTTGGGATCGTTAAAAGGTCACTTAGAGGTAACATTTAACATGTTGACACTTTTAACCCCTATGCTTCATAAGATCCTTATTTTAAGCACAAACGACTTTCTATGTTCGACACATTATTCGTTAAAGAATACGAACGTCGTTTGAGGCCAATCAGAGGCACAAAAATGGCATGTTGACACTTTGGATCCTTTTACTTACATATTTACACTGTTTTGACAATTTTAGTTCCTCTCGATCAATCCATTACACGTTTAAAGTCCATGACACCTGTCTTTATGATATTGGTTGTGATTTTACGAGGTGTTACATCCTCACCCCCTTAAAAGAAATATCAACCTCGAGATTTACTGAAATAAATGAGGGTACTTCTGTTTCATTGTGAATTCAACCTCCCACGTGTATTATGGGCCTCTACGGGCATCCCATTTCACCTTTACAATCGGCACATGCTTCTTTCGAAGCTTCTTAACGTGTCGATCCACAATCGATAAAGTTTTTTCAACGAACTTCAAGCTTTCATCTATCTGCACGTCCTTATGCGATATTGCTAGCGACTCATCGGCTAGACATTTCTTTAAGTTGCAGATGTAGAATACATTATGTATTCCACTAAGCTCTCCTGGTAGATTTAACTTGTAAGCCACAGTTCCGATGCATTCGATGATCTCGAATGGTCCTATGTATCTTGGGCTTAGCTTGCCCTTTTTGCCAAAACGCATTACCCCTTTGCAGGGTGATACCTTGAGTAGAACTTTATCACCTACCTCGAATTTTAGAGGTTTATGCCTTTTGTCCGTGTAGCTTTTCTGCCTTTCCTTGGCAGCTTTGAGACGATCACGGATCTGAACAATCTTGTCCGTCGTCTCCAGGACTATATCAGGTCCTGATAGTTGGACATCTCCAACTTCCGCCCAACAAACTGGCGTCCTACACTTTCTTCCGTACAAAGCTTCGAAAGGTGCTGCTTGAATGCTTGAATGGTTGAATGATAGATATTATTGTACGAAAATTCAATCAATGGAAGATGGTCATCCCAACTCCCTCCTAAATCAATAACACAAGCTCGTAACATATCCTCAAGCGTTTGAATTGTACGATCGCTTTGCCCATCCGTTTGAGGATGATATGCAGTGCTGAAGTTTAATCGAGTGCCTAAGGATTGCTGAAAGCTTTTCAAAAAATGCGATGTGTATCTTGTATCCCTATCAGAGATAATGGACACTGGCACTCCGTGGAGAGATACAATCTCATCCACGTATAGCTGAGCTAACTTGTCGGAGCTGTGAGTTTCTTTAATCGGCAAGAAGTGGGCTGACTTGGTCAGTCTATCGACTATAACCCAAATAGTATCATTTCCGCGCTTTGTATTTGGCAACTTAGTGATAAAATCCATAGTTACCATTTCCCATTTCCATGTGGGAAGTTCAGGTTGTTATAACAATCCTGACGACTTTTGATGCTCTGCTTTGACTTGTGCGCACGTCAGACATTTAGCCACATAAGTGGCTATAGATTTCTTCAAACCTATCCACCAATAATTTGCCTTTAAATCCTGGTACAACTTATCACTGTCAGGATGTACTGAATATTTCAAGCTATGAGCCTCTTGAAGAATCACATCTCTAAGTCCTCCATAAATTGGAACCCATATTCGTCCATTCATCCTAAGGATTCCATCCTTGTCATACGATAACTGTTCAGCAGTTACTCCTAACTTCTCATTCGGATAGTTAGTTTCTAATACAGCTTCCTTTTGAGCGGCTAACAACCTTTCATTCACGCTGTTCTTTAATTCAATGCTCTTGGCATTGATTCTAATAGGCTTAACCCTTTCTTTTCTGCTCAAGGCATCAGCGAATACATTCACTTTGCCTGGATGATATCGGATTTCACAATCATAATCATTCAGTGTCTCCATCCACCGACGCTGTCTCATGTTAAGATCCTTCTGGTTAAACAGGTGCTGAAGGCTCTTATGATCAGAATAGATCACGCACTTAGTTCCATAAAGATAATGCCTCCATAGCTTCAATGCAAATACAACGACACCAAACTCTAAATCATGGGTGGTGTAATTTTTCTCATGCACCTTTAATTGTCGGGAAGCATATGCAATGACCTTTCCTTTCTGCATAAGCACACATCCCATACCTGTGTGCGATGCGTCGCAATAAACCACAAATTCTTCAATTCCTTCTGGAAATGTCAACACAGGTGCATTGCTTAATTTTTGCTTTAGAATATCAAAGGATTATTGCTGCTTGGGACCCCAGTTAAACTTGACATTCTTGCGGGTCAGCGATGTCAAAGGTGCAGCAATCCTTGAGAAGTTTTCAATGAAACGTCGATAGTATCCTGCTAGACCCAAGAAGCTGCGTATCTCTGTAGGAGTCTTAGGCTCTTGCCAGTTCATAATTGCTTCGATCTTAGTGAATTCCACCTGGATACCGCGCTCGGTCACCATATGTCCAAGAAACTGGACTTCACGAAGCCAAAACTCGCATTTAGAAAACTTGGCGTAGAACTTTTCTTGCTGTAGAAGTTTAAGGATACACCGAAGATGTCTTTCATGATCGGCTTGATTCTTTGAGTAAATAAGAATGTCATCAATGAAGACAATGACAAACTTGTCCAGGTACGGCTTGCAAACGCGATTCATGAGATCCATGAATGCTGCAGGTGCATTAGTGAGTCCGAAAGGCATCGCCAAGAACTCATAGTGACCATAGCGAGTTCTGAATGCAGTCTTATGCACATCTTCATCTCTGACCTTCAGTTGATGGTAACCTGACCTTAAATCAATTTTGGAGAAATAACTTGCCCCTTGCAGCTGATCGAACAGATCGTCGATCCTGGGCAATGGATATCTGTTCTTGATTGTAACCTTGTTCAGCTCGCGATAATCGATGCATAGGCACATTGAGCCATCTTTCTTCTTTACAAACAGAATCGGCGCTCCCCAAGGGGACGAGCTAGGTCGAATAAAACCTTTTGCCAACAAATCATCCAACGGTGTCCTTAACTCTTTCATCTCAGTTGGTGCCAACCAATAAGGTGCTCTTGAGTTTGGTGCTGCTCCAATAATAATATCAATTCTGAACTCCACTTGCCTATCTAGGGGTAAACCAGGTATTTCTTCAGGGAATACTTCTGGATATTCAGAAATAACGGGAATGTCTTCAATCTTAGGTTTTGGCTCATCAACGGTTACTTGTGCCATATAAATGACACAACCTTTCTTCATACACCTCGATGCCTTAAGCATAGACACTTGCTTAGGTAACCCGTACTGCGTATCTCCTTGAATTTTTAATGGCTCACCATAAGGAGTCTTGATAACCACTTGCTTCTTGTCATATACGATTTGGGCTTGGTTATGAGATAACCAATCCATGCCTATCACTATGTCAAATCCTGCTAATTTCAATGGAAGCAAGGATAGCAGAAAAGAGTGATTCCTAATGGATATATAACATCCATCTAGAATGGTTGAAGCAGTTTCTATAGTACCATCGGCCAATTCTACTTCATATTTTATGCTTAGAGTCTTAACAGACAGATTTAATAACTTACAAAATTTATTGTCCACAAAAGACTTGTCTGCACCTGAATCAAACAACACTCTAGCATAAACATCGTTGATAAGAAAGGTACCTGTTATCACATTGTCGTTCTGAATGGCCTCCTGAGAATTCATCTGAAAGACCCTTGCATTGGTCTTTTTAGCCTCTTCTGGCTTCCTTGCAAACTTGGGGCAATTGGTCTTAATGTGCCCGTTCTCGTAGCAACCGTAACAAGTTGCGTCCTTCATCTTTTTGCAATCCAATGTCTTATGCTCCCTGGACTTGCAGATCCCACACCCAATAGGCATTGACTGTGACTGCGATCTTGACTCGAGTCTAAATTTCCCGAAATGATGTTTCCGGCAGGTCTTGCATTTGGGTTTCTTACCCGACTGATGGTTATCCTTTTTAAACCCGGAACTCTTCTTATGATCAGAGTTCCCCTTATGTTTCTTATCTGATCGGCGTGAGTTCTCCTCCTCACGTTTCGTTTTTCCTTCCTCGGAATTCTTTAGCGATCTCTGCCTAACCGCATCGAGAGTGAGAGATAAAGACAGATTAGCCACTGACCTAAATGTGGTAGGTCTAGATGCTTTCACACTTGCTTTAATCTCTGGAGCTAGACCTCCGATTAAACGAGCTATGCGTTTTGGTTCCGGTGTGATCAAGTAAGGAACCAATCGAGACATGGTGTTGAAACTGGTAAGGTATGCCTGACAATCCAAGTTCTTCATGACCAAGGTCAAGAAGTCAGTTTCAATCCTTTCCACCTCATGCTGAGGACATAAATTATCTTTGATCAACGCAACAAACTGATCCCAAGACATGTTGTAAAGTGGGATCTTTCCTATAGCTTGGATTAGGGACCTCCACCGAGCTAAAGCTTCACCTTTAAAAGATTGTGAAACAAATTTCACAATGTCCTGTTCTGCACAACCACTAATATCAACCACTGTATCCATCTCATCGAGCCAAGTCATACAATCAATGGCTCCTTTCTCCCATGTAAAGTCCCTGGGCTTGCAGGAGACAAAATATTTATAAGAACATGTCTTAACACATGGCTCTTGATCGAGCACAATCTGCTTGGATGGAACACTTCTCTGATTTGATGAATGATGAGATTCATCTTTCTTTGACTCATGCTTTTTAGAAGGGGGCTTACTATGAGCCACATATAGAGTCTTGCTGTGAGTACCACTGGATTCCTTGAATTGTCTGTCAAGGGCTCGAGTAACAACATTATCTATTAACGCTTGTAAGTCTGCACCAACTAAATTAACTCTGGTGGTATCATTTCTCTCCCTGGGGTAACTGTTAACCTCTTCTGATTCAGCCATGTAGCTTGATTGCTTCATAAAAATGATGACAATATTTTATTCAGAAATCTTATTATGGAATTGTCATTTTGACAATTCATTAACCATGGTAAATACAAACCATATTGGTTATTTTGTTAGTCATATATATTTAAGATTTTTATTATAATTTATCCTAGTTATAAAACATTAAGGATATTATTAGTGGCACAAAAGGGCTAGTCACATGGACAGATTTTAAAATTTCATAGCCGTGATCTTATAAGATCAAGGCATTAAGGCTTGAACATAGTTCATTACCTTTTCTTGACAGGGAGTCGTAGACTAGAACTGTCTTTGGTCTTATTTGACAATTATTATGGCCCGTAGGCACTACATCACTAATGGATGTTTCATATATGATCATCTTAATTGATGATTGGAGCCCATGATTTCTAGATCATTAGGTTAGATAAGGGATTGGAAAATCCCAATATATAAAGATGACAAGTGTGATTTTATCGTATCACTGTTGTCAGGAGTGCTAACATGTTTTCAGATGTTAACAAGGATTTAAATCTTAAAAAGGTTTTACCATCTGGGCCATGTCTAAAATGACATATAGGCTAGGTTATACTTTCAAGATTTTCTTTCAATATTTATTGGCAGATCAATTACAAAAAGCAATGATATTTTGATTTATTTCATATAATATATTCATATCTATGATGACAAATGAAATTTAAATTAAGCATTCCATAAATAAAATAAAGAGAAGTACATATTTGCCCTAAACGGGACTTTTACATAAATAACTTGCCTACGCAGGGGCTAAAATAAGAAATACTAGTCCTTGCAGGGACCTATTACATAAATAAAAATGTCCACGCAGGGACTTGATTGAAATTTAAAAATTACAAAACAAATAAATAAGGAATTTTCAAAAATCCCTCTTCTTCTTCCCCTTGATCAGATTTGCCAAACCCTTAAGCAAACCCCGGCTGTGACAATCCGGGATTTCAAGTTCCTTCCTCTACTTACCATTTGTTTTGTTTATCCTGTTTTGACTATTTGTTTTATGTGTGGTTGTTGAGATTAGAGTTTGGATGGTTAGTGAATCCATTTGTGCAAAGATATTGATTATTAAAGAATTGGGAAAGTTTATAAGCTGGTTAAAGTTGGAATTAACACACTCGACGAAACATTGGGCATATGTCATCTTGAGCCCGACGAAACTTATGTTTCGTCTATGGGTTCTTTTGCCGCATAAGGGCTTCAGCCCAAACAGATCCCCGAGCCTGAATTGTCTCAGGCCCAACTCCTTCTATGTGTATATTTAGAAATCATGTGCAAACCCTAACCACCTCTTGTCTCCTCCCTTGAGTCGACGGCAGCCCCTTTGGCCGAAGATCTGTCCTTGCTTGCGAGAATAATTCAAGTACTTGCACACCTTCTTTGATCGCCTGGTTAGTACAAACATCTTTGTCTAGTTCTTGATTTATCGTGATTATTTATGTGTAACTTGATCATAAATGTTGTATGATTTAGGGTTTCAATGCAAACTGATATAACCTGATCTAACAAGGTATGGTATTGTATAAAATCTGTATGTGTAGGATCGTTTTCAGACCCAAACGAGTTGATCAGAAGAGTTTTTCTCAATACGAAATGCGGAAACAGACGTATTGAGTTCAATTCAGCAAGAATATCACTTTAAACTGTCACTAGATTGATTTGACAAAGAATTACAGCGAGTAGACACTTCGGCAGCGCTTCGGCTCTCAACCGGAATATTCAAGACTCTTTCAAATGAAATCAAGAAGCACATATATATAGGCAAATGATTCCGCTTGAAACAGCCTCAAACGAAATTACTTTCAAACGGAATACCTTTCACACGGAATACCTTTCACACGGAATTACCAATTTTACCAGTTTTAGATCAAATTAAGGTCCAATTCTTTCAAGGATTTGTTAAAACACTGTTGCGCACAATATGTGTGAATTTCAAGACATTTTGACCGTGAAAACTTGTTTAATTTTGAAAAGAAGGTGTAGAAATCAGAATTTGCAGCTGAATTGGCAAGAACTCTTCCTCCTGAGCTCTGATACCAGATGTAGGATCGTTTTTAGACCCGAACGAGTCGTTCAAAAGAGTTTCTCTCAATACGAAAGGCGGAAACAGACGTATCGAGTTCAATTCAGCAAGAATATCACTTTAAACTGTCTTTAGATTAATATGACAAAGTTTTACAGCGAGTAGACACTTCTGCAGCACTTTGCTCAAACCGGAATTTCAGAACTCCTTCAAACGAAATCAGGCATCAGCTATTTATAGGCAAGATGATTCCGTTTGAACATGCTCAAACAAAATCATATTTCAAGCGGAATTAGTAATTTCGTTTGAAATTGTCTCTTACCTTATATTTGACATTTTTCTCGTATAACGTGCCCTGATCTAATTACAAATATACAAGACTCGATACGGACGAAATGTTTGGCTGATGATCTTGCATGACAATGTATAATATTTATTAAGCATGGGTAACGATTATGAATTAGGGTTGTATGATAATAAGAATTAACAATAAACCACGTATCTTTGTTGAGCTGATCTGAGTATTGGATATTTAGACGATAGTAATCCTGATCGGATATGGTTAATCTATGATTACGGGTATTTATTTGATGTTGATATTAAGGTGTTACTGGTTGATGATGAGCACACGTTTAGGGTTTATTGAACTTGGTTACATATCGACATTTTATCTGTTTAGAAACTGGCAACCTGGATAGAATCTGTTAGTTGAACTCGACGAAACATTGAAGATGTTTCGTCAAGCGTAACCCGACGAAAGATGGGGGATTTTCATCACAGGAAACTCGACGAAACACATTGGATTTTTGTCACAAGGCTATCGATGAAACATGGACTTTCGTCAAGGACTTTCGTCTTGACAATAGACGATGAAATACGACCTTTCGTCAGGATGCCTTTTGAGAACAAATTAGCAGAACAGCTTATATAACATGTAATGAGTTTGATGTCTAAGCATGTTACCTGAATTCATGATAATTCTGGTTAAGAATAAGGACCCTGTAGTGATGGCATGAAAACTAAATACCTGCTATGTGTAAAACCGTTTTGTGTGAACCAACAGTAAGAATTATATTACGCATGCTAATAGATGTCAATATTTATTGAAAATATATGTTACGTATGATGAGAAATCTGTTGTCACTTGTGGGAGTAGTAGACCCAACTGTTATGTGCTGCAAAGTATGTAAACTGGATATTTAGTGCATGTTATTTGGTAAACCTTGTAATGAATGCACTCTGTGTGAAATACGCGACTTTCACTATTACGTAACTGATATTATGGATATGTGTCATAAAGATGGGGCGTGGACTGGCTTGGGAACAAAACACTCGTTATGAGATTTTACTATAAACGTTATAGAACAATGGGTTGCATGTTTAACGGTTATGACTTGTATGAGAACATGTGTCTTACCTGTCTGCTACTTGTGCAACGTGTACATTAGATACATGTTATGTGTGAACACAATACTGATTGACTTTGGTAACCACGGTAGGGTTGGTTGACCGACTTGTAACGGGTAAAGTAACTTATTAAATACCGAGTAAATCTAAGGTGAGTTCACTGCTCTTTTTCCAAGAATGCGTCCCGGGGAGGGACATCTGGTAAACGTTCCGGGGAGGAATGCTGGGTTATTGGGATGTTTGTTAATACTCGCATATCTATCACCTAAGTCACATCTACCGATCGTTGCCGGGGAGGCAACGGGATATTAGTTAATAGCGCTATTTAGGCTTGGCAACCTCACACCGCACCGGGGAGGTCGGGAGTGAACTAATGATCCCATTTTTGACCATTGCTTTGGTAGAGGCAATGGGGTTTGGGCAAAACAACTTTAAGCCATCAGCGGTAAACGAGTTATTAAAACATCAAATCATCAAATCTGTGAAACGTTTTAATCTGGTAACTGGTATCTAAACACGTTAACAAACTTTGAACTCACCAGCGTCGTCTGACACACTTGTCTGCATGCTTGCAGGTCTGTAGGGTTATATCATGGAACTTGCTGTCTGGAAGGCTGGAGTGGTCATGGGTCGAGACACATGGAATCGCAACACAAGACTAATGGTTTTTACATGTGGTTTATAAACATTTAACAAATGAATTATGCTTCCGCTGTATACTGTGAATTATTTGTAACGTTTTAACACTTAATGTTAATAAATGAAAGTTTTATTTAAATATATCTATGAGTTCAATGTGATTGGTGGCTAGATCCTGATACGTCACATGCCCCGCGGTGTTTCCGCAAGTGGTATTTTGGGGGTGTGACAGTTTTGTATCAGAGCCACTGGTTATAGTGAACTTGGTTTTAAAACGTTTTTATAAAACCAGAATATAACCAAACAGTTCTGAAAACGTGAATAAGACCATGACACTCGGCCCCAGATTGCAAGGTTCGTCTCTCGTATATTCATTGTACTGCGTAACTAGTGAGCACTTACATATGATATTGCATGTGATTGCACGTTTAGCACAACAGTATGAATTCATGTATTACTTGCATGTGTTATATGACTAATAGGGTGGTATTTCCCTAAACATTCGTGACTCATGTTTTGTGATGCTCTTTGTTGCTACTCGAGTTGAGGAACCATTTGACATGAGTTAGGAGGAGCTGAGATGAGCATGCAAATCACAATATTATTGTGGGTGCACACATAGTAATACTGTGGGGTGCATGCGAGTCCTAGTGAGGCTTAACAAGTGAAAAAGGGGTTCCGTTCCATTATTTGATCGATGTGAAACACAACAGTCTATGAGAGTCATAGCAGTAGTTGTCTCTTACTAGAACGTGATATTTTCACTCCTCTCTGAATCTTTATGAATGTCGATGCTATCGAGTATTGCCTGAACACCCATCTGAACGTCTAGCGAACCGTGTAAAATGTTAGGTGCTTGTACGAACGTCCCTGAGTTGAATGTTGTAGCGTCGAATGATTGCTCAATACATTCTCACTCCTTTTCATTGGTTGGAACTCTGTGTATTGACGCCTTAGATTCCATGAGTGCGATCGTTTCTGCAACACCCTAGCAATGTACTGTGTATTACCAGACCAACTTGCAAGATCAAGGGGTAAGAGGATGATCATAGTATCTCACCGACTTCAGTGTTAGGACGGCCTTGGTTTCTAGCAACGAACATAAGCAATTTGACTCCAATTGAATCTTTAACCCTAGACAGCAACTCATGGGAGTCAACCCTTACGAATCAATCGGGGCATAAGCGATGACAACTGATTACAGTGTGGATTGTGTGACTACCAACACAGTGATTAGCGCTTTAGGATGTGGCACAGAATGTGAAGGAATGGACTTGGTTAGTGAAAGATCGCATGGCTCCGTTTCAAGTAACGACCATAGAAACAACAGTCACGGTAACATCAAGATATTCGTAACCATGGCCAACATATGGGAATGAAGGTGCCTACGACATGGATTGGCCGTTGTTAGAATCAAGACGATAACAACCAAGGGAACGACGACAATAACAACACTGGAAATGATACTTATAGCAGGGCATTTAGGATTGGCGTGGGCGACGCCAGGATTATAGCAACATGGTACCTTGTATGGGTAGCTAACCGCTTCGTCTCTATTCGGCGTAACCCTAATGTTCTTGAAACCAAACCTGATGTGGAATCGGCTGATGGCAAGTCAAATGAAACCTCATATGTTCGTTGGGATTTAAACTCGACCTTGTGGGACAAGTGTTTGACGTCGACCTTCTTTCTGCTATCCTCGATAGTTTGATGCAGTAGTTATTATGGATTGGTTATCCATACATCACGCATATATACCCTGTGAGAAGAAAACTTTGCGTATCCCTCTCCCTAGTGGAGAATCGTCATCTGTTCCAACGTATCATAGTTGTGTAAAGGTTAGCATCAATTCTGCAATGAAAGCCCAGAAGTGTCTACGGAGGGATTACCCCGCCATTGTTAGCAACCGTTACTGATGTTAAGGCTAAGGAAGAGAGGATCGAGGATCCACTAGTTGTTTGTGATTTCTTCCGATGAGCTACTTGAAGAACATCCAGGATTACTTCCACAACTGTGAGGCAGAATCTCAGCTTGATTTAACGCCAGATGCAGCTCCGAATACTCGAACACTTACCGTCTTGCACCAGGAGGGTTGCAAGAGCTGTCTAATCAACTACAGGAACTGTTGAACAGGAGTTTTGGCGGACCTAGTTTTTCGCTTTGGGGAGCCCCAGTTATATCCATGAAGATAAGTCTTTTCGTATGTGTTCTGATTATCGAGAACTTAACTGGGGACAGTCGAGAACCGTTTGCCTCGACCATATATTGACAACCTGTCGACTAGTGCGAGGGACAAGCTTCACTCGAGCATTGGCTAACGAACGAGCTATCGTCAGGGGGAAGTCCAATGGGAGGATGTTCCAAAAACGGCATACCAAACGCAATGCGGTTATTGCGACTTTGTATTCCATGACCTTTGGGGTTAGCCAACACTGGCAGCTTTATGGATCACATGAATCGTAAGTGCAAGCACCATCTCGTCAAACTGTCAACCGTGTTTATTGATGACACCTGGAATCACTTCCAGGAGAAAGGAAGACCATGAGTAGCACTCACATCTTATCATAGGGCTCTTAGGGGAGGAGAAACCCCACGCGAAGTCTACCCAAGTGTGACTTCAGGGTTTGGGAGGTACACTTTATTGGTCAGGTAATCAACGAAGTGGGAATACACGTGGATCTCGCTAAAGATCCATTTTATTAGATAGTGATCGGCACCAAAGAATCCATCGGGGATACAATAACTTCTTGGCCTAATTGGATACTATTGCAGATACATCGCGGAAATTGCGTCGCCTTAATCTATTTAACACAGCAGGGTGTTGTGTTCGTGGAAGACAAAACAGGAGGACGTCTCTTCAACTTTTGAAACCCAATTCTGCAAAGCACTGAACATCGTTTCTATCTGAGGGTATTGATGAATCAGTGGTATACCATGATGGTCTGAATCAGAATCCCAGTTACGTGCTGATACAACACGAGAGGGTGATGACTTACGTAATGGAGTTACGAAGGGGAACTGCATGACACACAACCTGCGGTGGAAACCATGGTCTTTGGATGTAAACTGGAGGCATTACTTAGACGGTACCAAATGTACTACTTAGACCGATCACAAGAGCCTCCCGTGTACCCTTGTTTGGAAGAAGTTAAACATGTGATGGCATCACTGGATGGAACTTTTGAATGAATACGACTATGAAACCTGAGAGTGCATGAGTTTTGCAACTCACTATTGACTCTAACCTACCTGATCAGACTTGCGCTATTCAAACTGGAGAACTGGAGGAAGAAAAGTTTCAAGTTGAACCCATGCGGGCATGGAGAAGCAACCTTTGGCAGGTCGGACAATGTTCGCTACCCCATGGAATGAATGTGGATCTCATTATATAGCTATTGTAGGAAGTTTGTGTGAATCAAAGCACACCGGCCTCGATATTCTAGTCGTCTGGGTTTTGATGAGAGACATGAGGATTTATAAATCTTGTACTGATGATCGAGCATGAAGGCCCACCTGACAATGTATGTGAATGATGGTTGACTTGTGGAAAAGTCAAGGTGAAGTATTAGCAACCAGCAACACCCATATGGAAATGAGAATAGACTGCCAGGGATTTTGTCGCTAGTCTACTTTCAACTCGAAACGGAAACAATATCACCTGGGTGACTGTTGATCGTCTCACGTTACCAGCACACTTTCTGGCAAATCAAGGAAACTAACGAGTCTTCATAGCTGTGAATGTTCCTCTGAGGGAGGCGGCTTTTAGGCACGAGGTGCCAACTCCTGTTACCTTTAGTTTTGATCTATACATGATTTATGATAGACAGTACACGACACTCTTGGCTCACGTCTAGACATAGGCATTGCTCATCACCGTAGGACAAACGGTCAGAGTAAACAAACCATCCTAACACTCGAAGACATGATGCGAGCATGTGGGTGATTGACTTTAGCAAGAGTTAGAAGGACATTTACCTTTGGCTGAGTTCTATCGTAGCAGTCACCATTCTAGTATTCAGACAACTTTGTTTGAGGCATTGCATGGACAGTAACGCTAATCTCCTTGTTGGATTAAGATAGATGACAACCTAATCACAGGTCTAGGACCTGCACTCGAAACTCTTGGGAAGATTACTTAGATCGGAAATTGTTTGACGGCAACGCATGACCCTCAGGAAAACTGATAAGCTTAGGAAACGCTGGGAGTTCCTGGAGGTGAACGTATCATAATCAAAAGTCTCACCCTGGGAGGGTGCGGTGCGCTTTTTGGAAGCGTGGCAAGCATTATCTGTGATATGTTGGGACAGTCAGAAATCTGGATGGAATCGGTGACGTGGCTCACAAACTCGAGTTACCTAACGAATTAGGTAACATTCACGATGTAATGGATGTCTTGAGCCTAACGAAGCGTTTGTTCAATGAAACACTTGTGATACCCTTGCTAGCACCTAAGGTTAACGACAAGTGGCAGTTGTCGAGGAGCCTATTGGAATCATGGACCAGGAAGTCAAGGTTCGTTAACCTAGTTGAATCCCAATCGTGAGAGTTCGTTGGAACTCAAGACGTGGACCGGAGTTCCCGTGAGAATGCAAGGATCAGATGAAACCCTATTATCTTCGATTATTCAAACAGTTGAATCCACTTGGATGTCATTGGCGAATTTCGGGACGAAATTCCTTTCAAGTTGGGGATGATGTGGCACCTGGAGAAAAATCCATAGTCATCCTGATTTAACACCGTGCTGTTTGGGATTGCTTATCAAATTTCAGGACGAAATTTCTTTCAAGTTGGGGATGATGTGACAATCCGGGATTTCAAGTTCCTTCCTCTACTTACCACTTGTTTTGTTTATCCTGTTTTGACTATTTGTTTTATGTGTGGTTGTTGAGATTAGAGTTTGGATGGTTAGTGAATCCATTTGTGCAAAGATATTGATAATTAAAGAATTGGGAAAGTTTATGAGCTGGTTAAAGTTGGAATAAACACACTCGATGAAACATTGGGCATATGTCATCTTGAGCCCGACGAAACTTATGTTTCCTCTATGGGTTCTTTCGCCGCATAAGGGCTTCAGCCCAAACAGATCCCCGAGCCTGAATTGTCTCAGGCCCAACTCCTTCGATGTGTATATTTAGAAATCATGTGCAAACCCTAACCACCTCTTGTCTCCTCCCTTGAGTCGACGACAGCCCCTTTGGCGAAGATCTCTCCTTGCTTGCGAGAATAATTCAAGTACTAGCACACCTTCTTTGATCGCCTGGTTAGTACAAACATCTTTGTCTAGTTCTTGATTTATCGTGATTATTTATGTGTAACTTGATCATGAATGTTGTATGATTTAGGGTTTTAATGCAAACTGATATAACCTAATCTATCATGGGATGGTATTGTATAAAATCTGTATGGTTCATTGATACGGACGAAATGTTTGGCTGATGATCTTGCATGACAATGTATAATATTTATTAATCATGGGTAACGATTATGAATTAGGGTTCTATGATAATAAGAATTAACAATAAACTACGTATCTTTGTTAATCTGTGTTAGTGCACTATGTCTATTGACTTCACTTGTATCGAGTCATGTAATAAGATAGGATAACCAGTGCTCGAGTTGCTAGAAACTGAAATTAGGGTGTTTGGAGCTAATTTCGTTTGAAAGAGCCAAAGGCAGTTTCAAACGGAATTAACAAAGTTAATTCCGCTTGAACGTGGGTTTGTCCATTTCAAACAGAATTACATCCACTATATATATGTGAGCATGCCGTTTCATTTGAAATGGAATTAATTCTTGTAATTCAGTAACGAAGTGCTGCCGAATTGTCTCTAGGTGCTGTAAAACTATTATATCAATATAAGAGACATTTAAATTGAATTGAGCATCCGTGTCATTGATTCCGCCTTTGATTCGGATAAACAACTCTTCTGATTGACTCATTCTGGTCGCACAACGATCCTACAAGTGGTATCAGAGCTCAGGAGGAAGAGTTTAGCTTGATTTCATCAGTTTCTGTCTTCTACACCTTCTTTTTCAAAATTCACAAGTTTTTACGAATAAAATGGACTGAACTTTTGATATTTTGTGTAAAACAGTGTTTTAACAAACCCTTGAAAGAATCACACCTAAATTCGGCTTAAAAGTGATAAAAATGGACTAAAAACCTAATTCCATTTGAACGAACCAACTGATTTCGTTTAAAAAGTTGAGGCAATTTCAAACGAAATTACTGATTTCGTTTGAAATACATCTATTTCCGCTTGACAAGGGTAATTCCGTTTGAGAAGGTTCATACGGAATCAGCTATTCCGCTTCAAAGTGGTATTCCGTTTGAAAGTCTTGATTCCACTTGAAGATTCCGTTTGAAAGTGTGATCTCATTTGAAAGGGGTATTCCGTATCAAAAAGCGATTTCGTTTTAAAGTGATTCCATGTCAAAGTTAATTCCGTTTGAAGTCTGATTCCGCACCAAATTGTGATTTCGCTCCAAAGTGTCATTTTTGCATCAAGATCATTTCGCACCAACTGAGTATCATTTCCATTCAGTCAATTGTTTGATATTGTTTAAACTGATTGCATTTGTTTGTTCGAATTGTCTCCAGATTTGTAAATCAAAGTGAAAGATTCAAGAAGCATTGCAAAGATGTCGGATTTTGGTGAAGAGTTTTATAACACGTTTTATAATGCGTTTACATCAGAAGATACTCCAATAACTCCATATAAAGCTACAAAAGTGATATCGGAGAGTTTGAATGATGATAAAGTGTACTGAAATCATCAGAGACCACCAACGCTCATGAATATCGAAGATTATCACTAGTGGTATGAAAGATTTAAAAACTGGGTGCAAGCTTATGCATATGATAGCTGGGTTTGTTTGACCATCGGATATGAAAAACCAAGAAATGAAAAACGTGAATTGATCACACTTAAAGATTTCACAGCAGATGATAAAAAGGAACATTCAGCTGAACTGAGAATGAAAACTTTACTTCAACAATCAATCAGAGAGGATATTTTCTCATTACTTCAGTATGGTGAAACTTCTAAGTCATTTTGGGAAGCGTTAAAGTTGAAAGCTGAAGGTGGGAAAGATATCAAGAAAAACAAAATATCGCTGTTAAAGAAAGAGTTTGACATGTTTAGCTGCAGAAGAATGAAACAGTTCGTCAAATGATAGAACGATTCTGTCATCTGAAGATTGAAATGGAAATGTTTGGAATCCACAAAGGGAGAGAAGAAATGGTGGATAAACTAGTTGAGGCATTACCACATGAAGAAGATTGGAAAACTTATGTGATAGTGTTGAATAATGATGATAAATTTGATACAATGACGTTAGACACTCTAATTGAAAAAATAGAGGGACATGATCTATTGGTTGAAAAACAAAACAAGGTGTCTAGTTCGAATTATCAATAGAATGTTGGTTTGTACTATCGCAGAGGGATGCTACAAAACATTGAATCTCCAAGGATCAAAACTGGTTTTAGTGCAGAAAAGAATGGTGATTCATCAAAGAACACGTCTTCAAGTTATGATCCAGGATATCACTCCTCTTCTGCATCAGGATCGTCAACATCAAAGTCAAATTTTGATTGGAAAAATTCTCCACTTCTGAACAATGAGTTTGTTCAACAGCACATGAGCTTTTTAGCTTCTATTCTGGTATCTTATGAAGGTTTAATTGCAGGTAAGATCGGAAATCCAAAAATGACAAAAGAAGATTACGATCAAGTGGATCCAGAAGAAATGGAACTCATGGATATTCGCTGGTGCATGGCGAGCGTCATTCGAAGAGCTCAAAGGTTCATGGAGATTACTGGCAAAAGATGTTTGGATGGCCCAGAAATGAAGTTAGGTTTTGGCAAGAACAAAGTCACTTGTTTCAAGTGTAAACAAAAGGGGCACTTCAAGAGAGAATGCACAAACAACAAAGCCGATGAAACCGTGAATCCTTTTTATGAGGATTATTACAAAAAGGCTATCTATCACAAGAATAACGAGCAGCCAACCAGAAAGCAAATTGAAGAAGGATCTTCTAAAGAGAAGAGAGCTGTTTTGTCAATGCGTAATCAAAGTGAAGATAGTTTAGATGATGATTATGAAAGATCTAAACAATCTGTCCTTAAAAACTTCGATTGGGATAAATACTTAGTTGAGTCAGAAGAACCCAGAATCATAATCCATCATGATGAAGGATATGACTGGAGTCAACATGATAAAGATGTTGAAAGTGGTAAAGAAATGGTTGCTGAAATAAGACTAACTCATGAAGAAATACATGCTCGTCTTAGATTGGATGATGTGTATGATGCTTACAAAGAAGCAACACTAGCAGGCAGGTGGAGCAAAGAAAAGGAATGCTATGTTGATCCCCAGGGAAACCCGACGGTTGATTCGAAGAAGGTTGACCTTGAAGCATTAGTTGCAGCTATACATACTGTAAGTGTGTGGCGCAAAGGCCTTAGGGAGATTCCAAGGTATAAAGAGCAGGTTGAAGAAGACAGTTGAAAAGATTGTGAATGAGAGTGAGAAGTTGGTGAATGAATTGAAGAAAGTTGATGAGAAATTTGAGAAAGTTGTTGAAGAGAAACAAAAGGAGTTTAAAGAAGTTCAGAGTTCACAAGCAAAGGAAACCACAGTGCCAATCACTGAGGTAACTACTCAAACTGATACTTCTGATCAAATTGATAATGAAGCTGAACAACAGTGCAAGAAATGCATGGAAACGTGCAGTGCTTGTACTGAAAAAGATGAAAAGTTTAAAATAAGAGATATAGAATTCACTAAAATAGAAAAGATTTTCAAAGATAAATGTCATGAAATGTTTGAAAATGAAAAGTTTTTGAAACAAGAAAATGAAAAGTTAAAACAAAAATGTGATGATCTTGAAAAAGAAAATAAAACTTTGAAAGAAAAATGTTCAGCTGTTTGCAACGAATGTGTTCCAAGAAATAACAAAATTCAAGAGTTGCAAAAGGAATATGATGGAATGAAATTATCATATCATACTGTAAAAGAAGCGTATGCCATTTTAAAAGGTAAAGTCAAAAGTCTAGATAATAGATTGTGTGCATGTCAGAGAAACACTAAATTTCTTGAAACTAGATTTGAAGATAAACAAAGATTTTTAAATCAGTATATTGATGATGTTGCTAAGCTTAAACAAGAATTGGCAGATAAAGAAAAGTTGGTTAATAAATTGCAAAGTTACTATTCATCGTCATATATTCTGGAACGTATTTTCAACATCACACCCGATGGAAAAGAGTCAGAAAAGAACATAAAGAGAGTTGGGTCTGAATACCATCAAGTTCCACCACCGTTGGAGAATAATTATACATTCTATGATGGCGAGAAAGTGGAAAAAGCAATAAACATGGTTGACCAGTTACCCGACACCATCGATGTGATTTATACCAAATCTGATGATATCAGTGATTTAGAGGTGGTTGGTAAAGTTGTTGAAAGTGTTTTAGTAGAAGAGTCTATCAAAATAGGTAAATCTGAATCACAAGATGAAAATGAAGGAAATTTTCATGATGAATATATGAAAAATTCAAAATCCAAGAAAAATTTGAATGATGATTCAAAAGGATTGGTTTATTCCATGATTGGATCGGACAAATTATTCTTAGATGTTGTATTCCCGATTCAGAATGTGATTTCAGAAAAGATTGAAAAAGTTTTCAAAATGGTTGAGATTGAAAAATCTGAGATTCCAAATTTTGCAGGTAAGTGTCAGAAAACTTTTTATAACAAACCTGGTTACAAAAAGAAAAACATGAAGGCTGGGTTGGGTTATAAGAAGAAACAAAGTTGAAATAAAATTGAAACGCCAAATTATCAGACAAAGATGAATTTTGTTCATGGAACAAGTTCAGAAAAAGAGAAAGAATTCCAATTTAGGCGTCAGTCTAATGAAGAGTTTCTTGCTCAGAAAAAGAAAAAAGCAACAACAACAGGTCAAAGATGTATCCAAGAGAACATGTTTCAAATGTGATCAAACGGGACATCTTGCACGCAAGTGTCCAAATCTAAAACCTGTTGATGTTGACAAAAAGAAGTCTGATAATGTAGAGAAACAAATAACTGAGGATGTGAAACAAAGGTCGACCAGATTTGATTCAAAACAAACTTGGAGGTATAACACAAACAAGTTTGCTTCGAATCAAACTTGGAAATCAAACTCGAATAGGTTCGATTCAAGACAGACCTGGAATTCTCACACACCCAGATTCAGAACAACGCAAAGTTGGCAAACATCAGTTGATATGACAAAACCCCAACAATTTTGGAAACAAATTGTTGTTCAAAATCCAAATGTTCAAAAAGGATCAAATTTTTACAAAAGAGGTACTCCGAAAGGTCAAAAATGGAGTGTTAAGAAACAAGTGTCTTCGGTAAAAGATGAGAAAATTGAAGTTAAAAATGAAAAAGTCTTTGTTCAGATTGACAAAAATTTTCTAAAATTGAATGAAACATATTGTGTTGAAATGCCTAAGGTCAAACAGCCCTGGGCTAAATTGTTCAAGTGATTAAGTAGTTTGAATGTGCAGGTGCTCAAGACAACTGAAGATTGTGATAATGGATGTTGGAGCAGCCTGGCACAGGAGGAGAAGGCTGCTGGACCCTGGTTTGGTTGAAACAGGGAGTTTGTTTAATTTTTGTACATAAATAAACCATATTTCAAAAACCCTAAAAATTGAAAAATTTTAAAAAACAAAATATGATTTTAGATTTTATTATTAAAAAAAATATATGTTGCTTGAATACGACGAAACCCTCACGGCTGAACAGACATGATTAATTTCACAAGATTGAAAAACGGTTTTCAAACTGTAAAATATCAATGTGTTGTAAATCATGGGGGTATTTACTGCTTTTCGTGCAATTCGATACACAGTTAGCAGAAAATGGATGGTGAGACAAACCTATCAGTGTCGGTTTGTCAAATTTTCTTTAAATGATTTTGCATTTTAGGGGGAGAAAAATTTGTCTCGGAAAATACAAAAACATTTGAAAATTTGAAAAAGGCAAAAACATGATAAAATTCGAAAAATTGTGTTTTTGTGTAAAAAGAGGAAATGATAGTACATCAGTAGACAATCACAGTACGCTAAAGAAATGGAATGTTATAATGTGATAAACGGTCTCACTGATGATGTGCCAGTAGGTTTTTGCACATTTACTAGATTGTGACGAGATATAAACTGTAACACCCGTTCTTATAATTTAAGGTTTAACGTATTATTTACGAAAAACAGTCATGTAATTAAGATTACATATGCATTGAAAATTACGGGTTTATTAATTTTTTTTACAATTTAAAAAGTATACAACATATCATGCGTACGTTCGTCGTTTAACATAATAACGATACATAGTGCGGAAGCTTATTCTTGGTCGTGTTCGGTTCTTCAATGAGCTTGATCTTCATCCTGGACATTCCCAACATTACCTAAAGTCAAAACCACTTAAAATGTTAGTTTTGACATTGATATATCGCGTATAAACGAGTTCTAGCATCGATTCAAGAAAATTAAAATAAAATTTCAAAACTGATCCTGTCGCGTGTCGCGGCAGGATCCATTCGTTTTGTCGCGTAGCGCGGGAGCCCCCGCGTGTCGCGCCATCTTCTATGTCTTCCTCCGCGTGTCGCGGGGAAACGCTTTTTCCAGCAGGTGCAGGTTTAAATCCTGCATTTCTGCCCAGCTCCGAAAATTGTCAAAATTCTAACTTTAAAATGGCATAACTTTTTACTCGCTAGTCCGTTTTAACCGATTTTTTTTCCTACGCGTCCGTAATTTAATTCTCCATCTTATGGAGTTAAAATCCGACATCCGGATTAACATAATTTCAGACTTTTAAGTCTTCGGCTTACTACCATTTTTTTACCAACTTTTGACCCGTTCGTGATTTCATCATCAAACGTGTTTATTTGACCCTTATATCACATACACTTCTTCAATTTAATGTTATCTACCATATTAGATTCTAATCACCGGTTTATTACACAAATTAAACTCGTTTTCGCTTGTATGCTTATTTTGACCCGTTAAGGGTATTTAAGCACTCTCGAGCCTAAAATAGCTTTCGATTGCTTCTAGCATTCCATTACCACATTTCTTATCCTATAATCTCCCACCAAAACTGTATTTAAGGTAGGTTTAATGTGGTGATCTTATATAACCCAAATTTTACCTCTCGAATCATTATTTTACGGCAAAACTCAAATAGTGCCATTTGGCTAATATAATACCTCTTTCAGCTTCTATACTTATTCTAAGTATTTACCTAATTATAAAACTCGTTTCCAAATAACTTTTAAAGGTTGTTTGTTCGAATTAGCCAACAAGGGCATTTTAATCCTTTTTAGTCTTTCAATTACGAAAAGGTTCTTTGAGAGCATGTTTGACCCATATTTCTTCTTTTGAATTATGATCTTGTTCGAAAAGTCATTATGCTTTTCGAAACACCACGACCCTCTTTTAAAACATTCGATTTACCCATTAAGTAACCCATTGTCTATCTAAGACTTCATCTAATGCTCAATGAACCTTATGTTCTAAATGAGTAATTATTCTATTACACATACCTGGCTCGGGTCAATGTATTAACCCGTTTTAATGCCTTGCTATAATATTCGCTAAATAACAGCGATGAAAATATCATTTCTACATTTATTCCTGAAATCAGATAACTCGACAAGAATCATTAGTCGTTATTATCAAAGGGTGGTATCTTCACCCTTTGACCCGTTTGGTCTAAATGACCAATTATATTAGCGAGACGACATGTATTTTCATCTCGACTATATGACTCGCTCCGATTTACATCGTGCGGTCATTTTACTTATAATTCATTTCTTAATACTTTTCGGCCTATTAAGGCTTACTTCATAAGTGTCTTTTAAAACCAATAGTTATGGTTGACGTGTGACCAATTTACCGTTTTACCATTATGGTTTGTTTTGGTTAATCCCTATAAGGTAACCATTTAAAAGTTCATTTTCCAATTGTCATAGAATGATCAAATTACCAATTTAACCACTTTTAAAACCATCAACATGATTTCTTGTCATGCTCGACTATCTTGTTCCGTACGTATACACGCCGAAACATCATACCTCAACTATGTATTTATCTTATTCGTAACTAATACGATAAAAGAATGTTCTAAACATAAGACTAGTGTAAGCCATACTTACCTTGCATCCGAAATATTGCTTTTTCCTTCATTCTTGATTCGTTTGACCCGCTTCCTTTCCAAGCCTCCACCTAGCTTGTCAAGCGTCAAACTATCATCATAATTCGTAAGACGGTTAGTTTAGTTATTATCACATACGACTATTCCATCTTACGAACTCTATGTCGGAACTACTATTCGACTTCAATGTTGGTTTATTTGACTTTCGGTAGTCAACTAACTTCAATCATATTATACACACAATAAGTTCAATCAACATCACGTTTAGAACCCATATTATTCCGTATTACACGTAGTTAGTCGAGTTAGCCAATTACGCGTTTCTTTCAAAATTTCATTATGTCAACATTCATTCGGGCATTTTAACAAACACCTAATGTGGATAATATTACTTATTTACTAACTAGTTCATAACTAGTTATCTTTACCAAGATTTACATCAACAAATTCAAACCTCTAAGTCTAGTGTTTACGAACTACATCAAGAACTTATATCATAACCTCAATATTCATCAATCTTACATTCTAATATGAGTGTTCATCATATTAACATAAAACCCACTTATCACATAATAGGGTAATTACCAAATCCCTAGTTTTGACAACAATTCATCAAATTTTCTACTAGGGTTTGTTTCTAAACCAAGATATAATCACAATAACACTCATAGATTCAAAATTCATTCCAGAATTTCGATTATGATTGTTCTTCATAATCTCAAAGTATCACAAAATCATAAATTTCAACATACCTTGTGATCCCCACGACTAGGTGATCATTAATACGTGTTCATGCATCCGATTCGGGCTAGATTTGACCTTCAATTTTGTTGATTTGTTGAAGTTAGGGCTAAAGCTCCATGGGAGCTTTCTCCTGGCCTTACCCACGCACGCACACACACACACACACTTGTGTGTGTTGTGTTTTTTTTTTTTAAGTTTATAATTCTAATTTCAAGTTACCTGGCTTTGGTCCCTCGTGTTTGGTTAGTTATTAATTAGATCACAACCTAATTATTTTCAATAATATTCTCACCTATTAACTAGGTTTAATATTCCTAGTGAACTTAGCGGGTTTGAGAATATTTATGACTAAGTTTATTTTAGGTCCCGTTAACTCGGGCCTTTTATCCTTTTTATTTCCTTAAAAGCTTTTATTCACCTTTTAGTAAATATTAGGTTTATTTATTTAAGTCCTAATATTCACCGGGTTAAATTTTACCACTAACGGTATTTTCCCCGTCTTTAGTATTAACGGGGTTTAATTACCAAACCCGTTTTCGGGGTGTTACAAGTCTACCCCCCTTAAAGGGGTTTCGTCCTCGAAACCTTTTCTTACATAATTCATTGAGTTTAAACTCAATGTATTCGATCCGAGAAATATTTTAAACATTACTTATACTTTTTAACCAATCGTTAGTATTACCCGAAAAGTACGGTAACATCTTTTTGGTTACTAATTGTCTACATATCTCATACGACATAGTGTAACTTTGAAATAACGTAATCTCGTTCTTTCCATTAGTTTAGTTAACTTAGCGGTATCCATTGCTTTCATATACTATCGAATTTCCTTATGAATCCGTTACTTTGACCCGTTTAAAGGTCTTTAGTGAAATCTTTCACTTTTAGCAACAATTTCTTTTGTTTTCAAATTCATTTATTCGGTTCAGTTATACCGAATCCACCGCTTACAAGCAACCAACTTACTTAAATGACCTTAACCGGTCTCACTAACTAGACTCATTAGTCCAGTTGTTTTTTTTACCGCTCGCTTGGTGATAATGTGATTCCACTTCACACTGCATTTCTTGACCGTGATCCTGTCACGTCATGTTTAATTTATATCAACCTTTTATTTTCGAAAATACCACTTTTTCGAGTATATCGTCTTGCACCTATCGATGTTAAGACCCATACTCTTTGATATTTGTTATTTCCAAATTCGTCTTATAGTATTCATATTTGTTAAAACGTTGTTTCTTACTAAAACTGAATTTTAGTTTTTTTTTTTTTTTTTTTTTTTTTTTTTTTTTTTTTTTTTTTAACTATGTCAATTACTCATATTAAGGAAATTGACAACCCATAATTTATTCTTTTCCGTTCTCATTTTACGCGGGGAATCATAACTAGTTCCCTTGCTTTACACTATTGACCCGTAGGTTCTTTCACTTTGCCTCATAGGCTATTTCTTTAAACTTTTCACCTTTTTAAGGTGAGACATTAACAACTCGTTTCCTTCTCTTTATGACCCGAGGTTCTTTTTGGTCTCGTAGACCTTAACACTGTGTTTAATCCCGTAGGTTATGATGATCCCGTAGATCATTTTTTATTCTTGTCTATATTCAAATGTATATATACATATATAGCTTCAAGGAATCTCTTATTATGTTTGGAATCGTTTATTTTCGCTCTTGAACCTCAATTGACCTTGACCATAGTCTAAGGCTTCATTTGTTTACTTCCGGACTAATCCTCCGACTTTATGACTTCTGACGTTATTTACGCGTCAGTTTGTTCTACGCTTACCGTTTCCGGGTTCATACTTATACTTCTATACAATCCATTACCCGAGTTCCTTTATCTTAACGTTCTTAACGCCCATAACCCTTTACATAGGTTAGTTAACATCTCACACTTTTTCTTATTCAGTCCGCGCCTACTTACATTAGCAAGCGTCATCATTTATTTAATTCGTTTGACTTGTTCGTGTGAAATTTCATCACTGGTGAACGTCAAATTTCATTCTTTGTTCGACCCGTTCGACTTTTAACTAGTCGAACGTAATAATAATTTTTTTTTTATCAAAATTTATGTTTGCGAAAATTCTTGTCATCTTTTAGTCATGACTCATATTCCGAGTCTTTTGACTTTCTATTTCGCGTTCCTGTTTCTCAGTCTACGCATGCGTTTAAATCCTTACCCACCAACCGGGTGTTTTACCGAAGTCGCTATTATTGCAACCCTTACGGTATGCATTATGACTTCGTTTCGCTTTTATATTACTACTTTGTTCTCAAATTTGGTGTTTTACAAAATCGGCCCGTTAAGAGTCATATTTGCATTCTCCGGGTTCGAGTGTAAGCACACCCCTCCCAAGTGCATACCTTAATCCTTTTACGTTAATCTTTGTCCCTTCACTCGAGCTCATCATCCTAATGTAATACGCTTCCGTCACCCGGCTGTGCGTTTACATTATTATCAAATATTTTGCTCATTTGATTCATTTGGGTACTTTTAAGTTAGTCCCATTCACCCCGCCCTTACTACATCAGATGTAAACGTGTCCGCCATAAGAAGTTCATGGTATCATATGCCACTACTTACTTGGCCAGAGTAAGCGATTAACACATGCAAACATGACCTTTTTATAGTTTTCACATCACGCCCTATGTAAGTAACGCCTCTATTTGTTTCTCTTGGAAACAGTATCCCGAATACATTTTCTATTCGGGTTTTTCCAAGTTTTTAATCTACATATGCAACTTTCAATTTCTACTTATTTGTTGCATATTACTATTTGTGCGATTATTTAAAATGTGCACCTGGTAATGTTTGCCCCGACGGGCGTTCCTTGCCATTAACCTTGTTCGCGGTCGTTACGCGATTTAGTCCTCGGTGAGCATGCTCCTCTTGTCATACTTCGGACCGTTCCTCTATCATATCCCTAATTTGTTCAACCCTCGTCATCTTCAAATGCGAGTTTCCTCCAATTAAAACATTCATAAAGGTTAGTAATGTCAACTTTACTAAATGCCCGTATTATAATACAAGGCTTTTCTACTATGCGTGTTAACACACGAAATTTTGTTAACTATATCCATTATTTAATTGAGGTATCGTATATTACACGATAACCCTACGTGTTATTTACAACACTTTAACATGCTAAACCATTAGAATACACGTACTTACCGGATTTGCAATCAAGCCTCGAACCGAACACCAATCTTCATTAAGAGCATAAGGTTTAAGTCCAAGCATAGTTTTCCCAAAATACTTGAATCTCTTAAACCAAGGCTCTGATACCAACTTGTAACACCCGTTCTTATAATTTAAGGTTTAACGTATTATTTACGAAAAACAGTCATGTAATTAAGATTACATATGCATTGGAAATTACGGGTTTATTAAAACTTTTTACAATTTAAAAAGTATACAACATATCATGCGTACGTTCGTCGTTTAACATAATAACGATACATAGTGCGGAAGCTTATTCTTGGTCGTGTTCGGTTCTTCAATGAGCTTGATCTTCATCCTGGATATTCCCAACATTACCTAAAGTCAAAACCACTTAAAATGTTAGTTTTGACATTGATATATCGCGTATAACGAGTTCTAGCATCGATTCAAGAAAATTAAAATAAAATTTCAAAACTGATCCTGTCGCGTGTCGCGGCAGGATCCATTCGTTTTGTCGCGTGGCGCGGGAGCCCCCGCGTGTCGCGCCGTCTTCTATGTCTTCCTCCGTGTGTCGCGGGGAAACGCTTTTTCCAGCAGGTGCAGGTTTAAATCCTGCATTTCTGCCCAGCTCCGAAAATTGTCAAAATTCTAACTTTAAAAGGGCATAACTTTTTACTCGCTAGTCCGTTTTAACCGATTCTTTTTCCTACGCGTCCGTAATTTAATTCTCCATCTTATGGAGTTAAAATCCGACATCCGGATTAACATAATTTCAGACTTTTAAGTCTTCGGCTTACTACCCTTTTTTTACCAACTTTTGACCCGTTCGTGATTTCATCATCAAACGTGTTTATTTGACCCTTATATCACATACACTTCTTCAATTTAATGTTATCTACCATATTAGATTCTAATCACCGGTTTATTACACAAATTAAACTCGTTTTCGCTTGTATGCTTATTTTGACCCGTTAAGGGTATTTAAGCACTCTCGAGCCTAAAATAGCTTTCGATTGCTTCTAGCATTCCATTACCACATTTCTTATCCTATAATCTCCCACCACAACTGTATTTAAGGTAGGTTTAATGTGGTGATCTTATATAACCCAAATTTTACCTCTCGAATCATTATTTTACGGCAAAACTCAAATAGTGCCATTTGGCTAATATAATACCTCTTTCAGCTTCTATACTTATTCTAAGTATTTACCTAATTATAAAACTCGTTTCCAAATAACTTTTAAAGGTTGTTTGTTTGAATTAGCCAACAAGGGCATTTTAGTCCTTTTTAGTCTTTCAATTACGAAAAGGTCCTTTGAGAGCATGTTTGACCCATATTTCTTCTTTTGAATTATGATCTTGTTCGAAAAGTCATTATGCTTTTCGAAACGCCACGACCCCCTTTTAAAACATTCGATTTACCCATTAAGTAACCCATTGTCTATCTAAGACTTCATCTAATGCTCAATGAACCTTATGTTCTAAATGAGTAATTATTCTATTACACATACCTGGCTCGGGTCAATGTATTAACCCGTTTTAATGCCTTGCTATAATATTCGCTAAATAACAGCGATGAAAATATCATTTCTACATTTATTCCTGAAATCATATAACTCGACAAGAATCATTAGTCGTTATTATCAAAGGGTGGTATCTTCACCCTTTGACCCGTTTGGTCTAAATGACCAATTATATTAGCGAGACGACATGTATTTTCATCTCGACTATATGACTCGCTCCGATTTACATCATGCGGTCATTTTACTTATAATTCATTTCTTAATACTTTTCGGCCTATTAAGGCTTACTTCATAAGTGTCTTTTAAAACCAATAGTTATGGTTGACGTGTGACCAATTTACCGTTTTACCATTATGGTTTGTTTTGGTTAATCCCTATAAGGTAACCATTTAAAAGTTCATTTTCCAATTGTCATAGAATGATCAAATTACCAATTTAACCCCTTTTAAAACCATCAACATGATTTCTTGTCATGCTCGACTATCTTGTTCCGTACGTATACACCCCGAAACATCATACCTCAACTATGTATTTATCTTATTCGTAACTAATACGATAAAAGAAAGTTCTAAACATAGGACTAGTGTAAGCCATACTTACCTGCATCCGAAATATGCTTTTTCCTTCATTCTTGATTCGTTTGACCCGCTTCCTTTCCAAGCCTCCACCTAGCTTGTCAAGCGTCAAACTATCATCATAATTCGTAAGACGGTTAGTTTAGTCATTATCACATACGACTATTCCATCTTACGAACTCTATGTCGGAACTACTATTCGACTTCAATGTTGGTTTACTTGACTTTCGGTAGTCAACTAACTTCAATCATATTATACACACAATAAGTTCAATCAACATCATGTTTAGAACCCATATTATTCCGTATTACACGTAGTTAGTCGAGTTAGCCAATTACGCGTTTCTTTCAAAATTTCATTATGTCAACATTCATTCGGGCATTTTAACAAACACCTAATGTGCATAATATTACTTATTTACTAACTAGTTCATAACTAGTTATCTTTACCAAGATTTACATCAACACATTCAAACCTCTAAGTCTAGTGTTCATGAACTACATCAAGAACTTATATCATAACCTCAATATTCATCAATCTTACATTCTAATATGAGTGTTCATCATATTAACATAAAACCCACTTATCACATAATAGGGTAATTACCAAATCCCTAGTTTTGACAACAATTCATCAAATTTTCTACTAGGGTTTGTTTCTAAACCAAGATATAATCACAATAACACTCATAGATTCAAGATTCATTCCAGAATTTCGATTATGATTGTTCATCATAATCTCAAAGTATCACAAAATCATAAATTTCAACATACCTTGTGATCCCCATGACTAGGTGATCATTAATACGTGTTCATGCATCCGATTCGGGCTAGATTTGACCTTCAATTTTGTTGATTTGTTGAAGTTAGGGCTAAAGCTCCATGGGAGCTTTCTCCTGGCCTTACCCACGCACGCACACACACACACACACTTGTGTGTGTTGTGTTTTTTTTAAGTTTATAATTCTAATTTCAAGTTACCCGGCTTTGGTCCCTCGTGTTTGGTTAGTTATTAGTTAGATCACAACCTAATTATTTTCAATAATATTCCCACTTATTAACTAGGTTTAATATTCCTAGTGAACTTAGCGGGTTCGGGAATATTTATGACTAAGTTTATTTTAGGTCCCGTTAACTCGGGCCTTTTATCCTTTTTATTTCCTTAAAAGCTTTTATTCACCTTTTAGTAAATATTAGGATTATTTATTTAAGTCCTAATATTCACCGGGTTAAATTTTACCACTAACGGTATTTTCCCCGTCTTTAGTATTAACGGGATTTAATTACCAAACCCGTTTTCGGGGTGTTACATAAACCTAAATTTCAAACTTACTTATTTCGTGGGGAACACTACTTGGATATATAGGTAACCCTTGAAATCTTGTTTGAAGGACCCCTCTTTCTGAGATACTAGGTCTTTATGCTTAGTGATATCTGGGGTATTATCCCGGGACTTCTGATAATGCGGAAGCAATGGCCTAGTCCCCGTATAATACTTTCTGCTTGCTTGAAATAAAAGCACACCCTCAGCATAAAAAATGATGAAACATTGAAAAATGTCAATCATGTGCTGTTGAAGAAAAGATCCTCTAAAGGGGACACACCTAATGTCGAAGCCGTCATCTCTCTGCTGAACGAAAGTTCTGACCTCAGCTCTCACGACCCTCGCAATTTAACCCCTTACAGATATCATCTAGGTATACTCACCTATAAGACTGAATATTGGGATCTGGATACGAGAGTACATTCAAGAGGTGGGACACGCGAATAAGTTTAAGTTCTTAAAAAACTAATCTCGTATCTCGAATCAATTAAACTTTGTGTGAAAATTTAAAGCGGACCAGTATACTGGCAATCTAAGTGAATTGTTTAGAACTTAAAGTGTAAAAAGCTCAACGGTGCTAGTGATTTGTCATAAATTGATATGATCCTCTAACGCAAACTAAAACAAAAATATTTTCTTTAAATATATTTGTAAATATTTCTTTACTGCTTTATGTTTCAGAAAAATACAAAAAGATTTTTGATTCTACTTTATTTTCGACAACCGATGTCTGAAATGCTGAGTTTCAAAATTTAAGTAAGCTGATTGTGTTTCTGAAAATAAAACAAGTTCATTAATTTGAAACTTGAAATTACTAAACAAAAATAAAAAACAGTTTGTGAGATCTCCAAGGTCATTAATTTGGACTTGGATGATTAACTGTGAGGGATTTGGATGCTTATATTGTTAAAAAGCTAGTTTCCGATTATGTTCGATGAAACTGCCAAATTCATGAAATTGGTTAAAAAAAATTAGTTTAGAAAATTGAATTGCCAGGACACAATTCCTGGATATTTGACAGCTTGAAATACTGTTACTTATAAATGTATGAGTGTTGCAGATATTGTACCAGACTACGATCCCAACAGCTGAGCCTAAGCGGGAGTCTGAAGACGAGCTCAAAGCAAGAGGGAGCTTGTAACCGGAAAGCAAGGTGTCGATCCCTAAAGTATGGAAGCTTGACGAAAGGGGGAGCCTGAAGACTTGAAGAAAGATTGATGGATGCTTACAGTGTTAGACAATTTGGAAAGACCATGAAGACTGATCAAGACTGAAGATGTGTCATGATAAAGACTCGACACTGAAGATTTCGTCAACATCCAAGGGGGAGTCTGTTAGTGCACTATGTCTATTGACTTCGACTTGTATCGAGTCATGTAATAGGATAGGATAACCAGTGCTCGAGTTGCTAGAAACTGAAGTTAGGGTGTTTGGAGCTAATTTCGTTTGAAAGAGCCAAAGGCAGTTTCAAACGGAATTAACAAAGTTAATTCCGCTTGAACGTGGCTTTGTCCATTTCAAACGGAATTACATCCACTATATATATGTGAGCATGCCGTTTCATTTGAAACGGAATTAAGTCTTGTAATTCGGTAACGAAGTGCTGCCGAATTGTCTCCAGGTGCTGTAAAACTATTATATCAATAAGAGAGACATTTAAATTGAATTGAGCGTCCGTGTCATTGATTCCGCCTTTGATTCGGATAAACAACTCTTCTGATCGACTCATTCTGGTCGCACAACGATCCTACAATCTGATCTGAGTATTGGATATTTAGACGATTGTAATCCTGATCGGATATGGTTAATCTATGATTACGGGTATTTATTTGATGTTGATATTAAGGGGTTACTGGCTGATGATGAGCACACGTTTAGGGTTTATTGAACTTGGTTACATATCGTCATTTGATTTGTTTAGAAACTGGCAACCTGGATAGAATCTGTTAGTTGAACTTGACGAAACATTGAAGATGTTTCGTCAAGCGTAACCCGACGAACGATGGGGGATTTTCGTCACAGGCAACTCGACGAAACACATTGGATATTCGTCACAAGGCTATCGACGAAACATGGACTTTCGTCAAGGAGTTTCGTCATGAAAGTAGACGACGAAATACGACCTTTCGTCAGGATGCCTTTTGAGAACAAATTAGCAGAACAACTAATATAACATGTAATGAGTTTGATGTGTAAGCATGTTACATGAATTCATGATAATTCTGGTTAAGAATGAGGACCCTGGAGTGATGGCATGAAAACTTAGTACCTGCTCTGTGTAAAACCGTTTTGTGTGAACCAACAGTAAGAATTATATTACGCATGCTAATAGATGTCAATATTTATTGAAAATATATGTTACGTATGATGAGAAACCTGTTGTCACTTGTGGGAGTAGTAGACCCAACTATTATGTGCTGCAAAGTATGTAAACTAGATATTTGATGCATGTTATTTGGTAAACCTTGTAATGAATGCACTCTGTGTGAAATACGCGACTTTGACTATTACGTAACAGATATTATGGACATGTGTCATAAACATGGGGCGTGGACTGGCTTGGGAATAAAACACTCGTTATGAGATTTTACGATAAACGTTATAGAACAATGGGTTGCTTGTTTAACGGTTATGACTTGTATGAGAACATGTATCTTACCTATCTGCTACTTGTGCAACGTGTACATTAGATACGTGTTATGTGTGAACACAATACTGATTGTCTTTGGTAACCACGGTAGGGTTGGTTGACCGACTTGGAACGGGTAAAGTAACTTGTTAAATACCGAGCAAATCTAATGTGAGTTCACTGCTCTTTTTCCAAGCATGCGTCCCGGGGAGGGACATCTAGTAAATGTTCCGGGGAGGAATGCTGGGTTATTGGGATGTTTGTTAATACTCGCATATCTATCACCTAAGTCACATCTACCGATCGTTGCCGGGGAGGCAACGGGATATTAGTTAATAGCGCTGTTTAGGCTTGGCAACCTCACACCGCACCGGGGAGGTCGGGAATGAACTAATGATCCCAGTCTTGACCATTGCTTTGATAGAGGCAATGGGGTTTGGGCAAAACAACTTTAAGCCATCAGCGGTAAACAAGTTATTACAACATCAAATCATCAAATCTGTGAAACGTTTTAATCTGGTAACTGGTATCTAAACACGTTAACAAACTTTGAACTCACCAGCGTCGTCTGACACACTTGTCTGCATGCTTGCAGGTCTGTAGGGTTATATCATGGAACTTGTTGTCTGGAAGGCTGGAGTGGTCATGGGTCGAGATACATGGAATCGCAACACAAGATTAATGGTTTTTACATGTGGTTTATAAACATTTACAAATGAATTATGCTTCCGCTGTATACTGTGAATTATTTGTAACGTTGTAACACTTAATGTTAATAAATGAAAGTTTTATTTTAATATATCTATGAGTTCAATGTGATTGGTGGCTAGATCCTTATACGTCACATGCCCCGCGGTGTTTCCGCAAGTGGTATTTTGGGGGTGTGACAGTTTGGTATCAGAGCCACTGGTTATAATGAACTTGGTTTTAAATCGTTTTTATAAAACTAGAATATAACTGAACAGTTCTGAAAACGTGAATACGACCATGACACTCGGCTCCAGATTGCAAGGTTCGTCTCTCGTATATTCATTGTACTGCGTAACTAGTGAACACTTACATATGATATTGCATGTGATTTCACGTTTAGCAAAACAGTATGAATTCATGTATTACTTGCATGCGTTATATGGCTAATAGGGTGGTATTTCCCTAAACATTCGTGACTCACGTTTTGTGATGCTCTTTGTTGCTACTCGAGTCGAGGAACCATTTGACATGAGTTAGGAGGAGCTGAGATGAGCATGCAAATCACAATATTATTGTGGGTGTCACATAATAAAAATGTGGGGTGCATGCGAGTCCCAGTGAGGCTTAACAAGTGAAAAAGGGCTTCCGTTCCATTATTTGATCGATGTGAAACACAACAGTCTATGAGAGTTATAGCAGTAGTTGTCTCTTACTAGAACGTGATAATTTCACTCATCTCTGAATCTTTACGAATCTCGATGCTATCGAGTATTGCCTGAACACCCATCTGAACGTCTAGCGAACCGTGTAAAATGTTAGGTGCTTGTATGAACGTCCCTGAGTTGAATGGTGTAGCGTCAAACGATTGGTCAATACCTTCTGACTCCTTTTCATTGGTTGGAACTCTGTGTATTGATGCCTTAGATTCCGTGAGTGCGATCGTTTCTGCAACACCCTAGCAACGTACTGTGTATTACCAGACCAACTTGCAAGATCGAGGGGCAAGAGGATGATCGTAGTATCTTAACGACTTCAGTGTTAGGTTGTGGCACAGAATGTGAAGGAATGGACTTGGTTAGTGAAAGATCGCAGGGCTCCGTTTCAAGCAATGACCATAGAAACAACAGTCACGATAACATCAAGATGTTTGTAACCATGGCCTACAGTATGGGAATGAAGGTGCCTACGACATGGATTAGCCGTTGTTAGAATCAAGACGACAATAACCAAGGGAACGACGACAATAACAACACTGGAAATGATGCTTATAGAAGGGCATTTAGGATTGGCGTGGGCGATGCCAGGATTATAGCAACATGGTACCTTGTATGGGTAGCTAACCGCTTCATCTCTATTCGGCGTAACCCTAATGTTCTTGAAACCAAACCTGATGTGGAATCGGCTGATGGCAAGTCAAATGAAACCTCATATGTTCGTTGGGATTTAAACTCAACCTTGTGGAACAAGTGTTCGACGTCGACCTTCTTTCTGCTATCCTCGATAGTTTGATGCGGTAGTTAGTATGGATTGGTTATCCATACATCATACAGATATACCCTGTGAGAAGAAAACTTTGCGTATCCCTCTCCCTAGTGGAGAATCGTCATCTGTTCCAAAGTATCATAGTTGTATAAAGGTTAGCATCAATTCTGCAATGAAAGCCCATAAGTGTCTACAGAGGGATTACCCCGCCATTGTTAGCAACCGTTACTGATGTTAAGGCTAAGGAAGAGAGGATCGAGGATCCACCAGTTGTTTGTGATTTCTTCCGATGAGCTACTTGAAGAACTTCCAGGATTACTTCCACAATTGTGAGGCAGAATCTCAGCTTGATTTCACTCCAGATGCAGCTCCGAATACTCGAACACTTACCATCTTGCACCAGGAGGGTTGCAAGAGCTGTCTAATCAACTACAGGAACTGTTGAACAGGAGTTTTGGCGGACCTAGTTTTTCGCTTTGGGGAGCCCTAGTTATATCCATGAAGATAAGTCTTTTCGTATGTGTTCTGATTATCAAGAACTTAAGAAGGGGCAGTCGAGAACCATTTGCCTCGACCATATATTGACAACATGTCGACTAGTGCGAGGGACAAGCTTCATTCGAGGATTGGCTAACGAACGAGCTATCGTCAGGGAGAAGTCCAAGGGGAGGATGTTCCTAAAACGGCATACCAAACGCAATGCGGTTATTACGACTTTGTATTCCATGACCTTTGGGGTTAACCAACACTGGCAGCTTTATGGATCACATGAATCGTAAGTGCAAGCACCATCTCGTCAAACTGTCAACCGTGTTTATTGATGACACCTGGAATCACTTCCAGGAGAAAGGAAGACCATGAGTAGCACTCACATCTTATCATAGGGCTCCTAGGGGAGGAGCAACCCCACGCGAAGTCTACCCAAGTGTGACTTCAGGGTTTGGGAGGTACACTTTATTGGTCAGGTAATCAGGGAAGTGGGAATACACGTGGATCTTGCTAAATATCCATTTTATTAGATAGTGATCAGCACCAAAGAATCCATCGGGGATACAATAACTTCTTGGCCTAGTTGGATACTATTGCAGATACATCGCGGAAATTGCGTCGCCTTAATCTCTTTAACACAGCAGGGTGCTGTGTTCGTGGAAGACAAAACAGGAGGAGGTCTCTTCAGCTTTTGAAACCCAATTCTGCAAAGCACTGAGCATCGTTTCTATCTAAGGGTATTGATCAATTAGTGGTATACCATGATGGTCCGAATCAAAATCCCAGTTACGTGCCGATACAACACGAGAGGGTGATGACTTACGTAATGGAGTTACGAAGGGGAACTGCACGACACACAACCTGCGGTGGAGACCGTGGTCTTTGGATGTAAACTCGAGGCATTACTTGGACGATACCAAATGCACTACTTAGAATTATCACAAGAGCCTCCCGTGTATCTTTGTTTCAAAGAAGTTAAACATGTGATGGCATCACTGGATGGAACTTTTGAATGAATACAACTATGAAACCTGAGCGTGCATGAGTTTGGCAACTCACTATTGACTCTAACCTACCTAATCAGACTTGCGCTATTTAAACTGGAGAAATGGAGGAAGAAAAGTTTCAAGTTGAACCCCTGCGGGAATGGTGAAGCAACCTTTGGCAGGTCGGACAATGTTCGCTACCCCATGGAATGAATGTGGATCTCATTATATAGCAACTGTAGGAAGTTTGTGTGGAGCAAAGCACACCGGCCTCGATATTCTAGTCGTATGGGTTTTGATGAGAGACATGAGGATTTATAAATCTTGTACTGATGATCGAGCATGAAGGCCCACCTGACAATGTATGTGAACGATGGTTGACTTGTGGAAAAGTCAAGGTGAAGTATCAGTAACCAGCAACACCCATATGGAAATGAGAATAGACTGCCAGGGATTTTGTCGCTAGTCTACTTACAACTCGAAACGGAAACAATATCACCTGGGTGACTGTTGATTGTCTCATGTTACCAGCACACTTTCTGGCAAATCAAGGAAACTGACGAGTCTTCACAGCTGTGAATGTTCCACTAAGGGAGACGACTTTTAGGCACGAGGTGCCAACTCCTGTTACCTTTAGTTTTGATCTATACATGATTTATGATAGACACTACACGGCACTCTTGGCTCACGTCTAGACATGGGCATTGCTCATCACCATAGGAAAAACGGTCAGAGTAAACAAACCATCCTAACACTCGAAGACATGCTGCGAGCAAGTGCGTGATTGACTTTAGCAAGAGTTAGAAGGACATTTACCTTTGGCTGAGTTCTATCGTAGCAGTCACCATTCTAGTATTCAGACAGCTTTGTTTGAGGCATTGCATGGACAGTAATGCTAATCTCCTTGTTGGATTAAGATGGATGACAACCTAATAACAGGTCTAGGACCTGCACTTGAAACTCTTGGGAAGATTACTTAGATCGGAAATTGTTTGACGACAACGCATGACCGTCAGGAAAACTGATAAGCTTAGGAAACACTGGGAGTTCACTGGAGGCGAACGTATCATAAATGAAAGTCTCACCCTGGGAGGGTGCGGTGCGCTTTTTGGAAGCGTGGCAAGCATTATCTGTGATATGTTGGGACAGTCAGAAATCTGGATGGAATCGGTGACGGGGCTCACAAACTCGAGTTGCCTAGCGAATTAGGTAACATTCACGTTGTAATGGATGTCTCGAGCCTAATGAAGCATCTGTTCAAAGAAACACATATGATACCCTTGCTAGCGCCTAAGGTTAAAATCAAGTGGCAGTTTTCGAGGAACCTATTGGAATCATGGACCAGGAAGTCAAGGTTCATTAACCTTGTTGAATCCCAATCGTGAGAGTTCGTTGGAACTCAAGACGTGGACCAGAGTTCCCGTGAGAACACAAGGATCAGATGAAACCCTATTATCTTCGATTATTCAAACAGTTGAATCCACTTGGATGTCATTGGCGAATTTCGAGACGAAATTCCTTTCAAGTTGGGGATGATGTGGCACCTAGAGAAAAATCCACAGTCATCCTGATTTAACACCGTGTTGTTTTGGATTGCTTATCAAATTTCAGGACAAAATTTCTTTCAAGTTGGGGATGATGTGACAATCCGGGATTTCAAGTTCCTTCATCTTCTTACCACTTGTTTTGTTTATCCTGTTTTGACTATTTGTTTTATGTGTGGTTGTTGAGATTTGAGTTTGGATTAGAGTTTGGATGGTTAGTGAATCCATTTGTGCAAAGATATTGATTATTAAAGAATTGGGAAAGTTTATGAGCTGGTTAAAGTTGGAATTAACACACTCAACGAAACATTGGGCATATGTCATCTTGAGCCCGACGAAACTTATGTCTCGTCTATGGGTTCTTTCGCCGCATAAGGGCTTCAGCCCAAACAGATCCCCGAGCCTGAATTATCTCAGGCCCAACTCCTTCTATGTGTATATTTAGAAATCATGTGCAAACCCTAACCACCTCTTTTCTCCTCCCTTGAGTCAACGGCAGCCCCTTTGGCCGAAGATCTCTCCTTGCTTGCGAGAATAATTCAAGTACTAGCACACCTTCTTTGATCGCCTGGTTAGTACAAACATCTTTATCTAGTTCTTGATTTATCGTGATTATTTATGTGTAACTTGATCATGAATGTTGTATGATTTAGGGTTTCAATGCAAACTGATATAACCTGATCTAACACGGGATGGTATTGTATAAAATCTGTATGGTTCGATGATACGGACGAAATCTTTGGCTGATGATCTTGCATGACAATATATAATATTTATTAATCATGGGTAACGATTATGAATCAGGGTTGTATGATAATAAGAAATAACAATAAACCACGTATCTTTGTTGATCTGATCTGAGTATTGGATATTTAGACGATAGTAATCCTGATCGGATATGGTTAATCTATCATTACGGGTATTTATTTGATGTTGATATTAAGGCGTTACTTGTTGATGATGAGCACACGTTTAGGGTTTATTGAACTTGGTTACATATAGTCATTTGATCTGTTTAGAAACTGGCAACCTGGATAGAATCTATTAGTTGAACTCGACGAAACATTGAAGATGTTTCGTCAAGAGTAACCCGAGGAAAGATGGGGGATTTTCGTCATAGGCAACTCGACAAAACACATTGGATTTTCATCACAAGGCTATCGACAAGACATGGACTTTCGTCAAGGACTTTCTTCATGACAGTAGACGACGAAATACAACCTTTCATCAGGATGCCTTTTGAGAACAAATTAGCAGAACAACTAATATGACATGCAATATTACAAATCGATTTGAAAGTACAATGAAATATTATACAACGGAATGTAAGTGGATCCACAGGCGGATCAAAACAAAAGAAATATTGTTCAATAGACTTAAAGTGATAAAAGCTTCCAAGACTCTTTATATAATCACTCAGGAGTTCCAGCCCATTACGCTTAGTACCTGCACATTAACCTTTTGAAAATACATCAGTTTACACTGGTAAATACAATTAACTGACTCTTTTGTAAACATTTGAGAAAATTGATTTAAGTGCACAAGGCACAAATATTCTTTTATAACTTGGGACAATTATTTAAAAATAATCTTGTATACAGTTTAACATGTGTGTCGTCCATTCAGGACCCGGTTAGAAGAGCCGGATTATATTAATTGACACGCCACAAGTATATGCCCACAAGAGAGTGAGATACCGTTTATACATACGCAACTGTCAGGTGTATGCCTACACCCCGTGCTTAAGCCGTGGCCATTTCTAATAAATGAGCCGAGGATATCCAGGACATGGTCATTAACCCCCCAAAGGCATTGCATCAAACAAAACAGATTAAAACGGGTTATGTAAATGTATTAATCACAATCTGATTTAAATCACTACATACCCAACCAAGCGGTATTATTATAATACCGTATCCCAAGCCCGTATAACGGAAAATAACTTAAAAGTATTTACCTGACCAAAATATAATTTTAATCTCAGCCGTATAATAATCAGCAAGTGCAAATAGCTTTTACTGGGCTCCTAAATCTGGAACGAAGGTTTTAATAACCTATTAGATTCATAACGGGTCTTATTTAAGTCTTAACTTAGACCGGTTAGTTTTAATGAAAGGTTTACGGTTCAAAACGCAAGATTAAGCAAAGACCGGATTAGAATGTGATTTAGACCCGACAAGTATGAAGACTTGTAATTTATGGGTAAACTAATTACATTCTGGATTTTGAAGTAAAAATGAATAGGTTTGACCCGTTTCGGTCAATTTACACAAACTAGTTACATTAACCGTACCGAACGCGTAATATGCATAACGGGTAACCAATTGAGTCATGTACAGGTTTCACAAGTTAATATGCTTAAAATATGTTATGATATCAGTAGGATACTTTCCATTATGCCCAAAACGAATTTAAAACCAAATTAAGCCCCGCAAGGGTATTTTGGTCATTTTAGAGTTTATAAAAGAGGTTAAATAGTAATCTGAGGTTCTGGTCTAAAATAATCTGTAAAAATATTTATTTTAATAAGTTATATCAGTAGGATATTATATATATATGTGAAATTTATCATTTATGACCAAACTATGCATTGTAGGGGCATTTTGGTCATTTCACATATGCTATAAGGGTCAAATTTGGAAATCTGAGTTCAAAACTTTTACTTACTGTTTAAGTATAAAAAATTATTCATAACATCAGTGGGTGACAGGCCTTAGGTGCTAAATATGGTTTTAAAGCATACTATGCGCCTAAATCGCATAAAAGTCGGTATTTGACGATATTCGGGTTAACCAAGGAAATCTGAGATATTGATCAGCCTCTACTATTTAAAATAATTTAATTGATGTATAAAATCAGTAGAAAAAGGTTTGATATGTAAAGGATGTGTAAAACTCATTTTATTAGCAAAAAGGGCATAATTGTCAATTACCGAGTCTATGCAAGAACCCTATGTTATGATCAATTTAAAATTTAACAAAAATTTCCAAAAATCCCTAAATATTATATCTTAACAGTAGGTGGCAAGTTTGGTGGAAAAAATTGGGTTTAAATATGATTTATGTCAAAATTGTCATTTTATTAATAAAAAGCTTTCATTTTGCGATATCGCGCATAACTTTTATTTTAGACTACAAAATGATGTTAAACTTTTAGAACATACTTATAAATCAGTAATAAAGGGTTTTTTCCTCTCACATTTTCAAAAATCTCGTTTTAATATCAAAAGGGCGTAATGGTCAACTTTTAAGCATTTAACGGAAACATGCAATGAACTAGGATTTCTATGGAACCAAGTTGTATAACCTCAGAGGGTTATACTAACCTATAATAAGGTCCTAAAGGAACCCTAAGGCATATCTAAACTAAGCTAAATCGGGTCAGAACTGAAAGTCAAAGTAAAAGTCTACTTTTGCGACTTTCGGTTCCGAACCGAGCCTAAACTCAGAATTGTCGGGTTGAACATGCCTAGACATGTTCTTATAGTATTTACCAAGTCATTTAAGTGTTCAAACATGTTCCATAACCTCTGCATTATCAGTGATGAATTAGTTTGTAAAAACTGACCCGTTTGACTTTTTATTAAATAGTTTGACCCGACAATTGACCAAGTAAAAGTGATAATCAGTAGGTGCCCTTTTAAGGGTTTATTACCTACATAATTACCAAATCATAGCCACTTTCAATTTGAATAATGACTGGACCATTTGTGATTAATCACAAAGTCAAAGCTTAATTACGATAACTTTGACTTTTGGTCATTAAGCTAATAAAACTTGAACTGAGGAAGCTAAGAATACTTACTAGAGTCCTTAGCATGAAATTAGAATAGAAGAAAACCTCCTTGAACACCAGGAAGCTCCAGAGAAAGAGTTTGAGTGAAATATGAAAGTGTGCATTTGAACAAATGCAACAAGGGGCCTTTATATAGGGATTTCTACTTCATTTGATCAATCCACATGTCCCTACATTGATCCCAGATCTTACCATGTGTCCCTAGGGTAGTAAAAACCATGTTCAAGCCCCTGGTATCGCTCAGAGTTCATGCAATGGTGGTGTAAGAGCTGCAACATGCAGCTGTCCAGGAATTTGTCGCTGGCACTTCTGTCGCGGCCCGCGTAGACATTAGAAGAAGTCTACGCTGCCCGCAAGAACCCTTTATTCCGGTAAAAAGTATCTGAACTTTGCAATTTGAGTCCCTGGTCCATTTTAAGTTTATTTAACTTTCATTTATTGCACTTAGGACCCCCCATAGTTAACTATTAAGAGCCTTGGGTCATATTTTAACTCCGTTAAGTTCCCCGTTAGTTGTAAGGTCACCCGAAAAGTCTTGTTTTCATCGAAACTCCACAAAATTATTATCCAATATTCTTGAGAGCGAAATAATTAATTATTACTTTGTTGTTGGGATCGTTAAAAGGTCACTCAGAGGTAACATTTAACATGTTGACACTTTTAACCCCTATGCTTCGTAAGATCCTTATTTTAAGCACAAACGACTTTCTATGTTCGACAAATTATTCATTAAAGAATACGAACGTCGTTTGAGGTCAATCAGAGGAACAAAAATGGCATGTTGTCACTTTGGATCCTTTTACTTACATATTTACATTGTTTTGATAATTTTAGTCCCTCCAGATCAATCCATTACATGTTTAAAGTCCATGACACGTGTCTTTATGATATTGGTCATGATTTTACGAGGTGTTACATCCTCACCCCCTTAAAAGAAATCTCAACCTCGAGATTTACTGAAATAAATGAGGGTACTTCTATTTCATTATGGATTCAACCTCCCACGTGTATTCTGGGCCTCTACGGGCATCCCATTTCACCTTTACAATCGGCACATTCTTCTTTCGAAGCTTCTTAACTTGTCGATCCTCAATCGATAAAGGTTTTTCAATGAACTTCAAGCTTTCATCTATCTGCACGTCCTTATGCGATATTGCTATCGACTCATCGACTAGACATTTCTTTAAGTTGCAGATGTGGAATACATTATCTATTCCACTAAGCTCTTCTTGTAGATTTGACTTATAAGCCACAGTTCCGATGCATTCGATGATCTCGAATGGTCCTATGTATCTTGGGCTTAGCTTGCCTTTTTTGCCAAAACGCATTACCCCTTTCCAGGGTGATACCTTGCGTAGCACTTTATCACCTACCTCGAATTTTAGAGGTTTACGCCTTTTGTCCGCTTAGCTTTTCTGCCTATCCCTGGCAGCTTTAAGACGATCACGGATCTGAACAATCTTGTCCGTCGTCTCCAGGAGTATATCAGGTCCTGATAGTTGGACATCTCCAACTTCCGCCCAACAAACTGGCGTCCTACACTTTCTTCCGTACAAAGCTTCGAAAGGTGCTGCTTGAATGCTTGAATGATAGCTATTATTGTACGAAAATTCAATCAATGGAAGATGGCTATCCCAACTCCCTCCTAAATCAATAACACAAGCTCGTAACATATCCTCAAGCGTTTGAATTGTACGGTCACTTTGCCCATCCGTTTGAGGATGATATGCAGTGCTGAAGTTTAATCGAGTGCCTAAGGATTGCTGAAAGCTTTTCCAAAAATGCGATGTGTATCTTGTATCCCTATTAGAGATAATGGATACTGGAACTCCGTGGAGAGATACAATCTCATCCACGTATAGCTGAGCTAACTTGTGGGAGCTGTGAGTTTCTTCAATCGGCAAGAAGTGGGCTGACTTGGTCAGTCTATCGACTATAACCCAAATAGTATCATTTTCGCGCTTTGTCTTTGATAACTTAGTGATAAAATCCATAGTTACCATTTCCACGTGGGAAGTTCAGGCTGTTGTAACAATCCTGACGGCTTTTGATGCTCTGCTTTGACTTGTGCGCACGTCAGAGATTTAGCCACATAAGTGGCTATAGATTTCTTCAAACCTATCCACCAATAATTTTCCTTTAAATCCTGGTACATCTTATCACTGCCAGGATGAACTGAATATTTCGAGCTATGAGCCTCTTGAAGAATCACATCTCTAAGTCCTCCATAAATTGGAACCCATATTCGTCTTTTCGTCCTAAGGATTCCATCCTTGTCATACGATAACTGTTCAGCAGTTACTCCTAACTTCTCATTCTGATAGTTAGTTTCTAATACAACTTCCTTTTGAGCGGCTAACAACCTTTCATTCAAGCTGTTCTTTAATTCAATGCTCTTGGCATTGATTCTAATAGGCTTAACCCTTTCTTTTCTGCTCAAGGCATCAACGACTACATTCGCTTTGCCTGGATGATATCGGAGTTCACAATCATAATCATTCAGTGTCTCCATGCACTGACGATGTCTCATGTTAAGATCCTTCTGGTTAAACAGGTGCTGAAGGCTCTTATGACCAAAATAGATCACACACTTAGTTCCATAAAGATAATACCTCTATAGCTTCAATGCAAATACAACGGCACCCAACTCTAAGTCGTGGGTGGTGTAATTTTTCTCGTGCACCTTTAATTGTCAGGGAAGCATATGCAATGACCTTGCCTTTCTGCATAAGCACACATCCCATACCTGTGTGTGATGCGTCGCAATAAACCACAAATTCTTCAATTCCTTCTGGCAATGTCAACATAGGTGCATTGCTAAATTTCTGCTTTAGAATATCAAAGGATTCTTGCTGCTTGGGACCCCAGTTAAACTTGACATTCTTGCGGGTCAGCGATCTCAGAGGTGCAACAATCCTTGAGAAGTTTTCAATGAAACGTCGATAGTATCCTGCTAGACCTAAGAAGCTACTTATCTCTGTAGGAGTCTTAGGCTCTTTCCAGTTCATAATTGCTTTGATCTTAGCGGGATCCACCTGGATACCGTGCTCGCTCACCATATGTCCAAGAAATTGGACTTCACGAAGCCAAAACTCGCATTTAGAAAACTTGGCGTAGAGCTTTTCTTGCCGTAGAAGTTTAAGGATACACCGAAGATGTCGTTCATGATCGGCTTGATTCTTTGAGTAAATAAGAATGTCATCAATGAAGACAATGACAAACTTGTCCAGGTACGGCTTGCAAACGTGATTCATGAGATCCATGAATGCTGCAGGTGCATTAGTGAGTCCGAAAGGCATTACCAAGAACTCATAGTGACCATAGCGAGTTCTGAATGCAGTCTTGTGCACATCTTCATCTCTGACCTTCAGTTGATGGTAACCTGACCTTAAATCAATTTTGGAGAAATAACTTGCCCCTTGCAGCTGATCGAACAGATCATTGATCCTGGGCAATGGATATCTGTTCTTGATTGTAACCTTGTTCAGCTCGCGATAATCGATGCATAGGCACATCGAGCCATCTTTCTTCTTTACAAACAGAATCGGTGCTCCCCAAGGGGACGAGCTAGGTCGAATAAAACCTTTTGCCAACAAATCATCCAACGGAGTCCTTAACTCTTTCATCTCAGTTGGTGCCAACCGATAAGGTGCTCTTACCATTGGTGCTGCTCCAGTAATAATATCAATTATGAACTCCACTTGCCTATCTGGGGGTAAACCAAGTAGTTCTTCAGGGAATACTTCTGGATATTCAGAAATAACGGGAATGTCTTCAATCTTAGGTTTTGGCTCATCAACGGTTACTTGTGCCATATAAATGACACAACCTTTCTTCATACACCTCGATGCCTTAAGCATAAACACTTGCTTAGGTAACCCGTACTGCGTATCTCCTTGAATTGTTAATGGCTCATCATAAGGAGTCTTGATAACCACTTGCTTCTTGTCACACTTGATTTGGGCTTGGTTATGAGATAACCAATCTATGCCTATCACTATGTCAAATCCTGCTAATTTAAATGGAAGCAAGGATAGCGGAAAATAGTGATTCCTAATGGATATATAACATCCATCTAGAACGGTTGAAGCAGTTTCTATAGTACCATCGGCCAATTCTACTTCATATTTTATGCTTAGAGTCTTAACAGGCAGATTTAATAACTTACAAAATTTATTGTCCACAATAGACTTGTCTACACCTGAATCAAACAACACTCTAGCATAAACATCGTTGATAAGAAAGGTACCTGTTATCACATTGTCATTCTGAATGGCCTCCTGAGCATTCATCTGAAAGACCCTTGCATTGCTCTTTTTAGCCTCTTCAGGCTTCCTTGCAAACTTGGGGCAATTGGTCTTAATGTGCCCCTTCTTGTTGCAACCGTAACAAGTTGCTTCCTTCATCTTTTTGCAATCCAATGTCTTATGCTCCATGGACTTGCAGATCCCATACCCAATAGGCTTTGACTGTGACTGTGATCTTGACCCGAGTCTATATTTCCCGAAATGATGTTTCTGGCAGGTCTTGCATTTGGGTTTCTCACCCGACTGATGGTTATCCTTTTTAAAACCGGAACTCTTCTTATGATCAGAGTTCCCCTTATGTTTCTTATCCGATCGGCGTGAGTTCTCCTCCTCATGTTTCCTTTTTCCTTCCTCGGAATTCTTTAGCGATCTCTGTCTAACCACATCGAGAGTGAAAGATAAAGACAGGTCAGCCACTGACCTGAAGGTGGTAGGTCTAGATGCTTTCACACTTGCTTTAATCTCTGGAGCTAGACCTCTGAACAAACGAGCAATGCGTTTTGGTTCCGGTGTGACCAAGTAAGGAACCAATCGAGACATGGTGTTGAAACTGGTAAGGTATGCCTGACAATCCAAGTTCTTCATGACCAAGGTCAAGAAGTCAGTTTCAATCCTTTCCACCTCATGCTGAGGACATAAATTATCTTTGATCAACGCAACAAACTGATCCCAAGACATGTTGTAAAGTGGGATCTTTCCTGTAGCTTGGATTAGGGACCTTCACCAAGCTAAAGCTTCACCTTTAAAAGATTGTGAAACAAATTTCACAATGTCCTGTTCTGCACAACCACTAATATCAACCACTGTATCCATCTCATCTAGCCAAGTCATACAATCAATGGCTCCTTTCTCCCCTGTGAAGTCCCTGGGCTTGCAGGAGACAAAATATTTATAAGAACATGTCTTAACACGTGGCTCTTGATCGAGCACAATCTTCTTGGATGGAACACTTCTCTGATTTGATGAATGATGAGATTCATCTTTCTTTGACTCATGCTTTTTAGAAGGGGGCTTACTATGAGCCACAGATAGAGTCTTGTTGTGAGTACCACTGGATTCCTTGAATTGTCTGTCAAGGGCTCGAGTAACAGCATTATCTATTAACGCTTGTAAGTCTGCACCAGCTACATTAACTCTGGTGGTATCGTTTCTCTCCCTGGGGAGACTGTTAACCTCTTTTAATTCAGCCATGTAGCTTGATTGCTACATAAAAATGATGACAATATTCTATTTAGAAATCTTATTATGGAATTGTCATTTTGACAATTCATTAACCATGGTAAATACAAACCATATTGGTTATTTTGTTAGTCATATTTATTTAAGGCTTTTATTATAATTTATCCTAGTTATAAAATATTAAGGATATTATTAATGGCACAAAAGGCCTAGTCACATGTACAATTTTTAAAATTTCATAGCCGTGATCTTATAAGATCGAGGCAATAAGCTTTGAACATAGTTCATTACCTTTCTTGACAGGGAGTCGTAGACTACAACTGTCTTTGGTCTTATTTGACAATTATTATGGCCCGTAGGCACTACATCACTAATGGATGTTTCATATATGATCATCTTAATTGATGATTTGAGCCCATGATTTCTAGATCATTAGGCTAGATAAGGGATTGGAAAATCCCAATATATAAAGACGACAAGTGTGATTTTATCGTATCACTATTGTTAGGAGTGCTAAAATGTTTTCATATGTTAACAAGGATATAAATCTTAAAAAGGTTTTACCATCTGGGCCATGTCTAAAATGTCATATAGACTAGGTTATACTTTCAAGATTTTGTTTCAATATTTATTGGCAGATTAATTACAAAAAGGAATGATATTTTGATTTATTTCATATAATAAATTCATATCTATGATGACAAATGAAATTTAAATTAAGCATTCCATAAATAAAATAAAGAGAAGTACATATTTGCCCTAAACGAGACTTTTACATAAATAACTTGCCCACGCAGGGGCTAAAATAAGAAATACTAGTCCTCGCAGGGACCTATTACATAAATAAAAATGTCCACGCAGGGACTTGATTGAAATTTAAAAATTACAAAACAAATAAATAAGGAATTTTCAAAAAATCCCTCTTCTTCTTCCCCTTGATCAGATTTGCCAAACCCTTAAGCAGACCCCGGCTGTGACAATCCAGGATTTCAAGTTCCTTCCTCTACTTACCACTTGTTTTGTTTATCCTGTTTTGACTATTAGTTTTATGTGTGGTTGTTGAGATTAGAGTTTGGATGGTTAGTGAATCCATTTGTGCAAAGATATTGATTATTAAAGAATTGGGAAAGTTTATGAGCTGGTTAAAGTTGGAATTAACACACTCGATGAAACATTGGGCATACGTCATCTTGAGCTCGACGAAACTTATGTTTCGTCTATGGGTTCTTTCGCCGCATAAGGGCTTCGGCCCAAACAGATCCCCAAGCCTGAAATGTCTCAGGCCCAACTCCTTCTATGTGTATATTTAGAAATCATGTGCAAACCCTAACCACCTCTTGTCTCCTCCCTTGAGTCGACGGCAGCCCCTTTGGCCGAAGATCTCTCCTTGCTTGCGAGAATAATTCAAGTACTAGCACACCTTTTTTGATCGCCTGGTTAGTACAAACATCTTTGTATAGTTCTTGATTTATCGTGATTATTTATGTGTAACTTGATCATGAATGTTGTATGATTTAGGGTTTCAATGCAAACTGATATAACCTGATCTAACATGGGATGGTATTGTATAAAATCTGTATGGTTCAATGATACGGACGAAATGTTTGGCTGATGATCTTGCCTGACAATGTATAATATTTATTAATCATTGGTAACGATTATGAATTAGGGTTGTATGATATTAAGAATTAACAATAAACCACATATCTTTGTTGATCTGATCTGAGTATTAGATATTTAGACGATAGTAATCCTGATCGGATATGGTTAATCTATGATTACGGGTATTTATTAGATGTTGATATTAAGGTGTTACTGGTTGATGATGAGCACACGTTTAGGGTTTATTGAACTTAGTTACATATCGTCATTTGATCTGTTTAGAAACTGGCAACCTGGATAGAATCTGTTAGTTGAACTCGACGAAACATTGAAGATGTTTCGTCAAGAGTAACCCGACGAAAGATGGGGGATTTTTGTCACAGGCAACTCGACGAAACACATTGGATTTTTGTCAAGGACTTTCATCATGATAGTGGACGACGAAACACGACCTTTCGTTAGGATGCCGTTTGAGAACAAATTAGCAAAAACGCTAATATAACATGTAATGAGTTTGATGTGTAAGCATGTTACCTGAATTCATGATAATTCTGGTTAAGAATGAGGACCCTATAGTGATGGCATGAAAACTAAATACCTGCTATGTGTAAAACCATTTTGTGTGAACCAACAGAAAGAATTAAATTACGCATGCTAATAGACGTCAATATTTATTTAAAATATATGTTACGTATGATGAGAAATCTGTTGTCACTTGTGGGAGTAGTAGACCCAACTGTTATGTGCTGCAAAGTATGTAAACTGGATATTTGATGCATGTTATTTGGTAAACCTTGTAATGAATGCACTCTGTGTGAAATACACGACTTTGACAATTACGTAACTGATATTATGGATATGTGTCATAAACATGGGGCGTGGACTGGCTTGGGAACAAAAAACTCGTTATGAGATTTTACGATAAACGTTATAGAACAATGGGTTGCATGTTTAACGGTTGTGACTTGTATGAGAACATGTGTCTTACCTGTCTGCTACTTGTGCAACATGTACGTTAGATACGTGTTATGTGTGAACACAATACTGATTGTCTTTGGTAACCACGGTAGGGTTGGTTGACCGACTTGGAACGGGTAAAGTAACTTGTTAAATACCGAGCAAATCAAAGGTGAGTTCACTGCTCTTTTTCCAAGCATGCGTCCCGGGGAGGGACAACTGGTAAACGTTCCGGGAAGGAATGCTGCGTTATTAGGATGTTTGTTAATACTCGCATATCTATCACCTAAGTCCCATCTACCGATCGTTGTTGGGGAGGCAACGAGATATTAGTTAATAGCGCTATTTAGGCTTGGTAACCTCACACCGCACCGGGGAGGTCGGGAGTGAACTAATGATCCCAGTCTTGTCCATTGCTTTGATAGAGGCAATGGGGTTTGGGCAAAACAACTTTAAGCCATCAGCGGTAAACGAGTTATTAAAACATCAAATCATCAAATCTATGAAACATTTTAATCTCGTAACTGGTATCTAAACACGTTAACAAACTTTGAACTCACCAGCGTCGTCTGACACACTTGTCTGCATGCTTGCAGGTCTGTAGGGTTATATCATGGAATTGCTGTCTGGAAGGTTGGAGTGGTCACGGGTCGAGATACATGGAATCGCAACACAAGACTAATGGTTTTTATATGTGGTTTATAAACATTTAACAAATGAATTATGCTCCCGCTGTATACTGTGAATTATTTGTAACGTTGTAACACTTAATGTTAATAAATGAAAGTTTTATTTAAATATATCTATGTGTTCAATGTGATTGGTGGCTAGATCCTGATACGTCACATGCCCCACGGTATTTCCGCAAGTGGTATTTTGGGGGTGTGACAGTTTGGTATCAGAGCCACTGGTTATAGTGAACTTGGTTTTAAAACGTTTTTATAAAACCAGACTATAACCGAACAGTTCTGAAAATGTGAATACGACCATGACACTAGGCTCCAGATTGCAAGGATCGTCTCTCGTATATTCATTGTACTACGTAACTAGTGAACACTTACATATGATATTGCATGTGATTGCACGTTTAGCACAACAGTATGAATTCATGTATTACTTGCATGTGTTATATGACTAATAGGGTGGTATTTCCCTAAACATTCATGACTCACGTTTTGTGATGCTCTTTGTTGCTACTCGAGTTGAGGAACCATTTGACATGAGTTAGGAGGAGCTGAGATGAGCATGCAAATCACAATATTATTGTGGGTGCACACATAATAATAATGTGGGGTGCATGCGAGTCCCAGTGAGGCTTAACAAGTGAAAAAGGGGTTCCGTTCCGTTATTTGATCGATGTGAAACACAACAGTCTATGAGAGTCATAGCAGTTGTTGTCTCTTACTAGAACGTGATCTTTTCACTCCTCTCTGAATCTTTACTAATCTCGATGCTATCGAGTATTGCCTGAACACCCATTTGAACGTCTAGCGAACCGTGTAAAATGTTAGGTGCTTGTACTAACGTCCCTGAGTTGAATGTTGTAGCGTCGAATGATTGGTAAATACCTTCTTACTCCTTTTCATTGGTTGGAACTCTGTGTATTGACGCCTTATATTCCGTGAGTGCGATCATTTCGGCAACACCCTAGCAACGTACTGTGTATTACCAGACCAACTTGCAAGATCGAGGGGCAAGAGGATGATCGTAGTATCTCACCGACTTCAGTGTTAGGACGGCCTTGGTTTCTAGCAACGAACATCAACAATTTGGCTCCAATTGAATCTTTAACCCTAGACAGCGACTCATGGGAGTCAACCCTTATGAATCAATCGAGGAATAAGTGATGACAACTGATTATAGTGTGGATTGTGTGACTACCAACACAGTGATTAGCGCTTTAGGACGTGGTACATAATGTGAAGGAATGGACTTGGTTAGTGAAAGATCACAGCGCTCCGTTTCAAGCAACGACCATAGAAACAACAGTCACGGTAACATCAACATATTTGTAACCATGGCCTACAGTATGGGAATGAAGGTGCCTACGACATGGATTGGTCATTGTTAGAATCAAGATGACAATAACCAAGGGAACGGCGACAATAACAACACTGGAAATGATGCGTATAGAAGGGCATTTAGGATTGGCGTGGGCGACACCAGGATTATAACAACATGGTACCTTGTATAGGTAGCTAACCTTTTCGTCTCTATTCGGCGTAACCCAAATGTTCTTGAAACCAAACCTGATGTGGAATCGGCTGATGGCAAGTCAAATGAAACCTCATATGTTCGTTGGGATTTAAACTCGACCATGTGGGACAAGTGTTCAACGTCGACCTTCTTTCTGCTATCCTCGATAGTTTGATGCAGTAGTTAGTATGAATTGGTTATCCATACATCACGCAGATATACCCTGTGAGAAGAAAACTTTGCGTATCCCTCTCCCTAGTGGAGAATCGTCATCTGTTCCAAAGTATCATAGTAGTGTAAAGGTTAGCATCAATTCTGCAATGAAAGCCCAGAAGTGCCTACGGAGGGATTACCCTGCCATTGTTAGCAACCGTTACTGATGTTAAGGCTAAGGAAGAGAGGATCGAGGATCCACCACTTGTTTGTGATTTCTTCCGATGAGCTACTTGAAGAACTTCCAGGATTACTTCCACAACTGTGAGGGAGAATTTCAGCTTGATTTCACGCCAGATGCAGCTCCGAATACTCGAACACTTACCGTCTTGCACCAGGAGGGTTGCAAGAGCTGTCTAATCAACTACAGGAACTGTTGGACAGGAGTTTTGGCGCACCTAGTTTTTCGCTTTGGGGAGCCCCAGTTATATCCATGTAGATAAGTCTTTTCGTATCTGTTCTGATTATCAAGAACTTAAGAAGGGGCAGTCGAGAACCATTTGCCTCGACCATATATTGACAACCTGTCGACTAGTGCGAGGGACAAGCTTCATTCAAGGATTGGCTAACGAACGAGCTATCGTCAGGGGGAAGTCCAAGGGGAGGATGTTCCTAAAACGGCATACCAAACACAATGCGGTTATTGCGACTTTGTATTCCATGACCTTTGGGGTTAACCAACACTGGCAACTTTATGGATCACATGAATCGTAAGTGTAAGCACCATCTCGTCAAACTGTCAACCGTGTTTAATGATGACACCTGGAATCACTTCCAGGAGAAAGGAAGACCATGAGTAGCACTCACATCTTATCATAGGGCTCCTAGGGGAGGAGCAACCCCACGCGAAGTCTACCCAAGTGTGACTTCTGGTTTGGGAGGTACACTTTATTGGTCAGGTAATTAACGAAGTGGGAATACACATGGATCTCGCTAAAGGTCCATTTTATTAGATAGTGATCAGCACCAAAGAATCCATCGGGGATACAATAACTTCTTGGCCTAGTTGGATACTATTGCAGATACATCGCAGAAATTGCGTAGCCTTAATCTCTTTAACATAGCAGGGTGCTGTGTTCGTGGAAGACAAAACAGGAGGACGTCTCTTCAGCTTTTAAAACCCAATTCTACAAAGCACTGAGCATCGTTTCTATCTGAGGGTATTGATGAATCAGTGGTATACCATGATGGTCTGAATCAGAATCCCAGTTATGTGCCGATACAACACGAGAGGGTGATGACTTACGTTATGGAGTTACGAAGGGGAACTAGACGACACACAACCTGTGGTGGAAACCGTGGTCTTTGGATGTAAACAGGAGGGATTACTTGGATGTTACCAAATGTACTACTTAGACCGATCACAAGAGCCTCCCATGTACCCTTGTTTCGAAGAAGTTAAACATGTGATGGCATCAGTGGATGGAACTTTTGAATGAATACGACTGTGAAACCTGAGCGTGCACGAGTTTGGCAACTCACTATTGACTCTAACCTACCTGATCAGACTTGCGCTATTCAAACTGGAGAACTAGAGGAAGAAAAGTTTCAAGTTGAACCCCTGCGGGCATGGAGAAGCAACCTTTGGTAGGTCGGACAATGTTCGCTACCCCATGGAACGAATGTGGATCTCATTATATAGCAACTGTAAGAAGTTTGTGTGGAGCAAAGCACACCGGCCTCGATATTCTATTCGTCTAGGTTTTGATGAGAGACATGAGGATTTATAAATCTTGTACTGATGATCGAGCATAAAGGCCCACCTGACAATGTATGTGAATGATGGTTGACTTGTGGAAAAGTCAAGGTGAAGTATCAGCAACCAGCAACACCCATATGGAAATGAGAATAGACTGCCAGGGATTTTGTCGCTAGTCTACTTACAACTCGAAACGGAAACAATATCACCTGGGTGACTGTTGATTGTCTCACGTTACCGGCACACTTTCTAGCAAATCAAGGAAACTGACAAGTCTTCACAGCTGTGAATGTGTCTCTGAGGGAGGCGGCTTTTAGGCACGAGGTGCCAACTCCTGTTACCTTTGGTTTTGATCTATACATGATTTATGACAGACACTACACGACACTCTTGGCTCACGTCTAGACATGGGTATTGCTCATCACCGTAGGACAAACGGTTAGAGTAAACAAACCATCCTAACACTCGAAGACATGCTGCGAGCATGTGCGTTATTCATTTTAGAAAGAGTTAGAAGGACATTTACCTTTGGCTGAGTTCTATCGTAGCAGTCACCATTCTAGTATTCAGACAGCTCTGTTTGAGGCATTGCATGGACAGTAACGTTAATCTCCTTGTTTGATTAAGATGGATGACAACCTAATCACAGGTCAAGGACCTGCACTCGAAACTCTTGGGAATATTACTTAGATCGGAAATTGTTTGACGGCAACGCATGACCGTCAGTAAAACTGATAATGTCACACCCCGACCACGTGTAACATACAAAACGTGGCGGAAACGTCGGGGAGTGTTGTAACAGAATTAATGTTTCATAACCATGGATACAAAAAGTGTTTCGTTTTATTAAACATTGAATATTTACATCGTCTGGAAATCTAAATACACAATTTAAACATAGTCTATCATTGTTATTGAGTCACTAAAGCCTCGTCCAGTCCTATGTGAGCATGCATCTTATCAATCGATATCATTCAACAATACCTGAAACATATGTGAAAACGAGGTCAGCAAAGAAATGCTGGCGAATACATAGGTTTTATAGGAGTGTTGAAATCATGGCTAGTTTAGATGTTGCAATACTTTATAAAAGCCTGGTTTTGAAAAGAGTATAACATTGCAACTTAATTAACCAACTCAAATCAAGCGGGTTATAGTTTATAAAACCTCGTAGCCATGACTCGTAACCCAAAAACATTTGTTTTAGTAAAGCAAATTGTGAAACATCTCAAAATAAATCGTTAATGAAACTCGTTAATAAATCTCGTTAAAAACTCGTATAGTTTATATCATATCAAAAATCTCGTTTGTGTGACATCGTTTGAAATTTTTTTACCCAAGTGAACTAAATAACGCCACGGCATGTAATATGATGAAATCTTTCATATATAGGAAGTACCGGCGGCGTATCCACCATGCTTTCATCACATTACACCCGTCCCGTTATCTAAACACTTAACCAAAAACCAATCGTATATCGCTTTGAATCCAATCGTTTAACTAAATCGTTTAACTCATTAATACATCGCGTGAAAACCAATCTTTTAACCAAATCGTATAATTCATTTTAGGTCGTGAAACTACTTATGTGATTGTCTCGCTAATAACATTCAAACCTTCGTGACTCATCCCTCGTCGCTTCTCGTTTTCACATTAACAAACCCTTACCAAAAGGTAAGTTAACAATTACAGATTCAGTCGCTACCCACCACCCCCACACATAACCACGGGTGTAGTATGATAACGGGATTTGTCAGATCCTATGGTACCATAACCTAATACTGGTCGGCTTGATCATTGCTAATGAATGTCATTTGTTATGTAACCCAACCAACAAGTTCGTTCACATTATCGAAATCGTTATTAGTTTTGTATAAATCGTCTTAATCGTTTTTGAAACCATCGTTATAACATCGAAAATCGTTTTGATACCATCGTTATAACCTTGAAAACATTTAGCACATATGAGTCACCCCAAAACAATTGAAAGCAGTAAAATAGGGGAATAATGTACTCGCCTGAGAATGCTTAGAGGTCTTGAACAACAACCAAACAAAGCTAGAGGGAGCACGGAATCAGTCGGCAATCTAAAACTATATAAATAAACTGGACTTAAATCGGGAGATCGGATAGGATGAGGCTTGGTAAACCAAATGAGTATTGGAACTCATATGATATGGTTTAACAAGGCCTACATACTACATGAAACCTAACCTAAGTGCTTTCGACCCATCGCGACCCATTAAGGTAGCTTATGCTACTTTAACGCGTCGTGCGCGTGAAACGCGTTCGGACCGTCTAACTAGTCCTATGACAAGTGTTATATGCCTAACCATGTTACATAATCAGTTATGTGACAAAAGTTTAGGTTACATATGCTTAATTACCAATTATACATGAAAAGGGTATTCTGGTAATTTACCTAAGGCATATAAACTACCTATCATACAACTACTTAAACGAAGCGACCATAAGGTATAACCTCGGAAGGTTATTCCCTACCTACTATGGTCACCTAATGTATTTGGTCGGATCCTAATGATCGACCAAATGGGTCGGGTTCGAAGGTATAAGCGATTTATTAGATCGCTTACCCTACGACCCTAGACAACGTGGTAATCAGTAGGCATAGTCCCAAGGGACTATAACCAACGTGATTACACTCACGTTGCGAAGTTCAAACGAACTTCGCATTGACCATAAACTGGTCAACGCAGAAAGTCAAACAAAGTTTGACTTTCAGACTCGAAAAGACTCGAAAAGCAATAAAAGAACGAAAGAATACTTACGAAGGGTCCCCGAATGCTAATCCCGATCCAAGTAGCTCAGGTATGAAATAATGGTTTCAACTTAGAGCTCCTCAAATCAGAATTCTTGTGAGTTTAGAAGTGAAGTGGGTTGGGTATTTATAGTATTCGGAGAACCGTTAAGATCGTTTCTTGGAAAAGGGGGCACGATCAAAGCCGTACACTTGTCGGAACCTTATGGTAGCTCATTTGCCACTCACCATAGGAAATTGACACTTGGAATTGGGATTGGGCGTGCAAAACAGCTGCAAACAGGCTGTTAAACATTGAATCTGGTCTACAGAGGCTGAGACGGCCCGCTTCAGGATACACCAAAACTAATGCGGGCCGCATGGGGCTTCTGATCAGAAAATAAGTTTCAAAAATGATAGTTCCAGCCCCTGCACGTGTTTAAGGCCATTTTCGACACTTCTAAGGCTCGTAAAGCCAACTTTAAGGCCCTAAAATGATGCCTAAACATTGTGGACATGAAACATGCTCAAAAATATCTCAGATGTCGGTTCGTTTGGTCGTACGAACGCGATGTTCGCTTAATTACGACGGAATGATCATAAGTGCGAGAAACGATCCAAATGACGCAACGAATGGATTTTTCATATGCCAAACACTAAAGCATAATATAGTCATTCTTACATAAATTTTTGGATGTCCGGATGTATTCAGAACGTAAGTTATGCGCAAAAGTGCAAACTTGTGCGCTTTTTGACACTTTTAGTCCCTGAATGACCCAAAAGTATATTTTAGCACACCGAACCCCTCCAAGCCTATTTCTAAGCTATGTAAAGGATATTTAAGGTGTGTTTAACTTATGGTCATGTTCCAGAATGTCTGTTACAGTTCAAATTGGCATACTTTCGCAGTTTGTCATATTTAGTCCCTATAGACGAATTAACTTGATTTTGGCATACCAAACCTTCCAAATCTTATTTCTAAGTTATGTAAAGGTTATTTAAGGTATGTTTAGCCTATTTCACTATTATGGAGTGTTCGTTGCATTAAACTGGTTATATTTACGCATCGGTGCGCGTATAACCTTCCAGAAAGCGATTAAGAGTTTGAAATCGAACAAGAGTTGATATGTGTAAATGATACACATATTTTTACAAATCCCAAGTATGAAATACAATATTTCATTGGTTTGGCATTTGTTTGATGGCCGTGGAGGCACAGGTGTTACAGTCTCCCCTACTTTAGGAAATTTCGTCCCGAAATTTATTTAGAGGAAACTTGTGAGAGCTTGAAAACATGAAGTTGAAAAGATCGAACAACATTGGTTAGGGTTCTGAACTTCTAGTAATATTTAATAACATCATGATTGCAATGTAAGAGGGATACTTATATACAAGTATATGAAGCGTCATTGGTGCGTCCACCGTACCTCCATTACATCGTTCTCATTTCGTTATTTTTGTCACTATCGGTTCTTACACATAATAAATCTTACTGTGGTTACCGTGCACTGAATCTCACAATTATGTACGCGTCCATAATTAGATAATTCCTTGCACAGTTCACACAGTCTATTTTATAATATGTAGGGTAAAACCAAATGAACAATCCTGTGATGAGTGTGACTAGACCGCCATAGAGTCCTTTTACTAAATCAATAAATGATCTAAATAGACTATCAAGGAGTCTGTCCAGCTACATCACTAGATGTCGTCCTTTAACCAAATTATGAATCAATCTTTTTTTACTAGACCACCAAAGGGTCTCGTATGAATCAAGGAGTGGTACTATATAATCCAAGGGTCTTAACTATTACATAGAAGCCCATTAAGGATTTAAGGTAGTACCTTTTGAATATCCTACTATGAATCCCTTATATATAGATATAAAAGATTCTATGAGGATTTTGAAAATCGGATCACACAAAAACATAAAGGAGAACACATAACACGTAATCACATAATCGCATAATTGCATAATTGTTTAATTTGACCTTTAAATTTGTTATCTTTGGACACGGGTATTTCAAGCATACAAGGAATCAAATCCTTAATTGCAGCAGTTTGGATAGATCCACATGAATACCCTGCTTGTTGACTACATGACCCAAAAACTGAACTTCTTTAAGCCAAAATTTCCTCTTGGAGGATTTAGCGAAAAGTTTGTTCCATCTTTAGGGGTTCCAATGTCAACGAAGGTGTTGATCATGATCGGCTCGGGACATGAATAGATCAAGATGTCATCAATAACAACAATGACGAACTGATCCAAATAAGACTTGCAGACTCTATTTATTAAGTCCATGTAGATGGCTGGAGCATTTGTCAATCCTTAAAGGCATGACTGTAAACTCGTAATGGCCATACTTCGTGCAGAAAGCCGTTTTGGGAATATCTTCTTTGAGAATACAAAGTTGATGATACCCAAAACGCAAATCGATCTTGGAAAAGCATGAAACGCTATGCAGTTGATCGGAGAAATCGTTGATTTAAGGTAGGGGATATCGATTCTTGATGGTAAGGTTACTAGGCTTACGTTAATCGATATACATTCGAAAATATTCATTTTTCTTTTCACAAAGAGGACAGGAGTTTCTCCAAGGTGAAAAGTTCGGATGGATGAATCCTCTATCAGACAACTCTTGAGGCTGTTTTGATAATTCTTGCATCTCGAACGGTGCAAGACGATAAGATACTTTAGATTTAAAAGAAACAAGTGTTTGAGGTTCTTAGGGAGATCACAAGTGATCATAAAAATGACAGAACCACACGAGTAGTTTTGTCTTTGTGTTGACATCATAAGGTTGGATCAAACATTCATACAATTGCATTAGTTAAAAAAATAAAACCACAAATTTTTATTTATATAACAACCGCATTGTCTTTAAATGTTACAAGCTAACAACCAGAGGAAATACAAAATGCTAATTGTTCACTCCTTCATCATTGAGTGCCTCATTGATGTTAAACACTCGACCACGTGCTGGATTCACATTGACGTTGACGTTCGCATTTGGGTTTGCGTTAGCATTTGCATTCACCAGTCTCGGACAGTTGTGGCGGAAGTGACCAATCTCTCCGCAGTTGAAACATGACCCCAGTGGGAATCTCGCAGCATTCCCTTGAACCGGAGCTTGAACCTGAGCAGCCTGATTTTGTCCCAGACGACAAACATTGGCCAAATGCCCAAGTCTACCACACGTTGTGCATTTCTTGCAATCTTGTTGTGCAACGTGATGACCGTTGCAACGGGCACAATGTGGTGCGGTACCAGCATATGCCTTCTTTGCAGATGGCTGTGCCGGTGGGTTTTGCAAGTTCTGAGCAGTCTGTGCTGTAACAGCAAAATTTTGGGCACCCTTCCGCTTCTTTGATTTCTTCGAAGTCTCACCTTCCTTACCCTTCTTGTTTTGACCTTTCTTGCTATCCTCCTTGTCAGACCCCTGCTTCTTACCCTTGTCACCCTTTCTGTGTAACTTATTCTTCCAAATCTGCGACTCAGTCAATGTCGCAGCTAACTCGATCGCCTGACGGAGTGTGGTAGGGCTACTACCAGTAAGGATGTCTTGTACCGAGTCAGGTAGGCCGTCAATGTACCTTTCGATAGCCTTTTCGAGTGGGGTAACCATTGTCGGGCAAAGCAGACTCAACTCCTCAAACCTATCAGTATACGCCCCGTGCTCACCACTATCTTGCTTCAACTCATCAAATTCCTTCTCCAAAGCTCGCTGCTCATGACGAGGACAGAATTCCCTCATCATAAGGGCCCTAAGTTCAGCCCACGTGTGTGCTAGAGCAACTTCTGCACCACGATCCCTCATAACCCCGTTCCACCATGTGAGAGCCCTCTTCTGAAACACACTCGAAGAAAACTCGACCCTGCAATTGTCAGGACACTGCACGTGGCGGAAAGTATTCTCAATGCTCTCGAACCATTGAAGAAGCCCAGTCGCTCCTTCAGAACCACTAAACTTGAGTGGTTTAGCCTGGTTAAAATCCTTGTATTTACACTGTGCGTTATTGTTGTTGTTATTATTGCCGTTGTTGTATATCTCGTGGACTTGGGTTACAACCCCGGGAAGCACAGCAGCCACCTGCTGAGAGATCAGGGCTGCGAGTTCTTCAATAGTAAAAGTCCGAGCATCGGTTCGAGCATCGCGTCGAGGAGGCATTGTCTAAAAGAGGAAACATGAAATGAAACGAGTGAGAGAATTAGATGAAAAGAATGAGATGAACAAATCTGATGAAAGCAAGGATAGTGGTCATTTGTTTGTTACTACAAAGCAACAAACGACCCCGGTGATAAATCAAAGTAAATAGGTCAAAAATAATGTATCGCGAAGACATGCTCGCCTATAAGTGAACACTCATCCCAAGAATTCCCAGGTAAGCACAACTGGTCTCGCGTCTGATGAGATATATACGAAGTGCTTGCCTAGACAGAAAACCCAGAATACAGGCATTCACCCTTCCAGTTTGCACGTGTTCACATTATTTAAGACTCAAAAATTTGGCAAGAGTTTGAAAATTCAAAAGGGGTTCAAAACCTTATAACTGAGGGTTCAAAACCTTGTAATCAATCATCCTAGAACAGATGATTAGTTTCCAAAGCGGTTTTGAAATTTATGTTCTTGTTGTGGTCGTCGCCTAAGGATAGGTGACGGTATTGTTTTATGACTAAACGCAAGTAAACTCGCGTTAGGGTCCTAAGAAGGTTATAGACTAGGTCAAAGCATTACTAATAACCTAATTCCCTATAACCATTGGCTCTGATACCATCTTTTTTGTCACACCCCGACCACGTGTAACATACAAAACGTGGCGGAAACGTCGGGGAGTGTTGTAACAGAATTAATGTTTCATAACCATGGATACAAAAAGTGGTTTGTTTTATTAAACATTGAATATTTACATCGTCTGGAAATCTAAATACACAATTTAAACATAGTCTATCATTGTTATTGAGTCACTAAAGCCTCGTCCAGTCCTATGTGAGCATGCATCTTATCAATCGATATCATTCAACAATACCTGAAACATATGTGAAAACGAGGTCAGCAAAGAAATGCTGGCGAATACATAGGTTTTGTAGGAGTGTTGAAATCATGGCTAGTTTAGATGTTGCAATACTTTATAAAAGCCTGGTTTTGAAAAGAGTATAACATTGCAACTTAATTAACCAACTCAAATCAAGCGGGTTATAGTTTATAAAACCTCGTAGCCATGACTCGTAACCCAAAAACATTTGTTTTAGTAAAGCAAATTGTGAAACATCTCAAAATAAATCGTTAATGAAACTCGTTAATAAATCTCGTTAAAAACTCGTATTGTTTATATCATATCGAAAATCTCATTTGTGTGACATCGTTTGAAATTTTTTTACCCAAGTGAACTAAATAACGCCACGGCATGTAATATGATGAAATCTTTTATATATAGGAAGTACCAGCGGCGTATCCACCATGCTTTCATCACATTACACCCGTCCTGTTATCTAAAAACTTAACCAAAAACCAATCGTATATCGCTTTGAAGCCAATCGTTTAACTAAATCGTTTAACTCATTAATACATCGCGTGAAAACCAATCTTTTAACCAAATCGTATAATTCATTTTAGATCGTGAAACTACTTATGTGATTGTCTCGCTAATAACATTCAAACCTTCGTGACTCATCCCTCGTCGCTTCTCGTTTTCGCATTAACAAACCCTTACCAAAGGGTAAGTTAACAATTACAGATTCAGTCGCTACCCACCACCCCCACACATAACCACGGGTGCAGTATGATAACGGGATTTGTCAGATCCTATGGTACCATAACCTAATACTGGTCGGCTTGATCATTGCTAATGAATGTCATTTGTTATGTAACCCAACCAACAAGTTCGTTCACATTATCGAAATCGTTATTAGTTTTGTATAAATCGTCTTAATCGTTTTTGAAACCATCGTTATAACATCGAAAATCGTTTTGATACCATCGTTATAACCTTGAAAACATTTAGCACATATGAGTCACCCCAAAACAATTGAAAGCAGTAAAATAGGGGAATAATGTACTCGCCTGAGAATGCTTAGAGGTCTTGAACAACAACCAAACAAAGCTAGAGGGAGCACGGAATCAGTCGGCAATCTAAAACTATATAAATAAACTGGACTTAAATCGGGAGATCGGATAGGATGAGGCTTGGTAAACCAAATGAGTATTGGAACTCATATGATATGGTTTAACAAGGCCTACATACTACATGAAACCTAACCTAAGTGCTTTCGACCCATCGCGACTCATTAAGGTAGCTTATGCTACTTTAACGCGTCGTGCGCGTGAAACGCGTTCGGACCGTCTAACTAGTCCTATGACAAGTGTTATATGCCTAAACATGTTACATAATTAGTTATGTGACAAAAGTTTAGGTTACATATGCTTAATTACCAATTATACATGAAAAGGGTATTCTGGTAATTTACCTAAGGCATATAAACTACCTATCATACAACTACTTAAACGAAGCGACCATAAGGTATAACCTCGGAAGGTTATTCCCTACCTACTATGGTCACCTAATGTATTTGGTCGGATCCTAATGATCGACCAAATGGGTCGGGTTCGAAGGTATAAGCGATTTATTAGATCGCTTACCCTACGACCCTAGACAACGTGGTAATCAGTAGGCATAGTCCCAAGGGACTATAACCAACGTGATTACACTCACGTTGCGAAGTTCAAACGAACTTCGCATTGACCATAAACTGGTCAACGCAGAAAGTCAAACAAAGTTTGACTTTCAGACTCGAAAAGACTCGAAAAGCAATAAAAGAACGAAAGAATACTTACGAAGGGTCCCCGAATGCTAATCCCGATCCAAGTAGCTCAGGTATGAAACAATGGTTTCAACTTAGAGCTCCTCAAATCAGAATTCTTGTGAGTTTAGAAGTGAAGTGGGTTGGGTATTTATAGTATTCGGAGAACCATTAAGATCGTTTCTTGGAAAAGGGGGCACGATCAAAGCCGTACACTTGTCGGAACCTTATGGTAGCTCATTTGCCACTCACCATAGGAAATTGACACTTGGAATTGGGATTGGGGGTGCAAAACAGCTGCAAACAGGCTGTTAAACATTGAATCTGGTCTGGAGAGGCTGAGGCGGCCCGCTTCAGGATACACCAAAACTAATGCGGGCCGCATGGGGCTTCTGATCAGAAAATAAGTTTCAAAAATGATAGTTTCAGCCCCTGCACGTGTTTAAGGCCATTTCCGACACTTCAAAGGCTCGTAAAGCCAACTTTAAGGCCCTAAAATGATGCCTAAACATTGTGGACATGAAACATGCTCAAAAATATCTCAGATGTCGGTTCGTTTGGTCGTACGAACGCGATGTTCGCTTAATTACGACGGAATGCGCATAAGTGCGAGAAACGATCCAAATGACGCAACGAATGGATTTTTCTTACGCCAAACACTAAAGCATAATATAGTCATGCTTCCATAAATTTTTGGATGTCCGGATGTATTCAGAACGTAAGTTATGCGCAAAAGTGCAAACTTGTGCGCTTTTTGACACTTTTAGTCCCTGAATGACCCAAAAGTATATTTTAGCACACCGAACCCCTCAAAGCCTATTTCTAAGCTATGTAAAGGATATTTAAGGTGTGTTTAACTTATGGTCATGTTCCAGAATGTCTGTTACAGTTCAAATTGGCATACTTTCGCAGTTTGTCATATTTAGTCCCTGTAGACGAATTAACTTGATTTTGGCATACCAAACCTTCCAAATCTTATTTCTAAGTTATGTAAAGGTTATTTAAGGTATGTTTAGCCTATTTCACTATTCCAGAGTGTTCGTTGCATTAAACTGGTTATATTTACGCATCGGTGCGCGTATAACCTTCCAGAAAGCGATTTAGAGTTTGAAATCGAACAAGAGTTGATATGTGTAAATGATACACATATTTTTACAAATCCCAAGTATGAAATACAATATTTAATTGGTTTGGCATTTATTTGATGGCCGTGGAGGCACATGTGTTACAGATAAGCTTAGGAAACACTGGGAGTTCTGATGTGTGCGAGTGTGTATATAAGTTTAAGTATATTTTAAGCCCTTTTTACACGTTAGTCAAGTTTTAAATTTATAAAACACGATATTTTACTAACACTAAACACACATATAGGCAAGTGCACCCATCATGAGCGTAGTATAGTGTTGGCAAGAGGTCGTCCAAGGACACAAGAGCTTTTAATACCGGTTTATCCTCAATGTCTAATCAAATCAAAAGTTAGAAAAAAGGTTTTTAAATTAGAAAAATAAAACTAACTAAAATGCTGAAAAATAAAATAAAATAAAAACAGATAGACAAGTTGAATCACTTGGCTCTGACTCGGGTATAGTGTAACCTTTGATTATTTCCGCACTTTTGCACTTTTTAAGAGATTATCTTAGTTATTGTAGTAGGCCCCTCTTTTGAAGGTGACGTTACCCTCAACCCAGTAGTTTGAGTCAGCAAGGATACACTCCTAAAGGGTCGGATTATTGAAAGATAATTAATTAAGTTATTAATGCATATTGTGGTAAGCCCCTCTTTTGGAGGTGACGTTACCCTCGGCTAAGTAGTCTGAGTCAGCAGGGATACAGTCCTAAATAGCCGGATTAAAATATTAACAGTAGCTTACATATGAGGGGATCAAAGAGTTTGGACCCCCGCCATCCAATACCGGTGGGTATTGAAGGAGGTCCTACTAAATTTGACCCAGGTCCTTGCAGGATCTATACACTGAACAAGGCAAGACTCTTACCAAACCGTTCCCTTAACCCCGACCAGGTAGCCAACATATCTCCATATAGACCGTGGAGATATGAATGGTGAAAATCTTTTATTTTATATAGACAGTAAAATAATGCCAAGACACCACGGACAAACGATAAGGAAGAATCACCTTCAACATAAGAAACTAGTTATTAAAGTCATTAATACATAACAAAGTAAAAAGTGCGAAAAGTTTAAAAATGAAAAGTGTTACACTAGACACTTGTCTTCACCAAGTGATGTAAGAGACTTAGGCAAACATGGCCTTTGATTATCAATAACTCTTACGATTAATCTTGGATCCCGAGACGACTCACACACTCTATGATGGACAATGGATGATGGTGGTGGATGATGGTGTTGTGATGGTGGTGGGTGGTGGGTGAAGTATGAGAAAGGTGGTGTGCCAAGGGATGGTTTGCAAATGAGCCAAGCACCCCTATTTATAGCCTGAACAGCAGCCCGGGCATGGCACCGTGTCCATCCTCTTCTCTTCCTTCATTAATTGCAGTTTGTCTGCATTAGTTGACCATGCCCCTGTATCCGCTGGGCACGCCCCCGTGTGCAGAAGCATATCTGTACTATCAAGATTTCCCCAGATTCTGCGAATCTTAGAGTTGACCATCTTGGATCTGAGTTTGGTTTTGATTGTATTTTACGTTTGAAATTAAGATGGAAATGAATGAGTTGTGCAGCGGAATTAAGATGGAAACAAACTTTGCATATAATCAAACGAGAGTAATGCTTTGATCAAACATTTTTCACAATGAACCGAAAGATTGAATTTATTTCAATTACGATTACAATTGCAATGATTGAATACAAACTCCCCCTCAACCAGAGCTCAGTGTTTGTTCGTGCAAAGAAGACGATGTTGCAAAGAGCTAATAGAACAGTACAGAGCACTGTTCTATTTATAGGCACTACCAAACTATTGAGCATCTAAGCTGACGTCACCATGAAAGTGACATCTAACGTCCTAACAAACTCTAACCCCTGATCTATACAAACACTGTTATACTTAACTACTGCTTATTACATTACATTACATTACATAAAGACAGAATAAACAACTGCTGCATCCCTCCACTGCTGTGAACCCAGCAGTACTTGTCCGGATCAGTAGTGCTTGAACCAAGGCAGTAGATTGAACAACAGAGCTTTAGTCTTTCATCAGGTCTTTGCTTGAACAGCAGTTGTGGGTCAGCAGTTTGCACGATCAGTAGATAGGAGGTCAGCAGATGTTGGAATCACTTTCAAGGGGAGAGACTTGTATGTAACATCTGCTTATTCTGGATCCACTACTCTGATCCAGTTTTGGCTTTAATTATTTGTTCCTCTGGTAGGGTTCAATCCCAACAATCTCCCCCTGGAACAGATAATGCCAAAACTCTTCATTATTGTGGAACTTTATTGCCTCATTAACAGTTCCCTTATTTGCCCTTTAAATAGTAGCTCAAAGGTTAAGGCATCTGTGTCATCATCATCCCTGCTAAGTGGAAGATCAAGGAGATCCTGCAAATCTTCAAGACTTAGGCCAAGTGCTTCTTCCCTTGATATTTTCTTCACTTCTCCATCAGACCTGAACATAGTCAGTACATGGGTCTGTTTGTCAGTTTCCCACTTTAGTACTTTTGAGCTTGGTGGGTTTCTTGGGAGATTTTTATTTGATGAGGAGTTTGGAGATGCTGGCCTATTCATGACTGGCTGAGCAGTACTTGCAGATTGTTCTAGTTCAAGATCTTCTTTCATCATTAATTTAATGCCCTCTTTTACAACAGCATTTCCAGCTTTTAGATCTTCAACTGTTTCAGCCCCTGACTGGTTTTGGCTCCTTCTTTTGTAGATGGCAGCACCAGCTGGAGCAGTGGTTCTTTTGATTTGCAGCTTTGGTGGTCTTTTTGAGACCTCTGCTTTGGAGTAGTCAGGCTTTTTAGGAACTGTTGGGTCTTTCTTTCTAAGTTCCTCCAACTTTTTGTAGGTAGCCCTGACCCTATCTTCTCCCCACTTTGACACAGAATTCTTTGACCCATAATCAGCTGTTATCAGCTCCTCTTTCATTCTCTTCAACTCTAATGCCTTATCAGCTTCAAACTGTTTGAACTTTTCAGGAGGAGTCTGCTTGACCTTATTTTTTATCATTTCTTGAATCCTGGCTGCCACTTTTTCAAGCTCAGGAATGGTCCAGTTTTTGTACATGTGTTTCTCCCCCTTGTATTTCTTGTAGGTCATGATGTTCTCAATGTAGTCTTTTCTCAAGGACTCATCTGCCCTTTCTGAGATTTGCTGACATACATTTTTGGCAAATTGCTCCATAGCTCTGACCTGTGTGAGTAGAAACTGATAGTTTTGCTGAAATTCTCTATCAGATTTCCCTTGTCTGTTTCTGATTGCGATATCCTCTGCTTGCTTGGCCTTGAGTTTCAAATATTCTTCGATATTGTTAGGCCTGGGATATCCTTCAATTGATGGCAAACTCCTTTTAGCTGGGTCATCCTCATAGTAAAAGGATTTGATTTCTTCCCTAACTGCAATGAGTTCCAGAGGAAATGAGACACCAGCAGGAGGTAATGGCTTTAGAATTTGAGCTGAAGAGAGAGGTATGGGTTTTGGAATTGTGACAAGTGACAAGGATTTTGAAGATGTTGGTGGTGGTGGTGAATAATCATCATCTTTAAGGATTAGCCTTCTCCTTTTTGTTTGAGGAGGGACTGATGATGTTTTGGGCGGAACAGTGGTGGTAGATTGGGTGGCAGTGGTTTGTAATTGACTAACAGCTGTTGAAACAACTGGTGTTTAAACCACTGTTGTCATTACAGCAGATGTTGTAACATCTGTTGTCTTCTGCTTTTTGGCAGGAGGTGATGGTGGTGAGGTTGTTTTTGGAGGTGATTGTGGTGGTGGTAAGGCAGTGGTTGTGGTGTGTGTTGAAGTGGTGTGTGTTGAAGTGATAACAGATGTTGAAACCTCTGAAGTACCAGTAGTAGTTGATACAGCAGGAGTTACAACAGCTGTTTGGGTGGAGGTTTGATGCTGATGGCTTTTGGATGGTGGTTTTGGAATATGCTTTGGAATTCTGGATGGGATGGACTTAGGTTTCCTTTTTGGCTTAGGATTTTTAGTATCCTTTGACCCAGAACAACCCTGCGCATACAGCTCCATGAAAGCTCTTTTCTTTTCATTCCACATTGAAATATCCTTTGCCACTCGATCCATTTTTACACTTGCTACTCCTTCATCAAGTGCTTCTTGGGTAGCATCAACCTTTTTACTACCATCTGGCACAGGAATTTTTCTGGTCATGGCATCCCTTTCTGGTTCAATGTAAAGACCATCATCTATTCCCTTCTTCTTCCACTCCTGAATTTTCTCCCCCTTTTTGGCATTATCTGGGGGAAGTTGATCAATGAAAAGTACTGTTGGAGGAGCAGTGCCAGTGGTTTCCAATAAATGGGCCTTGATTGCCTTAATGTCTGCTTGAGTGTTCTTATACCTAGACTCCATTATATTTCTCAGCTTTTGGACATGTAGTTCATGTTGCTGATCAGCCATTTCTTTTTCTTGTTGGAGAAAAGGTTGAAAGATGTTCCAGAGCTCATTTGTAGCAGATGCTTGTGGTGGAGCAGTTGCTTGAGGTGGTACAACAGTGGATTGCATCTTTTGTTCTGTTAACAACTGTTGCAGCATCTCTTTGATATCTGCAACTGAAGTATCCAGTTTATCAACACGTTCCGTCAATTCCAAATATTTTAAATCATCACCCAATTTAATGGGATCATCTGATTTCCCACTAGCAGTGGTTTTATCAGTGGTTGAAGTAGGGAGTGTACTCCAAACATTAACCACTGATGCCCCTTTTTCTTGGTACTGGGGTCTTCTTCCTTCAACACTTGACAACCTTTTGATGTTGCCAGTGGTAAAAATAAATCCACGGGTGGTTGGCAGAGGTGCTATGTAAGGAATTGCCTCCAAGGAAGTCTTATTGATGTAACCACTGTCCAAATGTAAACCAGTGGGTTCAACATTTGTAGCGGCTTCTTCACTTGGAATACCACCAAGAGTTACTTGTAACTCAAGGGGTGTAACCTCCTCAGGTTGTGTTGGTGGGTTAGCAAGGATTGATACATCAGACCCAGTCATTTGTTGAGGTATATTCTCATTAATAGGTGATTGAGAAGGACTGGTTAGTGCCTGGTTCAAATCGATTGCATCCAACAGAAGTTTAGTTGGTGGGGGAATTGTGGATGTGATGTTTGGTGTAGGAAGAGGATTTGCCCCGGGCATTGGGCTGTGGATGATGGAAACGAGTGTTTCCAGAGCATCATGATGTGGAGACCCTATTTGTACAACCTGTTCTTTTTTAGAAGAAGCAGGAGGAGTTTCGGTTATGGGTTGAGATATTTGTACCAACTGCTGTGAGGACGAAGCAGCAGTGGTTTCTTGTGACTTTTGTGTTGTCACAGGCATTTGCTCTGGTATCTCATCCTCCAGAGTTGCCTTTTTGATTGGTTTGGGGGGTTTTTGATTTTTATTTTTCTGTGTCTTTTTGGTGATTTTAGGTGTGGGTTTCAAAGCAGTTGTGCTGCTACTTTGATCACCTTGAGCAGTGGGCTCAGCAGCAGATACCTGAGGAGCAGTGGTAGCTGCTAAATTCTGCTCAAGCACCTCTGCTTGTGTTTTGCAAGGTGTTAGCATTCTTGTAAAAGTTTCAGCAGTTAAGCTGTGCATTTGAAAATATTCACCTTGGTTTATTGCAGTAATATCATCCTTACTGAATTTCTTCTCAAAATAATAACTTAAAAACCTTGGAAACAGTAAGAATGATTTTGTTTCAACATTGTTAACCAAATCATTAAAGATTTCTCGAGAAAAATTAAAATTTTCTTCTTGAAGAATAGCATATCCCAGATTTTGAATCTTTAATGGTATTTCATTAAAAGAAGTGGTTTTGTTTGAAACACACATTAGGAGGGTATGGAATAAAAACCTTGTTGCAGAAGGAAAGAAACCTTTTTGTAAGGTAGCTTTCTTCATCATTGTGTCTGCATACCCTCTCTCAATGAAGTCAATTTTTAACTCGTTTTTAGGGAAGGAAGTTTTACCTTGCTGATCCTCGAGTTTAAAGACTTCTGATATAGAATGTGGCGTGATTTGAACAGCTTTACCCTTTAAAGAGGAGTTAACGGCTACCACAGTTTCACCTTGTTTGTCAAGGGTTGCGTTTTTCCAAAACTCTCGTTGGGTTGCTAAGTAAATTGGTGCATTGGCTGTTAACAGAGTTTTGTACTTTGATTTAGCCATTTTGGCGATGATGGAGTCGAAAGCATCTGTGGTGCCGGGTTTTGTGAGAAGAACCAGAAGATTGTGAGATGGTTTGTGTGGGATTTCAGGGGTATTGACCTTTTGAGAGGCCGCTTTCGACGATGATTTGGAGGTGGGTTTTGCAGATGGCTTTGATTTTGTCATTTTGGAGATGATGATCGAAGAAATTTGTGAAGAAATTTGAAGAAAAACTGTTTTGAGAAGAGAATTTTTGAGAATTCAATTCGACAGTAAAACCCTGTTTTGGTGTGAAGTGGGGGGTTTTATAGAGGAAAATGTGGAGGCTGACGTGGCAGCGGTTACAAAAGTACTGACCACTATGTACTGCCCACATGCCAAACTCTGAAGAAATGAAGGACAGTACTTTTATGAAAGTTACTGATGAAGGCAGTGGTTACAACGGTATAATGAAAGCAGTGGATGATTTTCACTATCAGTGGATAGCATATCAGTGGATAAGACACTGCTTTTGAACAACATAGTTTATCAAGGAAATAAGTGGACAGAGGATGGCTTTCAGCAGTGGACAGACTTTGAAGTAGAGCAGACTTTTGAACAGTCAGTGGTTATGGCAGACTTTTAAGGATTTTAATGAAAATTTCATTTTTAGCTATTTTTAAGGATGGATTTTTGATTTCCTGAAAACATTTTAATGCTTTTATTCACAGGAAAACAAGATTTTGCTTGTTATTCCATGTTTAGCATGCCAATTCTAGAGACCAAGCTTTCAAAAGTGGCAGTATCTAATGCTTTTGTGAGCACATCTGCCAGCTGGTCTTTAGTTGGAACATGATGCAGAGAAATCAAACCTTTTTCATAGCAATCCCTCACAAAGTGTTGTCTGATGTCGATATGTTTGGTGGTTGAATGGGAAACTGGATTTTTGATGATATTTTCTGCTGACTGGCTATCCAACATGAGTGGTGTTTTTAAGGTAGTGATACCAAAATCCAGCAGCTGATTTTGAAGCCACAGGAGTTGGGTTGTACAGCTTGCAGCAGCAATGTATTCAGCTTCTGCAGTGGATGTTGAAACAGCTGCTTGCTGTTTGCTTTGCCATGAAACTAAGCAATCACCTAGAAACTGGCACCCTCCTGATGTGGACTTCCTTGTGGTGTTACATCCAACAAAGTCACTGTCTGAAAATCCTGAAAGCTTGATATTCCCATTAGCTGGATACCAGATACCAAGTGTGGGAGCACTTTTTATGTATCTGAATATTCTTTTTACAGCAATAAGATTGGATTTTCTAGGGGCTGATTGACTTCTTGCACAAACACATGTTGCAAACATGATGTCTGGCCTAGATGCAGTTAGGTACAATAAAGACCCAATCATGCTTCTATATAGAGTTTGGTCAATCAGCTCATCCTTTTCATCAGACATGACAAGCTTATTTGTTGCCATGGGTGTGCTGCATGGTTTACAATCATTCATATCAAATTTGTTTAAAAGTTCTTTTGCATATTTGCTTTGATGAATGAAAGTACCATTTTGCATTTGCTGAACTTGGAGACCAAGAAAGCATTGCAGCTCACCCATTGCACTCATTTCAAACTCAGCTGTCATGAGTTCCCTAAACTCTTCACACATTTTGTTGCATGTGCTTCCAAAAATAATGTCATCTACATAAATTTGGACAATCATTAAATCCTTTCCTCTCCATTTTAGAAACAGTGTTTTATCAACGGTACCTCTTTTGAAACCATTTGAGAGTAGAAAGGTGGAAAGAGTTTCATACCAGGCCCTTGGTGCTTGTTTCAGGCCATACATGGCTTTGTTCAGCCTGTAGACATGATCTGGATAAAATGGATCCTCAAAACCTGGAGGTAGACACACATACACCTCTTCTTGAATTGTACCATAGAGGAAAGCACTTTTGATATCCATTTGGAACACCTTCATGTTGTGGTTGACAGCAAAGGCCAGGAACAATCTTATAGCTTCCAATCTTGCTACAGGGGCAAAAGTTTCATCATAGTCAATCCCCTCTTCCTGTCTGTAACCTTGAACCACAAGCCTGGCTTTATTCTTGACAACAATACCCCTTTCATCAGTTTTGTTCTTGAAGACCCTCTTTGTGCCAATGGGACTAACCTCTTCTGGCAGTGGTACAAGCTCCCATACTTGTTGTCTTTTAAACTGTTGGAGCTCCTCTTGCATGGCTTCTACCTAGCTATTGTCTTTCAGTGCCTCTTGGTACTTGACTGGCTGATGGAGTGATAGAAAACCAGCAAAAAGACAAATGTTTTGGGTTTGGCTTCTTGTGAGCACCCCTTCATTGATGTTGCCAATGATTTGGTCAGGTGGATGAGATCTCAAGTAGATTAAATCTCCTTGGTATGGAATGATGGCATTTGTTGGTGAAGGCTGCAAATGTGTATCATCTGAGCTAACCACTGCTGGGGACTTTGATGATCCAGCAGTGGCTTCAAAAGGTGGTGGAATGGGAGGTAATGAAGTGGACACATGCTGACTTTTATCCACTGTTTGGGGACTTTTGTCAGCAGTGTTTGAGGATGTGGAAGCAGTGGTTGATGGGCTACTTTGGTCAACAACTGTTGAAGTAGCAGTGGTTGAGCTTTGACAGCTGTTTTGAACATCTGATGCTCTTTCCATTTTGGCAGACCTTTAAGGGATGATGATTTCATACCCATAGTCTGGTGTTGAATCCTCTGAGGGACCTGCACTGTTAGTCTTGACAAAAGTATTTTCAAAAGTGAATTTATCAAGATCAAACAGATCTGCAGGATTTGCTGGAATTTTCATTGATGAAAGTTCATTGAACTTTACATTCAAAGTCTCCTCCACTGCCTTGGTCCGTGTATTAAACACTTTGTAGGCCTTGGCAGTGGTTGAGTACCCCAGATGATAACCACAATCAATTTTGGATGCAAATTTTGAAATGGAATCTTTTAAGTTCAAAATAAAGCATGGGCAGCCAAACACCTTGAAGTATGAGATCAGTGGTTTGATTTTATACAGAATTTCATAAGCAGTCTTTTTGTGCCTGGGGTTTATTAAAACTCTGTTCTGGACATAGCAAGCAGTGTTTACTGCCTCTGCCCAGAAAGTTAATGGCAAACCTGAATCAGCAAGCATGGTTCTGGCAGCCTCAATCAAAGTTCTGTTCTTTCTTTCAACTACCCCATTTTGCTCTGGTGTTCTAGGGATGCTGTACTACCTTACAATCCCTTTCTTCACACAGAAGGCATCCAACTCCTTATTTTTAAATTCTGTGCCATTGTCACTCCTAAAGCTTTTCACTGGAAGGTCAAATTGCTTTTCAATCTGTGTCACAAAGTCGTGCAAAATGCCTGCAGTCTCATCTTTTGAGTGTAAAGAGAAAGTCCATGTAAACCTAGAAAAGTCATCAACAATAACCAAACAATATCTTTTCTTTTTGAGACTCATGACTTGAACTGGGCCAAACAAATCCATGTGTAGCATTTGCAAACACTGGGTTGTTTTGGACTCTTCAATGGACTTATAAGAACTTTTATGATGTTTTCCTTTTAAACAGGAAATGCAATGTTCAGGACAAGAAAACAATTTTTGTGGTAGGCCACTTACCAAACCATTTTTTGAAATTTCAGTGATTGTCTTAAGATTTGTGTGCCCCAGTCTTCTGTGCCAAAGTTCTGTCTCTTTGTTAGAGGCAGCTGAGAACAGACAGGCATCAGCTCTGGGACACTCTTTTGACATATCAACAACATAAACATTGCCACTTCTTTGAGCAACAAGTTTTGTTTGACCAGTTTTTATTATTACTTCAATCATTTTTACCATTTCTGGTCCAACGATCCTACAACACTCCTTTGTGAAGAATGACCCATACCCCTTGTCACTCATTTGTGAAACACTCAGGAGGTTGAATTTCAGACTGTCTATCAGATTGACATTTTCAAATTTTACATTTCCAGACTGTACTGTGCCAGACCCCAGAACTTTTCCTTTACTGTTATTCCCAAAGGATATATCACCCCCTCCATGAATTTTGAAATCTTTGAGTAGGGCTTTACATCCAGTCATGTGCCTGGAGCCTCCACTATCAACATACCAAAGGCTATCTAAACAGGCAGAAGCTCCCTGCACATGAAGTAAAAGGATTAGTTCATTAGGGTTTCCAAAGCCAATAAGGCTTTGGATGGGGTCTCAACAGTGTCTGGGATGGATACACATTGATGGACAGTGGTTAGGTCAGGGGTTTGGATAGTTTTTGTACTGTTTCTTGCTAACCACTGTTGGGGGTCTTGACCAATCACCTGTTGGTACCCGAAAGGATGCCTGTTCACTTTAGGTTTAGAGGGCCTTTTGTAGGCCTCATAAACGTGTGGAATCCTTTGGTAAGACTGTTTTTCCTTGCCTTTTCTGAACTGATTGGCAGGGGGTGCATCAGTAACCTGAACATCTCTTTTGATAGATGTTTGGTTCAGCTGTTTTGTGACAGCTGTTTGAACTGGCACAAACAGTGGTTGGTTCTTGGTGAATTTGACAGATGATGTTGATGGACTCAAGGATGTTTTAGCAATGTACTCATTCTTTTTCACATCAAAGTTTTTGAGATACACACATGCTTGAGTTTTGTGGTTTGTTTTACCACAAACAATGCAGCTTTCAGCTGGAACAATGACACTTGTTTTGTTCAAATCATAAGCTTTTAAATGGAAACAGTCTTTTGTTAGATGATTCCTTTTCTCACAGAATTCACAAAACAGGTTATTGATCTTTTCTTTCTTCTTTCTCTTTTCGGACTCCTTTGCAGCAGAGGTTTTAACCTCTGTTGGGATGTCCTTGAGAGGAATGACTTTAGCTTTTGGAGCTTTAACACCATCAGTTGATGTAAAGTCCATGGGCTTGAAATTTTCAAGAATATCACACTCATCAGACCATTTTGGTTTAAACTGATAATTTTCAAGCTCCTCAAAAGTAGAGGATCCCATTGGTCTGTCAAGTGTTATTTTGTTACCAAGTTTATCAGTGATTTTCACTTCTTGGCCATTCTTGTTTGTGGGGATGAACTCAGTTGTTACATCAGTGGTTTGAACAGATTTTTCAAAAGCAGTGTTTTCATCATCATGTTTTCTATAACCAACACCAAATTTTACATTGCTTTTAATATGTTTTTCAAGCATAACCTCATACCCTTTGCATGATTCCACCCATTTTTCACAGGTGATCTGGGTGGACTCCAACTCCTTTTTGCAAACTTGGTATTTTTCTACCATAGTTTGGAGTTGAGTTTTGGTTATGCTTTGCTCTTCTTTAAGACTGCTGATCTCTTTCTCTTTTTCAGTCAATTTGTTTTTAAGTTCTTTTAAAGAACTTTCAAATTTGACTTCATCAGTTAAGATTTTATTCCGAAGGTTTTCATTTACTTCTTTGATGTTAGCAAAAGCAATAATGCAATTGTCAGAACACAGTTTTTCATGAACTTGAGGAGATACCTTGGCAGCAGCCATCATTGCACAATCACATTGATGATTTTCTTCATCATCAGCTCTTACTTCCTTCTCACCTGCTCTCTTTTCTTCCTCTTCTTCTTTGTCCTCTTTGGACCATGGGTCTGTCAGTGGTTCAATTAGGGTTTCTGAATTTTCTCCCAGCAGCAATTCACCAGTAACTGCATTAACAACTACTTCAGTCACCTTATCCACTGTTTCATCACTTAGCTGTTCACCTTCAGTTTCAATCCCCTCTGGTATTGATTCTAATGCCATCAAACAAAATTCATCATTAGAAGGTTCATTAAAAGCATAGAGTGCAAAAGTTTTATCACCAAGCTCATTAGGCATGCTGCTCCAGTCAACAAAGCCTTGAGTGAAAAAGCTTTGCTGATCTAGTTGTACCACTACTGGAGCAGCTGTTTGAGGTGCAACAGATTGCACTTGTGCCTGGGGGACAGGGGTTTGAACATATTGAATCTGTGGAACAGTGGTTTGGACATAATGCACAGGCACAGGGGCAGCAGCATAATGAGCAGTGTTAACATGAGCTGCAGGGGTATATTGGGTATAGTGCACAGTTCTTTGATTTTGAGGTCTAGGGTTTGAGCTAGGATGAGTGATTATAGGACCAGTAGTTTGACTCCTGCATTCCCTAGCGAAATGACCTAGTCTATTGCACTTGTAACACTTGATTTTCGATTTCTCCAACCCAACCCTTAGATTCCCATGTAAACCTGGGAATTTTCGCCATGTTCTTTTGTAGAATTTGCTAGTTCTAACACTGAGCAAAGCCAATTGGTGTAGAATGTCCATCTCTTCTAAGTCAGTGGGATCAAAATGTTGCAAATCATTGAGTTCAAAGCACAAATTATCTGACATCTGGTTTTCATTAGCTGTAAATGCATAGTTTGCAGAGTGAGGATCAGGGTTGGTAAAGTTTCCACCAGCTGTTATATCAATGAAATGATCATAACCCTGTTCCTTGCTACTGCTACCAGATTCTTCCTGACCAAGAAGAGCTGTGCTACCGAATGAGTAATCATCAGTAGCTTTTCCAGACTCTTGCAACCTCTTTTTCTGGTTCAACTCCCTTTCATAGGTCAGGAGTCTACCATGAAGTTGGGTCAGGGTCAGATCTTTGAACTCAACAGAGTTTCTAGTCACAAATGCAATTGTGTCCCATTTATCAGGTAGCGATCTATGAAACCTGCTATTTTGTGTTGATTTTGGAAATTCAACCTTAACAAGCCTTAGCTCACTGATGAGACAACTAAAACGTTCAAACTGTTGGGTCAATGTTTCACCCTTAATGTGATAGAAAGTTTCATACTGCTGATTCAGAATTTCCCTATTATTTTCAATAACTTCTTCGGTTCCCCCAAACTGTTCCTTCAATGCATCCCATAGCTTTTTGGCACTGTTACAATGTAACAGTCCAGCATAGATCTCATTTGGTAATGCAGATGCTATGATGCTAAATGCTTTGGCATCGAGTTCGAACTTTTGAAAATCAGTTTCAGTATAGTTTTCATAAGGTTTTGGTACGAACTTCTTTGGATCCTCAACACTTAGCACCATAGGAACATGGGGACCAAAAACAACAGACCTCCAACATCCAGTGTTCTGTTGAGCAAGGATGTGACCCATCCTTCTCTCCCAGATGTTGTATTCATTACGTTTAAGCATGGGTGGTTTAAAAAGCGAGCCAACATTATTCTTATCATCTTGTGATTGTGACGTCATCCTGGTTGTTTTACAGACACTGATTAATCAACTTTAATGGTGATTAAACCTCACTCTGTTTTTCAACAAAAACGAATAAACTATCGATATCAACGATTTTGAGCTGAACTATTTATGTCAAAATGATTGTTAAATCAAATTTGACTGTCCTAGCTCTGATACCAATTGTTGGATCTGAGTTTGGTTTTGATTGTATTTTACGTTTGAAATTAAGATGGAAATGAATGAGTTGTGCAACGGAATTAAGATGGAAACAAACTTTGCATACAATCAAACGAGAGTAATGCTTTGATCAAACATTTTTCACAATGAACCGAAAGATTGAATTTATTTCAATTACGATTACAATTGCAATGATTGAATACAAACTCCCCCTCAGCCAGAGCTCAGTGTTTGTTCGTGCAAAGAAGACGATGTTGCAAAGAGCTAATAGAACAGTACAGAGCACTGTTCTATTTATAGGCACTAGCAAACTACTGAGCATCTAAGCTGATGTCACCATGAAAGTGACATCTAACCTCCTAACAAACTCTAACTCCTAATCTATACAAACACTGGTATACTTAACTACTGCTTATTACATTACATTACATAAAGACAGAATAAACAACTGCTGCATCCCTCCACTGCTGTGAACCCAGCAGTACTTGTCCGGATCAGTAGTGCTTGAACCAAGGCAGTAGATTGAACAGCAGAGCTTTAGTCTTTCATCAGGTCTTTGCTTGAACAGCAGTTGTGGGTCAGCAGTTTGCACGATCAGTAGATTGGAGGTCAGCAGATGTTGGAATCACTTTCAAGGGGAGAGACTTGTATGTAACATCTGCTTATTCTGGATCCACTGCTCTGATCCAGTTTTGGCTTTAATTATATGTTCCTCTGGTAGGGTTCAATCCCAACAGACCACGGCCCCGTGTCCGCTGGGCACGCCCCCGTGGTGGGTGATAGAAGCTTCTATTGCTTTGTCTTTTATGCTGGCACTTGGGCACGCCCCCGTGTTCACTGAGCACGGGGCGTGTTCAGCCTTCTGTTCTCTTGTTTTTGCTTGGGAAGATGCTGTCGGGGGGTCGGGCATGCCACGTTTGTTCCTTTTCTTGCATTCATGTTAGATTTAACTGCCTTTTTGCTTCTTTTGTTAATTTGAGCTCATTTAATCCTGAAAATACAAAAGGAAGACAAAAACACACTTTTTCCAACATTAGTACTAAAAAAGGGTTAGTTTTATGCCACAATTGATGTAATTTATATGTTGCATTTTGTGCACATCAAGTTCGCTGGAGGCGAACGTATCATAATCGAAAGTCTCACCCTGGGAGGGTGCGGTGCGCTTTTTGGAAGCGTGACAAGCATTATCTGTGATATGTTGGGACAGTCAGAAATCTGGATGGAATCGGTGACGTGGCTCACAAACTCGAGTTACCTAGCGAATTAGGTAACATTCATGATGTAATGGATGTCTTGAGCCTAACGAAGCGTTTGTTCAATGAAACACTTGTGATACCCTTGCTAGCGCCTAAAGTTAACGACAAGTGGCAGTTGTCGAGGAACCTATTGGAATCATGGACCAGGAAGTCAAGGTTCGTTAACCTAGTTGAATCCCAATCGTGGGAGTTCGTTGGAACTCAAGACGTGGACCGGAGTTCCCTTGAGAACGCAAGGATCAGATGAAACCCTATTATCTTCGATTATTCAAACAGTTGAATCCACTTGGGTGTCATTGGCGAATTTCGGGACTAAATTTCTTTCAAGTTGGGGATGATGTGACAATCCGGGATTTCAAGTTCCTTCCTCTACTTAGCACTTGTTTTGTTTATCCTGTTTTGACTATTTCTTTTATGTGTGGTTGTTGAGATTAGAGTTTGGATGGTTAGTGAATCCATTTGTGCAAAGATATTGATTATTAAAGAATTGGGAAAGTTTATGAGCTGGTTAAAGTTGGAATTAAGACACTCGATGAAACATTGGGCATATGTCATCTTGAGTCTGACGAAACTGATGTTTTGTCTATGGGTTCTTTCGCCGCATAAGCGCTTCGGCCCAAACAGATCCCCGAGCCTGAATTATCTCAGGCCCAACTCCTTCTATGTGTATATTTAGAAATCATGTGCAAATGCTAACCACCTCTTTTCTCCTCCCTTGAGTCAATGGAAGCCCCTTTGGCCGAAGATCTCTCCTTGCTTGCGAGAATAATTCAAGTACTAGCACACCTTCTTTGATCGCCTGGTTAGTACAAACATCTTTGTCTAGTTCTTGATTTATCATGATTATTTACGTGTAACTTGATCATGAATGTTGTATGATTTAGGGTTTCAATGCAAACTGATATAACCTGATCTAACATGGGATGGTATTGTATAAAATCTGTATGGTTCGATGATAAGGACGAAATGTTTGGCTGATGATCTTGCAAGATAATGTATAATATTTATTAATCATGGGTAATGATTATGAATTAGGGTTGTATGATAATAAGAATTAACAATAAACGACGTATCTTTGTTGATCTAATCTGAGTATTGGATATTTAGATGATAGTAATCCTGATCGGATATGGTTAATCTATGATTACGGGTATTTATTTGATGTTGATATTAAGGTGTTACCGGTTGATGATGAGCACACGTTTAGGGTTTATTGAACTTGGTTACATATCGTCATTTGATCTGTTTAGAAACTGGAAACTTGGATAGAATCTGTTAGTTGAACTCGATGAAACATTGAAGATGTTTCGTCAAGAATAACCCGACGAAAGATGGGGGATTTTCGTCACAGGCAACTCGACGAAACACATTGGATTTTCGTCACAAGGCTATTGACGAAACTTGGACTTTCGTCAAGGACTTTCGTCATGACAGTAGACGACGAAATACGACCTTTCGTCAGGATGCCTTTTGAGAACAAATTAGCAGAACAGCTAATATAACATCTAATGAGTTTGATGTGTAAGCATGTTACCTGAATTCATGATAATTCTGGTTAAGAATGAGGACCCTGTAGTGATGGCATGAAAACTAAATACCTGCTATGTGTAAAACCGTTTTGTGTGAACCAACAGTAAGAATTATATTACGCATGCCAATAGATGTCAATATTTATTGAAAATATATGTTACGTATGATGAGAAATTTGTTGTCCCTTGTGGGAGTAGTAGACCCAACTGTTATGTGCTGCAAAGTATGTAAACTGGATATTTGATGCATGTTATTTGGTAAACCTTGTAATGAATGCACTCTGTGTGAAATACGCGACTTTTACTATTACGTAACTGATATTATGTATATGTGTCATAAACATGGGGCGTGGACTGGCTTGGGAACAAAACACTCGGTATGAGATTTTACGATAAACGTTATAGAACAATGGGTTGCATGTTTAACGGTTATGACTTGTATGAGAACATGTGTCTTACCTGTCTGCTACTTGTGCAACGTGTACGTTAGATACGTGTTATGTGTGAACACAATACTCATTGTCTTTGGTAACCACGGTAGGGTTGGTTGACAGACTTGGAACGAGTAAAGTAACTTGTTAAATACCGAGCAAATCTAAGGTGAGTTCACTGCTCTTTTTCCAAGCATGCGTCCCCGGGAGGGACATCTTGTAAAAGTTCTGGGGAGGAACGCTGGGTTATTGGGATGTTTGTTAATACTCGCATATCTATCACCTAAGTCCCATCTACCGATCATTGCCGGGGAGGCAATGGGATATTAGTTAATAGCGCTATTTAGGCTTGGCAACCTCACACCGCACCGGGGAGGTCGGGAGTGAACTAATGATTCCACTCTTGACCATTGCTTTGATAGAGGCAATGGGGTTTGGGCAAAACAACTTTAAGCCATCAGCGGTAAACGAGTTATTACAACATCAAATCATCAAATCTGTGAAACGTTTTAATATGGTAACTGGTATCTAAACACGTTAACAAACTTTGAACTCACCAGCGTCGTCTGACACACTTGTCTGCATGCTTGCAGGTCTGTAGGGTTATATCATGGAACTTGCTGTCTGGAAGGCTGGAGTGGTCATGGGTCGAGATACATGGAATCGCAACACAAGACTAATGGTTTTTACATGTGGTTTATAAACATTTAACAAATGAATTATGCTTCCGCTGTATACTGCTAATTATTTGTAACGTTGTAACACTTAATGTTAATAAATGAAAGTTTTATTTAAATATATCTATGAGTTCAATGTGATTGGTGGCTATATCCTGATACGTCACATGCCTCGCGGTGTTTCCGCAAGTGGTATTTTGCGGGTGTGACAGCGGCGGCTCCTACGCTCCTCCTGGACCTGTTGCTCCACCTCGTGCAACCGTTAGAGGATCTCCTACTTCTGCGATGGTTGAATCTATGCCGGCTGCGAATGCTACTGCTGCGGAAGTTGAGGAGGTGGTGGGTATTGATACCCATATGCTGGGTACCTAGTTTGGTACGAAGCTGTCTAGGGCCCTTCAGGATGGAGAGCATTGTAGTTGGCCGCTCCAAGGTACGGGTCGACGGCAGGGGCATTGTAGTAATTGTAACCTGAATAGGCCGGAAGCTCAAACGGGTTATACGTCGCTGCAGCGGCGTATGAAGGAATTGGGTTGCCATAATCCATTGGTGGTGGTGGTGCGACTGGAGCTGAGTCGACTTCTGAAACTGGGTTTGAAGGCCCACCCATTTGTGGGTCTTCATATAGTGGCGGGTAGTGGCTGCCATTGGAGTGTTGAGGGGTGCTGAAGTGAAAATCCCCTCCACGTACGGACATCCGTGCACCTGTTCTTCTTCGCCTCGGTGGTTCTAGAGGCAGCTGCTGTTCTAGCAGTGGCGGTGGAGGTGGCGGTGGCGTGACCCCCTCAAAATGTGGGTCCTTAGAGGGGACCTGCTGGTCTGGTGATGAGTTGTGGGAAGGTATGTACTCCCACTAATAATTACTCCACCATTGGGCAAAGGAGTCGGGGCCTCTATATGGCGAACCATGGAAAGATGATCCGTCAGAAATCTCGATGGGATGCGTTGACATCCCAGTTGGCGGCTCGACAGGTTCTGGATCTGGATCCTCGTCCATATCCATATCCATATCCTGGGCTTCAGGAAAATGGTCTTCTGGTCCCAATGGGTTATGGCCCATTGGTTCTTCACTCACATTTGTCAGGTTGAACAGGCTCTGAAAGTATGGGGTTGGGTCCTGGAAATGTCGGTGTGATCCCGATCGCTGCAACGGGATGAAGGAGTGGTGAGAATTATCGGACTCATTGCTCTGGTGGAGCCCGAAAGAATTGTGGTATGATGGTGAGGAACTGAGGGAGACGGAACGTCTCGCCGGCTCCAGATAAGTCCTCCAATCCTCCTGGGGACTTGAGCTGAAAGTTGCTGAAGGTGTTCGCCGGTGAGAAGGTCCGGCTTCGTGATCATTTGGAGCAGTTATCGCCGCCTTTCCTCGTCCACCTCTTCCTCTGAAACGCGGCGGCATTTTCTTACTCCTGTCAAAACAAACAAAAGGAACCAACAAAAGAAAATACAATAAGATTAGGATTAGTCCTATGTCATTTGACTAGACTCGGAAGTATAGGAATGTGCAAACTGTGTCATTGAGATTAAACACAAGAGGCTAGTGTTTAATTCACTCAATGTTGGCTCTTATACCAACCTGTCACACCCCGATATTTCCATGTATTACCGGTGGGCCCGGTGGGAGTATCGTGACGTAGTTGATATCATCATAGTCAATAATCACAGTTTAAATGCACAGCGGAAGTCTAAAGTAATATTACAAACCGATTTGAAAGTACAATGAAATATTATACAACGGAATGTAAGTGGATCCACAGGCGGATCAAAACAAAAGAAATATTGTTCAACAGACTTAAAGTGATAAAAGCTTGCAAGACTCTTTATTTAATCACTCAGGAGTTCCAGCCCATTACGCTTAGTACCTGCACTTTAACCTTTTGAAAATACGTCAGTTTACACTGGTAAATACAATTAACTGTCTCTTTTGAAAACATTTAAGAAAATTGATTTAAGTGCACAAGGCACAAATATTCTTTTATAACTTGGGAAAATTATTTAAAAATAATCTTGTATATTCTTTTACATGTTTATCGTCCATTCAGGACCCGGTTAGAAGAGCCGGATTAGATTAATTAACACGCCACAAGTATATATCACAAGAGAGTGAGATACCGTTTATACATACGCAACTGTCAGGATATCCAGGACATGGTCATTAACCCCCCAAAGGCATTGCATCAAACAAAACAGATTAAAATAGGTTATGTAAATGTATTAATCATAATCTGATTAAAATAACTATATACCCGACCAAGCGGTATTATTATAACACCGTATCCCAAGCCTGTATAACGTAAAATAAGTTAAAAGTATTTACCTGAGCAAAATATAATTTTAATCTCAGCCGTATAACAATTAGATTCCTATTAGATTCCTATTAGATTCCAAACGGGTCTTATTTAAGTCTTAACTTAGACCGGTTAGTTTTAATGAAATGTTTACGTTTCAAAACGCAAGATTAAGCGAAGACCGAATTAGAATGTGATTTAGACCCGACAAGTATGAAGACTTGTAATTTATGGGTAAACTAATTACATTCTGAATTTTGAAGTAAAAATGAATAGGTTTGACCCGTTTCGGTCAATTTACGCAAACTAGTTACATAAACCGTACCGAACGCGTAATATGCATAACGGGTAACCAATTGAGTCATGTACAGGTTTCACAAGTTAATATGCTTAAAATATGTTATGATATCAGTAGGATACCTTCCATTATGCCCAAAACGAATTTAAAACCAAATTAAGCCCCGTAAAGGTATTTTAGTCATTTTAGAGTTTATAAAAGAGGTTAAATAGTAATATGAGGTTCTCATCTAAAATAATCAGTAAAAATATTTATTTTAATAAGTTATATCAGTAAGATATTATATATATGTGAAATTTATCATTTATGACCAAACTATGCATTGTAGTGGCATTTTGGTCATTTCACATATGCTATAAGGGTCAAATATAGAAATCTGAGTTCAAAACTTTTACTTAATGTTTAAGTATAAAAATTTATTCATAACATCAGTGGGTGACAAGCCTTAGGTGCTAAATATGGGTTTAAACCATACTATGCGCCTAAATCGCATAAAAGTCGGTATTTAACGATATTCGGGTTAATTAAGGTAATCTGAGATTTTGATCAGCCTCTACCGTTTAAAATAATTTAATTGATGTATAAAATCAGTAGAAAAGGTTTGATATGTAAAGAATGTGTAAAACTCATTTTATTAGAAAAAAGGGCATAACAGTCAATTACCGAGTCTATGCAAGAACCTTATGTTATGATCAATTTAAAATTTAACAAAAATTTCCAAAAATCCCTAAATATTATATATTAATAGTAGGTGGCAAGTTTGGTGGCAAAATTTGGGTTTAAATATGATTTATGTCAAAATTGTCATTTAATTAATAAAAAGCTTTCATTTTGCGATATCGCGCATAACTTTTATTTTAGACCACAAACTGATGTCAACTTTTAGAGCATACTTATAAATCAGTAATAAAGGTTTTTTTCCTCTCACATTTTCAAAAATCTCGTTTTAATATCAAAAGGGCATAACGGTCAACTTTTAAGCATTTAACGGAAACATGCAATGAACTAGGATTTCTACGGAACCAAGTTGTATAACCTCAGAGGGTTATACTAACCTATAATATGGTCCTAAAGGAACCCTAAGGCATATCTAAACTAAGCTAAATCGGGTCAGAACTGAAAGTCAAAGCAAAAGTCTACTTTTGCGACTTTCGGTTCCGAACCGAGCCTAAACTCATAATTGTCGGGTTGAACATGCCTAGACATGTTATTATATTATTTACCAAGTCATTTAAGTGTTAAAACATGTTCCATAACCTCTGCATTATCAGTTATGAATTAATTTGTAAAAACTGACCCGTTTGACTTTTTATTAAATAGTTTGACCTGATAATTGACCAAGTAAAAGTGATAATCAGTAGGTGCCCTTTTAAGGGTTTATTACCTACATAATTACCAACTCATAGCCACTTTCAATTCGAATAATGGCTGGACCGTTTGTGATTAATCACAAAGTCAAAGCTTAATTACGATAACTTTGACTTTTGGTCATTAAGCTAATAAAACTTGAACTTAGGAAGCTAAGAATACTTACTAGAGTCCTTAGCATGAAATTAGAACATAGGAAAACCTCCTTGAACACCAGGACTCTCCAGAGAAAGAGTTTGAGTGAAATATGAAAGTGTGCAATTGAACAAATGCAACAAGGGGCCTTTATATAGGGATTTCTACTTCATATGATCAATCCACATGTCCCTACATTGATCCTAGATGTTACCATGTGTCCCTAGGGTAGTAAAAACCATGTACAAGCCCCTGGTATCGCTCAGAGTTCATGCAATGCAGTGTAAGAGCTGCAACATGCAGCTGTCCAGGAATTTGTCGCTGGCACTTCTGTCGCGGCCCGCGTAGACAGTAGAAGAAGTCTACGCGGCCCGTGAGAACCCTTTATTCCGGTAAAAAGTTTATGAACTTGCAATTTCAGTCCCTGGTCCATTTTAAGTTTATTTAACTTTCATTTATTGCACTTTGGACCCCCATAGTTAACTATTAAGGGCCTTGGGTCATATTTTAACTCCGTTAAGTTCCCGGTTAGTTCTAAGGTCACCCGAAAAGTCTTGTTTTCATCGAAACTCCACAAAATTATTATCCAATATTCTTGAGAGCGAAATAATTAATTATTACTATGTTGTTGGGATCGTTAAAAGGTAATTCAGAGGTAACATTTAACATGTTGACACTTTTAACCCCTATGCTTCGTAAGATCCTTATTTTAAGCACAAACGACTTTCTATGTTCGACAAATTATTCGTTAAAGAATACGAACGTCGTGTGAGGTCAATCAGAGGCACAAAAATGGCATGTTGACACTTTGGATCCTTTTACTTACATATTTACATTGTTTTGACAATTTTAGTCCCTCCATATCAATCGATTACATGTTTAAAGTCCATGACATGTGTCTTTATGATATTGGTTGTGATTTTACGAGGTGTTACATATGTGAAATCTTTTCGCCAGCCTTTGTACCAACCTATGCTTGTCGATTAATGCAATGCCTAATTTCTACTACTAACTTAGACAAAACCATCATTCCTTTACCACAGTGACACTACGTACTCACTTCTCCATGCAGAGACACTAATACGAACTCACTCTAGTTTAGAGAATTTGGAAGGCTCGACTTTCGATCATTGCTGATCACTTCTTGAAACCCTGAGGATGGTGATTTATTATTGATACGATTATACCCTCTTAAACATGTTTTCGCGTCCTTTCTTTGAAACTTGTTGACTACACAGGCAAATTTCAGATTCATTAACACGACTTAAGGAAACTCCTCCGAATTTGCTTGTTTTCCGACTCGATAAATCGCAAACTCATCTAAGTTCATGGATCAAGGTGAATTATTCCTCCTTCGCATGTGGGCGAGCCCAACAACTTTGATGAAAGTTTCAGTGAACCTTAACACTACAAACTTGTGCGACAACCATTCTTCTCTGGTTAATTCTTGTTGTGCTTAATATACCAACGTGGCACCTCTATTCGACAAATGGCGTTCTTCATTTTTACCTTATGCAACTTGTGTACAACCAGATATACCCTAGATAACAGGTAAACCCCTGCTACGGATTCTTAAACACCTATGCATGGATTGCGACTACCCTTTTTGCATGTTTCCACATCCATTCACGATATACTTCTCGAATCCTATGATCCTTATCCTAACAACATTCTTCGCAAACCCTCGCTTGGAGGAGTTACCCTCTACGAACGATACTCTAGGAGCAATGGGCCATGAATATCACGGATATGGAGGTATCACGAGAACTGTCCTTAGAACTCGATATGACCGAGATAGGTTCCCAGTCCCGACATTCGAATTTAGCCTACCTTGACAGATATGCCACTTGTTTTCTTTGACGACATCTGAAACTACTCGAAGAACTAGTAGGAATCCGAACGATACCTACACCTTACCATGGAGCCCCTACAACACAAACAACCTTATGTTTAGTTTCCAACGAACGAATTTTGACATTGCGAGCCCGCTTTTCTTGATCGTATGCACAAACCCCCGCAACTCTAACTCAAGCTCAGGAATCCGCGTTTCAATAATTGAAGGTGAAACACTGTAGTACACCCATTCTTTCGTTAGTAGAAGGCACAGACGATTTCGTTGTTTATTGTGACGCGTCTATCCAAGGACTTAGTTGTGTGTTGATGCAACGTGAGAAAGTCATTGCTTACGCATCACGCCAACTCAAGGCTCATGAAAAGAACTACACTACCCACGATTTGGAGTTGGGAGCAGTAGTGTTTGCACTCAAGATATGGAGACATTACTTGTACGGTACCAAGTGCACCATCTACACCGATCACAAGCGTCTCCAGCATATCTTGGATCGGAAGGAGTTGAACATGCGACAGCGTCGATGGGTCGAACTCCTCAACGACTACGAATGCGCAATCAAGTATCATCCAGGCAAGGCCAACATTGTGGCTGATGCCATCAGTCGTAAGAAAACCAAACCTAAGCATGTACGTGCGTTACGGCTCACTATCCACTCTAGACTTTCTACCCAAATCCGTGATGCTTAGAATGAAGCATTGGAGGAAGAGAACCTCAAAGCGGAATCCCTACGGGGCATGGAGAAGAAATTAGAACACAAGAAAGACAACACTTACTATTTCATGGAACGTGTGTGGGTTCCATTCTATGGAAACTTACGAGAGCTTGTGATGGACGAAGCACACAAGTCTCGTTACTCGGTGCATCCTGGTTCTGACAAGATGTATCAAGATCTCAAGACTTTGTACTGGTGGCCCCACATGAAAGCTAACATAGCGACCTATGTTAGAAAATGCTTGACCTGTGCTAGGGTTAAGGTTGAATACCAGAAGCCACCAGGACTGCTCCAACAACCAGAGATCCCAACATGGAAATGGAAGCAAATTTCCATGGATTTCATCAATGGCCTACCTAGATCTCAACGAGGAAACGACACCATCTGGGTGATCGTGGAACGACTAACCAAGTCTGCACACTTTCTGGCAATCAAGGAAACTGCCAAGTTTTCTATACTCGCAGACATCTATCCGAAGGAAGTAGTCTCTAGGCATGGAGTGCCAACATATATCATTTCTGATCGTGACTCACGCTTTACATCTGATTTTTGGCAGGCGATGCACAAATCCTTTGGCTCACGTTTAGACATGAGCACAGCTTATCACCCTCAGACGGATGGGCAGACTGAACGCACCATCCAGACTCTAGAAGACATGCTTCGAGCATGTTTTATCGATTTTGGTAACGGCTGGGAAAGACACCTACATTTAGTGGAGTTCTCATACAACAATAGTTACCACACCAGCATCAAAGCTGCTCCCTTCGAGGCTTTGTACGGGCGGAAATGCCCACCATTTCTATGCTGGGCAGAAGTTGGCAATAGCCAAATCACTAGCCCAGAACTCGTTGTCGACACAACGGAAAAGATTGCCCAAATCTGAAAACGAATGACGGCAGCTAGTGACCGTCAGAAAAGCTATGCTGGTGAGCGTAGGAAGCCGCTCGAGTTCAAGGTTGGGGATCGAGTGCTACTCAAAGTCTCACCATGGAAAGGTATGGTTCGCTTTGGTAAACGGGGCAAACTTAATCTGCATTATGTCGGACCCTTCGAAATCACTGAGAAAATCGGCAAGGTGGCGTACAGATTGAATTTGCCCGAAGAGCTCAGTAGTGTTCACATCATCTTTCACGTGTCGAATCTGAAGAAGTGTTTATCAGACGAGACCCTCAATGTTCCATTCAAGGAACTCACTATCGACGACCTGTTGCACTTCGTCGAGGAACCAATGGAAATTATGGACCAGGAAATCAAGACCCTCAAACGTACCAAGATAGCCATTGTTCGAGTTCGTTGGAACTCCCGTCGTGGCCAAGAGTTCACCTGGGAACGAGAAGACCAAATGAAACACAAGTATCCCCATTTGTTTAAGAAAGGTGAGTCCAGTACTGAAGCTACTACTGAATTTCAGGACGAAATTCCAAACCAACAGGGGGATGACGTGATACCCCCAGGAAAACACATAACACGACTAGCTTCCTCAGTGACTACGTACTAAATTTCAGGACGAAATTTCTTCTAACTTGGGGATGATGTGACAACACGCGCATTCGAGGTTAGAACTTACACTTATTTTTTACGAGATATTTATACTTAACTAAATTATAAGTTTATTTTACGAGCGTTAAATTAGAAACCCAATGTTTATCCCTTTCTGAACCGAATCGAACCGTTGAATCAAAGCGCATGTTTCCCTTGTCGATCTAACACCACTCTTCTTCTTGTTTATTTATGACTCGCCTTTGTATTTTTTTTCTTTCTCTCGCCGCTACTCATGTAGTGTATTTGATGTACTTAGTCTACGCATAACAAGTAACTCGGTAACGAAACATATATTTATTTATAACTTGGTAACCCACACCTTTACCAGTTAATCAACTCGATACCCCATTGCCTTGTTTATTCGGCCCACTCAAACCGAGCCCCAGCTACCACCCCATCGTTCTTGTTTGGTTTTGGCCCAAGTAAAATAAATCCAAGCCCAATTGTTGTTTAGGTTGTACGCATACAATATATGTGTGCGTATTCCTGTTGAACGCACAACCAAATAAAAAAACCCTAACATCCTACTCCCTCCTCCCTCACATTTTGTGGCAGTAGAACCCCCCCCCCCCCCTTCACGTCATGACCCTCTAGCTCTCGGTGCTCCCTCTCTTCCTCGCTCGAGCTCTATCTCTCTCACACCTTCTTCAGTTAGTGTTGTTATATGTTTTAGTTTTAAGTTCTTGCACTACATGGCTGTGTTTTTATCTATATTATGATTCTTGGTGTTAAATGAATGATTGTATGTTAGAATTTTGCTGGAAATCATGTTTAGATGGTATTTTGACCGTATAAGTGGTTGATGATTAACTAGGGTTTTTATTGTGGATTGAAACTTGTTGATTGGTGAAAGTATGTAATGATCATGTATGAGTTATTATAAATTATATTGGTTGTGATTATGTTTATTATAATGATATTGATGTGTTATGATGATAAGGTGTGTCTAAGGTTCATGAGAATCAAGAATGATGCATAGATATGCTTAAACATATGTAAGTTGTCTAGGGTTGAATGTGATTAATGATCTTGAAGGGTTTTGGGTAGAATCTTGTTGTTTTAATGTCATAAGTGACATATAGGGATGATAATCTGCTGTAAATAATCATCATGGGTCATTGGGTGCACTAGTTCTTCGGTTGGGGAGGTCGGGTAACGACTAGAGCTGAAACAGAATCTGTCTAGGATTCTGCAGCCAACTTCAATTGGCTGTAAACAGATCGTTAAATATCGAAAAATTGATTTTCTGAAGTCTAAATCATACATTTTCGAAAAACGCTTCAAATGGCGCTGGAATCATATTTTTTTGAGGTCGTTTGCTATTTTTAAAGGTCCGTTTTGTATAACAACAAAAGCTGCGTTTTTTTTTCTACAGAAAATGTGTGTTATGTTTTTCGTCATAACTTAAAATCTGGATAGTGTCAGGTAACGAAATTTGTACTGTAGATGGCCACTGATGTTATTGCAATTCTCCAACTAGAATTTCATCAATCGGACTTACGATGAATTTTAAATGAATTTTTCCGTGTACTGCAGTCAGAAAGTGGTGAATCTGATTGCAGCCCGATAAATGATTTTTATAAAATTATTGGTAATGAATTGGATCCCGACATTTTTACACAATAATATTTGGATCGTTTAGAACATTCTGTAAAAATTTGGGAATTTTTGGAATAAGCTAACAATTTTATTAAAATGCCCGAAAACAGCTCAGTTTTGGATGTTAAAGCTGAAACGACATAAGTAGTAATTTGTGTGTCTAAATGTCGGGTAAGTTATCTGAGAATCATCTAATGTGTTATATGTCAATGAAAGTGTTATGTGCAATATCGTATGCTTGCTTTTGAATGGTTATAGATGGGATGTTTATATGGGCGTGAACTATTAAAGTGAGTGCGTGTTATGTGATAGATGCGGGTAGGAACTTTTTGTTTTATTTATAACTATTAACAAACTAAATGGTAATCATATTAGGAAGTGATCGACCAACCCTGACCGTTAAGCTAACTATTTTATTAAAATGCCCGAAAACAGCCCAGTTTTGGATGTTAAAGCTGAAACGACATAAGTAGTAATTTGCGTGTCTAAATGTCGGGTAAGTTATCTAAGAATGATCTAATGTGTTATATGTCAATGAAAGTGTTATGTGCAATATCGTATGCTTGCTTTTGAATGGTTATAGATGGGATGTTTATATGGGCGTGAACTGTTAAAGTGAGTGCGTGTTATGTGATAGATGCGGGTAGGAACTTTGTGTTTTATTTATAACTATTAACAAACTAAATGGTAATCATATTAGGAAGTGATCGACCAACCCTGACCGTTAGCTATTTTAAGAGTTCAACCGAGCAACCAAAGGTGAGTTCACACTTTCTATAAGGCATGTGATTCCCGGTGGTTGGGAATGGGTAATTGGTTGAAAGGAAACCTGCATATTCTTCTTGGGTAGAATACGTACCTCCACCCTCTTAATTGAAGGGTGACAACGTTGGAACCCGCGTGATCTCCTTGTATGGGACACGTACCTCCACCCTCTTAACTAAAGGGTGACAACATTGACACTAGACAAAAACTCTATCATTAAGTCCCTCATTTTTATATCGACTTAATCGACGGGCCAATGGCGAACGGGTCATTAGTTAAATAGCGCTATTAGGTTTGACAAGCCTCACACCGTGCCGCAGGACACATAAACATAACTACAGTTAGTAGTCGATATGGTAACGGGTCTAGTGGGATACATGGGGAAGCCCCCACTGAGTATGGTTTGGGAAACAAGGAACTGGTTAACTCGTTGTTTTCTAAACATAACTATGGTTTTTGGAACAACGTTAAAATGGACAACCAACTGTGAACTCGCTCAACTTTTTTGTTAATTCGTTATTATATGGCTTGCAGGTCGTTAGGTGTTTAGATGGAGCTTGCACAGGAGGAAGGGGTCGTTGTGGGACATGAACCGTTATTGTTCGTGATAACCTTATTAAACGTTAAACTATTATGTTGTTTTTTTTAACTTATGCTTCCGCTGACTTTTAAATTTGGTTTTGGACTTTGGTTTGGTGAATTTTTAAATTGGTTTGCTATGGTTTTACTTTACGTTAATTACTTGTTTATTATGATTGGTGGTATGATCCTGGTTAGTCACACGCCTCGCAGTAATACTCCGCTTGTGGATTTTTGAGGTTGTGACATCTTTTAAAACAAGTTTATATTTATCTCTCTCGGCTGACCCATTATTTGTTGTTTAAGATTCGCTAGTTTGTTGTCTACGTCGAAATACTCCTCCTCGCACCCTTCGTTTAACATTGTCCAGCGAGTCTTTCAACCTCTATAGCATCCACGTGAAGTTTTCCTCATGCTCGTTGGTTATGAACGCATGCGCAATGCAGAATGATAAGTATGTGGATGTGACACCGATAATCTGAATTAGCGTCATTTTGTAGCGGTTAATCTTGTAGGTGGAGTCTATAAGCAACACATGCGGGAAGGGGCGCCACAACTTGTTTGACTCCGGGTGGATAAAGAAACCATCATGTACCCTTTCGTCATTTTCAGATGTTCTGTGGAAGAAAACAAACCCAACCGTCTTCAACCAGTGGAAATGTATCTACATTGGAGTCTCGCCGACGTGCTCTATTCGACCCAATTTGGCCTGCACAACATATGGTATTTCTTGTTGAGACATTTTCGGGGTTCTGTTCTTTAATGATAGTAAGAATGTCTCGTGGTTTCATATTCTAATACGGATGACATTTTCGGGGTTCTGTTCATAGTTATGCTTATCTTTGTCAACCCTTAGATTCCAAAAAAATGTGACCTCTTTCTGTATGTCCCGATCAGTTGGAACTCGCAACCGGTTTTCCTGCTCCCGCTCCTTCTGATCGTGGCTGTTGGCTTGTGGTGGCCGGCACAATCGCACGTAAGCCAAATTTTTCACGGCTGCCCTTTTGGGGGTTTCTCGTAGATCGTGTGTTTGGTGACTATACCGTACCCATTTTGGCATCCGACTTGTCTACACTACTCCACCAGTCATCCATGCTATCGAATTTCTAACAAAACACTTATACATGAGAATTAATGAATGTAAACGGGTTGTATAACGTTATACGGGTCGTATACAACGTATACGGTCTGTATACAAGTAGCAAATCATTTCCGTGCTTCTATTTCATTTGAGCTTGTTAATTCTAAGTCTTCCTTGATTGATGACTAAGGTAAGTTTTCCTTTGAAAATGAATTCTACTGATTCTAAAAGTTATTCACAAATTGTAAACATTCGATTTAGATGTCTATTGTGTCACACCCCAACCGATGGCGGAATCATCGGGGCGCGGCACTGAGCGAAACAGATTGTCCAAGAGAAATCCATAACAACTAAAATTACCGAATATTTAGCATTATGTCCCATACCACAATATATCAAATAAAAGCATTTATTACAGACATTGTTTTCTCAAAGACAGATAAAATGTTCCGACAACTCAGATTTTATTAGATTTGTTTCTAGACTCATTCCTAGCTTGATTCCAGCAAACAGAGCAAACATCCTAAACACCTGTCACATACTTAAAATAAAAGTCAATACACATAGTGTAAAGGTGAGCATACAAGTTTAATAGTATAATAGTAGCGAAAGCGAGTTTACGCATAACCAGCATGTAACATGTATAATGTGAAGAAAGTAGGTTATCGACAATGAAATATGCACAGACGTGACTACGAGTTGTAGAATGCGCAACACATATCACCACTGTGACACGTGAAGAAAAGCCCTTAACAACCCCTGTCCACGACAAGTGTTGAGTCCAAACTATAGTACTATCGTTGCTAAGGTGTCAGGCAACAATCACTGTGTAAACATAACATACTAGTATTCATCGAATAACACGTATAACATGCAGAGCGGTTAACGTATAAAAGTGTTTGCGTTGTGTGTCGATTGTGATTTGAATAAAGATAACGTATGTAACACCCAAAAGTGCTTAAAGCAAAAAGGGATCGAGTATACTCACAGATTGTGTTTAGTAAATAAACACTATCTTGGATTGAAGGGAGCGCTGGAAAGTTAGCCTGATTACAGAACGATAGCGTAAGCAATGAACAGTGCAGTAAACGGTGCGAAGTGAACTAAGTGACGAAGAGTCATCCGAACGGATGACAATCCGGACGGATGGTCATCCGGTCGGATGGCCATTCGGTCGGTTTTTCATTCGTTTGGGATGGATGTGTTTGTGTATGATGGAACCTTGAAGTTTTCGTTGTAGCATTTTATATCACAAGAAGTGTTTCTACCAATCATGTCATCCGGCCGAACGGTCATCCGGACGGATGGCCGTTCGATTGGATGGCGATTCATTTGAACTAACTCCTTGGAAACTTTGTGAAAAAGTTTAAGTGATGGAAAATATCACAAGTGTTTGAATGTCACAAGTCATCCGAGCGGATTGTCGTTCGACCGGATGGCAATCCGATCAGACGGCGACCCGTTTAGTAACCTGCTCATTCTGAAACTTGTAAAAATTCATTACGTTTGGAAAGTTTTGCGATTATACCGAGACGGTATGACAACGTGTCAAACAACGGAACACGATCAAGTCCAAGTCATCCGATCGGATGGGAATCACCCTCCCCAATCAGTTAACTGTTCTTGATGGTTATTCATGTTCAACTCGTTCAGTCGGTCATCTCTTCGATAGGAATCCGCTTTCAGACTGACACTTCACTAAGGAATGATTAGAAGGCCTTAATGAGCTCGAATCCTATCGGTTTTATGTGAAAAGTTGAAAATATTGAAGAAAAGTTTGAAACACTTTGATGATGTTTAGATTCAGTGTTTAATCATGTTGAAATCTTTTAGATCTGAGTTGTTCTTGGTGGCATGAGGTCACACTTTGAAGTTCATGAGAACCCATGATGCATCATCTTAGAACAGCCCAAATCAGCTGATTTCATGGTGAAAAGTTAAGATTTGATGGTGAAAATGATGAAGAAGTGTGTGTAGATCTTAGAAGTACAAGATTTGGGGTAGAAACTTACAATAATCGTGAGGAATCGAGAGAAAATAGGGTTGGAATGTGCTGGTCGAACGAGAGCTGTCACATCACATGAACAGTGACATGAACAGTGATGTGACAGGTGCTATTTATAGGCAAGAGAGGAGTTGAGGCGGTGTAGTGGTGCGATCGGAGGGCGGTTCGATCGGATGGCCATCTGATCGGATGGTTATCCAGACGGATGACCATTCGATCGAATGGTCATTCGATCGGATGGGTTTGGTGAGTTGGTTTTCGACGTTTCATGCGTTGAGCGTTCTGAGTAAGCGATGCGATAGTATTACCCAATAATTACACAAAAAACTTAACTACTAACTAACATAAAAGAAATCCTTAAATCTTGAGTTTGCGATGAGATTGCGTTGTGATAGAGTTGCGATTGCATTTGCGATTAACATCCCAAAATAAACATAAGCATGCACAAGTAACACTTAATAGCACACACACGTAAAACAATATCCATAACCTGTAATTTGCGTTGCGATGCGATTGCGATGAGTCGATTAGTGACTAAACTGCGATCTATTAGCATGTACTCCATATAATACAACTAAAGTAACTTAATTAAGAGTATCGATTAAAAGTCAAAGAGTACAATCAATAATTAAGCAAGGAGTGATAAATCGCATTTAGCAATCTTTTCTTCCTTTGACTTTGACTTGTACTTTGACTTCAAAACGTGGGTTGTTACAGCCTCCCCTACTTTAGGAAATTTCGTCCTGAAATTTAAGAAGCAGGCGTAACAAACAGTTGCGGATACTTAGTCTTCATGTCACTTTCGAGTTCCTAGGTGAACTCGGCGCCGCGTTTGCCTTCCCAACGAACCTTCACAATGGGAATGCATGAGCGTCGAAGTTTCTTGGTCTCTCGGTCCATGATCTCGACTGGTTTCTCCACGAAGTGTAATGTTTTGTCCACTTGTAGATCCTTAAGAGGGACATGTAAATCCTGGTCGGCTGGACACTTTTTGTGTGACAACTGGCACTTTTCCATGCATTCCGTACAATAATTAAACAGTAATATGTGCTCTAATAACTGTGCATGATTTATTTTACAAAACGAATAAAATTCTGATTACTGTTATATACATACAATGGCATTTCATGTTGCAAGACTTTTATCACTACTACATGCAACACAATCTAGTTCTATTAATGCACAGAGCAGAGTTGGCACGGTTATCAAACAAACTAGAAGTACTGACGGGAGTTCAGTACTTAGATGGACATGATGTTAAGACACAAAATAAGCCCCAGGACCAAGTGTTACACTAGTATAGTGTGTAGGAAAGCAGAGATTACAAAACTGCCTTCCAAGTGATGACATAGGTACCGGAAAGTGCCAGAAACACACTAAAACTGCAGAATTCTGCAAAAAATAAACAAATTCAGCAAAAATTCTGCTTTTAACATCTAAATATAATGCAAAAATGTGATTTAATGGTCCAGAAAACTTTCCTAAGTGTCGTGAATCGAAATTGTCATAAAAGACTACATAAAGCACACTAAACTGCGCAATTTAGCACTTTAACGAACCGGTAACCAACCAAACACTAACCGAAACACCAAAATTTAACTAGAGACATTGTTTTAATGTTACAAAGCGAGTTATGATCACTAAACATCATAATACATCCTAAGACACCTAAACACACTTAAACCCTTAAACTAACAATTACATCCTAACTAAACTTGTAACTAACTTTTGAAATGGAACTAGATACCCCCCCCCCATAACTGGTTATAAGTGGGTCCCACACACAAGATTTTCTTTCAATATTTTATAAGATATGTTTAGAAGATTGGAGACATTTTAACCCTTGTACAAAGTAATGTTAGAAAATCATTTTTTAAAAACCACTAGTTTTTCATCACTTATCATCATCATTATTCAAAACCCAAAACAACCTCCTTCCATCCTCTCAAACTTACGGCCCCTCTCATACACACATACACATTCATTTCAAGTCCATTTTCAAGCAATCTAAGCACTCTCTAAGGTGTAACAAGCATACATAAGAAGGTTGCAAGCAAGGAGAAGTGAAGGACCTTCTTGGAGAGCTATTAACCATCTATTTTCTTCATCATCTTTCTTCTTGTGCTTCCCTAGTAGTAAGATCATCTACACCTTATTTTACATCTTGTTTTGGCGGTTAAAGATTGATACAAGTAACTAATCTTGAAGAACACTATGAATAATGAACATGAAACTTAAACATAAGCTTAAAAATCATAAGAAATCATGTTGTTATGTGTTATTATGATTGATGATTGTTGATTGTTGGTGTATATGATGTTAAACATCACATGATCTTGCTAGATAGTGATGAAAGACATAATCTAGCAAGATGAGAGGATGATTATGTTATGATCATCCTTATGTAAAGCATGAACTTGAAAGATTTAATGTTTTCTTGAAGTGTGATGATCAAAGTATGATGCAAATCTTATAAACATATGAATACAAGAGATATTTTTCAAGAAACCAAGTTAAAAATACAAGATGTACATAAGCTTGGTTCTTAAAGAAATTAACCACATTTTTAGTGGTTAATCAAGTGTAGAATCATGTGTTTAACAAGAAAAACTCAAGAAGAAATATTGTTAGAAAAATATTTTACAAGTTGTAAACATCCAAATTCTTCAAGAATGATGTTTTTAAATAAATAACCACACTTTAAAGGGTAACTAGTCTTACTAAACACACTAGTAAGTTACTACAAATTTTTGTAAATTTTCAAGTTCATGAAGTAGTAATTTATGCTTGATTTTGGCAAATTGGTAAGTGTTGATTGGTTTATTGTTGATTACAGTGATTTATAAATGAAAATGATATGCTTTGAAAGCATGGAAACCTCCATTTTTAAGGGAAAACTATGGCAAAAATTTTCTAAAAATATAACACTTAGAAAAATTATTGAGTTAATTGCCAAAATCGTCACTGAGGTTTAGGCACATTTGTCATTTTCGTCCAAAATGACACTTTTGTACCAAATTGCCCCCAAGGTTTGTAACTTTTTGCCATTTTCATCCAAACCACAAACTTAGTTTATTTTTTCTGTTAAGTTTACGATATTTGGATGAAAATGACAAATATAAAACCACAGGGACGATTTTGGCAATTTACTCAAACCCTTTTTAATTTCTTTTATTTAATTATTTTTTTACATATATAACAAAAAAGAATATACATGGAGTTTTTAGAAAAAAATTAATAGTTTTGTCACATAATTTTTATAAATTTTCATCCAAATCACTAACTTAGTTTATTTTTTCTGTTACGGTGAAGGATGTTTTAAATTTTATAAATTAAGACAAAAATTAATTTACAGCTTCTTTATATAAATCAGTTTTATAAAGAGAAAACGTCATTAGTGTGCAACACATAACAGTCGATTACAACTTTTAGTATTTATCAGTTGTAGAGATACAAAAAATTGTAAAACGTTACATATTTTTTTAAATGTGTTGGGCACCTAGGAAATATGTGGGTAGAAATAAAATATTTATTTAATTAAGATTATGAGGGTAACTAACTAATACTTATTCTGAGTGGCTTGAGTAAAGAAACTTTTGGTTCATAGCATTATAATTACAATTTGGTGGGTAATTTTAAGGTTTGGTAACGATACGTTGTTTGATAGGGGGGAGGGGGGGCACTGGATTCTGTTTTTCCTTAGGAGCGAATTTAAAAGAGTAGAATATGAATTACAAACTTGGTACATATAATAAGATTTTTTTATTTAACCTTTTTCAATAAGGTCACCAGCATTTTAGTTTTATAAAATTTAGAGGTTTAAGTAGATTTTATTTTTATAAAACTAATCTATATAAAAAAATTAGAAATTAATTTCTGTCTTAGTTTATAAACATCCTTCGCCTTAATAGAAAAATTAACTTAGTTAGTGGTTGGATGAAAATTTATAAAAATTATGTGACAAAGCTATAATTTTTTTCATATAAAAATTGCATGTATATTCTTTTTTATTATATATGTAACAAAATTAATTAAATAAAAGAAATTTAAAAGAGTGAGTAAATTGCCAAAATCGTCTCTGTGGTTTTATATTTGCCAGTTTCATCCAAATATCCTCAACTTAACAGCAAAAAATAAACCAAGTTAGTGGTTTGGATGAAAATGGCAAAAAGTTACAAACGTTGGGGGCAATTTGGTACAAAAGTGTCATTTTGGACGAAAATGGCAAGCCTGCCCAAACCTCAGGGACGATTTTGACAATTAACTCAAAATTATTTTTAAACAAATAATTACAAGTATATTTTGAACCATGAAATTTTATATAAAATTTGTCATAATTTTTGTTACAAGATTATAAATATTAGAGGTTGGTTTTTGTAAATGAAAGTGACTAAATATGTATTTAGGAAATATATATTTAGATGTCACCATGTGTGTGATTATTTGTATATTATGTGTATTAGTTATATTATTTTAGGGCTTGAAATAATATAACTCACCAAAATACCAAGGATTTACAATCCAAAATATTACCAAAATTCCAAGAGAATGAATATACAAAATATATCCAAATATTGGAAGAAACCGAACAAGGAATATAACTCACAAAAATACTCTGGAAATAAATTCATAAGTATATTTTGGTAATTAGTATTTTGGACACCAAGAAAACAAAAAATATGATTTATTTTACAATAATTACAAAATATATCATATTTTTTGAAAAGAAGAAAATATAGTATTTTTGGTAAGTAAAAATATATATTTTCTTGGAATTATTAGAAGATATATTATTTCTGGGAGACAATACATATTTTCTTAAATAAACTTTGGACATATTATTTTTGCGTGAAAAATAGATTTATATATATTTTCTAAGTTAGACTTGAAAATATATTATTTTTGAGACTTATATGAAAATTATAAATATTTTTGCCAAGGAAAAATTATAAATAATTTTTCTATGTAATATTTCTTGAAATATATATTTTGGGAATATATATTGATGTATTGTTAATAGAAATATTATTCCGGAAAAGTTAATACAAAAATTAAGTATGAGATACTTAATAAACACAATAAAAATATGTATCCTCGTACGTATAATTACTCACCGGAATACGCCATCGATACTTGGCAAAAATATAGAAGGATAAGAATACGAATACAAATACACTCATCATTGGGAAGTTATACATGTACAAATACATAAAGTTGACAAGTTAAAATATATTATTTTAACTAATATTCCAAAATTCATAAATTTAACTTAAGTTAAAATATCTATTATTTTAACAAATAAATATATACTTTGGAATATTATAATATACATCAACGATGTAACTCAGTATACACCAAGATTTCCAAAACAAGTCATGATGAACAACTAAGACAAAGAGTTATTACACGACCTAAGCGTCTAATAAAACATGGCACATGTGTAGGTAGTTATACGACTCATAGGAGGACCTTGAGCATACGAGATAGCAGGACTCAAACTTGTGAGTTCATGTCCCCCCTTTTCTCTTAACTGTTTTCAGATTTATAACTCTCGGGGGTGGAATACATGTAGCATACGTTTAAATGGTATGAATTGGCTATCAAATGAATTATAGATCATGTGAGCATAGATTGAAATTGAAATGCCATTAACTCTTATTTATGGACGAAGGTTAGGTCTAACGGATACGGCCGAGCCCCACTCATGGTCCTTATGTGACCACTTGAATGCTTTGGTGTCCCAGTCGATGTGATTCGACAACGGTTAAGGGTGATTTGACACAGTCAAGGTGATTTGATACGGTCAAGTGAATTTAACACAGTCAACGTGAATTTGACACAGTCGAGGGGAATTCAACACAGTCGAGGAGATTTGACGAGGGTATAAGTCTACTCATATTGAGTGCTCCCTATGTCTTCACATACATTAATGTCCTTGCAAAACATTAATTTGATATGCTCATAGATGTTTTTCATACCTATTTTCAAAGAAGTCTCTCAAATGTTTTCAAGCTTACCAGTACTCATACAAAATGCATGATGTCACGACCCCCGACCCGGTTTGACCCGTTTCAGGAGCCGCGAGACAGAAATCCCGTGATATTTATTTAGTTGAGTTTAACCGCGGAAGTTTATTTAACAGGATCGTTTAAAGCTAAAATTTTCCCGATTTATTTTATTTCACAATTCGGGATAAAACCCCGATAATTTACAATATTATATTTTTACTACGAAATCGTGATATTACAAAACTTATTTCTTTATTTTATAATGAGCCACTATCTTAAGCTTAAAATGCTCCCCAGCACTTTTCCTGAATTACAACAGATCACCTGAAACATGTTTGAAAAAGGTTTTGTCAGCGGGAAATACTGAGTGAATCATTCTATTTACTAAAATGACACATTTGTTATAATTTACAGTATTAAGAGCGATTACAATGTTTCTGATATCAAACCAACTACCCACGGTATTTGTCACTCGACCGAATCTGTGACTATGGTCATATCCCCCAATTGGCTGCCCCAATGGTGACGATTATCAAGTAATGTATACAAAACCCCACATACCGGCTGTAACTTGGTGATTACAAAGACTTAATCCCCGTAATTATAACTTTGAAAATAAACATGATTTGGAAAGTAATTTGATAAAAAGAGAATGACTCACATTGCTGATTTAATACGGACAGAGTCTAGTCTATGAATCAGCCTTGTTAACATAATTTAAATACAATGCACACAAAACTGGGTTAGTAATCAATCCAGCATTTACGATAACTCACGAGATCAAATTCTCACAACGAACGACAAAGTGCGATACTTCATCCATCGAATTAACGACGAATGACAAAGTATAACCCTAATGTGGGCGGCACTTAAACATCCATTGGATATATTGATCATCGGAAAATGAATCGTAGCAGCGATTGTGCTAATACCCTGTTTTGTGGCAGAATTTCGAGACCCGGGGGTGTAATTTAGAGTATTCAGTTCGTATCTCAGTGTATAGTGCGAATTCTTTCGACGTTGTAAGTCCAGAATTCAAGTGCCACTGTCCTCTATTTATACCCAAAATTTAACTATCTTACGGACCGTAAGATTAACAATGTTGCAGTCCGTAAGGCTGCTTACGGTCCGTAAGCTTAACAATGTTACGGTCCGTAAGGAATAAAAATAGGCTATAGGGTAGCCACGATTGGGACTAGCTCAGCTGACTCTACAGTTTTGAATTTCAGTTATGTGACAACGATTATTTAAGGATAATCGTCAATTAGGGTTTATCCCCCCTAAGTTTTAGGGGCCCTAATCCTGATTCAGATTGTTCTGAAAATTTTAGGGTTTGTGCGGAATCACTTGGGTGTCTCAATTAGGGTTTCCTAATGACCAATTAAATTAATAATTAGGACTTTTTAGTGAGAGTTGTTACACATGAACTCGCTCAACTTTTGTTGATGTTTTTCAAAATTACATGTATTTCAGGTGATAAGTTGGATCTTGGGCGCGGGTGTTGTTTCTAGAAGTAATTTCCAAGTTAGATGTCATCCACTTTTGTTGGTTTGTAACTTAGTCAAAGGTTGTGTTGTTTGAAACATAAATGACTGGTGTTTGTAATATTTTAAACTTAATGAATTGATGAACATCGTTTTGAGTCATATAGTTGTTTATTATGATTGAATGAAATGATATTGAACAAGTCACACGTCATACGCTTCCGCAAAAGTCAGGGTGTGACAGTTTGGTATCAGGGCTTCGATTGTAGTAAACTAGGATTCCTTCTCGAGTCTAGACTACAATCACTAGGACTCTCTCACGAAAACATTTTCACAAAAAGGTTTTTCATTGCATTCACGAAAGCGCCAAGATCCATGAGTCAAACATTTTTCAAATAAAAGACAAGGCAAGGACATTAATAGGGAGGAGAATACCCGAAATTAAAGTGCCAATTAAGGCATAGTCTACGTGAGATAGACTTGCCAAAGACAAAATGACCCCCCCCATCCGAAAGGACAAACGAGAGTTATGTGAGATATGATGCATTTATTTGTCTATTTATACTAAGTAACATATTTATTCATTAATATATATGCGTATAAGTATACAGAATAAATATTGACGTAAACAAGATACCGTCGACTCCGAATCCTATTATTGTTCTTGACTCGCACGATGAGACTGTCGACCTCGCGTTTATAACGGAGCTCATGGCTGGAGTGATTACCAACCGAGATCCTGAGTTAGTTTCGTAGAAGATGGTTGCTCTTCCCTCTCGATTGTGTAGATGCCTGACTATGGCAGTGACGGCGAGGCGGAGGCGGCAACCTTGGACAACAACCTTATCAGCAGGACGAGGTCCCTGTGGCTTTTGTGAAACCAGATTGATGACACACTTGACCAGACAAGGAAGATGAAGTACTCATCTTGAAGGTGCCCCTCCAACTACTAGGAATTCTCCTTATTCCTATTACATTTAATCATCGTGCCTATTCGCGTGTAACGATGACGGATGTTAGCATGCGGACCGCCGCAATGGTCCTTTCTATGTCGGAGGTATAAGGACAGTAGTGTCCCCTCTGTGGCCAATCATCTGCTTGAAACGAGGGAAAGTTGGGGTGACCGTGCAAGACAATTTATTATTACGGGGGCCAACGTAATAACAACTTGTAGTGCATGGAAATCCTGGTGGACTCTGCGGGTCAGGCTAATGATCACCACCCATCCAAATTTCTAAGAGGTCACACCTTCATCTAGTAGAACAATACCTAGACAATTGCTATAGCACTTTACAAAGTAGGAAACCTGTCTTTACCTACTACGTGTCTGACACTTCTACCAGTATGAGTCATTTGGGAACCGATATCTAAGCAAGTGAAGATGGATAACACTCAGAAAGGATTCAGTGACGTTACACTCTCTATCACCCTTATATGTACAACCCTCATCTCTTGGGAAGTATACCCGTCTTTGTGAAGCTAAAGACCTAAGAAAACCAATGTAGAAGGAAAGTAACTACTACTTTCATACTATGAAACTTGTATGACCGAGGTGATGTAACCTCGAGTTCATTTTGTTTCCCCGTTACAAACAATAAGTCAAGTGTGAATCCTATATGAAAGCTCAGTAGTTGATTCCTTACTTATACATTGTTGATTATATATACATGTGATATTGGGTGATTACATGTTTGGTTGTGGTAATACATACCTCATAGACAATTATGGAATGTCGTCTAACCTACCCCATACCTTTTGACAAAAGAAAATGCCGCCCAGACACGACGCGACACGAACACCATTACGTTAACTAAGGCCGAATTCAATGAGCGCATTTCCCAAGCTATAGCGCAGCATGAAGCCCTCCGCTCTGAGCACAGCGGTGGCACTCCCGGAAGTAACCCTCCAACTGGCTGCACCTATAAACAGTTCCTGGACTGCAAGCCCTTGAATGTTGATGGCACAGGAGGTGCCGTTGCTTTTGTTCGTTGGGCAGAAAAGACTGACTCCGTTCTGAGAATGAGTAACTGTTCGCCCGAGCACAGAGTTACCTATATCTCAGGGTTGTTTTTGGATGGCGCACTCTCCTGGTGGAACCTTCAGGTCCAGACCCTTGGTGAAGCTACTGCTTATGCACTGAGCTGGGACGAGCTCAAGGAATTTATGCGGAAGAAATATTGGGCCAGGGCCAAAATCCAGAAGCTTGAGACTGAGTTTTGGAATTTGAAAATGGACTGGCCGAAGATTTCTGAGTACGTCCAACGTTTTCGTGACTTATCTAGGTTCTTTCCCTACTTAGTCGAGCCGGAGTTCAAGAGTATTGAGCGATTCATTTGGGGACTTGCACCTCAAATCCTGAGCATGGTTCCTGCCTCAAATCCTCTAATCATCACAGAGGCCATCGATTTGAGTGTCGCACTTACTGAAGAAGCTCTTCGTATGGGAATGTTTTCGGGATCTGAGAAAAACAAGAAAGAGACTCGTGTGGAGTCTTCGGGCAATAAGAAAAGAAAGTCTTCAAACCTAAAGATAGGCACCCAAGCCCGTTATGAGAGCTCTAAAGCAAACAAAAGAAGGGAAGTGGACCCACCTCGTGGCATGAAAGCTTATGGAGCCACTATTAAGGCCGGTGGTAAAGTTTATTTAGGGACTAAGCCGAGATACGAGGAATGCAAGTTTCACCATGAAGGTCGATGTCTGAGGCCTAAGTGTGATAGGTGTGGAAAAGAAGGGCACAGTAAGGATGCCTGTTGGGCGAAGTATCCCAAACAAGGAGGAAATGATGATGGCAACCAAGACGGACACAATAATGAAAGAGTTCCAGGTTGCTTCAAATGTGCTGACGTGGGGCACTTCAGGAAAAATTACCCTAGGAAGAACCAAGCAAGGAAGGGTCTTCATGATCGGAGCTCGTGAAGCACGCCAGGATCCAGAAGCGGTTACGGGTACGCTCCCTATTAACCAACTCTATGCATCCATTTTTGATTGATTCTGGCACCAACTTTAACCTTGTATTATTAGGAATTAAGAACCTACTTAGCCTAGTTTCAAGTAGGATAGACGCCCTCGTATCCTTTAGAATTGACAAGTAGAGGGTTAGTTAAAGCAGATGAGATGATTAAGGATTGTATTTTGGAACTTAGAGAGCAGGAACCTTCTATTACCGTTGACTTGGGAAGTCATGACATTGTAGTCAGCTTGGATTGGATATCCAAGGATAGAGCTGAAGTTTTTCGTTATAAGGAAAACCATTTGCATCCCTCTTGCGAATGATGAGACACTTATAGTACACAACCTTCTTGCAATAGATGTGAGGGCACTAGGCCCCATAAGGTGGTGGATTTGCAACGCCTCACATTGGTCATAGAGAGAGACATAAACGCCTCTGAATGGGCTGCATGGCCTTCCGTACTCATTGCCGATAAGGAGACCAAGGAGCTGGAGCTAGAAGACAACCCTGTTGTGAAGGAATTTCCAGAAGCCCTTCCCAAATACTTGGCTAGGTCACCTCCACAGTGACAAGAGGAGTTAGGATAAACCTAGTGCCAGGAGCGGCACCAATAACTGATGGTGCCTTACCAACTAGCTCCGTCCGAGATACTGGAGCCTACGATGCAACTGCAAGATATGCTAGGCAGAGGAAATCTACCAGGCCAAGCTTCTCACCGTGGGAAGCCTCGATGTTATTCGTTAGGAAGTAGGATGATAGTTTTTACACGCGTACACAGTCTAATCTGAGAGGAACTCGAAAGAATTAATGTGGAAAAATTATTACGCATAGGTTACAGGGAGATAGACAACTAACCATCAAGAATCAGTACCCCTTACCGAGAATCGATGACTTGTTGACCAACTGCAAGGTCCCAGCTACTATTCCAAGGTGGGCTTAAGGACAGGGTATCACTAGTTGAGGACACGAGAAGAAAGTTGGCAGTTTCCGTTTTGCATCAACTTCAGAGAATTGGATATCAAGGACCGGTATCCTTTGCCAAGTATTGATGACTTGTTCAACCAATTGTAAGGTTCTAGTCACTACTTGAAGATCAACTTGAGGTCAAGATGTCCTCAACTGCAAATACGAGAAGAAAGTATCCCTAAAACGACCTTTTGGACTCACTTTGAGCATTACGAGTTCCTTGTCGTGCCGTTTGGCTTAACACATGCACCAGCAGTATTCGGGGACCTTATGAATCGGGTGTGTAAGCCATACCTGGATAAGATCGTGATTATATTTATTGACTACATTCTTATATGCTCAAAGACCAAGGAAGGTCATGAGCAACATATGATATCAACCTTGTGACTCTTAGAGAAAGAACAGTTGTGTGTTACGATGTCGAAGTGTGGACCTGGGATTCGCAAGGCATGATTCTTAGAACACATGGTGAATAAGAATGAGATTCATGTCAACGCAATCAAGAACTATGTGACAACCCTCACTAAACCAGGTATCCGTACGACTTAATTAATAATTAATTACTGCTTAATTACTGTGCTTGTTTGAAATTACTGATGAACTGCTACTTGAATACTGATACATGTACTTACTTGCATCATACTTTACTTACCGTCACTACATTATTTGCATGCTGAACCTTAGTGACAAACATGATGCACAAAAAGCACAGTAGCACTATAAACGGATAACCTATTGAACATGCTGATAAAGCCAGCATCAGGCAGACACTGCCTCTAAGGCCTGTATGAGCCAGAAATATTTTACTACACTAGTGGTGAGTGTAGGGATACAAGGGTTGTAGAACTGCGTCTCTAGGAATAAGTCACAATGACTGGATGTGCCTAAAACGTGCTTTAAGCACAAAATTCAGCACTTTACATAATAATTCAGCTTTTAGCTAACTAATAAAGTGCCAAAACATGAGAAAATATTCCCGACACTCTGAGGAATAAGTTGTGTCACTAAATGATAATAACGACACTTTAAAGCTTTGTTAACGCTTTAACAGATTACTATCCAACAAAACAACCGGACTTTACCCGAAACCTGAAAATATTGTTATTTTCATTATTTATCTTTTTCTGAGCCAGTTAGGGTCCCTGATTACCCTAACACCCATTGTAACGCATGACACACTACTAACCGGGTTAATCCCTAAACTTAACTATATTAACCTAACTATATACTCAACTAATTGTTGGAAATGAACTAGTACCCCCCCCCCCCTTAACCAACCGTCCCCATGAGGGGGACATACCTTGTCCTCCAAAACATTATTTTAATCTTGGTGCTTAGTATCTAGGATACACACTAACCATTGGTTAATGCTCTTGATTTTGTCTATAAGTTCAACCATTAACACAACATAACGTTCACCACTTAAACTCACAAATTAGCTCCTCCCTCTCTCTCAAGAGCTCACGGCCGAACCCCCTTTCAACACCCATCATAATTTCGATTTTTGATCTTGCCATTCCAAGTATCTACAAGTGATAAGGATCGCCTATAAGGAACCTTGGTGCAAACGGAAGGCGAAGGACCTCGTTACATTGCTTTTATCCACCCGGTTTTCGTCTAGATTCTTCCCTAGCCTCGAGCTAGTAGTAAGTTGCTTCAACCACTTTCCCGAACTATCTTAAAGTGGTTAATATGATATGTAACGATTAAAACTCGTAAACATACAAGTTGAAGCTTAAAAGTCTACTAAAAACACTAAAAGTGATGGTTAAAAGCTCATATGTTGTGTAAAACTTGTAGTAATTGACTTGTGCGATTATTTGGACCCGATCTATGTTGTGGTAGCTCGGATCATCATTTAACCCGGGTTGGTCATGATCATGGATCATAACATAAGATCGTTTTGGAAGTAACAAGGGGTAAAAGGATGAAACTCTACCACACACGAATCATGAACTTGTGTAAAAACGATTTTACTTACGAAATAGTGTTTAAAACTAGTAGATCTACGGATCTACAAGCGGTATTTTCAAAGGACCGAGTGTCAAAGAAATCATGTTTTCTAAAGACAGATCTTACACTAACACGAATGATTTTTAGAACACACAAGTGTGTAAACACTTGTGTAGCACACACTATCGACAAAATAACTACTTTTGAAAAAGATGACAAGAAGTTGTAAATATGGAATTTCTTTAAAAACAAGGCTTTTACGAAATCGTATTGTTTTATAAAGATCCACTAAAAGTAATGGGATTTACTTCATAATATTAGAAAACTACAAGTTCATGAGATTCTTGTAAATTGCATGTTATTAACTAGTTTGATACGTTGAATATTGTTTTGGTGAAACAAGAAAAATTGTTGATTTGATTTACAAAAGAAAATGATACGCTTAAAAGCGTGGCCACCTCCAGTTACAGGGGAAACTCTGGCGAAATTTTCCAAAAATCTAACACTTAGAATTATTTTCACTAAAGGTGTTAGAAATACATTTTGACTTGTTTTAAAAGTATAGATTTCGCCGCGACTTTATTTACAAAATATCGGAGGTGGGATTTCACAAAATAAAACTTGGTAAATATATATTTAGTATATATTTTTCATAAAGACACTTGATCTATGTTTATGATTATTTTGTGAAAATACTAGTATTATTTTTAGGGTAAAAATAATACTATCAAATGTTAACGAATCCAAAATAATACGAATGCCTCTACGATAAATACATAAGTTACACCGGTAATTATTATTACCACTCGATCATTAAAACGTAACTTACGCATTTTAAGAAAATATGACTTAACGCGTATTTTTGTCAAGGTATTATTTTGGAAAATTATGTAATAGAAAATATAATATTTTTGAGAAGAATATTTATATTTTGGGAGTTAGAAATAAAATGTATTTTAAGTGAGACTTAATAATATATTTCGAAATTATACGAACACACATGTATTAAATCCCCCATCCTTGGGAAGGAAAATGACTACCAAGTATATACAGAATGTAAACACGAAATAGTTGCCTAACTATTTCCCAAAAACTTAAACCTTAAAGCTAAGGCACGGCCGTCCGTCTAATAGAGTTAGTACGTGTAGGTCGTCACACAGCTGCTTGATTTGGAGGCATACTTGGTAGAGACGCACCACTGTGAGTTCATGTCCCCCTTTTCTCTTAACTGTTTTCAGTTTTCTAAAAACTGCGGGGGTGAAATACATGTTACTATGATTACGAGTACTTTATACATGGTATGGTTAGCGTAAGGAGGGTTACTACTTAGATCATGTGAGTGGGTAGGTGGGAACTGGAAACCATTAATCCTCATTGTAGGAACCGAGGGACGTAAGCGGTAGATCTATCTGGGTGTAGCGAGCCCAACCCCTGAGCCCGCATAATGGACCAGGTGGTGACTTTGTACCCATCTCCAAATACGCTAGGTTTGAGTCTTCCTACTTGCACTTCACACATATCATTGGCTTTGCAACCCAATGGTGATCTCTTTTTCCTTATTGCTACATACCAGTAATTTTCATACGAACAGACATTTTTACAAAGGTTTTACTTACTCACTTACACATGAACTCGCTCAACATTATTGTTGATTTTTCAACTTACATGTATTTCAGGGAACTAAAGGATCTGGCACGTTTTCCCGCTGCACTAGTTACGAGGTCATCCAAGTTTAAGGGATGTGACTTTTTCCTGGACGAGTCACAGTTCTTAAACTGTGTTTATGTCATGTTAATGTTTGTGTCTGTTGAACACTGTTTATGTTGTTAGGATGTGTTTCCGTTGAGACAATGTTATGGTATTTTACTTTTCAACTTAGTCTAATGGATGATCTTGCACGGTTTTTAAATTCATATAGCTTGTTATGGTTAAGCTATGGTATTAAGAAGTCACACCAAATTAACCACGCTTCCGCAAAGCCAGGGTGTGACAGCTTGGTATCAGAGCTCTGATCATAGCGAACTAGGATTCCTTCTCGAGTCTAGACTATGATCACTAGGGCTCTCACGAAAACATTTTTACACTGCATACCACTTAAGTCCAGATCCAAAACTTTTTACAAACAAATGTTGAGCACATTTTATTTATTATAGGCTCAGTCTTGGAGGCTGAGGCTCGGTCTTGGAGGCTGAGGCTCGGTCTGAGAGATCGAGGTAGTTGGCTAGTGAGACTAGGAAGAGCAGTCTAAGAGGCTGGGATAATTTGGCTAGTTGGACTAGGAAGAGCAGTCTAAGAGGCTGGGAGAATTTGGCTAGTTGGACTAGGAAGAGCAGTCTAAGAGGCTGGGAGAATTTGGCTAGTGAGACTAGGAATATCAGTCTAGGAGACTGGGAGGCTAGTGGGACTAGGAGAATTATTTGATTGCTTACTTGGTGACTAATATGTTTATATGATTGGTTGTTATACGAATGTGTGTTTGTGTTACAAACGTCGTGCCTTCATCAGATACTGGAGAGTCGGACACTACAGGGCCCATGGTCATAGTATCAGGCGACATAGCTTTATCAGAGCACGAGGTGTACATTTCCGATACTACCGGCACAGACGATGACGACTTTCAGCCCTTTGCGCTGCCTGATGTCGTAGCAGAGCCTGTTGATGGCCATCTTGTTGGGGATTTGCCACTCGCGGTGATCCCTGCTCCTGTGCCCTTGCTGCTTATCCCACTGTTGATATGCCCCCCGACGTTGTCCCTGACGACGATGTCGAACTATCAGAGGAGGACCCACTTGAGGGCGAGGCCCTATTGCTGCTAGTGGTAGCCTACTGCTTGCTGACGCTACTGCAGAGGAGGCTCATGCCCATTCGCCTGTCCCAGACTCATTTGAGCCTGTGGCGCCCGCATCTTTGCATATACAGGGAGTGCAGCACTACTCACACGACGCCGACCCTGATATGGCGTCATCAGCTGCACCAGTTCCCGCACACAGCTCTGAGTTTGATCGCGATACTGAGGACGATTTTGTTTTTCCTCCTGGTTTTGATCCAGATCCATGACATTGAGTTCATGCACTTAGACCAGCCCTTGGAGGATCCTGTAGCCCCTGTCGACCCTATGTTTGTGGATCCAACTGATTTTGAAATGAATTTTGTTGATCCGGAGCCAGTCATGGCCCCTGAGCCAGGCGTTGCTCCTGACCCCGCATTGGAGCATGACCCTGTTCATGCCGATGCACCTGCTGTTGCTCCTTGATTGATCATCTGCTTGGACGAGAGAAAAATTTGGGGTAACTGTGCAAGACAATTTACTATTACGGGGGCCCACGTAATAACGACTTGTAGTGCACAGAAATCCTGGTGGACTCTGCGGGTCAAGCTAATGAAAACCAATGTAGCAGAAAATATCTAAAACACGAATGACCAAGGCGAGGCGATGTAGCCTCGAGTTCATTCTATTACAAGCAACAAGCCAAATTGGCAAGCCTATGTGAAGGCTCAGAAATTTATTTCCCCACTCATACATTGAGTATATTTGTGTGTGAAATTAGGAGATTACATGATGGCTTAGGGTGCTATGTATCTCCTAGACAATTGAGATGATGTCTAACCCGCTTCATGCCACTTCGGCAGAAGAAAATGCCACCCAGGCGTGACACAAACACCAGTACGTTGCCAAGGATAAAAGCCGAGCTGCAAAAATGCATCTCACAGGCAATTGCACGACATGAGGCCCTCCGCTTTAAGCACAGCAATGGCACTACTGAAAATAACCCTCCAACTGACTGCACCTATAAGCAGTTCCTGAACTGCAAGCCTTTGAACTTTGACGGAACGGGAGGCGACGTTGCATTTGTTCGTTGGTCCGAAAAGACTGACCCCATTCTAAGGATGAGTAACTGTTCGCCTCAAAGAGAGGGTTACCTATATCTCGGGGTTAATTCTAGATGACACACTCTCATGGTGGAACCTCCAGGTTCAGACCCTTGGTACAGATGCTGCTTATGCACTGAGCTGGGACGAGCTCAAGGAAATGATGAAGAAGAAATACTGTTCTAAGGCTGGAATCCAGAAGCTTGAGGTGAAATTCTGGAATTTGAGGATGGACGGACCGAAGATTCCTGAATACGTCCAGCGATCTCACGACTTGTCTAGGGTCGTCCCCTATTAAGTCATTGATGTTGTATGATACAGTTGTGTACTTGTAAACCTTACATTGTGGTCTCGATTTATGGCAATTCAATCGCAGTATTCTCATCACTTGTGATGATTGATCTACTGTTTATGTTCTATGACATGGGATGTTATGTGGTTGATTTATTCATAGAAGGAGATGTTATGTGATATTGTTGAATACATACATACACTTTACTCGCTATGACCTAACCTACGTGAAACATCTTTTAGAAGATGCCACCAAGACACAAGATGCGCATACCCACCTCGGAGGCAGAACTTCAAGAGATAATTGCCACAGCTATAGCACAGCACGAGGCCCATCGCTCCGATTGCAGCAAAGGTACCTCAGGAAATAACCCCCCCAACGGCTGCACCTACAAGCAGTTCTTAGACCACAAACCTCGAGAGTTCGACGGCACCGGGGGTGCCTTAGCCTTCGTGCGCTGGGTTGAAAAGACAGATTCTGTTTTACGATTGAGCAAATGTGACCACGAACATCAAGTCAAGTATATAACTGGACTATTGATGGATGAGGCTCTGTCATGGTGGAACCATCAAATTCGGACGATGGGCGAGACCGCTGCGCATGCTATGACGTGGGACGAACTGAAAAATCTGATGCGTGAAAGATATTGCTCGAGGGCAGAAGTCCAGAGATTGGAGACAGAACTGTGGAACTTGAAAATGAAAGGACCAAAGATAGCAGAGTATGTGCAGAGATTTAACGAACTATCATAAGTTGCCTTACTCCTGGGGACACCAGAGTTTAAGAGAATCGAACAGTTCATAAGGGGATTGGCACCTCAGATTCTAAGCCTGGTAACAACATCAAAACCCTCAACGATCACCGAGGCTATCAACATAAGCATAGCACTCACGGAAGAAGCAGTTAGACGAGGAGAATTTTCCACTGCAGAGGAGAAAAAGGAGACTGCTATAAAGGCATCTGGGGATAACAAGAGGAAGCTCACAAATTTCAAGATGGTTACTCGGGTAAGTAACAAGAAGAAGGCCAAAAAGGGAAAAGATTACAAGGGTATCCTACCTAAGTGTGACAATTGTTTACGTTATCATGTCGGGCGATGCAAATATGGAAATTGTGGTAACTGTGGCAAGGTGGGACATGTCAAGGAAACTTGTTGGCAAAATACTGAACATAGTAATGGGGACCAAGACGGTAGTGAGAATCACGAAGGGGACAACGACAATGATAATTGTCGAGGCAGAATGAGTGATAAACAGAAGCGTGCTCGAGGATGTTTAAACTGTGGAAGCAAAAAGCATTTAAGAAGATATTGCCCGAAAAACAATCAGGCGCAAGGATGAAAGCTCCCCATCGGAGCTAGGGAGGCACGCCAGAGATCCAAGCATGGATAGCGGTACGTCCCATATTACTCAATATTATGCATCTGTATTGCCAACTACTGTTGCAAATTTTACGATTCGCAATTCTAGTGTTCAAGGACATAATTGGTTTACGTAGCGAGTGAGTAGTTATTCCAGTACCCATTAGGACTAGCTTAGGGGAAGCTAGTGGAAGCCAACGCAGTAACTGGAATCAGCACGATAGAACCCGGAGATCGTAAGTTTACGCTAGATCTATTGCCAGTTGAGTTTGGAAGCTTCAACGTGGTAATTGGATGTATTAGTTGGCAAGCGATCGAGCGGAGGTTGATATCCGCACCTCGATGTCGAGTGAAGGAATAATTGTGACTCACGAAGCAAGATACGCCACCGCCGATCACAAATTACTTAGGGCTCGAAAGTTGTTGTGGGAAGGATGTGTTGTTTCCTGGCTCATATCGGGGACAAGGGAGCCGAAGAACTAAAACTTAACGATACCCCCATGATCGGAGTATACCCTGAAGTCTTCCTCGAAGACTTGCCGGCGTAATCTCCTGGACGACAAGTCGAATTTTGGCTTCAATTTGATTCTAGGCGCCGCGCCTGTAGCTAGGTCACTTTATAGACTTGAACCACCTGAGAGGCAGGAATTGTCAACACAACTTCAAGAGTTGCGAGATAAAGGATTCATCAGACCAAGCTTCTCACCTTGGGGAGCTCCGGTCCTGTTTGTTAAAAAGAAAGACGGTAGTTTTCATATGTGCATCGACTACCGGGAGTTGAACAAGTTGACTATCAAGAATAGGTATCCCCTGCCGAAGATCGATGACTTATTCGATCAACTGCAAGGTTCAAAGCTTTTACTCAAAGATCGATTTACGATCTGAATACCATCAGATAAGGATACAAGAGGAGAGTATCCCAAAGACAGCCTTCAGAACTCGTTATGGACACTACGAGTTCCTTGTTATGCCGTTTGGGTTGACAAACGCACCTGCAGTCTTTATGGACTTGATGAATAGAGTTTGCAAGCCGTACTTGGACAAGTTCGTGATTGTGTTTATCGACGACATCTTGATTTATTCAAGGATAAAGGCTGAGCACGAACAGCATCTAAGAGCTATTTTGGAGCTGCTGAAGAAGGAACAGTTGTATGCCAAGTTCTCTAAGTGCGAGTTTTGGCTACGTGAAGTACAATTTCTTGGACACGTGGTGAATGGAGATGGAATCCACGTGGATCCCACCAAGATCGAAGCGATTAAGAATTGGGAAACGCCAAAGACGCCAACCGAGATTCGACAATTCTTGGGTTTGGCTGGCTACTATCAAAGATTCATTGAGGATTTTTCAAAAATCGCTCAACCGTTGACGCTCCTCACGCAGAAAGATAAGAAGTTTGATTGGGGAATCAAACAGGAAGAAGCGTTCCAGATATTGAAGGATAAGCTCTGCAATGCGCCAACCTTAGCACTACCGGAAGGTACAGATAATTTTGTGGTATACTGCGATGCTTCGCGTCAAGGATTGGGTTGTGTGTTGATGCAACGCCAAAAGGTTATTGCTTACGCATCACGTCAATTGAAAGTGCACGAAAAGAACTATACCACACATGATTTGGAATTTGGCGCAGTGGTTTCTGCATTAAAGATCTGGAGACACTACCTTTATGGTACAAAGTGTACAATTTTTACAGATCACAAAGAGCCTACAGCACATATTCAACCAGAAGGAGCTGAATATGAGGCAAAGACGTTGGGTTGAGTTGCTGAACGATTACGACTGCAAGATAAAGTATCATCCAGGGAAGGCGAATGTGGTTGCCGAGGCCCTGAGTCGAAAAAAAGGATCAAGCCCATAAGGGTTAGGGCTTTAGAAATGATTATCCAAACCGATCTTTCCTTACGCATTCGTGCCGCGCAGAAAGAAGCTCTCAAGGAAGGAAACCTTGAAGAAGAATATCTCCGTGGGATGGAGAAGCTACTGGTACCAAACGAGGAAGGAACGTTATGTTTTGAGAAAAGGATTTGGGTTCCTTTGTTTGGAGGTTTAAGGAAGGTTATTTTCAATGAAGCTCACAAATCACGGTACACTACCCACCCAGGAGCGGATAAGATGTACCAAGATCTTAAAGATTACTACTGGTAGCCTAGGATGAAAGGCGATGTTGCTGTCTATGTGAGCAAATGTTTAACGTGTGCTAAAGTGAAAGCCGAATACCAGAAGCCTTCAGGACTTCTGCAACAACCTGAAATTCCCAAGTGGAAGTGGGAACAAATCTCCATGGATTTTATCACAAAGTTGCCAAGAACGCCAAGAGGCCATGACACTATTTGGGTAATAGTGGACCGATTAACGAAGTCAGCGCACTTCTTACCTATCAGAGAGAAGGATAATACGAGCACGTTGGCTGAAATTTACATGAGAGAAATCGTTACGAGCCATGGAGTACTTCTCTCAATCATCTCTGATAGAGACGGAAGGTTCGTATCAAGGATTTGGCAATCCTTCCAAGAAGCTTTTGGCTCACAATTGAATATGAGCACCGTATTTCACCCGCAGACCAACGGACAAAGCAAATGGACTATACAAACATTGGGAGATATGCTGAGAGCATGTGTTATGGATTTGGGCGGTAGCTGGGATAAACATTTGCCATTGGTCGAATTTTCATACAACAACAGCTACCACACCAGTATTGGTGCCGCGCCATTCGAAGCTCTATACGGACGCAGGTGATAGACAGCTTGTTGGTCCCGAAATCGTCCAAGAGACGACAGACAAGATTGCGCAGATTCGAAAACGCATCGAAGCAGCTCGCGAAAGACAGAAAGCCTATGCAGATCCAAACCAAAAACATGTGGAATTCCAAGTGGGAGAAATGGTTTTATTGAAAGTTTCACCCTGGAAGGGTGTGGCACGCTTCGGAAAGCGTGGAAAGTTAAATCCGCGCTACATTGGTCCTTTCAGAGTCTTGGAAAGAATAGGACTAGTAGCGTACAAGTTGGATTTACCTGCTGAACTGAATGGTGTTCACGATACATTTCATGTATCCAACCTGAAGAAAAGTCCAACTCAAGATACCATCGCCATTCCCATCGACGAGATTCATGTTGACGACACGCTCCATTTCGTTGAAGAACCGGTTGAGGTTACGGATTGGAAAGTAAACAAGACCCGCCGGAGCAGTGTCAAGCTCGTCAAAGTTCGTTGGAATGCCAGACATGGTCCTGAATACACCTGGAAGCGTGAGGACCGGATGAAAGAGAAATACCCCCACCTATTTCCTCAGAACCCTGCATCTAGTAGCAGAACTTAAAAATTTCGGGACGAAATTTATTTAACGGGGGGAGAATGTGACAACCCTCACTAAACCAGGTATCCGTACGACTTAATTAATAATTAATTACTGCTTAATTACTGTGCTTGTTTGAAATTACTGATGAACTGCTACTTGAATACTGATACATGTACTTACTTGCATCATACTTTACTTACCGTCACTACATTATTTGCATGCTGAACCTTAGTGACAAACATGATGCACAAAAAGCACAGTAGCACTATAAACGGATAACCTATTGAACATGCTGATAAAGCCAGCATCAGGCAGACACTGCCTCTAAGGCCTGTATGAGCCATAAATATTTTACTACACTAGTGGTGAGTGTAGGGATACAAGGGTTGTAGAACTGCGTCTCTAGGAATAAGTCACAATGACTGGATGTGCCTAAAACGTGCTTTAAGCACAAAATTCAGCACTTTACACAATAATTCAGCTTTTAGCTAACTAATAAAGTGCCAAAACATGAGAAAATATTCCCGACACTCTGAGGAATAAGTTGTGTCACTAAATGATAATAACGACACTTTAAAGCTTTGTTAACGCTTTAACGGATTACTATCCAACAAAACAACCGGACTTTACCCGGAACCTGAAAATATTGTTATTTTCATTATTTATCTTTTTCTGAGCCAGTTAGGGTCCCTGATTACCCTAACACCCATTGTAACGCATGACACACTACTAACCGGGTTAATCCCTAAACTTAACTATATTAACCTAACTATATACTCAACTAATTGTTGGAAATGAACTAGTACCCCCCCCCCCCCTTAACCAACCGTCCCCATGAGGGGGACATACCTTGTCCTCCAAAACATTATTTTAATCTTGGTGCTTAGTATCTAGGATACACACTAACCATTGGTTAATGCTCTTGATTTTGTCTATAAGTTCAACCATTAACACAACATAACCTTCACCACTTAAACTCACAAATTAACTCCTCCCTCTCTCTCAAGAGCTCACGGCCGAACCCCCTTTCAACACCCATCATAATTTCGATTTTTGATCTTGCCATTCCAAGTATCTACAAGTGATAAGGATCGCCTATAAGGAACCTTGGTGCAAACGGAAGGCGAAGGACCTCGTTACATTGCTTTTATCCACCCGGTTTTCGTCTAGATTCTTCCCTAGCCTCGAGCTAGTAGTAAGTTGCTTCAACCACTTTCCCGAACTATCTTAAAGTGGTTAATATGATATGTAACGATTAAAACTCATAAACATACAAGTTGAAGCTTAAAAGTCTACTAAAAACACTAAAAGTGATGGTTAAAAGCTCATATGTTATGTAAAACTTGTAGTAATTGACTTGTGCGATTATTTGGACCCGATCTATGTTGTGGTAGCTCGGATCATCATTTAACCCGAGTTGGTCATGATCATGGATCATAACATAAGATCGTTTTGGAAGTAACAAGGGGTAAAAGGATGAAACTCTACCACACACGAATCATGAACTTGTGTAAAAACGATTTTACTTACGAAATAGTGTTTAAAACTAGTAGATCTACGGATCTACAAGCGGTATTTTCAAAGGACCGAGTGTCAAAGAAATCATGTTTTCTAAAGACGGATCTTACACTAACACGAATGATTTTTAGAACACACAAGTGTGTAAACACTTGTGTAGCACACACTATCGACAAAATAACTACTTTTGAAAAAGATGACAAGAAGTTGTAAATATGGAATTTCTTTAAAAACAAGGCTTTTACGAAATCGTATTGTTTTATAAAGATCCACTAAAAGTAATGGGATTTACTTCATAATATTAGAAAACTACAAGTTCATGAGATTCTTGTAAATTGCATGTTATTAACTAGTTTGATACGTTGAATATTGTTTTGGTGAAACAAGAAAAATTGTTGATTTGATTTACAAAAGAAAATGATACGCTTAAAAGCGTGGCCACCTCCAGTTACAGGGGAAACTCTGGCGAAATTTTCCAAAAATCTAACACTTAGAATTATTTTCACTAAAGGTGTTAGAAATACATTTTGACTTGTTTTAAAAGTATAGATTTCGCCGCGACTTTATTTACAAAATATCGGAGGTGGGATTTCACAAAATAAAACTTGGTAAATATATATTTAGTATATATTTTTCATAAAGACACTTGATCTATGTTTATGATTATTTTGTGAAAATACTAGTATTATTTTTAGGATAAAAATAATACTATCAAATGTTAACGAATCCAAAATAATACGAATGCCTCTACGATAAATACATAAGTTACACCGGTAATTATTATTACCACTCGATCATTAAAACGTAACTTACGCATTTTAAGAAAATATGACTTAACGCGTATTTTTGTCAAGGTATTATTTTGGAAAATTATGTAATAGAAAATATAATATTTTTGAGAAGAATATTTATATTTTGGGAGTTAGAAATAAAATGTATTTTAAGTGAGACTTAATAATATATTTCGAAATTATACGAACACACATGTATTAAATCCCCCATCCTTGGGAAGGAAAATGACTACCAAGTATATACAGAATGTAAACACGAAATAGTTGCCTAACTATTTCCCAAAAACTTAAACCTTAAAGCTAAGGCACGGCCGTCCGTCTAATAGAGTTAGTACGTGTAGGTCGTCACACAGCTGCTTGATTTGGAGGCATACTTGGTAGAGACGCACCACTGTGAGTTCATGTCCCCCTTTTCTCTTAACTGTTTTCAGTTTTCTAAAAACTGCGGGGGTGAAATACATGTTACTATGATTACGAGTACTTTATACATGGTATGGTTAGCGTAAGGAGGGTTACTACTTAGATCATGTGAGTGGGTAGGCGGGAACTGGAGACCATTAATCCTCATTGTAGGAACCGAGGGACGTAAGCGGTAGATCTATCTGGGTGTAGCGAGCCCAACCCCTGAGCCCGCATAATGGACCAGGTGGTGACTTTGTACCCATCGCCAAATACGCTAGGTTTGAGTCTTCCTACTTGCACTTCACACATATCATTGGCTTTGCAACCCAATGGTGATCTCTTTTTCCTTATTGCTACATACCAGGAATTTTCATACGAACAGACATTTTTACAAAGGTTTTACTTACTCACTTACACATGAACTCGCTCAACATTATTGTTGATTTTTCAACTTACATGTATTTCAGGGAACTAAAGGATCTGGCACGGTATGGCACGTTTTCCCGCTGCACTAGTTACGAGGTCATCCAAGTTTAAGGGATGTGACTTTTTCCTGGACGAGTCACAGTTCTTAAACTGTGTTTATGTCATGTTAATGTTTGTGTCTGTTGAACACTGTTTATGTTGTTAGGATGTGTTTCCGTTGAGACAATGTTATGGTATTTTACTTTTCAACTTAGTCTAATGGATGATCTTGCACGGTTTTTAAATTCATATAGCTTGTTATGGTTAAGCTATGGTATTAAGAAGTCACACCAAATTAACCACGCTTCCGCAAAGCCAGGGTGTGACAAACTAAGAAGTCCCTAAGACATAACTAAGGATTTTTGGGGATTGTAGGCTGTATCAGACGACTCCTAGGAAACTTTTCAAGGACTGCTCAACCGCTAGCAACCCTAACCCAGTCGATACCTATCGTGTCTTCACCTGACAGTACCAATAGAATTGCGGTTCTTGTGATGCTTCTCGACAAGGTCTCGACTGCGTGTTGGTGCAACAAGACCAAGTTATCGCGTACGCGTCACGTTGATTAAAGGATCATGAGAAGAGACCTTGAACTAGGTGCAGTAGTTGTGCGTTGAAGATTTGGCATCATTACCTATATAAAAAACGCTACACGATCTCTACTGATCACAAGGGTTGCAGCACACCGTCGATCAGAAGGACTTAAACATGAGATAATGAGATGGAATGAGCTACTGAATGATTGCGACTGTGAGATTAAGTATCACCTGGACAAGGCAAGCGTTGTAGCAGACGCCTCGAGCCGCAAATATCGCACAAAGCCTCTAAGGGTGCAAGCCTTAGAGATGATCATACAGACAAATATCATCACCTGGATTTGTGAAGCTGAGCAAGAGGCGCTCAAACCAGCGAACCTTCAAGCTGAAGCGTTATATGCAATGGAAGTGCATTATTGCCTAAGGAAGATGGAACCTTACACTTCCTGGAATGACTTTGGGTTCCGTTTCGCGACAATTTATGAAGGATCATGAGAAGAGACCTTGAACTAGGTGCAGTAGTTGTGCGTTGAAGATTTGGCATTATTACCTATATAAAAAACGCTACACGATCTCTACTGATCACAAGGGTTGCAGCACACCATCGATCAGAAGGACTTAAACATGAGATAATGAGATGGAATGAGCTACTGAATGATTGCGACTGTGAGATTAAGTATCACCTGGACAAGGCAAGCGTTGTAGTAGACGCCTCGAGCCGCAAATATCGCACAAAGCCTCTAAGGGTGCAAGCCTTAGAGATGATCATACAGACAAATATCATCACCTGGATTCGTGAAGCTGAGCAAGAGGCGCTCAAACCAGCGAACCTTCAAGCTGAAGCGTTATATCCAATGGAAGCGCATTATTGCCTAAGGAAGACGGAACCTTACACTTCCTGGAATGACTTTGGGTTCCATTTCGCGACAATTTATGAACGTTTATTTTGGGGCAAGGCTCATAGGTCAAGGTACTCGATCCATCCTGGATTCGACAAGATATACCAAGACTTGAAGGATTAGTATGAGTGGCCAAAGATGGAAGCTGACATAGCTACATATGCGGGTAACTGTCTTACCTGTGCTGAGGTTAAGACATAATACAAGAAGCCATCAGGGCTGCTGCAACAGCCTAAGATTCCCATATGGAAGTGGGAACGAATCTCAACGAAATTCATTACAAGCTACCAAGAACCCAAAGAGGTCACGATATGATTTAGGTGATTATTGATCAACTCACCAGGTCTGCACATATCCTACCTATCAGTAAGGAAGACGGCACAAGGAAATTAACAGATATTTATCTTAGAGAGGTTGTGGCACGTTATAGAGCGCCTGTTTCTATCTTGTCTAACCAAGATGGTCGTTTTGTGCCAATGATATGGCAGACGTTTCAGAAGGCGTATGGGTCACAGTTGAACCTTAGTACTGCCTCCCACCCTCAGACGGATGGTCCAAGTGATAGGACGATACAGACTTTGGTAGACCTGCTATGTGCTTGTGTGATGAACTTTGATGAAAAGATGGATTACTCACTTGCCCTTAGTGGAGTTTTCCTACAATAATATTTATCACACCGCCGTTTAGGCCGCCAAGTGTGAAAGCTTTATATGAACATAAGTATCGGTCCGCCCTTTGTGTTGGGCGGAGACAGGAGATTAACGATTTATTGGCGCCAAGTTGATTCAGGAAATTATAGGCAAGATTGTTCAGATACGTGGACGTATCAAGTTAACACATGGTATACAGAAAGGCTGCGCCGATAAGCGGTGGAAACTGTTGGAATTTGAGATAGGAGGTATGGTTTTAATGAGAGTCTCGCCTTGGGAAGGCATGGTATGATTTGGAAAGCGTGGGAGGTTGGACCCACGATATATTAGACCTTTCGGGATCCTAGAAAGGATCGGGACCATTGCTCACAAGCTGAAACATCCAGGAGAACTTAGTAGTGATCACGACAAGTTTCACTTGTATAGTCTTTAGAAGAGCCTGACTCTTGGAATAGTCGTTATTCCCGCAAAGAAGATTCACGTCAACGACAAACTCCGATTTATTTAAGGTTGCAGACTGGAAATCCACAAACACGGAGAAGTCGTAATTGAATTGTTAGAGTTCGTTGGAATTCATATCATGGCCCAGAGTTTACTTGGGAACATGAAGACCAAAATAAGCCTAAGTGACCACATTTGATTCACAACTCCCCTTCGACCGATGGCATAGCTTGAATTTCGGGACGAAATTCCTTTAACGGGGGGAGAATGTGACAACTGGCACTTTTCCATGCATTCCGTACAATAATTAAACAGTAATCTGTGCTCTAATAACTGTGCATGATTTAGTTTACAAGACGAATAAAATTATGATTACTGTTATATACATACAATGGCATTTCATGTTGCAAGACTTTTATCACTACTACATGCAACACAATATAGTTCTATTAATGCACAGAGCAGAGTTGGCACGGTTATCAAACAAACTAGAAGTACTGACGGGAGTTCAGTACTTAGACGGACATGATGTTAAGACACAAAATAAGCCGCAGGACCAAGTGTTACACTAGTATAGTGTGTAGGAAAGCAGAGATTACAAAACTGCCTTCCTAGTGATGACATAGGTACTGGAAAGTGCCAGAAACACAATAAAACTGTAGAATTCTACAGAAAATAAACAAATTCAGCAAAAATTCAGCTTTTAACATCTAAATATAATGCAGAAATGTAATTTAATGGTCTAGAATACTTTCCTAAGTGTCGGGAATCGAAACTGTCATAAAAGACTACATAAAGCACACTAAACTGCGCAATTTAGCACTTTAACGAACCGGTAACCAACCGAACAACCGGACACTAACCGAAACACCAAAACTTAACTAGGGACATTGTTTTAATGTTACAAAGCTAGTTATGATCACTAAACATCATAATACATCCTAAGAAACCTAAACACACTTAAACCCCTAAACTAACAATTACATCCTAACTAAACTTGTAACTAACCTTTGAAATGGAACTAGACACCCCCCCTATAACCGGTTACAAGTGGGTCCCACACACAAGATTTTCTTTCAATATTTTATAAGATATGTTTAGAAGATTAGAGACATTTTAACCCTTGTACAAAGTAATGTTGGGAAATCATTTTATAAAAACCACTAGTTTTTCATCACTTATCAACATCATCATTCAAAACACAAAACAACCTCCTTCCATCCTCTCAAACTTACGGCCCCTCTCATACACACATACACATTCATTTCAAGTCCATTTTCAAGCAATCTAAACACTCTCTAAGGAGTAACAAGCATACATAAGAAGGTTGCAAGCAAGGAGAAGTGAAGGACCTTCTTGGAGAGCTATTAACCACATATTTTCTTCGTCATCTTGCTTCTTGTTCTTCCCTAGTCTTGAGCTAGTAGTAAGATCATCTACACCTTATTTTCCATCTTGTTTTGGTGGTTAAAGAATGATACAACTAACTAATCTTGAAGAACACTGTGAATCATGAAACTTAAACATAAGCTTAAAAATCATAAGAAATCATGTTGGTATGTGTTATTATGCTTGATGATTGTTGATTGTTGGTGTATATGATGTTAAACATCACATGATCTTGCTAGATAGTGATTAAAGACATAATCTAGCAAGATGAGAGGATGATTATGTTATGATTATCCTTATGTAAAGCACGAACTTGAAAGATTTAATGTTTTCTTGAAGTGTGATGATCAAAGTATGATGTAAATCTTATAAACATATGAATACAAGAGATATTTTTCAAGAAACCAAGTTAAAAATACAAGATTTACATAAGCTTGGTTCTTAAAGAAATTAACCACATTTTTAGTGGTTAATCAAGTGTAGAATCATGTGTTTAACAAGAAAAACTCAAGAAGAAATATTTTTAGAAAAATATTTATAAGTTGTAAACATCCAAATTCTTCAAGAATTATGTTTTTAAATAAATAACCACACTTTAAAGGGTAACTAGGCTTACTAAACACACTAGTACGTTACTACAAATTTTTGTAAATTTTCAAGTTCATGAAGTAGTAATTTATGCTTGATTTTGGCAAATTGGTAAGTGTTGATTGGTTTATTGTTGATTATGGTGATTTTTAAAAGAAAATGATATGCTTTGAAAGCATGGAAACCTCCATTTTTAAGGGGAAACTATGGCAAAAATTTTCTAAAAATATAACACTTAGAAAAATTATTTTTTTACAAATAATTACAAGTATATTTTAAACCATGAAATTTTATATAAAATTTTCCATAATTTTTGTTACAAGATTATAAATATTGGAGGTTGGTTTTTGTAAATGAAATTGACTAAATTTGTATTTAGGAAATATATCTTTAGATGTCACCATGTGTGTGATTATTTGTATATGATGTGTATTTGTTATATTATTTTAGGGCTTGAAATAATACAACTCACCAAAATACCAAGGAATTACAATCCAAAATATTACCAAAATTCCAAGAGAATGAATATACAAAATATATCCAAATATCGGAAGAAACCGAACAAGAAATATAACTCACAAAAATATTCTGGAAATAAATTCATAAGTATATTTTGATAATTAGTATTTTGGACACCAGGAAAACAAAAATATGATTTTTTTACAATAATTACAAAATATATCATATTTTTTGACAAGGAGAAAATATATTATTTTTGGTAAGTAAAAATATATATTTTCTTAGAATTATTAGAAGATATATTATTTCTGTGAGAAAATATATATTTTTTTAAATAAACTTTGAACATATTATTTTTGGGTGAAAAATAGATTTATATATATTTTCTAAGTTTGACTTGAAAATATATTATTTTTGAGACTTATATGAAAAGTATAAATATTTTTGCCAAGGAAAAATTATAAATAATTTTTCTATGTAATATTTATTAAAATTTATATTTTGGGAATATATATTGATGTATTGTTAATAGAAATATTATTCCGGAAAAGTTATTACAAAAATTAAGTATGAGATACTTAATAAACACAATAAAAATACGTATCCTCGTACGTATAATTACACACCGGAATACGCCATCGATACTTGACAAAAATATAGAAGGATAAGAATACGAATACAAATACACCCATCCTTGGAAAGTTATACAAGTACAAATACATAAACTTGACAAGTTAAAATGTATTATTTTAACTAATATTCCAAATTCATAAATATAACTTAAGTTAAAATATCTATTATTTTAACAAATAAATATATACTTTAGAATATTATAATATACATCAATGATGTAACCCAGAATACACCAAGATTTCCAAAACAAGTCATGATGAACAACTAAGACAAAGAGTCGTTACACGACCGAAGCGTCTAATAAAACACGACACATGTGTAGGTAGTTGTACGACTCATAGGAGGACCTTGAGCATACGAGATAGCAGGACACAACCTTGTGAGTTCATGTCCCCCCTTTTCTCTTAACTGTTTTCGGATTTATGACTCTCGGGGGTGGAATACATGTTGCATAGGTTTAAATGGTATGAATTGGTTATGAAATGAATTATAGATCATGTGAGCATAGATTGAAATTGAAATGCCATTAACTCTTATTTATGGACAAAGGTTAGATCTAACGGGTACGGCCGAGCCCCACTCATGGTCCTTATGTGACCTCTTGAGTGCTTTGGTGTCCCAGTCGAGGTGATTCGACAACGGTCAAGGGTGATTTGACACAGTCAAGGTGATTTGATATGGTCAAGGGAATTTGACACAGTCAAGGTGAATTTGACACAGTCGAGGGGAATTCGACACAGTCGAGGGGATTCAACGAGGGTATAAGTCTACTCATATTGAGTGCTCCCTATGTCTCACATACATTAATGTCCTTGCAAAACATTAATTTGATCTGTTCATAGATGCTTTTCATACCTGTTTTCAAAGGAGTCTCTCAAATGTTTTCAAGCTTACCAGTACTCATACAAAATGCATGAACTCGCTCAACTTTTGTTGATGTTTTTCAAAATTACATGTATTTCAAGTGACAAGTTGGATCTTGGGCGCGGGTGTTGTTTCTAGAAGTAAATTCCAAGTTAGATGTCATCCACTTTTGTTGGTTTGTAACTTAGTCAAAGGTTGTGTTGTTTAAAACATAAATGACTGGTGTTTGTAATATTTTAAACTTAATGAATGGATGAACATCGTTTTGAGTCATATAGTTGTTTATTATGATTGAATGCAATGTTATTGAACAAGTCACACATCATACGCTTCCGCAAAAGTCAGGGTGTGACATTTTGAGGTTCGAAACGTGTTGGGATTGAACCCTACAAAGGAACAGTTGATAAAGCCAAAACTGGTTCATATCAGTGGATTCACAATAAACAGTTGTTTGTAACAGATCTTTCCCCTTGAAAGTGGCCCTAACATCTGATGACCTCAGAGTACTGCTGTTCACAACTACTGTTGATATAAAAAGATTGTTAAAGATAAAGCACTGATGATCAATCTACTGATGTGACTCAAGTACTGCTGAAGACCAAAAGCACTGCTGGAGCTATAACAGTGGAATGAAGAATCAGTAGTTTACTTTATGCTTTGTATTATACTTGTAATCAGTTGTTTAGTTATCAGTGGTTGTAATAGTCAGTGGTTGTAGGTTGTTAGGAGGTTAAATGTCACTTTCATGGTGACGTCAGCCAAAGATGCTCAGTGGTTGTTCTGTAATATAAATAGAACAGTACCCTGTACTGTTCTATTAGCTCTCTTCATCACCAAGTCATTCTGTACGAACATTCAAGTGAGCTCAGGCTGAGGGGGAGATTTGTGCATGCATGAATTGTAGTTGAGTATTATAACAAATACAATCATTCGATTTCATGTCAAACATGCTTGCATAAACTTATTCTCTCATTGATTGTGTGTTGAAAGTTTATTCCATTTAATTCCGCTGCAATATATCTCTGTTTCATCTTCATTCTTATTAAATAAACACAATCAAAAGAAACTCAGATCCTAACAATTGGTATCAGAGCGAGGACAGTCAAATTTGATTTAACAATCATTTTGACGTAAAAGTTCAGCTCAATTTCGTTGATACTTTAGATTGTTCGTTTTTAGTTGTAAAACAGAGTAAGGTATAATCACGTACAAAGTTGATTATTCAGTGCCTTAAAAAGAACCAGAATGGCGTCACAATCACAAGATAACACTAATAATGTTGGTTCACTCTTCAAACCACCTATGTTGGTCAGATTTGAATACAACATCTGGGAGCGAAGGATGAGTCACGTCCTAGCTCAACAAAATACCGAATGTTGGAAGTCGGTTGTCTTTGGACCACATGTTCCAATGGTGCCGAGTGCTGAGGATCTAAAAGTCATGGTTCCTAAGAAAATTGAGAACTATACTGACCAGGATTTTCAGAAAATTGAACTGGATGCCAAGGCATTTAGCATCGTTGCATCTGCACTACCAAATGAAATTTATGCTGGGTTGTTACACTGTAACAGTGCCAAGGAATTGTGGGATGCACTTAAGGAACAGTTTGGGGGGACTGAAGAAGTAATTGAAAATAACAGGGAAGTTTTGAATCAACATTAGGAAACCTTTTGTCACATTAAGGGTGAATCATTAACACAACAGTTTGAATGTTTTAGCTGTCTCATAAGTGAACTGAAACTTGTTAAAGCTGAATTTGCTAAATCAATTCTAAACAACAGGTTTTTAAGGTCACTTCCTGAAAAATGGGACACAATTGCTTTTGTAACCAGAAACTCAGTTGGGTTCAAAGAGTTAACACTGACTCAACTTGATGGTAGACTCCTTATATATGAAAGGGAGTTGAACCAGAAAAAGAAGTTAGAAGAGTCAGGGAAGGTTGCTGATGACTATACATTTGGTAGCACAACACTTCTGGGTCAAGAAGAATCTGGTAGTAGTAAGGATCAGAGTTATGATCATTACATTGACATAACTGCTGGTGGAGCTTTTAATAACTCTGATTGTTACTCAAACAACTATGCTTTCATAGCTAGTAGTGAAAACTGGATTTCTGATAATCTCTCTTTTGAACTCAATGATCTTCAGCATTTTGATCCAACTGATTTAGAGGAAATGGACATATTACACCAACTTGCACTGCTGAGTGCTAGAACCAGCAAGTTTTACAAAAGGACAGGGAGAAAATTTCCAGGGTTACATGGGAATCTGAAAGTAGGGTTGGATAAATCAAAGATAAAATGTTACAAGTGTAATAGGTTAGGTCATTTTGTTAGAGAGTGCAGGATTCAAACTAGTGGACCAATCATCACACATCCTAGCCCTAGCCCTAGGCCACAAAATAACCAAACCACTGTGCATTATTCCCAATATGCCCATGTTGCTCATGTAAACACTACTCGCTATGCAAACCCTGCAACCCCTATTCCTGTTCACTATGTCCAAACCACTGTTCCTCAGATACTGTATGTCCAGGCCCCAGCTCCTCAGGATCAGGTGCAACAAGTTGCACCTTAACAAGCTACACCAGCATTTGTTCAACAAGATCAGCAAAGCTTTTTCACCCAAGGATTTGTTGACTGGAGTAGCTTACCTGATCAGCTAGGTGATGAAAATTTTGCACTCTATGCTAAAAATGATGCTTCTAGTGATGATTTCTGTTTTGTAGCATTAGAGTCTATACCAAAAGGCATAGAAACTGAAAAAGGACAGTCAAATGAAGAAACAGTGGATACAGTTGCTGAAGCAGTGGTTACTGCTGTTGTTGGTGATCTACTGTTGGGATAAAATTCTGAACCCCTGTTGGAACCACTGTCTGACCCCTGGTCTGCTGAAGAAGAAGAGAAGAAGCAAGATGAAAAAGAAGAGAAGAAGCCAGAAGAAAGTGTGAATGTCTATGATTGTGCCATGATGGCTGCAACTAAGGTATCACCCCAGGTTCTTAAAAACCTTTGGTCTGACAAATGCATCATAGCATTTGCAAACACCAAGGAGGTGAATGAAAACCTTAGAGATAGATTGTTAAATGATGAAGTACAATTTGAAAAATCTTTAAAAGAATTGAAAAACAAATTGTCAGAAAAAGAAAATGAGATTTGCAGCCTCAAACATGAGCATAGCATAACCAAGGACCAACTTAAGACAATGATAGAAAAATATCAGGCCTGTAAAAAGGAGTTGGAATCCACCCAAATCACATGTGAAAAATGGGTGGAATCCTGCAAAGGTTATGAAGTTATGCTTGAAAAACAGATCAAAAGCAATGTAAAATTTGGTGTAGGGTTCAGAAAACATGACCAAGTTGAAAACACTGCTGCAAATGAATCTATTCAAACCACTGTTGAAATCATACCCACCAACAAGGATGGCCAAGAAGTTAAAATAACTGACAAAAGTGGCAACAAAATCACTATGGAAAGATCAGTGGGGTCCTCAACTTTTGAGGAGATTGAGAAATACCAATTCAAACCCACTTGGCCTGATGAGTGTGACATCCTTGAAAATTTTAAACCTATGGATTTCACCACTATGGATGGTGTTAAAGCTCCAAAGGCCAAGGTCATTCCTCTTAAGGACATCCCAACAGTGGTTCAAAACTCTGTTGCAAAGGAGTCTGAAAAGAAGAAAAGAAAAGAAAAGATTAAAATCTTGTTTTGTGATTTCTCTAAAAAGAAAAATCATTTGACCAAAGATTATTTTCACTTAAAAGCTTATGACATTAACAAAACAAGTATCATTGTGCCTTCAAAGAGCTGCACCATCTGTGATAAATCAAATCATCTCACTCAGGAGTGTGTGTATCTTAAAACCTATGATGTAAAAGGGAATGGGTACACTTCAAAAATAACCATGAGTTCATCAAGTTTATAAGTCAAGAAACAACCATCCTTTGCACCTGTCCAAACAGCTGTTACAAAACAGCTGAACCAAACCTTTGTTAAAAGAGAAGTTCAAGTGACAAATGCACCCCCGACTAACCAATACTAAAGAGGTAAAGGTCAACCTCCATACCAAAGGGTCCTACATGTTTATGAGGTTTATAAAAAGCCTACTAAACCAAAAGTGAACAGGCATCCCTTTGGTTACCAACAGCTGATAGGAAATGGTCCCAAGCAGTGGTTAGAGAGAAATGTTCCAAAAACTGACCAAACCCCTGAACTAACCACTGTCCATCTTCCTGAACTTAGCATAGACATTGTTGAGACCCCATCCAAAGCCTTATTGGCTTTGGAGACCCTCCTGAACTAATTATTTACTTGATGTGCAGGGAGCTTCTGCATGCTTAGATAGTCTTTGGTATGTAGATAGTGGAGGCTCCAGGCACATGACTGGATGTAGAGCCCTACTCAAAGAATTCAAAACTCATGGAGGGGGTGATATATCTTTTGGTAATAATAGTAAAGGGAAGGTGATGGGCTCTGGTACGGTACAGTCTCGAAATGTTAAGTTTGAAAATGTCAATCTGATAGACAGTCTAAAATTCAACCTCCTTAGTGTCTCTCAAATGAGTGACAAAGGTTATGGTTCATTCTTTACTAAGGAGTGTTGTAGGATTGTTGGACCAGAAATGGTTAAAGAGATTGAAGAAATAATAAAAAATGGAAAAACCCAACTTGTTGCTCAAAGGAGTGGCAATGTTTATGTAGTTGATTTGTCAAAAGAGAGCCCCAAGACTGATGCCTGTCTGTTCTCAGCTGCCTCTAACAAAGAGACAGAACTATGCCACAGAAGATTGGGGTACATAAATCTCAAGACAATCACTGCTTTGTCAAAACAGGGCCTTGTAAGAGGTCTTCCTCAAAAAGTGTTCAACTGTCCTGAGCATTGTGTTTCCTGCTTAAAAGGAAAACAACATAAAAGCTCATTTAAGTCCATTGAACAGTCCAAAACAACCAAGTGCTTGCAAATGCTTCACATGGATCTATTTGGCCCAGTAAAAGTCATGAGTCTTAAAAAGAAAAGATATTGTTTGATAATTGTAGATCACTTTTCTAGGTTTACATGGACTTATTTCTTACATTCCAAAGATGAGACTGCAGGCATTCTGTAAGACTTTGTCAAACAGGTTGAAAAGCAGTTTGACTTACTAGTAAAAATCTTTAGGAGTGACAATGGCACAGAATTCAGAAATAGGGATTTGGATGAGTTTTTTGTGTCAAAAGGAATTGTGAGGCAGTACAGCATTCCAAGGACACCAGAACAAAATGGGGTTGTTGAGAGAAAAAACAGAACATTGATTGAGGCTGCCAGGACCATGCTTGCTTATTCAGGTTTGCCATTAACTTTCTGGGCAGAGGCTGTAAACACTGCCTGCTATGTCCAGAACAGAGTTTTAATAAACCCTAGGCATCAAAAGACTTCCTATGAAATTCTGTATAAAATCAAACCACTGATCTCATACTTCAAAGTTTTTGGTTGCCCATGCTTCATTTTAAACTTAAAAGATTCCATTTCAAAGTTTGCAGCCAAAATTGATTGTGGTTATCATTTGGGATACTCAACCACTACTAAGGCCTATAAAGTGTTTAACACTAGGACTAAGACAATGGAAGAGACTTTGAATGTGAAGTTCAATGAACTTTCTTCAATGAAAATCCCTGCAAATCCTGCTGAATTATTTTATCTTGATAAATTTACTTTTGAAAATGTTTCTGTCAAGACTAACAGTGTAGGTCCATCTCAAAATCCTCCATCAGACAATGGATATGAAATCATCATTCCACAACAGAAGTTTACAACCATTGCTAGAGCAGCAGATGTTCAAAACAGCTGTCAAAGCTCAACCACTGCTACCTCAACAGTTGTTGACCAAAGTAACCCTTTAACCCCTGCTTCCACATCCTCAAACACTGTTGATAAAAATCCTCAAACAGTGGATCAAAATCAACATGTTTCCACACCACTTCCTCCTATTCCTTCACCTCCATTTCAAGACCCTGTTGGATCATCAAAGTCACCAACAATGGTCAGCTCAGATGATTCACATCTGTAGCCCTCACCCTTAAATGCCATTGTTCCATACAAAGGAGATTTAATCTTCTTAAAGTCTCATCCACCTGACCAAATCATTGGCAACATCAGTGAAGGGGTGCTCACCAGAAGTCAATCCCAAAACATCTGTCTTTTTGCTGGTACTTTATCAACCTGTCAAGTACCAAGAGGCACTAAAAGACAACAGTTGGGTGGAAGTCATGCAAGAGGAGCTCTAATAGTTTAAGAGACAACAAGTATGGGAGTTTGTACCACTGCCAGAGGGTGTGAGTCCTATTAGCACAAAGTGGGTCTTCAAAAATAAAACTGATGAAAGGGGCATTGTTGTCAAGAATAAAGTAAGGCTAGTGGTTCAAGGGTTCAGACAGGAAGAGGGCATTGACTATGATGAAAATTTTTCCCCTGTAGCAAGATTGGAAGCTATCAGATTATTTCTGGCCTTTGCTGTCAACCACAACATAAAGGTTTTTCAAATGGATATTAAATGTGCATTCCTCTATGGTAAGATTCAAGAAGAGGTATATGTTTGTCAACCTCCTGGTTTTGAGGATCCATTTAATCCAAATCATGTCTACAAGCTAAATAAAGCTTTGTATGGCCTGAAACAAGCACCTAGAGCCTGGTATGAATCTCTTTCCACCTTTCTTCTCTCTATTGGTTTCACAAGAGGAAAAATTGACAAAAAACTGTTTTTAAAATGGAGAGGGAAAGACTTGATGATTGTCCAGATTTATGTGGATGACATCATTTTTGGAAGTACGTGTTCCAAAATGTGTGAAGAGCTCGGAAAACTCATGACAACTGAGTTTGAGATGAGTGCAATGGGTGAACTACAGTGCTTTCTTGGTCTCCAAGTAAAACAACTGCAAAATGGTACTTTCATTCATCAAGGCAAATATGCCAAAGAACTTTTAAACAAATTTGAGATGAATGATTGCAAACCATGTAGTACACCCATAGCAACCACAAAGATAGTCATGTCTAATAAAAAGGATGATTTGGTTGATCAAACTCTTTATAGAAGCATGATTGGGTCTTTATTGTACCTAACTACATCTAGGCCAGACATCATGTTTGCAACATGTGTTTGTGCAAGATCCCAATCAGCCCCTAGAAAGTCAAATCTTATTGCTGTAAAAAGGATATTCAGATACTTAAAAGGTGCTCCCACACTTGGTATCCGGTATCCAGCTGATGGAAATATCAAGCTTTCAGGTTTCTCAGACAGTGACTTTGCTGGATGCAATACAACAAGGAAGTCCACTTCAGGAGGGTGCCAATTCCTAGGCAGTTGCTTAGTGTCTTGGCAAAGCAAAAAGCAAGCAGCTGTTTCAACATCCACTGCTGAGGCAGAGTATATAGCTGCTGCAAGCTGTACAGCCCAACTGTTATGGCTTCAAAATCAACTCTGGATTTTGGTATCACTGCCTTAAAGACACCTCTCATGTTGGACAGTCAGGCAGCAGAAAATATCATCACAAATCCAGTTTCACACTCAACCACCAAGCACATTGACATCAGACATCATTTTGTGAGGGATTGCTATGAAAAATGTTTGATTTCTCTGCACCATGTTCCAACTAAAGATCAACTGGCAGATGTGCTAACAAAGGATTTAGACACATCCACCTTTGAAAGTTTGATCTCTAGGATTGGCATGTTGAACATGGAATAACATGCAAAATCCTGTTTTTCTATGAATAAAAGAATTAAAATGTTTTCAGAAAATCAAAAAATCATCCTTAAAAATAGCTAAAAATGAAAATTTTCATTAATCCTTAAAAGTCTACCACAACTACTGTTTTGGTTCAAACATTTGATCTGTTGATATTATCCACTGCTGAAAGTCAACCTCTGTTCCATCATTTCCTTGTTAATCACTGCTGATCAAACATCAGTGTTTTAACCCAGTAATGGCTATCCACTAATAGTTAAAAGTCAGCCACTGATTTCATTCTTCACCACTGTAAACCACTAATATTGATCATCAGTGGTTTCCTAAACAACTGTCATCCATTCTTCATCAGAGGTTGGCACGTGGACAGTACTTAGCCGTCAGATCTTTGTAACCGCTACCACGCCAGCACTCACTTATTCACCTTATAAAACCCTGATTAAAACCCCAAACAGGGCTTTCACTGTCGAATCGAATTCAAAATTCCTTTCAAAAGCAGTTACCATCAACTTCCTTCAAATTACTCACCTTCTTCCTTCTCTCGCAACTACCTGCAAATCACCATGACTCTCAATCTCAAAAATCCTCATAATTATCTGTGTACTCTTGAGAAAACAGATCAAAACTCAGAGTTTCACTCCATCGTTGACGCCCTTTCTTCTTCACAGTACAAAACTTTGTTGACTTGCAACGCACCAATTTATCAAGAAACCCTACGTGAATTCTAAAAAAATGCAAATGTTCAAGTGTAGGACAAAAAGCCCTGGGCTATTACATCCGAAGTAGGCAAAATTCTTGTTTCCATCACACCACAAACAATCTCTGAGGTTTTTGAGATGAGTGACCACACAGGTAGTACTTCTTTCCCTAAACATGAGTATCAGACTGATCTAACCGAAAGGGGGTATGAGGGACAAATGGATAAAGCAACTTTGCAAAAAGGGAATTTCCCACCTCCCATGAAATTTTTATTTCATACCCTACTCATGTGTGTTTCAAATAAAACCACATCTTTCAATGAAACCCCATTAGACATTCAATATCTGGGATATGCTATCATGGCAAAAGCTAATTTTAATTACTCTCGAAAAATTTTCAATGACATGGTTAAAAATGTTAACAATATAAAAGCCAAAAAGAAAGCATTTTTGTTATTTCCTAGATTTTTGAGCTATTATTTACAAAAGAGAATACCTGCGGATATCGCACAAGTGCTCATCCAAGGTGCTCCATGTTAAATAAACAGTCTGTCCTGTGAAACCTTCCCAAGGATGTCAGAGTCAAAAGATTTGAAAACACAAACAGAGAAACCTGAGCAGAATTTAGCTGAAACAACATCTGCTCCTCAGGCTCCTACTGTTGAGCCCACTGCTCCTGGTGATCACAGCAGCACAACCCCTGCTGTGAAACCCACACCAAAAATCACCAAACAGCCCAAAAATAAAACTACCAAAAAGCCCCCCAAATCCTCCAAAAAGGATCTTCTGGAAGATGAGATCCTAGAAGTAAATCCTGTGACAACACAAAAGCCACCAATACCCACTGCTGCTACTTCCTCACAGCAGATGGAAGAAAGATCTCAACCTGAGCCTAAAACTCCTCATGCATCCTCTCAAAAGGATCAGGTTGTATCCACAGGGACACCATATTATGAAGCTCTGGATTCACTTGAATCCATCTTCCACAGCCTTACTCCCGGGGCAAATTCTCTTTCAACCCCCATCCTCACTGCACAACTTCCACCATCAATTATACCTATGTTGGATGCACTTGATATGGTTCAGACACAAATCAGTTCTTCTCAACCACCTATCACTGAGAATATACAGCAACAAGTGACTGAGTTTGGTTCCTCTATCTTTGCTAACCCACCAACAGTTGAGGAGGCTACACTGCAGGAGTTACAACTAATTCCTGTCAGTAGTTCAAGTGGAGCAGCAACTACAGGTGTTGAATCCACTGATTTACATCTGGCCAGTTGTTTCATCACTGAGACTCCCTTGAAGGCAATTTCCTCTTTGGGAACCAAGGTGACCACTAGTGTGTTTCCAATTCCCACTGGTGTGTTTACTATGGTAACCTCTGCTGAGGAAAGAAGTCCCCAGTACCAAGAAAAAGGGGCATCAGTGGATGATTTTTGGGAAACTTTCCCTAAGTCAACTACTGATACAACCACTGCTAGTGGGAAATCAGATGATCCCATTCATTTGGGTGATGGTTTAAAATACAAAGAATTGACGGAGAGGGTTGATAAAATTGAAACATATGTTGAAGATATCAAAAATATGTTGCAACAGTTGTTACAATCTCAAAAGGCTACATCCACTGCTGCAACATCTGCTCCATCCCCCACTGAGCTATGACACATGTTTCAACCTATGCTTCACAAATAGAGACGAGATGCTGATAAAAAACATGAGGTTCAGCTTCAAATGTTTAGAAATGTGATGGAAGCAAGGTACAAAGATACACAGGGCCCATTTGCTTCAAACCACTGGCACTTCTCCTCCTACCATCATTTATGTTGAAAACCCCGATGATGCCAAAAATGGGGAGAAAGGTAACAAGGGAAAAGAAGGTCTATATCTGCCACCAGATCCAATGTCTAAACTTGTGGCAGAAATTCCAACGCCAGATGGATCAAAGAAGGTTGATATGACTCTAAATGCTTTTGCTGAAGAAAAAGCAAAGTTAAAAGAGAAAATGGAAACAAAGGGAGATAAAAGATTTGAAGAGGAAAAGAAAGTTTTTATGGCTAAGGAGGCACAGGGTACTTCAAACAGAAGAAAGACTACCAGAAAAGTTAGCCAAGCCAAAACCACACCTCCCAAAACCACTAAACCACCTCCTAAAATCCCTAAAAGTTCCTCACATCAAACCTCCAAACCAACAGATGTTAAGACACCTGTTGTATCAACATTTGTTGGTACTTCAGTGGTTTCAACAGACGTTATCCCAACCACTGTCCTCACCACTTCATCAACCAACACTCAATCCACTACCATAGCAAAAACAACATCTCCATCACAAAAGCCACCTGCCAAAGAGCAGAAGACAACAGTTGATACATCAACAGTTGTAGTGACAACAGTGGTTGAAATACCAGTTGTTTTAACAGTTGTTAGTCAGTCACCCATCACTTCAAACATCACCACTTATCCCACAAATACACCACCAACCTCTCTAAAGCACAAAAGGAGAAGGGTGACAAACATTGTACTGGAAGATGACACTTCTCCACATCCAACATCTTCACAACCTCTGATCTTAGCCACTATTCCAAACCCTGTTCCAATCTCTTCAGTTCAAGCCCTTGATCCAAACACTACCCTAGTCCCTTTGGGAGTACAATATCCTTTAGATCTTCCAGCAGTCAAGGAGGAGATCAAATCCTTCTACTCTGAAGATGATCCTGAAAAGAGGAAACTCCAATCTCTTCAAGGTTATCCTTTGCCAAGAAACATAGAAGAGTATCTTAAATTAAAGGCCAAACAAGCAGAGGATATATCACAAAGAGACACAAAGGGAAATTCTGACAAAGACATTCAGAGGAATTTGCAATATCTGCTCACCAAAGTCAGAACTTTAGAGCAGTTCTCAAAAGACCTTTGTCAGAAATTATCAGAAAAGGATGATGAAAGTTTGAGACAAGACTGTATTGAATACATCATGGCATACAAGAAATATAGGGCAGAAAAGTATCAGTACAAGGAATGGACCATTAGTGAACTTAAAGAGGAGATAGCAAGAATTCAAAAGATGCTTGAAGATAAAGTAAAGCAAACTCCTCCAGTCTGGTCCAATTACAAAAAGAATGTACTAGAAATGGCTTTGATGCTGAAAAGAATGAAAGAAGAGCTTATAGCTGCAGACTATGGGTTAAGGAATCAGGTTACAAGATAGTCAGAGGTGAAAGTGTTAGATACCTATAAAAGGTTGGAAGAATTAAGGACGAAAGATCCCACTGCTCCCAAAAAGCCTGATTATCAAGAAGCAGTGGTTCCAGTCAAACAGGCCTTGGCAATTAGAAGATCCGCTGCTCCACCTGCTGCTATCCTTTATCAAAGAAGGAAGCAAAAGCAGATGGATGCAGAAGCAAAAGAAGACAAAGCTCAAGAGGAATACATTTTGAAGATGGTTCTTCAGATAATGTTGGCAGAAAATCCAGACTTAGCAAAATCTCAAGACCCTGCCAAAGTTATCATAACTAGGCCTACTTCTCCAAACTCATCTAAAATAAAAACTCTCCCAAGAAACCCACTGGACTCAAAGATACTAAAGTGGAAGTCTGATCAAAAGACCCAGTGGTGAGGTGAAGCATATATCAAGGGAAAATGCACTTGGCCTGAGTGTAGAAGATTTATAAGATCTCCTTGAACTTCCACTGTGTAGGGATGAAGAAGATGAGGATTCCATGAACTTTGAATTACAATTCAAAGGGCAAGTTAGGGAATTCTTGATGAGGCAATAAAAATCCAGAATAATGAAGTGTTTTGGCATCATCTGTTCCAGGGGGAGATTGTTGGGATTGAACCCTACAAAGGAACAATTGATAAAGCCAAAACTGGTTTAGATCAGTGGATTCACAATAAGCAGTTGTTTGTAACAGATCTTTCCCCTTGAAAGTGACCCTAACATCTGATGACCTCAGAGTACTGCTCTTCACAACTGCTGCTGATATAAAAAGACTGTTGAAGATAAAGCACTGATGATCAATCTACTGATGTGACTCAAGTACTGCTGAAGACCAAAAGCACTGCTGGAGCTATAACAGTGGAATGAAGAATCAGTAGTTTACTTTATGCTTTGTATTATACTTGTAATCAGTTGTTTAGTTATTAGTGGTTGTAGGTTGTTAAGAGGTTAGATGTCACTTTCATGGTGACGTCAGCCAAAGATGCTCAGTGGTTGTTCTGTACTATAAATAGAACAGTACCCTGTACTATTCTATTAGCTCTCTTCATCACCAAGTCATTCTGTATGAACATTCAAGTGAGCTCAGGCTGAGGGGGAGATTTGTGCATGCATGAATTGTAATTGAGTATTGTAATAAATACAATCATTCGATTTCATGTCAAACATGTTTGCTTAAACTTATTCTCTCATTGATTGTGTGTTGAAAGTTTGTTCCATTTAATTCTGCTGCAATATATCTCTGTTTCATCTTCATTCTTATTAAACAAACACAATCAAAAGAAAATCAGATCCTAACAAAACGTGGAAAGCCGGGTGGACGTTGCTAAGTTCCTCCGGTAGTTCGAGTATGTAGGCCACTTTGCCAATCCTTTCCAGGATTTTAAAGGGTCTAACATATCGAGGCCCGATCTTTCCTTTCTTGTCGAATCTGATCACCCCCTTCCAAGGTGCAACCTTTAGGAGTACGTAATTGCCAACGTCAAATTCAAGGGGCTTGCGGCATCTATCGGCGTAACTCTTTTGACGACTCCGAGCTTTCAGGAGATTGTCTCGAATTTGGAGGATTTTGTCAGTCGTTTCTTGCAATAACTCAGGACCGGTAATTTGCGCATCCCCGATCTCGTGCCATAAAATAGGCGATCGACATTTTATTCCAAATAATACCTCAAATAGTGCCATTTGAATGCTAGAGTGATAACTATTATTGTACGAGAACTCGACTAAAGGTAAATGTGAATCACAATTACCACCAAAATCTATCACACACGAGCGAAGCATGTCTTCGAGGGTACGACTCGTGCGTTCAGTCTGACCGTCGGTCTGGGGATGGAAAGCAGTACTTAGATTAAGAGTAGTACCGAGAGCAGATTGAAATGTTTCCCAAAGACGTGAAGCAAAGCGACCATCGCGGTCAGAAATGATGTCACGAGGTGTCCCGTGTTGACAAATCGTCGGTGTAGATTCATGCTAATCGTTCTACCTTGTAGTCTTCTCGTATTGGTAGAAAGTGAGCGGATTTGGTGAGACGGCCAACGATAACCCAGATGTTGTCGTCACCTGATGGCGTGCGCGGAAGTTTCGTTATGAAATCCATAGCTATACCTCCTATTTCCATATCGGGATTTCGGGTTAGACGAGTAAGCCAGAGGGGCGTTGATGCTCAGCCTTGACTTTCGAACAAGTCAGGCATTTCAAAACGTAGGTAGCGATATCTCTTTTCATTCTCGGCCACAAGTACTTATAGCGAAGGTCCTGGTACATCTTATCAGCACCGGGATGAATGGAGTATCAATACTTGTGGGCTTCGTCTAGCAGAATCTGTCGTAAGTTGGTGCGCTTGGGAATCCAAATTCGGTCAAGATAATGGAATATATCGTTCGATTTATTCACCAATTGTTCGCCATTATTGATAATCCTTTCTTTCTTTGAAGTGTGTTCGGTAAAGCAAGCATGTTGGACGTCACAGATAAGAGCTTCGAGATTGTGCTGGGCTTGAGTATTACGAACGCTATGCAAATAGCTTTGTCGACTGAGAGCATCGGCAACGACATTTGCTTTGCCTGGATGGTAACGAATCTCACAGTCGTAATCGTTGAGGAGTTCAACCCATCGGCGTTGGCGTATATTCAGTTCTTTCTGGTTAAAGATGTGTTGTAGGCTCTTATGGTCGGTAAAGACCGTACACTTGGTACCGTAAAGGTAGTGTCGCCAAATCTTTAACGCAAAAATAACTGCACCAAGCTCGGGATCTTGGGTTGTATAGTTCTTCTCATGGATCTTGAGTTGTCGAGAGGCGTACGCGATAACCTTATCTCGTTGCATGAGAACACAACCGGGGTCGAGGTTAGAGGCATCGCAGTAGACTATGAAGTCGTCATTTTCCTCGGGTAATGAGAGCACGGGAGCGTTACAAAGCATAGCTTTGAGGGTTGAAAGGCCTCCTCTTGTTCAGTTCCCTAATCAAAAGGTTTGTCCTTGTGCGTAAGCGAGGTAAGAGGAACAACAATTTTCGAGAAATTAGCGATGAATCGACGATAGTAACCCGCCAGTCCGAGGAAAGAACGAACTTCGGACGGGGTCTTTGGTATAACCCAACTCTTAACAACTTCGATCTTCGCAGGATAGATGTGAATACCTTGACTATTGACAATGTGACCGAGGAATTGAACCTCCTCAAGCCAGAATTCACACTTGGAGAATTTGGCATAGAGACGGTTTCCCTGGAGTAGTTCAAGAACCAAAGGGAGATGTTGCGCGTGTTCGGCTTTTGACTTGGAATAGATCAGGATATCATTCGATAAACACGATGACGAAGCGATCGAGAAAGGGTTTACACATGCGATTCATTAGATCTATGAAAACTACGGGAGCGTTAGTAAAACCAAAGGGCATAATAACAAACTCGTAGTGACCATATCGGGTTCGGAAAGCGGTTTTGGGTATATCTTCCTCCTGAATTCGTAATTGGTGATAGCCTGAGCGTAAATCAATCTTCAAAAAACATGTAGCACCTTGTAACTTATCAAACAAATCATCGATTCGAGGTAAGGGGTAGAGCGATTCTTAATGGTAAGCTTATTCAATTCCCTGTAGTCGATGCACATCCGGAACGATCCGTCCTTCTTTTTGACAAAAAGGACAGGCGCGCCCCATGGAGAGGTGCTAGGGTGAATAAAGCCTTTATCAAGCAATTCCTAGAGCTGACTCGAGAGTTCGCGCATTTCAGAAGGAGCGAGATGATAATGCACTCTAGCAAAAGGATTTTCTACAGGAATGAGGTCGATTCGAAAATCGATATCACGAGTGGGCGGTAAACCAGGTAAGTCATCAGGGAAGACGTTAGGAAAATCATGAACCACAGGCACCTTATCCATTGCCTTAACTTCCTTTTTCTCCGCTACTACGATGTGCGCCAAAAAAGCTTGGTATTCTTTGCGGAGATACTTGCTAGCTTGGACACATGCCATGAGCTGCAACTTCTTCGAAGCGACTTCGCCATAAACACACAATTGATCACCATTAGAAAGAGAGAAACGAATCATTTTAGCGAAGTAAACAATTTCAGCGTGATTCTCCCGAAGGATATCCATGCCTACTATGACATCAAAGCTACCGAGCTGCATCGGAATAAGGTTGATCGGGAAAACGTGACTGTTGAGCTCAAGAGAACAATCACGCAGAACGGAGCTAAAAGTGACGGTTCTTCCAGTGGCAACTTCTACATCGAATGTTGATGGGAGGTTAACGTGTTTACGATTTAGGAGCCTTTCGAATTCGAACGATACAAAATAGTTATCGGCTCCAGTATCAAACAAACACGAAGTATATATATACCATTTATGAGAAACGTACCATTAACCACGTTGTTGTCTGCCTGAGCCTGAGGGCGTTGATGTTGAAGACTCGCCCGCGGGCTACTTGCTGAGTTGGCTGCTGTTGCTACTGTTGTTGGTGTTGTTGCGGTGTTGGCTACTGCTGCTGTGGATCTTGCTTCACCACTCTGTTTGGGAAGACGTTTGCCAAATGGTTGGGATCACCACACGCAAAGCAGGCTCGTGCGTAAGCAGCGGGAGCAGGAGCTGCTTGTTGACCCTGAGGAGCTAGTAGAGCAGGAGCTTGAACTTGAGTTGGGGCTAGGCGAGGACCGGTACGGCAGTTAGCGGTAAAGTGTCCATACAAGTTGTGGTGAACACAAAATCGACACGCGATTCCAACCGGCTGATGATAAGTACAAGTAGGGCAGAGCGGGTGTGGACCAGTATATGCACGCTTGGACGGCGGTGCATTGGTCATAGGTGCCGCTACTTGGCAGTTCTGAGGTTGTGGTTGAGCGGGTACAACTTGGAGTGGAGCGGTGGTTACTGCACAGTTCTTGTTGCTGGTGTTGTTGTTCTTGCGTTTGCGGCGAGAAGACTTGGAAGCTTGCAGTGCGGTGGTTTCAGCGGTCGGAGCAGCGGTAACTTGATGAAGACTCTTGGTGGGTTTATCAAAGTAACCAGCCAATACTCGCTTGTCATTGATCTCGGCAGCGAGTAGGTAAGTCTCTTCGATAGTTGTCGACTTCGTAGCTTAAACGAAGTCAGCAATACAATCCGGTAAAGGATGGATGTATTTCTTGATCATCATTTCAGGTGTGCCACCTGTCTTGGACAAATGATACTTAGCTGCTTAAAGCGAGCTGTCAGACCGGCGTTGTTGCCACCATCCAGCTTGATGTTCCAAAATTCGTTCTCCAGCTTTTGGAGCTCATGGGGTGGGCAGAATTCCTTCATCATGAGTTCCTTCAACTCATCCCAAGTAAGCCCATAGGCTGCGTCGTTCCCACGCTTGTTCCTTTCGGCGGTCCACCATTCCAGAGCCCTGGACTGGAAGACGCCTGTTGCGTTGACAGTGCGTAGGTGATCGGGACATCCGCTCTTGTGACACCTGTGTCACTTCAACCATCAAAAAAATACCAAACCAATGAAACATTGTATTTCATACATGGGATTTGTATAAATATATATATATATATATACATATATATCGTTTGCACATATCAATTCTTGATCGATTTCTAGCACTAAATCGCTTTCTGGAAGGTTATACGCGAACTGATGCGTAAATATAACCAGTTTATGGTCAACACGAAGTTCGTTGAACTTCGCAACGTGAGCCTAATCACGATGGTTATAGTCCCTTGTGACTATACCTACTGATTACCACGTTGATTAGGCGTAGTGACGAGTCGTAGTTTCGGCCAAAATGCGTATTTAAGCGTATTTTGTAACCAAACTATTTTTGGGTATCAAAACCGTTTGTTTTGATATCTAACTTGTTTTCAAACTTTGTTAAACATGTTTTGAACATGTTTAGCTCGTCACTTTTAGATAAGTGCTTGTGTAGAGCGTAAGTCAAGCGGTCTAAACAACCGCTTAGACTTTTGAACTAGACCCGTTTGGTCGATCATTAGGATCCGACCAAACATGTTTTTGTGACCATAGTTGTATAGGGAATAACCTTCCGATGTTATACCTTATGGTCACTTCGTTTAAGTAGTTGTATAATCGGTAGTTTATATGCCTAAGGAAAATGACCAAAATGCCCTTTTTACGCATAAATTCATTTTAAGCATATGTAACCTAAATTTTCACATCTAAACTGATTAGGTAACATTATTAGACATGTTAAGGCACATAATACTTGTCATAGGACTAGTTAGGCATTCCAAACGCATTTTACGCAAATGACGCGTTAAATTAGCGTAAGCTACCTAAACGGGTCGTAATGGGTCGTAAGCCCTTAGGTTAGGTTTCGTTTTAGTATGTAGGATTTGTTAAACCATATCATATGAGTTCCCACGCTCATTTGGTTTACGAAACCACATCCTATCCGATCTTCCGATTTAGGTCCGGTTTATTTACTTAGTTATCTATATTAGGTGCCGTTTGATTTCCGTGATCCCTCTAGCTTGCTTTGTAGTTGTTCAAGACGTCTAAGCACTCTCAAGTGAGTACATAGTCCCCTCTTTTACTATTTTCAATGTTTTGGGGTGAAGCATGTGTACCTATTTGTTATGTTCATGATTTCAAAGTATAATTGATTATACATATTAGTACTTATCTTTTGACAAACTGAATGATTATTTATGGTTTAAACACTGGTTTTTCAAAGATTATAAAATTAATTATTGAATTGTACTTATTTTATGTTCACCAGACCGATTGGTAGTATGATATAGCGCTATAGGATTTGACACCCCATTCATGTTGTCATGGAATGTTAGAAACCGATATTTTATCCAAATAGGGATTGCCTTTGTGGTATTTCTATAGTCTCAAAGGTGTATTTTGATGCACTAGGTTTGGTTGAATTCTTAAATCACATTTTTTTTGTATATTTTGTTATACTCCCAAAAGTATAGTTTGATATACTCTCATATGTGATATTGTACAAACAACATATATTTTGTTAATTACTAAAACATAGTTTGATATGTTAGTTATAAAACCAAAACATAGTTTAATATGATATTCCTAAAACCAAAGCATAGTTTAATATGTTATTTATAAAACCAAAACATAGTTTAATATGCTATTTATAAAACCAAAACATAATTTAATATGTTATTTATAAAACCAAAAGTATACTTTTGATATACTACTGAAAATTATTATTATGACGACTAAAGTATATTTAATATACTATTCGTTTAACGATTTTGGAACTAAAATATATTTTAATATATTACTTATTCGACTTTCTTAAAACCAATGTATATTTTATATATATATACTATAAACCTTTTTATCAAAATATTGTTTTACAAAAAAAATATATGTTATTCAAGCTCATTTTACTTAATTATTTATTTATGAATTATTGTGTTATATTATCTGATTTCTTATAAATTTTAAAATGGTTTATAAAAGAAAATATTTTAAGAATCATGACTATTTTTGATTAAATATTTTTCTCTAAACTTACAAGTCATGAATCCTAAATCAATAAAACCTATGTATCTCATAGGCATTTTTATGCTGACGTGCCTATTTTTACACATGTTTCAGGTGCTGTTATGTGATGATTGTTGATGCATGATATACATAGGATGGACTCGTGCCTTAGCGACTTTAAAACTTGAAAGATAATATTTGTATTTATCTGATTTGTAATAAAACAATGAGTTCAATAATTCAATAAAACGAAATTATTCAATCCATGGTTATGAAACAATGATTCTGTTACGACACTCCCCGACGTTTCTGCCACGATTTGTTGTTTTACGTGGTCGGGGTGTGACAGATAAGTTGGTATCAGAGCCAATGGTTATAGGGAATTAGGTTATTAGTAATGCTTTGACCTAGTCTATAACCTTCCTAGGACCCTAACACAAGTTATCTTGTGTTTAGTTTTAAAACAATACCGTCGCTTATCCTTAGGTGACAACCACAACGAGAACAAAAATTTCGATTCCGCTTTGAAAACTAATCATCTGTTCTAGGATGATTGATTACTAGGTTTTAAACCTTCTAAGTTTTCAAAATCTAGTCAAAGTTTGGGTCTAAATAATGTGAACACGTGCAAACTGGAAGGGTGGGTGCCTGTACCCTAAGTCTTCTGTCTAAGGCTAGAGTGTTCGTACAAATCCGCAGTATCGAACCAGTCACTCTTACCTGGGAACTCTTGGGGTGAGTGTCTACTTATAGGCGAGCATGTGTTCGCTAGACATTATGAAGACCAATTTACTTTGATTCAGCTTTTTTGTGTCATTTGTTTGCTTCGTGGTTCGAACAAATGACCGTCACCCATACTCTTTGGTCGGTAATTGTAACATCCTATTCTTACCCAATGCCATTTCACTTGTTTTCCCTCAGAGCATTCACATCCAATCCATCAAATTATACATACATTCCACTAAAAAACAACTCCTATATCAATATATTTTCACTAAAAACAAATATTTTTTCTCTCTCATTTCAATTAAATAATATTATCATTACATTTTTCTCTCACTTCCACTCACAACCACTTTCAAAATATATTAAAAAATTATAACGGGTGAACAGTGTCCCCCCAAATATACAGATGAACAGTAACATTTTCTCTCTCCTCTACTCACAACCACTTTTTATACCCTTTATAATATAAAAACCCATCCTCACATAATTTGATGGTTAGGATGTGAATGCTCTCATGATTTCTTGTTCTTTTTAGACAATGCCTCCTCGACGAGAAGCACAGCCTCATACTAATGAAGAAGTCGCAGCCCTTGTCGCTCAGCAAATGGCTGCAGTGCTTCCTGGCCTAGTAACCGAGATCCATCAGATATACAACAACAACAACAACAACAATGCTCTGTGTAATTTCAAGACCTTCAACTCTGCTAAACCTTTGAAGTTTTCTGGAATCAAGGAACAACCGCGCTCCTGCAATGGTTTGAAAGTTTGGAGAGCACATTCAGGCATGTGCAATGTCCGAATGAGCGTAAGGTTGAGTTTGCATCCAGTGTGTTTGAGAAGCGTGCTCTTACATGGTGGAACAGGGTGATGCGTGATAGGGGTGCCGATGTGGCACTAGCTCAAACTTGGGAGGAGCTTCAAGCTCTAATGATGAAAGAGTTCTGTCCTCGTCATGAGCTTAGAGCGTTGGAAAGAGAATTCGACGATTTGAAGCAAGATAGTGGTGAACATCGAGCCTATACTGACCGTTATGAGGAGCTGAGCCTGTTATGCTCTGCTATGGTTACGCCTGTGGAAAAGGCGATTGAAAAGTACATTGATGGTCTTCCTGACTTAGTTCAGGATATCGTTACTGGAAGCAACCCTACTACCGTCAGACAGGCCATAGAACTATCTGCCACCCTGACTGAATCCCATATCAGGAAGGGTAAGCTTTCTCGAAAAGGCGACCCAAGACCATCTGACAAGACTGCTCAAGATGAACAAAAGGAAAAACAGGCCGAGACATCCAAGAAGAAAAAGCGCAAGACTTCTCAAAATTGTGCCATAACTGGTCAGAACAATCAAGTTGCACCAAACCAGCCAGCACAACCTCGTAAAAGGCAAAATCATGTTGGTACCGCACCTTTGTGCAACAAATGCAACCGTCATCATCTGGAGCAAGTGCAGTGTCACAAATGTACCCATTGTGGGCGATACCTACCGTTATGCAAACCAAGCTGCTGCAAAGCCTGCTGCTGTCCAAGCACAGTTCCCACCTGAGTCATGTTATAACTGTGGTGATCTTACTCACTACAGAAACAATTGCCCAAGACTTGTTAACGTAAATCCAGTGCATGGACGCGTGTTTAACACCAATGAGGCGAACGCGGGCAACGATGCAGCAGTGAACAATTAGTCTTTTGAAATTCCTTGGTTTTTATTTTTTGATGTTTGAATCGACTCAGTTGTTATTTAAATAAAATTTGTTGTTTCAATTTTTATTTTGCGAAACTAATACGATTGTGTGAATGTTTGATGCAACCTTATGATGCTGACACCAAGACAAACTACTCGTGTGGTTCTGTCATTTTTAGGATCACTTGTGATCTCCCCAAAAATCCTAAATGCTCGTTTCTTTTTAAGAAACAAAGATGAATTCCTATTAAGATCTTCCTATCTTCATAGTTAGATTCTTGAAGATGTTTAAAGTGCCAAGCAGAATTCACGGATTGGATTCCTGGTGTGCTTTGAAAACTCGTGTGCTTAATTAAACAAGAAAATTAACAAAATGAAGACCAAGTTAAACAATTATGTGATTATATGTGCTTATGTGATTCCTTCTATATCTTGTGTTTTTGTGTAATCTGAATTTTCAATATCCAAATCCTCTTAGAATCTTCCATATCTTCGTATAAGGGATTCATAGAAGGATATCTGAAGGTACTATCTTAAATCCTTAATGGACTTCTACGTTGTAGTTAAGTCCCTTGGGTTATGAAGTAGTATTCTATAATTAGACCCCTTGAGTGGTCTAGTTAAACAGATTGATTCAAAAATCTGGTTAGGAATATCATGTGATGATATAATTGAAAAGATCCCTTAAGTAGTCTATTTAAGGAGATCGTACGACGGTCTAGTTAAGAAGATCATGTGTTGATCTAGTTAAAAAGATCATTCGTTGATCTAGTTAAAAATATCCTTTGGTGGTCTAGTCAAGTCGCTTCATGTTTATTCAATTGATTTTTTCCTACACATTATGAAATGAACTATGCGGACTGTGCAAGGAATTACGTAATTATGGATGCATACATAATTATGGAATTCAGTGCACAGAAACCACAACAAATTTTGTCATGTGTTAAGACCTATAGTGATGAGAATAACGAAACGGGAACAATGTAAAAAGGGGCATGGTGGATACGCCGCTGGTACTTCCTATATATAAGTGTTCCTTATTACATTGCGAACGTAACGTTATTTAAGTTACTAGAAGTCCTGGACCTTGACCAATGTCATTTATCTTACACTCTCCAATTCTGATTTCAAGCACACACAACCATAAGAAACGTTCTTCTGTCCGTAGTTTGAAACTCCATGTTTTGTTACTACAAGGACTTCACTTTGACAGTTGACAATTTCTCTAAGAATCCAATCATGGCCCAGAGTTTTACTTAGGGTTTGAGGAATTCATTAGAAAGCGAAGCCATCACAGTTGTCTTCACAAGTTTCCTCTAAAATTAAATTTCGGGACGAAATTTCCTAAAGTAGGGGAGACTGTGACACTTGTGTCACTTCAACCATCAAACAAATACCAAACCAATGAAACATTGTATTTCATACTTGGGATTTGTATATATATATATATATATATATATCGTTTGCACATATCAATTCTTGATCGATTTCGAGCTCTAAATCGCTTTCTAGAAGGTTATATTCGAACTGATGCGTAAATATAACCAGTTTAATGCAACAAACACTCTGGAATAGTGACATAGGCTTAACATACCTTAAATAACTTTTACATAACTTAGAAATAGGCTTTGGAAGGTTTGGTGTGTCGAAATCAAGTTTATTCGCTTACAGGGACTAATTTTGACAAACTGCGAAAGTATGCTGATTCGTACTGTAACGAACATTCCAGAACTTGATCATAAGTTAAATATGCCCTAAATATCCTTTACATAGCTTAGAAATAGGCTTTGAGGTGTTTTGTGCGCTTAAATAAACTTTATTGATCAATAGGGACTAAAAGCATCAAAAAGTGCATAAGCTTGCATTTTCGCGCATATCTTACGTTCTGAATACATCTGGACATCCAAAAATTTATGTAAGCAATAAAATATTTTATTTTAGTGTTTGGCATGATAAAATTCCATTCGTCGCGTAATTTGGATCGTTATTTGCATCCGTTCGTGTTTCGTCGTAATTAACCGAACAACACAACCGTACGGCCAAACGAACCAACATCTGAGATATTTTTTGAGCATATTTTAAGTTCCCTATACTTTAACCTCATTTTAGAGCCTTGAAATGAGGTTAACGGGGCTTAAACGTGCCAAAAATGCATCAAAATGCATGTTTTTCAAGTGCAGGGGCCTGTTTTGACATTTCTGCCAAAGTTTGCTAGGACTGGGGCGTATGCCTTGATCAATTCTTATACGGCCGGTGAGAGCTCATCAGACAGAAACTTCATTTTCAGCATTCTGGTCATGTTTCAGGGGTTTTAATGCAAAATTCTCAATACCTTGGGCTGAAAATTGATGGTTTTTAGCATCCCATTGTATTCTAATACCTTGGGCCCAAGTGTAAGGCCAACATTCAAGCTTGTTTTTCGATGAACGATCCTAATGGTTCTTGGTTTTCTATAAATACCCACCTCCACTCATTCCATTCTTCACACCTTGATCTGATTTATTCTCTAAGTTGGGGTTCTAACACTCCATACCTGAGAATAATTGGATCAAACTTCCATTCTGGGACCTCTTGTAAGTATTCTTTCGTTCTTTTTCGCGTTTTTAGCGTGAAAGTCAAACAAGTGTTTGACTTTTAGCTTTCACCAGTTTATGGTCAACACGAAGTTCATTGAACTTCTCAACGTGAGAGTAATCACGATGGTTATAGTCCCTTGTGACTATACCTACTGATTACCACGTTGATTAGGCGTAGTGACGAGTCGTAGTTTCGGCCAAAAGGCGTATTTAAGCGTATTTTGTAACCAAACTATTCTTGGGTATCAAAACCGTTTGTTTTGATATCTAACTTGTTTTCAAACTTTTTTAAACATGTTTTAATAATGTTTAGCTCGTCACTTTTAGATAAATGCTTGTGTAGAGCGTAAGTCAAGCGGTCTAAACAACCGCTTAGACTTTCGAACTAGACCCGTTTGGCCGATCATTAGGATCCGACCAAACATGTTTTTGTGACCATAGTTGTATAGGGCATAACCTTCCGAGGTTATACCTTATGGTCACTACGTTCAAGTAGTTGTATGATAGGTAGTTTATATGCCTTAGGAAAATGACCAAAATGCCCTTTGTACGCATAAATTCATTTTAAGCATATGTAACTTAAATTTTCACATCTAAACTGATTAGGTAACATTATTAGACATGTTAAGGAATATAATACTTGTCATAGGACTAGTTAGGCATTCCAAACGCGTTTTACGCGAACGACGCGTTAAATTAGCGTAAGCTACCTAAACGGGTCGTAAGCACTTAGGTTAGGTTTCGTTTTAGTATGTAGGCTTTGTTAAACCGTATCATATGAGTTCCCACACTCATTTGGATTACGAAACCACATCCTATCCGATCTTCTGATTTAGGTCTGGTTTATTTACTTAGTTATCTATATTAGGTGCTGTTTGATTTCCGTGATCCCTCTAGCTTTCTTGGTAGTTGTTCAAGACGTCTAAGCACTCTCAAGTGAGTTCATAGTCCCCTCTTTTACTATTTTCAATGTTTTGGGGTGAAGCATGTGTAACTGTTTGTTATGTTCATGATTTCAAAGTATAATTGATTATACATATTAGTACTTATCTTTTGACAAACTGAATGATTATTTATGGTTTAAACACTAATTTTTCAAAGAATATAAAATTAATTGTTGAATTGTACTTATTTTATGTTCACCATAACGATTGGTAGTATGATATAGCGCTATAGGATTTGACACCCCATTCCTGTTGTCATGGAATGTTAGAAAACGATATTTTATCCAAATAGGGATTGCCTTTGTCGTATTTCTATAGTCTCAAAGGTGTATTTTGATGCACTAGGTTTGGTTGAATTCTTAAATCACACTTTTATTGTATATTTTGTTATACTCCCAAAAGTATAGTTTGATATACTCTCATATGTGATATTGTACAAAACAAAATATATTTTGTTCATTACTAAAAAATAGTTTGATATGTTAGTTATAAAACCAAAACATAGTTTAATATGTTATGCCTAAAACCAAAGCATAGTTTAATATGTTATTTATAAAACCAAAGCATAGTTTAATATGTTATTTATAAAACCAAAACATAATTTAATATGTTATTTATAAAACCAACAGTATACTTTTGATATACTACTGAAAATTATTATTATGACGACTAAAGTATATTTAATATACTATTTGTTTAACGATTTTGGAACTGAAATATATTTTAATATATTACTTATTCGACTTTCTTAAAACCAAAGTATATTTTATATATATACTATAAACCTTTTTATCAAAATATTGTTTTACAAAAAAAAATATATATATACGTTATTCAAACTCATTTTACTTAATTATTTATTTATGCATTATTCTGTTATATTATCTGATTTCTTATAAATTTTAAAATGGTTTATAAAAGAAAATATTTTAAGGATCATGACTATTTTTTATTAAATATTTTTCTCTAAACTTACAAGTCATGAATCCTAAATCAATAAAACCTATCTATCTCATAGGCATTTTTATGCTGACGTACCTATTTTTACACATGTTTCAGGTGCTGTTATGTGATGATTGTTGATGCATGCTATACATAGGATGGACTCGTGCCTTAGCGACTTTAAAACTTGAAAGATAATATTTGTATTTATCTGATTTGTAATAAAACAATGAGTTCAATAATTCAAATAAACGAAATTATTTAATTCATGGTTATGAAACAATGATTCTGTTACGACACTCCCCGACGTTTCCGCCACGATTTGTTGTTCTATGTGGTCGGGGTGTGACAGCTCTGACGTGAGTTCAATTGATTCGAACCATTAAAACATAGCGCTTGGTCCGTCTTCGCCCGTGAAGTCTTTTGGGCCGCAGGCCTTAAACTGCTTAAAGCTGAAAGTACCTTTAGGTGAGTCAGTCCTTGATTCCTCGGAGGACTTGCTAGTGTTTTCATGAAGCTCACTAACAGTATGCGGAATGACCTTAGCCATCTGCTTTGCGACTAGAGCAGCGATGCATTCGTCCTCATGGTTTCGGCAAGAGTTGCGAGCGGTGTGCGATCCAAATGACGACATTGTCTGCAACAGACATCGTCACAGGAGTCAAACACAATTTCGGTTAACCCTAGTATAGTCTAGCGATTTCTCCCAAGGGTACTTTACGTAAGGCACAAGAATACATCAATCACTTAGTCACGTAATCACATAGGCACGAAAGTACACAGTCCACTTAAATACGTAAACACATAAGCACGTAATCCATGTAAGCACGTATTTTGCACGTATTCACCTTCCTATTTTGCACGTATTCACCTATATGTACTGAACGTGTTCCCTTATCTTTCAAAGTTGCGATCGCGATCGAGAATTTGTGAGTACGAGTAGCGAGTACACATTGAGTACCATAGTGTGTAGTATAGCGTAAGTGAGTATACGATTTGTTAACTGATACGTGGTCGAAAACCGGTGTTCGTAATCGTGTAACTTGATGTTTTTACATAAGTTTTAATTCCGAATAGACTACTTTTAATTAAAAATGTAATTTGCAGGTTTAATGGAGTTTAAGGAGCTTTTCGGGAGCTTTACGGGTCACCGGGATGAAAAACGAGCCACCGGGACGCGAAACGGGTCAACCAAGACTAAAGGATGTGAGAAACGGAGAATTGGTGTTGTTAGCACCGTCGCCGACGCCCATAGGGGCCGTCGGCGACGCCCTGTAGATGTTGCCGTCGCCCAGAAAGCTCGTAGACTGCAAGATAGGCCGTCCGGCAAAAGTGAAACAAAGACACACCGTCGGCGACGGCTTCGGCTGTACCAAAACGCGAAATCTCATTTTTTGTGAGTTGAAACGAGTGTTAATGGGTAGAATCATCATTATTCGACAGTTACACATTCTTGGGAGGTTCAAACTTTGATCTTGGAGCCATTTTTACGATTATCACTACACATTATCATGGGAAATCAATCCATTCCATCGATCCATCATTCATAATCACCCGAATCGAAACCCTAGTTCACCACCATTACAATCATCCTTCAATCCTCTCATCACCATCACTTACCACAACCGTAATCACCATCATTCACTATCTCCAAGCATCAAGATGATCAAGAACCAGTTTCCAACATCCGGTGATCACGTCTTTTCGATCATGCGCGGCTAATTTCTTGGAGGTTTCACCCCCGTATAGGTTATTGTAAGTCTAGGGTTTGAACAATGTTTTTAGTTTGATTTTGTGACAACTTGAATTGTATTTGAATTGATTGATAATTGTCTTGCATTTGAACTATATTTGTGAATTGTTGAGTGAGTTATGAAATTTGACTTTGCGAAACAAGTTTGTGCAATTATGCCTTGTCATTAAAAAGGTTTTACTTGTCTGAAGTAACGAAGTGCATTGTGGTCCGTGATATGCGTTGATAGCAATTGGCACCTAAACTTCGTGATAGATATCTGTTAATAACATATTAAAGTGAATCAAATTTAAAACGTGTAAGAATCCTAGGATTGAAATTACCGAACCGGGTGTGAGCCTTGTTTTCTTTATCTTGTTTAAACAATCAATTACATTTCTTGCATTCGCTAATTCTTAGTAGATAATCTGTAACGCCCTGCGTTTTCATACTTTCCACATTTAGAAACCTTTGCTTGAAATTCTAATTTTGGAAATCTTGTATTCTTGTAATCGTCTTCTCGTTTCAAGCCGTTGTAAATCCGAGACTTTGATCGTAATGAAATGAATCTTTTATATGGAATACTATTTTTTTATATATACATGCTTATACGTGTTACAATAATCGGGTTATACGTTACCAATCTCGAATACATACGCGTGACCGATACTCGACATACTAGTACTCATAACTTATACATGCTTGTTAACTATTAAATACGTGGTTAAATTCTAATATAATAATAATAATAATAAAATAATACTAATATAGTAAACATCAACGAAAGTTGATGTTATTATAAACTTATTTTATTAAAAAAGAAAAAAATATATATACTCTAATAGCCATGCGACCCGAAATGGGCAGCCATCTTAGTTCCTTCTTTTGTCATTCAGTTAACCAATTACATGCCTTTTAGACCTTAGTTCATTAATACCTAATGTGTACTACAAAATATATATATTGGGTAGTAAAAAAAAATAATATAAATCAAGAACAACATAGCTGCCAAATGCAGCGATCGGAAGTTTCAATTGGTTTTCTTTGTTTGTTTTTAATGTATTATCTACCAACCAATCACATAATATTGTATGGTTAGTTAGTGGATTCATTAATATAACATAACTTAATATATCTTCACTACCTAAGTTGATCAAATAAAAAAAATATAAATGCTGATTACACAGCTTCCGATCGCAGATTCAAAGAGGGGAAAGTTTGGTTTGTTTTAATTACATTTCCTCACCTAAACTTTTTTATTGCCAACCAACTTAACCCTAATCCTTCCCCCTATAAATACAACTTAATCTCAGCCTTCCTACCACTTTTGCAACTCTAAAACACTCTCAAAACTCTCTCCAAATCGCAGCTGAGTTCCAGATTCGAGCAGATTCATACCCCTTCACGAAAATGAGCATAACTTATTCATTTCTTGTCCGTTTAGTCCATTCTTTTTCCTATGTGCTTGGATTGACCTTAGCTTTGATTCCATGGTTTTTTCACAGTAAATAAGTCCCTAAAACTCCGGCAAAAAGGCTCTAAAGTTCACTGTTCATTTATGATTTCATCTAATCTTTACTAAACTTGTTCAACTTGAGTCTAACTCATCTCAAACCTATGTCCTTACGCTTATAACCACTTCTATGGTTAGTTAGGCTTAAAAACAAGGTTGAGACATTTAAAATAAGAGATTAAACCTCATATACATTCTGTTTTGTTTAGGGTTTTTAACCCACAAGTAATGTTTAAGTCTAAGACTTGATGTAGGTGTGATTATGGACTAACTTGGGTTGTTCAACATAAAATCCCCACATTACTTGATGATTTCTATTAGAGTAGTTGTTTATATTCTTATATTATTCATAGTTCATGACCTTGCTTGTATGTTTTTACATCAAGTGTAGTGGTGAACACTTAGAGGTACCTAAATGGTAGACTACTCTTCCTACCTCCTACATGATTTCCATGACACAATAGAGGTACCTAAATGAAGATTTATCTTCTACCTCATGCTTGACTAATGGACTAAATAATACATATATATACTATTCGAACCCTTGATGGTGGACTTGTGTTCATTCGTCAAGATATTAGAATAACATCATCTAAGACATAAGACTTGTTACGATTCTAATGAGTATATTACTCTTGAAAACATTAACCCTTGAGGTTTCATAGTGTCAAGAAAAAGTACTTGGTGTTAAAGGATGATTACTTTCGAATACCTATATTCTTATGTTTTAACTTCTTAAATCCCTACACGAACATATTAAACCTTCTAACCTCATCAACTTCGTCACATTGGATAATCAAAAAGCATATGCAAATTTTGTGAGTACACTCGCAACCCCCTTTTTATGTTTACCATTTTTTGGGGTGTAACATGTTTAACTATTAAACTACACTTAAACTTATTCTTTATGCAATGCACGAAAACAATCCTTATACATGAATACAATGTTATGATACTTGTTGCTTACGTGGACCATACTTATGTGATATATTTTTGTCATTAGCTTTCACGAGCCTCCATTCAACATGTAATAGGAGTAACGCACCCCCCCCCCTTAAACTTGTGGTCATGTCGAATTAACTAAACTTTCTTGCGTTAACAGAGGATTGGCTAGAAATATTGCATGCCATGTTAGGTTGATCTTGTATAAACTAAGTTGCCATGTGGATTCATTTTAAACTTTTATACTTATACTTATTCATAAACTTGTATACTCGCCTTTGCTTTTGCATTGAATTGTATTTTAAACATGTTACAGGTTGATGATTGATGATGCTATGAAAATGGATAGCAAAGATGCCTAGATACTCACTTAGACGTTTAGGTTTAAAGTGTTGTATCAATTTTGTTATTGTTATGTTCGAGCAATGTTGTTATTTGAATTCCTTGTAATGTTTTGACAATTTATCTATGAAATGAAAATGGTTGAATTAAATATTGTCACAATTAGTGTTATGAAGTCTCTTGCAATCTATTTCGTCTCACTCCGATGTTTCCGCCATCGGTTGGGGTGTGACAGATTGGTATCAGAGCCATAACTATAGAGAATTAGGTAGAATTGCCATGCCTTTTACCTAGTCTATAGTTCTAGAGCCTTATTCTTATGATTTCTTTGAACCATTTGCATAATACTTTATTTGCTCCTTATTTATCTTCTTTTGACCTTTTAAACATATATGTCACTTTTGTGTTAATACTTGCTTTATTATTTGTTAATACTTGTTGTATTATTCCAACCTTTATGTGCTATCCTTGAAATGTCTTTTACGTATTATTTCTTGAGATGCTTATTGTGCTTATAGTTGTTATTATTATTTTGAACATGCATCTTTTTACTCGCTTATACTAAAATCAAAACCACTCGTAATACACAAACGAGACGACTTCACCAAATAGGCGTGAAACCCACAATTTGGTGAACAACTCTCAATCCATCTACTTTTCCTTTTTACATGAAATTCACCATCAAGTTAGGAGTGAGATCCTCACCTCGATGGAGAAATTCAAATTTCAAATTCTAGTGGACCCTCTTCGAAGTGTTCAAATTAAGTTTTGACCCGACGAGTACCAACCACACTTAGGATTAGAAATCGCCAAGTTAGGGGTGAAACCCGCACCTTGTCGACTAGTTCCACTCCTTGATTTTCATAAATCCCGCCAAGTCTCGAAATTTCAATTGATTTGGGACATGTAGTAACCGGAAGGGTAAATACCGTTAACCGACTTGTCGGCGAGAGTATTCCACCTATTAGGCCAAATCATGCTCCTCAAATTCGAAAGACTTTTCGACCACTTTGGTTAGTCAAAGTTCCGTTTTGGAACCATCCCAAATTTTAATCAAACATGTGTTTCTATTATTTATATTATACGATGCAACCTTTCAAATTCAAAATTTACTTTCGATATTCTCTTTTCACACACACAACATATTGAATTTTTTCCATACATTTACACATATGCATGATTTCATATAATTTAAATTCATATTCCTTGTAACGACAAGTGGAGACATATCATCGAGATAGGAGTTATTTCCTTACCTTGACGATTAACTCCACTCCCCTTTTCTTAAAACGACTTCACCAACGAGTTAGGGGTGATTCCCTTACCTAGGTGATCGTTACCAAAACGTCTCTTCAAAATATCTTATTATACAAACTCAATCATATTTTATACCTAAATTGTTTATCATTATTCAAAATACCTACTTATACCGATTTCAAAATACATTGTTTTATTAAGCGTACTTTCTACCCTACAATCTATTTTCACTCAACTCCTATACACGAGATTCTTAATCATGTCTTAAAACGTTTTATTAACCAAATTTCAAAACCTTATGAGATGCTACCTATCAATTTAATTGGTCCAATGAATCTCTTGCCCATGGACTTCATATTCAACTTAATCACTAAAACACACACTTACGTTATATCACCATACTAAAGACTTTCATTCCCAATCGGAATTCAAACCAACTTTCTCATATACTTATAAGATCTTATAGATATTATACGATCATTTTACCAAAGACCCTTTTCAACATCAACAAACCATTTGTTAAATACTTTTTTTTTTCTAAACAATCACTAAGTCCTTTTGCTAAATTTCTTTTCTAAGGAACGACGTCTTCACAAGAACCTTCAAAATTCAAAATTTCTTGTTTTGATGCAAATAAAACAAACCCATTATTTTCGAAAACCTTTTTTTCTACACCGCATAATTCGTCATTCAAATTTCAAAACACGTGGGCTAGAAGACTTCATGGGGACCGACAATCTTCAACATACGTAAACTCTTTTTAAAACAAAATTAGCATTTTATTAATTTCAAAATACGTTATGCATAACCAATGAATACTTTATAATGTCTTACATTTACTAATTATATTCTACCTTCCAAATCAAACTCGATCTATTTTTAGTTCGATAAACTAGACGTTTCGCTTAAACCACTATACATACATATCATCGTCCACATTTTAACCAATACCTCGAGACGAAATCGCTTATGTCACTCGTTTTACGTATTCAAATTTCTCAAACGTTTTATGTGTCCAATTTCGTTATGCTCCAACCTACACTATATACGTAAGTTTATTATTCGTACCTACGCTTACACTCATACGTTTTATGCTTATACTTATACTCATACGTTTCGTGCTTATACTTATACTCATACTACTCATACGTTTTATGTCTATACTCATACTTACGTGTATAATCATACTTAAACTCATATTTATGCTCATACTTTCATTCAAACTCATGATTCATACATTCGTACCCGTACGCGAGTGGAATCCGAGGGATTCGCTCACGTGGGTCTCATACATACTTAAGCATGGACTTGCTTATATACTATATTCTTATACGTACACGTTCTTATTTTTAAAGTTATGTGTACCCCGATTCATACATAACTAGTACAAGCTATGCGGATCATGCGACGATCAAAATAATCGCGGGTGCACACGTGATTATAGTGATGGGCGTATGAAAACCATAGAGTGTACTACTGTGTATGGTAAGACACGGAACGTAACATGACACCGAATACGAAACGGATGTAACATGGTCAAAACATGGTAGATACGCCGCTGGTACTTCCTATATATAAGTGTTTTCATCATGTTACCAAACTTTCGTAAGACGTGCCATGAGAAATTCAGTGTTTTGTAGACCTGTTAGACCTAATTCAAACTTTAAACAACTCACAAACGCGTTATATCCGATTACCCATGACGAGACTTCATTCTTAGCACGCTACTTTCGTCTATCTAATACTTATATCATTCATATACTTGCATTCATTAAGAGTCAATCGTTCGCCCCATACTCCTAGTATTATTCATTATCCTTTCTTTCATACGAACCTCGTTTACAATCAAGCTTGTTTAAACATTCGAATCCTAACTTATCTCATTACCTTTAAAACCGCCTTTCTATTCTTTATTATTGTGTAAACATATTTAGTAGGCCGTTAATACTTTATTTTACCAAATTTTCTCGTTCCACTCGAAAAACAATTTTTATGAATATGTGGTTTTATACTACCTTTAAAACTTCCTATGCAACCTACCTCACTTTTATTGATTTCAAACCATTATATAAAGACCTCCTTCGTAAATACAATACATTTGTAAAGCAACTCCAAATTTAGCTATTCAAAATCGTTTTACCTATGCACGTTTCACTCATGCTTATGCCTCAAAATCATTTTAGCCAAACAAATCCTTTTGCAAACCTATCTTGACATTTTTCAAAACTTCATACTTTGTACGTTTCAAAATTTTCGAGTCTCAAATTTTATATAATCACCTTTTCGCCAAAACTCTTTCAAGTCTTTCTGTTGAATAAATTTCGGGACGAAATTTCCTAAAAGAGGGGAGACTGTAACGCCCTGCGTTTTCATACTTTTCACACTTAGAAACCTTTGCTTGAAATTCTAATTTTGGAAATCTTGTATTCTTGTAATCGTCTTCTCGTTTCAAGCCATTGTAAATCCGAGACTTTGATCGTAATGAAATGAATATTTTATATGGAATACTATTTTTTTATATATACATGCTTATACGTCTTACAATACTTGGGTTATACGTTACCAATCTCGAATACATACGCGCGACCGATACTCGACATACTAGTACTCATAACTTATACATGCTTGTTAACTATTAAATACGTGATTAATTTTAAAAATATAGTAATAATAAGAAATAATAATAATAATAGTAATAATAAAATAAAATAATATAATAATAAACATCAACGTAAAGTTGTTGTATGATATTCGAATATCATATTGCACCTCTAATATGTTACTATTAATTAAAAAAAAATCAAAAGTAGAACCAGTTTCGGTCGGACTGTTGGAACTGTTTTTGTTGTCTTCTTTTAATTTGTTACAACCCTCAAAGCATGTAATATGAAACTACATAATTCTCCACTAATAAGTAGTAAGTATATGTTACAAAGAAAAGAAAAAAAAAGATATCCATGGCTGCTAAACAGCCTATACGGCTGCAAGTCCCAAAGCAACAAACGACTTTCGTTTTTTTATTGTTTAAAGACTTAGATACTTACATTTTGACCTCATTTCTTCTTTTAAGCATGTCACATAATAAATGTGTAGCACAACCTACCATTTTACTACAATTAAAGTAAAAAGAAAAAGAAAAAAAATATATAAATGCTGATTACACAGCTTCCAATCGCAGATTCAAAGAGGGGAAAGTTTGGTTTGTTTTAATTACATTTCCTCACCTAAACTTATTTATTGCCAACCAACTTAACCCTAATCCTTCCCCCTATAAATACAACTTAATCTCAGCTTCCCTACCACTTTTCAAACTCTAAAACACTCTCAAAACTCTCTCCAAATCGCAGCTGAGTTCCAGATTCGAGCAGATTCATACCCCTTCACGAAAATGAGCATAACTTCTTCATTTCTTGTCCGATTTAGTCCAGTCTTTTTCCTATGTGCTTGGATTGACCTTAGCTTCGATTCCATGGTTTTTTTCACAGTAAATAAGTCCATGGAACTCCGGCAAAAAGGCTCTAAAGTTCACTGTTCATTTCTGATTTCATCTAATCTTTACTAAACTTGTTCAACTTAAGTCTAACTCATCTCAAACCTATGTCCTTATGCTTATTACCACTTCTATGATTAGTTAGGCTTAAAAACAAGGTTGAGACATTTAAAACCAGAGGTTAAACCTCATATGCATTCTGTTTTGTTTAGGGTTTTTTAACCCACAAGTATGTTGGTTCAGGTCCCACTTAAACTCACACTCTCACCACACACTAAATCTCTCACGTAATATGTATGTAATGTGAAAGTTATTGTTACCGTTGAAAAGGGGTACATAATTCATTAACCAAATAAGGCTTTATATAGCCATACAAGACAAGAATATGGGAATTAAAAAACAATAAAAAAACTTATTCTAACCTAAAGAACCGGTAGTCAACTACTCCCATGAAGCTCCACTAAACTTGGTCAATCTTAGACCAAATCAACTAAGTAAACGTGCATTTTATTTTCCCGAACAAACTCACATGGTCAATTACGACCAATTCAAAATGACACCCGTTAAACTGTGACCCGATAACGTGTTAACCGTGTGACCCGTGAACCGTAAACAACCGATTAATCCAACAATCACCCCCTTAATCGGTGTTTGTTTACGCCTTCACCGCAGCACCGAATCACCTCGGTTTCGAACCACTATGACATCTAACGGACACCCGATCTTCACCTCGATCACGTCCAATGTCTCGGTTCAACCCGAATAAACAAAACACCACGCCCGTAACATGTAACATGGCATAACGTTGGAACACAGTTTATTAACATCACGACTTATCACGGATCAACGACCTCTCTCCGGTCACATCCAAAGCCACCCGATTTGAACTCCAACACCATAATGTCACACCGTGTAGTTTTTCAATCTCTTCTTTATCTTTACACCCGTACCTTTTCCCGATCAAACTTGTTCCAAGAGGCCTCTCCACCGACCAAGAAAACAAGCCACCTGCTTCTAACGTTTTCTCACCTTGCCAAACGAAACGAAGCGAATCCAAAGCCACCTGCTTTGACGGATCCATTATGCCCGCTTTTCACGCACTACGCCGGTCTCCTCTTATCACGAACCAAGCCGATCAAGGCACCTTCAAAACATTCTGCTGTTGTCACCGTGTATAACAGCTGCGCAAACCCACAACTAACATCCTAACAGCCTTGAACCTTCTTTTGATCACTACTAACAGCCACGGAACACAAGTGTTTATCACCGGTCACCCCCGTCATCTTAACCGGTACGTCTACCACAACAACGGCCTACCGAAAACACCATAACGCCTCCGTCTTCTGCTATATAACGATCCCGAACCCTTTTTTACGCCTGCCCTCCACCGACCGACACACCCGCCGGCGCTGGAGGCTTCCCTGATACGACCAAACTCACATTCTCACCACACACTAAATCTCTCACGTAATATGTATGTAATGTGAAAGTTATTGTTACTGTTGAAAAGGGGTACATAATTCATTAACCAAATAAGGCTTTATATAGTCATACAAGACAAGAATATGGGAATTAAAAAACAATAAAAAAACTTATTCTAACCTAAAGAACCGGTAGTCAACTACCCCCATGAAGCTCCACTAAACTTGGTCAATCTTAGACCAAATCAACTAAGTAAACGTGCATTTTATTTTCCCGAACAAACTCGCATGGTCAATTACGACCAATTCAAAACGACACCATTTAAACTGTGACCCGATAACGTGTTAACCGTGTGACCCGTGAACCGTAAACAACCGATTAATCCAACAAAGTGATGTTTAAGTTCAAGACTTCATGTAGGTGTGATTATGGACTAACTTGGGTTGTTCAACATAAAATCCCCACATTACTTGATGATTTCTATTAGAGTAGTTGTTTATATTCTTGTATTATTCATAGTTCATGACCCTCCTTGTATGTTTTTACATCAAGTGTAGTGCTGAACACTTAGAGGTACCTAAATGGAAGACTACTCTTCCTACCTCCTACATGATTTCCATGACACAATAGAGGTACCTAAATGAAGATTTATCTTCTTCCTCATGCTTGACTAATGGACTAAATAATACATATAATACTTATACATATATATACTATTCGAACCCTTGATGGTGGACTTGTGTTCATTCGTCAATATATTAGAATAACATCATCTAAGACATAAGACTTGTTACGATTCTAATGAGTATATTACTCATGAAAACATTAACCCTTGAGGTTTCATAGTGTCAAGAACAAGTACTTGGTGTTAAAGGATGATTACTTTCGAATACCTATATTCTTGTGTTTTAACTTCCTAAATCCCTACACGAACATATTAAACCTTCTAACCTCATCAACTTCGTCACATTGGATAATCGGAAAGCATATGCAAATTTTGTGAGTATACTCGCAACCCCCTTTTTATTTTTACCACTTTTTGGGGTATAACATGTTTAACTATTAAACTACACTTAAACTTATTCTTTATGCAATGCACGAAAACAATCCTTATACATGAATACAATGTTATGATACTTGATGTTTACGTGGACCATACTTATGTGATATGTTTTAGTCATTAGCTTTCACGAGCCTCCATTCGACATGTATAGCGCTATAGGAGTAACGCACCGCCCCCCTTAAACTTGTGATCATGTCGAATTAACTAAACTTTCTTGCGTAAACAGAGGATTGGCTAGAAATATCACTAGCTATCGTTAAGGGTAATTAGGGCTTATAAATATTATCTTTGACCGGAGCGCGACACTCCGATCAAATTTTGGCGCCATTTCCGGGGAGTGAGTGCGGTTTATGTTTGGATTATAGTTTGAATTTTCGTGGTTAACTATTTAATTTGCTTAGTTTCTTTTTGTACTTTATCTTTTTCCTTGTTACGCGGGTTTTGTTACTTGTGCAGATTACAGGTAGTGCATGCATACAAGGAATTCCGGAAGGACTTCACCATTAGTCTACGAACAGGAAATTGAAAGAGTCGCAAGAAGGAATCTAGCAAGCCGGTTAGAAGCAACCCTTATTTCTAACCAAGCCACCCAAACACCACAATTTACACCATCCATTGAAACCGATTCAATGGCAAACCAAAATTCCAACCAAAACCTCAATTACCCAAACCTTAATCAAAACCAATTCCAAACTCGAGGAAACTTCAATCCCACCCAAAATGTTCAACCTATACCTCAAGAGCAACCAGTTGGTGGTAACAATTCAAGACCACCCACACCACCTTTCCAAAACCAAAATCCCAACAACACCCAAAGAACACCCCAACAACAAAACCTTCACCGACATAACTCCTTACCCACTCAACTTGATGACCGGAATGTTAATTCCGATCGTAGAGGCAACCGAGATCGTGGCAATCCCGCGAATGACGACCCGTTCTTTAATTTAGATGATTTGTGAAATGTTATCCCCGATGATGAGCCGTTTAGTGTTCCCGGTTACCAATCGCCGAAACATGTGAGTATTCACTCGGAATACTCGGATGATGGGGGTAACTATGATGATCGGGTCGATGATGACGGTTGGGGGTATGTGAACCGGGGAAATGTCTAAATGTTAGAGGTTTTGGCAACGATGAATTTGGCTATCAAAATGGCAATTTCGTGGGGAATGACAATTATGGGTATGGGAATGTGAGGAATTTCGGTTACGGAAGCAACCGAAACCCACGAAACAATAATCAAAGGAACCGGAAGGATGGGTTCTACAACAACAATAATAATGTGAACCATAACCTGATTCCTCGTTTTGTGGGAGGAGGTAATCAAGGTGGAAACCGAGGAGGTAATAGAGGAGGTGATCGAAGGGATAATCGAAGACCGGTTGAGCAAGAAGTTAACGGCCCACGTCGTCGTCAACAACCTCCAAGGGGCATTAATGACTGTTTTAGGCCGGTAGTCACCGACAATGACTCTCCGATAGTTTGTGAAAGAAGAATGTTCGATTTCAAGCCCCATTACATCAACATGCTTCCCTACTTCAATGGGAGGTCCAATGATGAACCATACACTCATTTGGCGGAGTTTTCGGCCATATGTAGCATTATTGGGGGGCATGATTTTGCATTGGAAGAGGTCAAGCTTCGGCTATTTCAGTTTTCGCTAAAGGATAAGGCGAAACAATGGTTCCTTACACTTCCGGCGAATAGCATTCGTACATGGGGTGAAATGCAACAAGTCTTCCTTGACGAGTATTACTCGATGGGGTGAAATTAGGTCTTTCTGCCAATTCTCAAGTGAACCATTGCATGAAGCTTTCACAAGGTACAAGGAATTGATTTGGAAGTGCCCACATCATCAAATAGAAAAGTGGAAGTTGGTTAAATGAGTTGTGAGAGGGTTGGATGACGAGACATGGAACCACCTCAAGTCAACGAGCAATGGAATGTTATTGAGTAACCATGAAGATGACGATTGGGATTTTCTTGAGCGGATGAGCAAGCGGTCAAAGTCAAAGGAATCGGCCGATAGATCTAAAAAACATCCCGTTTCCCGGTCACTTCCCGATCTTGACTCTAACTCTAAGGATCGGATTTCTACTCTAGAACGGGAGTTGGCTCGTATGAAGAGGAAGGAGGTGAATGCAGTGCAATTTGCGGTTTGTGAAGATTATGGGGAGATTGGTAATCGGACCGATCAATGTCAAACGGGACCGGGTGACTACACCGAAGAGGTAAATCAAGTGTTCTGTGATAGAAAGAACAATGATATGAATTCGAACACTTATAATCCCGGATAAAGAAATCATCCCAACTTCCGATATGGGAATGCTGCAAATCAAATGAACCCGAATTTCCAATCGGGTAACCAAAGCGGGTCGTAATCAAGAAGGTTACCAACGTAATTACAAGCAAGGGTACCAAGGTCAGGACAACAATTACCAAGGTGGGTACCAAAGGAATTACAACAATCAAGGCAGTAATGGAAGCGGGTCGAATAATCAAGCCGGTGGTGATGATTCGTTAAACTCTAAACTTGATGCTATTATGAATGCTATCACCAATTCAAATCAAGAGATCAAATCGGAAATGAAGAAAGAGTTTGAAGTAAGAGATAAATCCTACAAGGCATTGGAGAAGCAAGTTGGGCAACTTGCACAAGAAATGGCTCAGATTCGTGGAAGTGCAGGAGGACTTCCAAGTGATACCATAGTGAACCCTAAGCATCAAGGGTCGAGCTCGAAGAACACACGTGAGGTACCAATAAATAAAATTTCTTTACGTAGTGGTCGAGTCATAGATAGTGGAGTCGAGCCACCACCACCAAAGTTTGTTGAAAGGGTGGTGGAGGATGCTAATGATGATGAAGGTAGCGACGATCAAACGGGTAAAAATCAAAATAAAAATGATGTAAGAGTTAATAACAATACACCCTTGTGACCGTCCCAGTCCCAAAACCTAAGGACAAGGGTGTGGAGGTTAATATCGCCCCTTATCCCGAAGCTTTGTTGGGACCATCTAAGAAAGTGGTAAATAAACGAGGCCCACAACAAGAAGAGATGTGGGAAATTTTTAAACAAGTTAAAATCAATTTACCACTCTTGGATGCAATTAAACAAGTACCTTTATATGCTAAGTATCTGAAAGAATTATACACCCAAAAGCGAACTCACAAGTTTCCTAAGAAACTTGATTTAACCAAAAATGTGAGTTCGATCCTTTCGAGTGAACTTCCACCAAAACTTCGAGATCCGAGGGCACCCATAATTTCAATACATGTTGGTGAATTTAAAATGACTCGGGCACTTTTGGATCTTGGGGCAAGTTTGAGTATCTTGCCGGGTAGTTTATATGACCAATATGATTTTAGTCCACTTCAAACGTCAAACACCACCGTGGTGTTAGCCGATTTGACCCCTAAACTATCTCGTGGGATAGTCACGGATGTAATAGTCAAGGTTGAGGACTTTTACTATCCGGTAGATTTTCTTATACTTAATTATGTATCTTTGGACCGAACCAAGCAACCAACGGTTATCCTCGGTCGACCATTTTTGGCAATATCGAGTGCTCAAATAAATTGCAAATCGGGCACGGTCGACATGACTTTTGGTAACCGTCGGTTGCGGTTAAATGTCTTTTCAGGATTGACGGATCCTCTAGTCGGCGATGAATACTATATGGCAGACATTGTTGACGAGTATATACCTCTATGCGACATTAATGTCGAAGAAGAAAGCACAATAGAGGAGTGTTTCATGTTTGGCTGGTTGCAAAGGGAAACAAATCGAAGCATGGATGAGGAGGTGAAAGAATTGGCTGTATTAGCGCCCAGGGAAGGAAGGCCCACTTGGACACATCAAGTGGAAAGCCTCCCGGAAAGCATTGACACCGAGTTAAAGCCGTCGTTAGAAGAACCTCCGGTTGTAGAGTTGAAGGAGCTACCCAAGCATCTTAAGTTTGCTTATGTAGGTGAGGGTAGCACGCTTCCGGTCATTATTGCATCCAACTTGACCGGGGAGCAAGAAGATAAGTTGATGAAGGTTTTGGTCACTCATAGAGCCGCTATAGGGTGGAGCATTGCAGATTTGAAAGGGATTAGTCCCTCGGTGGTGATGCACAAAATCATCACAGAAGATGGCGTTAATCCTTCTTGCGACACACAACGGAGACTGAATCCAAACATGCGGGAAATGGTTAAGAAGGAGGTATTGAAATGGCTAGATGCGGGTATTATATATCCCATTTCTGATAGCCAATGGGTGAGCCCGACACAAACAATTCCTAAGAAGGCAGGTATTCAAGTCGTCACAAACGACACAGGTGAAGAGGTCTCCACTCGGCCGGTAACCGGGTGGCGTATTTATATTGATTATAGGAAGTTAAATGCCACTACTTCTAAAGATCATTTCCCTTTACTGTTTATTGATCAAATTGTCGAGAAATTAGCCGGACAAAAATTCTATTGTTTCTTGGATGGTTATTCAGGTTACAATCAAAATGCTATACATCCGGAAGACCAAGCAAAGACTACCTTTACTTGTCCATACGGTACCTTCGCATTTAGGCGAATGCCCTTTGGACTTTGTAATGCCCCCGCCACCTTCCAAAGGTGTATGATGAGTATTTTTTTCTGATATGGTGGGGGAGTCTTTGGAAATCTTCATGGATGATTTCTCGATATTCGGGTAATCATTTGATACATGCCTTGACCAACTCGAAAAAGTTTTGAAAAGATGTGTTGATAAAAATTTAGTTTTGAGTTGGGAAAAGAGCCATTTATGGTTCAAGAGGGGATTGTGTTAGGGCATGTGGTGTCAAGTCATGGGATAGAGGTTGACCGTGCAAAAGTGCAAGTCATTTCTACCTTACCTTACCCCACGAATGTTAAGGCTATTAGATCATTTTTGGGTCATGCGGGGTTTTATAGAAGGTTTATAAAAGGTTTTAGTGATATAACCAAACCTCTATGTAAATTGTTGCTAAAAGATCAACCGTTTGAATTCAATAAAGATTGCCAAAATGCCTTTAATGTGTTGAAGAAAAAGTTGGTTGAGGCCCCAATCTTGCAATCACCGAATTGATCATTACCATTCGAAATTATGTGTGATGCAAGTGATTATGCGGTGGGGGCCGTATTGGGTCAATGGGTAGACAAGAAACCGGTTGCCATATACTACGCAAGTAAGACTCTCTCGGATGCACAAATAAATTATACAACTACCGAGAAAGAGCTACTTGCGGTGGTATATGCATTGGAAAAATTGCGTGCTTATATATGGAGTGCTAAGGTCATTGTGTATTCTGACCATTCTGCAGTTAGGTATCTCATGAATAAGAAGGATGCAAAGCCGAGATTAATCCGATCGGTTCGTTTGCCACAAGAATTTGACTTGGATATTCGAGACAAGAAAGGAAGTGAGAATGTGGTTGCGGACCACTTGTCTCGATTGGTAGTGTAGGAGGATTTTTCTCGTGTGGAAATTAATGAGAATTTCCCAGATGAGCAAATTTTGAAAGTTTCAATATTACCATGGTATGCTAATATTGTTAATTATTTGGTTACAGGTGACTTGCCAGCTCATTGGGATAGAAGGAAGAGGTTGCACTTCCTTTCTCAAATCGAGTACTACACGTTTGAAGAACCGGACTTATTCAAGATATGTCCGGATCAAGTCGTTCGAAGATGCATACCCGACGAGGAGATTCCTAGTGTCTTGATACATTTGCATTCATTTGCTTGTGGGGGGCATTTCAATGGTCAAAAAACCGGGCACAAAGTGCTCAATAGTGGTATTTATTGGCCGACTATTTTTAAGGACGCATTTAATTTCGCTAAAAACTGCGTTGAGTGTCAAAAGTTAGGGGGTATTTCCACAAGGGATGAGATGCCCATGAAACCGATCCTCATTGTACATATTTTTGATGTGTGGGGGATCGATTTCATGGGCCCATTCCCTAATTCGCATGGCAACTTATACGTTTTGGTGGCGGTCGATTATGTATCCAAGTGGGTCGAAGCGATTGCCACCAACACGAATGATCATACCGTCGTTTGCAATTTTGTACAAACAAACATAATTTCTAGATTTGGGATTCCCCGAGTGATCATTAGTGATGGGGGATCTCACTTTAAGAATTTTAACTTTGGTAAACTCTTGAAGCGGTATGGTGTTGACCATCGAATTGCTACTCCCTATCACCCACAAACAAGTGGTCAAGTGGAAGTTTCCAATAGGCAAATAAAAGAAATTTTGCAAAAGACCGTTCGACAGGACCGAAAGGATTGGTCGACGAAGTTGAATGATGCTTTATGGGCTTATCGAACGGCTCATAAAACACCTATTAGGACTACACCATCTCGATTGGTTTATGGGAGAAATTATCATTTACCGGTTGAACTTGTGCATCGTGTTTGGTGGGCCATAAAAGAGGTTAACATGAAATATGATGATGCAGGAAAGGAGCGAAAATTAAGCTTTGCGAGTTGGAGAAGCTTCGGGAAGAAGCGTATGAGTGTGCTTCTAAATATAAGGATGATATGAAGAGGGCACATGATGCGAAGTTGAAGCCGAAGGAGTTTGAAGTCAAAAGGTTTGGCTCTACAATTCAAGTTTTAAATACTTTCCCGGAAAGCTCAAGAGCAAATGGATGGGCCCGTATGTGATTACACAGGTCGGGAAGCTTCGAGATGTTACAATCAAGGACCCGAAGGATGGGTCAAAGAAAACGGTTAACGGTCATCGCCTAAGAGCAAATGGATGGGCCCGTATGTGATGGTAATGAAGCAAAAAAGGATGAGAATGTGGAGTTGGTAAACTTCGTGGTAAGTGTGCCAACTTATGAGGTCAACTAAAAGGACCGGTAATAAGTTTTGTAGAGTTTTGTATAATTTATTTTGATTGTTTGAGTATTTTTTGTGTTAATCGTTCTTGTTTCATACTAACCCTCTTGATTGTGTGAAGTCCGGATATCACAAACGCGTCTTGAAGATAAAAGTATTGGATCGTGTTCGTGACCCTAAAATTCAGTTAAGGCAGTCCATCTTCGAATACGAAGGCGGAATCAACGTATACAAAGTCACAACAGCTTTGTTCCTTTCAATTTTTCCTCTATTAATCAATTCCGAGTCTTTACAATCAATTTCTAACAAAATTTCGGCAGCACCTCGACTCACACACAAACACCATACCTGTTTTGCTTCAAATGACACACACATATATATAGACAGATGGGTTTCGCTTGAGGATGGCAATCTACTAGGTTTCGCTTGATCATACACAACATCAGTTTCAAGCGAACCCTGATCAATAGGTTTCGCTTGAACTTGCCTTGAATCACCTTCAAGTGAAACACCCTATATAAACATGTAAAACCCTAATTTCTAATCTATTGTGTGCTCATTCATTCTATCTAGACAAAAGACTTGTTTAAGACGTAATCAGCAGACATTCAGTGCACCAACAGACTCCCCCTTGGATGTTGATGAAGTCTTTGGTTTCAAGTCTTTAGTCTTTGTCTTTTTCGAACTTTGTCTTCTCATTATAAAAACTCTCTCTTCACAGGTTCAGAAATACAAACTAGCTCTATCATCAATCTCCTCTTTGACTGTCGATCCAGAATCCTGACTCCCCCTTTCACAGACTCCCCCTCTCGGAATGCTAGGATTTGAATTCTGGTTCAAAACTTTGACTTTTCGTTGCCATGAGGATTCCTGTTACCTGCACAATCTCTACCTAAAAATAAGATATATGACAATAATAGATTCAATCCAAACTTACCTTTTAACCTTCAGTGTTAGAAAACTACTTAAGTATTCAAGTCCAAATTAATGACCCTGATTACTCAATTAATCTACCAAGTCCAACTTAATGACCTTGGTTGATCAGAGATAATTCACACTGACTTTTGTTCAATTTTTTTTCCTGAAAAATTACAAATTTCAAATTAATGAACTTGCTTTAGCATTTCAATTTTCACCAACTTATCATGTTAAGCTCACGACTCATCATCCAGTCCAGAAATCTCCCGCATCTGCTTTCAACTTTCAAATCCGAAGATCAACTCTCCAGTTTGGTTTATAAAAAATAAAGCAAAAATGTAAAATCTTTTTGGATTTTAATAAAGTTTCTAAACTAGAAATGAAATACAGAACTAAAATGCAGTAAAAAATAAACTATTTACAAACATATTTTTGATAAGCGTGTTAGGGAATCATATCAGCTATTCGACAAATCACAAGTACCGTTAAGCTTCAGTTACATACTCAGAATTAAACAATTCGCTTAGATTGTCGATATACTGATCCACTTAAATTCTCACACAAATTTCAATCTGTCCAGGATACGGATTAAGTGTTTTAGAGACTTAAGCTTATACGTGTGTCCCACCTCTTGAATATACTCCCGTATCCAGATCCCAATATTCAGTCTTACAGGTAAGTATAACACAAATGATATCTGTAAGGGGTTAATAATTTATGAAGAATCATGAGAGCTCAGGTCAGAACTACCGTTCAGCAGAGAGATCATGACTCAACTTTTGGGTGTGTCCCCTTTAGAGGATCTTTTTTTACAACAGCATTGCTAAGAAATTTTATTGTCTTATCATATATGCTGAGGGTGATGCTATGTTTCAAGCATTGCGAAAAGTATTATTCGAGGACTAGGTCAGAACTTCCATTCTGCAGAAGTCCCGGAATAATACCCCAGATATCACTTAGTATAAAAACCTAGTATATCAGAAAAAGGAATATTTCAAACGAAATTTCAGGGGTTACCTATATATCCAAGTAATGTTTCCCACGATATAAGCAAGTAAAGGTTTAGGTTTATATCCCGAACAAACCTACTAAATGTGCAAAAACCTATCGGCATATCATCAGCGAGACTGTTTAACACATTTAAACATTTCATTTCTTTAGCATACCGTGACTGTCAAGCCGATGTACTATCATTTTCCCTTTTTACACAAGCTCTTTTCTGGTTTTCTATTGTTTTTGGATTTTGAAAATATCTCATGTTTTTGTATTTTTGTCATTTTTTATTGTTTTTGTATTTTCTGAAATATTTACCCTATACCTCCCCCTAAATACCAAAACAGGTAAAAACCGACAAACCATTGCAGATTGCTTCTCAACATCATCTACAATGTCATCCTCATCAACGCCAATAATCTCCTCCAACACCGATAAAAGCTTCATACCATTTAGTTTTAGCAAATATTGAAAACGTGTTTTATCAAATGCTTTGGTATGTAAATCAGCTTTTTGATCGTCAGTGTGGATTTTCTCAATTCGTATCAACTTCTTCTCGAAACAATCACGAATGAAGTGATGACGAATTTCAATGTGTTTGGTTTTAGCGTGATGAACTGGATTTTTTGTAATGTTAATTGCTGCCTCATTATCAACAAAGATAGGGATGTTTAGAAATTGCAAACCGTAGTCGCACATCTATTGCTGGATCCACAAGATCTGTGAGCAGCAACTGCTAGCAGATACATACTCCGCTTCACATGTGGATAAAGCCACAGAGGTTTGCTTTTTGCATTGCCAAGTAACCAATCGTGATCCAAAGAACTGGCACCCTGCTGTTGTTGATTTAGCATTAACTTTGCAGCATCCGAAATCAGAATCGGAATACCCTTCAAGCGTGAAATCACCTTCTCTTGGATACCACAACCCCAAAGATGGAGTTCCTTTCAGGTAGCGTAATATCCTTTTCACAATCACCATATGCGATGCTCTTGGGTTTGATTGAAATCTTGCTGCGAGGCAGGTTGGGTACATAATATCGGGTCTTGAAGCTGTCAAATACATCAGCGATCCGATCATGGAACGATACATCGTTTCATCTACCTTCTCTCTGGTGAGATCAGGGTTTATCTCATGATTCGTTGCTAATGGGGTGGCTGCTGGAGTAGAACCTGACATCCCAAATTTCTCCAAGATATCATGAACGTACTTCGTTTGATGTATGAAAATTCCTTTGGGTAGTTGATCAACCTGCAATCACAAAAAGAATTTCATCTCACCCATCGATGACATTTCGAATTTCTGCTTCATAACTCATTCAAAATCTTTGCATAGATCCTCTTTTGTTTACCCAAATATGATGTCGTCCACATAAATTTGAACTATCAGAAGATGACCGTCAACCTCTTTGGTGAAGAGAGTGGCATCCACTTTTCCACGGTTAAAGCTGTTGGCTAGTAGGTGTTGAGACAATGTCTCGTACCAAGCTCTTGGAGCCTGGTGTAAACCATACAGCGCTTTGTCTAACAAATAGACCATGTCTTTGTGGATTGGATCGGTGAAGCCCGGTGGCTGTCTGACATATACCTCCTCTTTTACCTTCCCATAAAGAAAAGCCGATTTAACATCTAACTGATAAACTTTGAAGTTTTTCCAAGACGCAAATGCTAGAAAGATTTTGATCGCTTCAAGTCGAGCTACAGGAGCATATACTTCAGTGAAATCTATCCCCTCCTGCTGACTGAAACCCTGGACTACGAGTCGAGCTTTGTTACGAACTACAACTCCTCTATCGTCTCTCTTACACTTGAACACCCACTTGGTGTTTATCTTCCTCTGACCATCAGGCAAATCCACTAACTTCCACACTCCCAACTTTTCGAATTGGCTCAGTTCCTCCTGCATTGCATTGACCCAAGAATCTTCAGTAAGTGCCTCTTTGTAAGTTCTTGGTTCAACCTGCGAGATAAAACAACTCAATGAGAATTCAGTTTGCAAAGGAGAAACTTTTGAATAAAAACACGTAAGCCCTTTATCAATCTGTCTTCGAGTGCGAACGCCTGTCTGCAATTCTCCAATGATCAATTCCTCTGGATGATAAGTAAGAGTTCGTGGCATTATTTCTCCTGGAACATCTACATCGCCTTCCAGATTAGTAACATTCTGATTTTCACCTTGTTCACTGATTGGGTTTGTTTGACTTGAAATCTGAATTTGCTCTCCATCAGAATCTGAATCACCATGATCAAATACTGGCATGTTCTTAGATTCTTGATTATCATTCTGTGCCGACTGATTATCTTGAGCAACATCATTTTGTTGAACATCATCATGTTCACCAGCATTGCTTGGACCTGCTTCATCGTCATTTGATGCTCTTTGCGGTCTTCTTGAATACTCAGCTGGAAACCTTTCCAGAGATGACTCATACTCTCGCAAAATATCCAACTCATCAAAGAAATCTTCTTCTTCTTCCTCTTGTTCTTCCATCATGTCAAACGAATCCCACAACTTGTCATAATGATAACGCCATGAATCTCCAGGATTCTGGGGCGGCATTGTATAACCTTGACATTCAATATTAGGAGCTTCAATAATCCGCTTCAGACTTGGAACGAAGACTCGTCGTAATGGACTTGCATAACCTATGAATATCCCTTCAATACTCTTCGGACCAAACTTTCCAAAAGGCTCTAGAACAGTACAGGGTGACCCAAACGGTTCTAAAAACTTCAGATCCGGTTTGCGGTTATTGATCAACTCAAAGCATGTCTTGTTGAATTTCTTTGCAGTGAGAACCCGGTTGAGTGTATAGCATGCGGCAGAAACTGCTTCTGCCCAAAAATTTATCGGTAGCTTTGAATCAGCAAGCATTGTTCTGGCCGTTTCGATTAGCGTCCTGTTTTTGCATTCTGCGACTCCATTCTGTTGCGGAGTGTACGGAGCACTAAACTCATGCAATATACCTCTTTCATCACAATATTCTTCCATCTTGTTGTTCTTGAACTCAGTACCATTATCACTTCTAATTCTTTTGATACGCCTTTGGTACAAATTTTCAATCTTTCTGAACAACGCCATCAAACTGTCAAACGTTTCATCTTTCGACTTCAAGAATGATACCCATGAAAATTCGGAATAATCATCAGTAACCACAAGACAGTTGAGATCCCCTGTAATACTTTTGATGTTTACTGGACCAAACAAATCCATATGTAGTCTCTCTAACGGTCTGGAAACTGAATTGCATTGCTTTTTAGGGTGTGACTTTTTCTTCTGCTTGCCTTTTATGCAACTAATGCACTCCCCTTCCAGATGAAAACCTTTGATATTAACTCCAAGAACCAAATCATTGTGTACCAAGTGATTCATTTTTCTAATATGTATATGCCCCATCTTCCGGTGCCACAACTTCGATTCTTTCTCCGTTGCTCTAGAAACAAAACAATGTGCCTGACCTGTTGTGGTAGTTGCTACACTCATGTCCAACACATATAAATCATTCACTCTAGGTGCCCTCATGATAATCCATTCTTCAGGAACAACAAATCCCGGTTTCAAAATCAAACATTCTTTGTCTGTGAAGTGAGTGGTATACATATTGTCACAAATCTGCGAGATACTTAGCAGATTATTCTCCAGCTCAGTAATGTAGTTAACTCTCTCAAACGTAACAATCCCATTAGATAACGTTCCTTCACCAATTATTCGACCACCTTCGTGTCCAGCAAATCCCACATAACCACCATTGATATTTCTAACATCATACAACAATGCAGTTTTCCCTGTCATATGTCGAGACGCTCCACTATCCATAATCCATCTTGAAATAGCTCTCAGAAGATCCTGCACATATCACAAATTGATTTTAAAACATTTCAATAAAGATGCTGATTCCTGCTTCACAATTACCAACTAGGAAGCTCCGGCAAGTCCAAACTTTTTAGTGAGATTTTGATGCTACCCAAGCCTCTTTTGACTCAGGTAACTGGACTTTGAGTTTAGATTTCATAGTGTATAATGGCGGAAAATTTTGATCATTCATTTTTAAACTCTCAGCAGATCCAACCTCAACCTCTTTATACAAGAAAAATTCATCTTTTTGAGGTTGACCAGATGGTTGGTCTTTTTCCAAAACAACTTTTTTCTTAGAATCCTGTTTGTCAATTTTCTCATAATAATCAACAGGAACATTCATCTTTACCGGTGTGGTAGAAGACGATTGTTTTTCCGACATTGAAACCTTTGGTTTATCAACAACTTTTGGCTTCCATGTTTGTTGAGATGAAGCAACTCGTTTGTAGAATTGGTCATTTTTAGTTACCACATTCTTAACAGGTTCAATTTTGACTTTTAATTTCTCATTTCTCAGAATTTTCTCAACAACCATTGGAGCTTTGCCTTTTGAATCAACCTTCTTCTTTTGATTCTCAACAACTTCAGTCTTAGGCTTGAAGTTGGTGCAATTTCTTGCAATGTGACCAACTTTGTTGCATCTAAAACACGTACGAGTATCAACTACCCGACTTGTGCCTTCAGACTGAGGTTGTGAGGCCCTCTTCTCAAAAAATTCTTCATTTGATTTCGAAAAGATTTCATTTTCCTCATCAGAAAGTGAACTTGAACTGTTCACAAACACCTTCTTTTTAGCAAACCTTTTGTTTTGAAAATTCCTTTTCTGATAACTCTTACCACCCTGATAACCACCCGACCAATTGTTTCGATTGTTGTTATAAAAGCGTGGTGGAACTACAGGTTTCTTGTAGTAAGCTTTATCTTTCTCAAAATTCATTTGCCTTTTTGTTTGTTTTAAACTTTTTACTTCAGACAAATCGATTTCAACCATTTTGAACACATTTGTTAATTTTGAAACATTTACATTCTCCAGAGGAAACTCAGAATCCGAATACAAGTTATCAGATCCAGCCATCTTGTACATCACAAGACCCGGTTCATCACCTAAGTTGTTTTTGGACTTTTGTTTCGGAATGTATTTGTCCAGAAAACATTTTTCATCCTCAGCTGAATCACTATTCAAAACACTTTCAGCTGTGCTTTTAACAATCTCTATCTGAACACTATCATCAGATGATGAAAAAGAAAATGTCACATCAATTGAATCAGGAAGTTTCACTTCATTTTCTTCCTCAAGATTAACCAACCCAGATTGCTTTTTCGAATAATTTTCTAGAATTGGTGGTGGAACTTGATGAAATCCAACCCCAGTTCCATCACAGTATACATCTTCGCCTACTTTGTCTTTCCCGATGGGTTTGGGAATAATGTGTTGCAAAACAAAGCTTGCAGAGCTGTAACTGTTCAATTTCAAATTGATACGCTCATTCTCGATCTTGACTTCTTCAAATTGAAGTTTCAATTTAGCAATCTCATCCAATTGTTTGTTGATTAATTCTTCTTTGATTCTCAAAACACATTGCAATTGGAAATTTTCTTTGTAAGTTTTACCGTTTCTATCATCATTATCTTTAATCGTGCCTTTAAGTTTCTCAAATTTTTCATTTATTTGACGATTTTCAAGAACTAACCTTTCATTTTCTTTCCTAACCTTTTCCTGATCAATTTTATCAGTTTCAATTTTGTTAGTTAATTCTTTTAATCGTTCAGTTGAAGCTTTCACCATTTTGTCACGATCAAGGATTTGATCCTCAACACTTCTGACTTTAGCAGTCAGATCCTCAATCTTCTTACCTTTGAGATAAGTGTTTGTACTACAAACCTTGCATTCTTTGATGCAATTTTTGCAGTCAACATCACCGCTGACCTTCTTACCTGACTCAGTCGTTGACGCGTTTGAACTGACTTGGCTTTTAGACTCAGAAACGGATTTAGAATCTACCTCAAGTGCATTAGCAGCCAGCACCTTGTCAGCCATTTTTCCCATGTTTTCAGCATTCAACTCCTGTGTCGTGTCAATGATCCCAGTGTCAATCTTCTTTGACTTCTCTTTCTCTTCTCTTCTTTCTCTTTCTCTTCTTTCTCCTTCTTCTCTTTCTCTTCATCTTCTCCACTTCCCCACCATTTCTTCTGCCAATAATCATCTTCAACTTTATACTCTTGGATTATGGTTTCCAAATCAAGTGTGTTATGATCAATAGCAATGTTTCCATAGGGGTCAAGATAACATTCTCTGTCTGGATCCCATCTATTTGCTCTTTTTGCCTCAGAAAATATACCAGATATTCTGATCAATTTGTTCGTGGCTAACATCTTTCTGTGTTTATACTTCTGTTCTTCATTTCTGTTATCTTTCCAAGGAATAGGTTCAGTTTTTGCCATGAAAGCATATCCAACCGCATCCTCTTCAGGTAACAACTCGCTCCAGTCAAAACCTTCATCGTCATGAATCACCGCAAGAGCTCTAGATTTTTCTTTGTTATCCTCAAGCTTCTTCATCCTTGGCGGTTCTGATTTATTCTGATGATAAATCGCCTTCTTGTAGTAATCTTCTCTAAACGGGTTTTCAGATTCATCAGCATACGCGTTTATGCATTCACGCTTAAAGTGACCTTTCTGTTTGCACTTAAAGCACGTCACCTTAGACTTGTCAAAGCCCAACTTGGTAGATGGTCCACCAATTGACTTTCTCCCTGTTATCTCCATGAAACGTTGTGCTCGACGAACTGCACTGACCATACACCACCTTATGTCGATTAGTTCCATCTCCTCAGGATCTATCTGATCATAATCTTCTTTCGTCAGGTTAGTGTTGCCTATCTTCCCTACTACAAGACTTTCATAAGATTCTAATACCGATGCTAGAAAAACCATCTGTTGTTTGGCAGACTCCTCGCTGAAGTTCTGAGCGTTCTTTAAGTCTACAGCGATATTGCATTGAAATAAGTTCTTTGCATCAGACTTGTTTGAATTTGATGAAGACCCACTGTGATATCCACTGTGATTACCACTGCTTTGACTTTCTTTGTTTGTTTGTTGTGAAAACATTCTCAGCAGAAAACGCAGTCTTGGGAGATGTGTTCTTTGGCATCATGCTCTTTGGATAATACAAATCCAAGTTTTGTTGATAAGACGAATGATTGACTTTGTGTGTCTTCTTTAATTCCAACTCGTGACTCTCTAGTTTCTCAATTAGCAAGTCTACTGTCAACTCTTCTGGTGGCTTGATAGTATTCTTTAGCATCAATGCATAATATTGCCAATCCATCTCATCTGGCAATGCATCAAACAATTTGTCGACTAGCTCTTATCGAGAATAAGAAATTTCATGTCTCGCCAGTTCCAGCTTCAGATGCCCAAACCTCTCAATCATTTTACAAACTGATTCATTCTTTAAACACCCAAACAAATCAAACTCTTTTCTAAGTAGTTTCTTTTTGTTTTTCACAATTTCTTTGCTTCCTAAACATTTGTTTTTCAACTTATCCCAGAGATCTGTAGCACTAGAGTATTCGATCAAAGATATTATATCTTCTCGAACAGATTGAAACATCAACGTAATGCATTTTTGCTCAGTGACAAATGTCTCTATTTCTTCAGTTGTTGTTAAGGTTTCACCACTTTTGCCATTATGATATCCATATTTTAGACTCTTCCAACTAGGAAAAGCAAAAGCCATCAACCAATCTTCAAACTTCTTGGCCCACCGACTGTATTCTTCGATAGCCATCAACTTCGGGGGTTTGTTGTAAGTTCCGAAAGCACTTTCAACCTCCAATGCATCCGATAACTTTTTCTTCGAATTCGGTGTGTTCTCATTGGTGTTACTAGAAGATGTATCATTGCCACCATCTCCAGCAAACGCAAAGACATCATAAAACGGATTGAAATCATCCATCTTGTACCTGAAACGAAATCAGCAAACACTTAAAATTTTCTTAATTTAAAAAAAAAAACTCAAATTCAAGTGAAACCACTTGAAACAAAATGGTTTCAAGCGAAAGCTACAACAAGTTCAAACAGTTCAAGCGAAAGCCAATATAAGTTTGAACAGTTCAAGCGAAAGCCAATAATCCAAGTTTGAACAGTTCAAGCGAAAGCCAATAATGTGGTTTTGCTTCAAGTAAACAGATTTTTCAAGCGAAACTTTTGATTTTCAAGCAAAAGTTCGAAGAACAATTTCAAGCGAAACACTGTTTATGCCATTTTTTATCAGTTTTAATCCGTATTTTGATCTGATTCTTTGTAGGATTTGTTAATACTATGTTTTACACAACATATGAAAAAATCAGGCCATTTCAACAGTTAGAACTTGTTCAAATCAGAAAAGTATGAGAAAAAGTGAGTAGAAATGAGAAAATCTGGTAGAATCAAGCTGCTATGGTATGAACTCCTTGTCCTGAGCTCTGATACCACTTATTGGATCGTGTTCGTGACCCTAAAAGTCAGTTAAGGCAGTTCATCTTCGAATACGAAGGCGGAATCAACGTATACAAAGTCACAACAGCTTTGTTCCTTTCAATTTTTCCTCTATTAATCAATTCTGAGTCTTTACAATCAATTTCTAACAAAATTTCGGCAGCACCTCGACTCACACACAAACACCATACCTGTTTCGCTTCAAATGACACACACCTATATATAGACAAATGGGTTTCGCTTGAGGATGGCAATCTACTAGGTTTCGCTTGATCATACACAACATCAGTTTCAAGCGAACCCTGATCAATAGGTTTCGCTTGAACTTGCCTTGAATCACCTTCAAGCGAAACACCCTATATAAACATGTAAAACCCTAATTTCTAATCTATTGTGTGCTCATTCATTCTATCTAGACAAAAGACTTATTTAAGACGTAATCAGCAGACATTCAGTGCACCAACAAAAAGGTATGTTTTTAGACTTGTTTTCGTGTATTAGGGACAATACACGATTTTTCGGGGGGTGGTAGGACCGTAAACGGGTTGTTGTTTTTAAATTTTCAGTTATAAAATTTATAAAAACATTTTTAATATTTTTAGGATTTTTATTTGTATATATTCCTTTTACAAAAAGTGCATATTTTCTCCTATATTTTTCATAAAAAAATTGAAAATTTAAAAAATTAAAAAATGGGTGTTCTGCATGCCGTCGCCGACGGCTTGTTTTCTCGTCACCGACGGTACTTCGAAAAGGGGTGTCGGCTGGTTTTAGCCGTAGACAGTAAAATAGGACATCGCCCGTTTTTGGAAAATGTGGGATGCGTCACCGACGACTAGGTGGACCGTCGCCGACGGCCCCTCTGTTGTTCTCCGACGCTGATTCGTGTGGAACCTTAAAACTCGAACTCAACAACCCTTTTTCACAACCAAACTCAATTAAAATTCAATTTTAACCACACATATGACCCGAAAAATATACCACACCCTACCTACTTCCAATTAATCCCAATTAATCAGATCCATGCGTTATTTCCTCTCTCCTTCATCTTCATCTTCCTCAAAGCTTCCACCAAGAACCCGAATCTTCAATCTTCCATAACTCCTTCAAATCTCCACCAAATTACCTGATTTTTGAGTCTATCTTGGATAATTTTTCAAGAAGAACAAAACCCCCATAACGGTTTTCATCAATTCTTGCTTGATTGCAAGATTTCTGAAGTCAAAAATTCGGGTTTTTGAGAGGGTGTTCATCAAGTTTCTTGCTTTGCATCTTTTCTTAGTTTTTCTTGTTCATCTACATCAAAGGTATGGAATTTCATTAAATTTATGCATGATTATCATATGAATTGTTGATTTCTTCCGAAATTTTAAGCTTATTGTTTAAGAGTTGGTTGTTTATCATAATGTATGAGGTTTTAGCATAAATTTAAGGATGATTACTTGATTTGGGTGGGATTTGAACATGCTCTAATCTTAGTGACGTGGTTACACTAGTTAGTTGCATGATTAAGCGTAGTTGTGATGTTGAATATTGTTGAAACCATACGAAATTGTGAATAAACATGTTAAAATTGATATGTCGATGGTAAAATATGCGACTTTGGAAGTTTAAAAAGGCGATTATGCATCTAGTTATTGATTGAAACTCAACATCATAGATTATGTTCAAAGTTTGTGATTGTTTGAAGATTGGGGTGTGCTAATTGTTCTTTTATCTTTTAATTGTAGCTATGTTCGGAGGAAGAAAGAGATCTAAAACTTCCGGACAGGGTTCATCTTCTGGAGCCGGTTCAGGCTCAGGTCACTATCAGAGACGATGGGAGCAATTAAGTAATGTAGAAGAAGGTGATGGGAAACTATATCGATAGGATTGGAACTAGGAAGAGTTCAAAAACAGTTGATCGGCCTCAGCATGGAAAGATGATAAAAAGAAGGCCCTTTCCAGATACAATAATAAGAGGTTAGAGGCGAAAATGTGGAAGTGGAAAATGATTACGGGTGTGCAAACTTCTGTACCAGAGAGGATAGTGTGTGAATGTTGAGGAACTCCGGACAATTGGCATAACTCAAAGGTTTGAGGAGCTCGGGTGGGAACGAGTATTGGATTGGTTTGAGGATATCACCTCACGGGTCTATCTATCGGCAGTTTATGAATGGTTGTCGACTTTGTGGTTTGAAAACTTTGACGGGCCGGCTCCTACATAGCAGTTAATTGGCAACATTGGAAAAAACCAAATGATTATGTCTTTCGAACATATGAATGCCATTGAGAGATTTGATTCATTGGGGGTCGAGGTGTACGATTATTATGATTATGATCGTTTCTTGGATAACAAGACCAACACTACTGATCCGAATCAAATGTTAGCGTCTGTGTTGATAGGTTCTGGAGGTGCGTGGTTTGACCCCTTACTACCACTAGCTATCGTTAAGGGTAATTAGGGCTTATAAATATTATCTTTGACCGGAGCGCGACACTCCGATCATTAACATTGTGTAGTGAGTTATGTGTGTTTGGCGGAGCAGAAAGCGTTAGATCAAAACCATCATTATCTCAAAACGCTAACAAATAAATATATATAAACCCATATAAAACACATAAAAATCCACATAAAAGCGATAAATCACAGAGTCAGCGGTTGCGGGCTCAGAATCGAAACACATAAAATCAGCGATTGCGAGCTTGAAATCGAAAATAGATTGTCTTGGCTAATAGACGTCGACTACCCAAAGTGATTCGGCTATTCTCAAGGACTCCAAGTACACGTTTTGGCTTATTAGATTGTGCTCTTTCACCGACATACGGTGAATTGCACGCATCTTTTCGGTCATTCACGCAACTCGAGTCGTTGGAATCCATCGAGACTTTGGGGAGAGTTTTGTAAAACCAACATAAGGAACGGAACAAGTCATCAAGGTTCGGGTTTCACCCCTAACTCAGCGACTACATTCCTGTTTATGTGATAGAATCACGAGATAGATAGGGAAAATCGTGTCGAAGTATGGATTTCACTCCTGATTCAACACAAATTCTCGTGTTTATAGTAAAATGTGCGTATTGAACAAGTGATTTGATCGAGAGTTTGCGGTTTTCACACCTAGTCTCAACAAGATCATTCGTTTGTGTGTGTTGCCAGCCTTAGAAAAGGCTGATCTGGCGCGGAACGGTAGTATGCAATGTTGGCGCAAGAGTGTAGTGTTCAGCGAATTCGAGCGAGAATGTCAAGTAAGCTCATTCAAAACCCCTACTAGGTTTGCACAAGTCGGTCTGTTGGCACTTAGACTATAGACTAGGTCGTTTCTAAGACATCAACCTAGACTAGGTCGAGTCTTGCTTAATTCCCTATAGTTATGGCTCTGATACCAATCTGTCACACCCCAACCGATGGCGGAATCATCAAGGCGCGGCACTGAGCGAAACAGATTGTCCAAGAGAAATCCATAACAACTAAAATTACCGGATATTTAACATTATGTCCCACACCACAATATATCAATTAAAGGCAGTTATTACAAACATTGTTTTCTCAAAGACAGATAAAATGTTCTGACAACTCAGATTTTATTAGATTTGTTTCTAGACTCCTTCCTAGCTTGATTCCAGCAAATAGAGCAAACATCCTAAACACCCATCACATACGTTAAAATAAAAGTCAATACACATATTGTAAAGGTGAGCATACAAGTTTAATAGTATAATAGTAGCGAAAGCGAGTTTACGCATAACCAGCATGTAACATGTATAATGTGAAGCAAGTAGGTTATCGACAATGAAATATACACAGATGTGACTGGGAGTTATAGAATGCGCAACACATATCACCACTGTGACATGTGAAGAAAAGCCCTTAACAACCCCTGTCCACGACAGGTGCTGAGTCCAAACTATAGTACTATCGTTGCTAAGGTGTTAGCAACAATCACTATGTAAACATAACATAGTATAACATGCAGAGCGGTTAGCGTATAAAAGTGTTTGCGTTGTGTGTCGATTGTGATTTGAATATAGATAAAGTATGTAACACCCAAAAGTGCTTAAAGAAAAAAGGGATCGAGTATACTCACAGATTATGTTTAGTAAATGAACACTCTCTTGGATTGAAGGGAGCGCTGGAAAGTTAGCCTGATTACAGAACGATAGCGTAAGCGATAAACAGTGCGGTAAACGGTGCGAAGTGAACTAAGTGACAAAGAGTCTTCCAAACGGATGACAATCCAGACGGATGGTTATCCGGTCGGATGGCCATTCGGTCGGTTTGTCATTCGTTTGGGATGGATGTGTTTGTGTATGATGGAACCTTGAAGTTTTCGTTGTAGTATTTTATAACACAAGAAGTGTTTCTACCAATCAGGTCATCCAGCCGGATGGTCATCCGGACTGATGGCCGTCCGATTAGATGGCGATTCATTTGAACTAACTCCTTGGAAACTTTGTGAAAAAGTTTAAGTGTTGGAAAATATCACAAGTGTTTGAATGCAACAAGTCATCCGAGCTGATTGTTGTTCGACCGGATGGCAATCCGATCGGACGGCGGTCCGTTCAGTAACATGCTCATTCTGAAACTTGTAAAAATTCGTTAAGTTTGGAAACTTTTGCGATTATACCGAGACGGTATGACAACGTGTCAAACAACGGAACCCGATCAAGTCCAAGTCATCCTATCGGATGGGAACCATCACGCCCGATCAGTTAACTGTTCTTGATGGTTCCTCATGTTCAACCCATTCAGTCGGTCATCTCTTCGATAGGAATCTGTTCTCAGACTGACACTTCACTAAGGAATGAGTAGAAGGCCTTAATGAGCTCGAATCCTATCGGTTTTATGTGAAAAGTTGAAATTATTGAAGAAAAGTTTGAAACACTTTGATGATGTATAGATTCAGTGTTTAATCATGTTGAAATCTCTTAGATCTGAGTTGTTCTTGGTGGAATGAGGTCACACTTTGAAGTTCATGAGAACCTATGATGACATCATCTTGGAAACAGCCTAAATCAGCTGATTTTATGGTGAAAAGTTAAGATTTGATGGTGAAAATGATGAAGAAGTGTGCGTAGATCTTAGAAGTACAAGATTTGGGGTAGAAACTTACAAGAATCGCGAGGAATCGAGAGAAAATAGGGCTGGAATGTGCTGGTCAAACGAGAACTGTCACATCACATGAACAGTGATGTGACAGGTGCTATTTATAGGCAAGAGAGGAGTTGAGGCGGTGTAGTGGTGCGATCGGAGGGCTGTTCAATCGGACGGCCATCCGATCGGATGGCCGTCCGATCGGATGGTCATCCAGACAGATGACCATTCGATCGAATGGTCATTCGATCGGATGGGTTTGGTGAGTTGGTTTTCGACGTTTCGTTTCGTGCGTTGAGCGTTGCGAGTAAGCGATGCGATAGTATTACCCATTAATTACACAAATAACTTAACTACTAACTAACATAAAAGAAATCCTTAAATCTCGAGTTCGTGATTAGATTGCGTTGTGATAGAGTTGCGATGGAGTTTGCGATTAACATCCCAAAATAAACATAAACATGCACAAGTAACACATAATAGCACACATACGTAAAACATATCCATAACCTGTAATTTGAGTTACGATGCGATAGCGATGAGAAAATTAGCGATTAAACTGCAATCTATTAGCATGTACTCCACATAATACAACTAAAGTAACTTAATTTAGAGTATCGATTACAAGTCAAGGAGTACAATCAATAATTAAGCAAGGAGTGACAGATCGCATTTAGCAACCTTTTCTTCCTTTAACTTTGACTTGTACTTTGACTTCAAAACGCGGGTTGTTACATATTGATCATAAATCGCTTTCGGCTTGAACCTAGTCACCTTGGAAATTATATCATTTCATCTCGTTCACTTGACATCGATTTTTGGAAATAATTCAGTTGAATCATTGAGTCCTATTTATTGTAAAACTCATATTCACAAAATTTGAACACGTCTTGATTCAATTAAAGTGTCATTTACCTTAATATTATTAGTATTGATCAAAGCATGACATAATTCTAAAATAACATCATACCCTAAATCTCGAGGACGGGATTTTAAACAATGTGGAGAGGATGTAACATTTCCATTTTTTTTATTAAAATAAAGTATATAAAAACTTATATTATTAAACGGGTAGATTACGGGTAAGTTGACTATTAGAAATATGAGATATTTAGACGAACATAAGATCCGTTTAATAATTAAATTATAAAAATACATTATAATTGACCTTACTCTGTTTTTAATGAAACTTAGGTCAAAATGTAGATAAAAATATTCTCGTTCTAATGACATATTCATTGTTTTATAAAACGCCATATTTTAGAAGTTATAAGCGATAAATGAGTGAAACTGCTGAATTAATTATAATAATAAAATTTTAACTACAATTGAATTGTAAATTGCACGTATTACGTCACTTTAGATCAGAAGGCATCAAGTTTTCGTGGTGTCCAAGGTTCATATTTAGTATAAATAGAAGTGGTCGTTCAACATTACAAATTGCTCAAGTCCTTTTTCTTTCCTCTTGCCCCCTATCTCTGCTATTATACACCCATATTTTCTTTAAGTATTACACCCCTAATACTCCAAAACCTTGCCCTGTTTTAAGTGTTTTAATCCCTGATCACTGAATCGATACCTTGTCCGATCGATCTTGAACCCAGCAACGGATGCCAAGGCGCTACCTGATAAAGGCTATGCTTTGTAAACTACGTTGGGGTTCTGATCTCGTGATGTATTGATAAAGTTGAATTGGGTTATTACACTAAACACGAGTGCATTATATATTTTATTAAATAGCTCAGGAGTTATATGTAACAACCCGGCTTTTGAAGTCAAAGTCAAAGAACAAGTTAAAGTCAAAGTCAAAGGAAGAAAAGACTGCTAATCAGATCTGTCATTTCTGAGTTAATTATTGCTTGTACTCTTTGACTCGATGATCGATACTTTGCTTGACGTTATTCTGTTTACGATTATTTAATATATGAAGTAACAATGCGATAAACGTAATTAAAAGCTAATCTACTAAATGCTAATCTCATCCCTGCGCGTCGCAATTCGAATAAGAGGTTACGGATATTTTTTTACGTGTGTGTGCCATTATGTGCCTTACTTGTGTGTGCTTATTGTATGTTTTTGGAATATTATTCGCAAACGCAAACGCAACTCTATCGCATCGCAACCCTAAATACAAGTTACTTTTATGATTAATAGGTTGATTATGTTATTTGTGTAACTAATGTGTGATACTATCGCATCACTTACTCTAAACGCAACGCAACGCTCAACGCGCGAAATGAAAAGTCAGAAACTAACTCGCAGAAGCCCTCCGATCGAAGGACCATTCGACCGAATGGTCATCCAACCGGATGACCATCCGATCGGATGGCCATCTGATTGAAAGGCCCTTTGACGCACCTTACATGCACCACCTTTTTCTCTTCTTCACCTATAAATACCTCACCTGTCACATCATTGTTCATGATGTGACAGCTCCCTCCGACCCAGTGCGTTCTCAGCCTATTTTCTCTTGATTCCTCGCGATTCTTGTAAGTTTTCATCCCAAATCTTGTGCTTCTTTAATCTCTACACACTTTCCCATCAATTTCACCAACAAATTTCACAATTTCACCATGAAATCAACCTGATTCGTGTTGTTCTAAGATGACGTCATCTTGGGTTTTCATGAACACCAAAGTGTGACCTCATTCCACCAAGAACAACTCAGATCTAAAGGATTTCTACAAAGTTTAAGCACTGATTTCACCTAAATCTAAACATTTTTCAAGTGTTTCAAACTTTTCTACAACATTCTTAAATTTTTACTCAAAACCGTTATCATCTGGACTCGTTCGGGTTCACTACTCATTCTCTAGTGGAGACCCGGGCTGGAAATGGATTTCTAACGAAGAGACGACCGATTCACGGGTTGAGAATGAAACACACACGAACAGTTGAGTCTGGTTGAACGGGGTGATTCCCGTCCGACCGGATGAGTTGGACTAGATGTAGTTTCCGTTGTTTAACACGTTGTCATACCGTCTTGAAAAAATCTTTAACTTAACTGATTTTAACGAGTTTTCAAATGAATCAGTCGCCCGAATGAATAGCCATCTGATCGGATAGCCATCCTATCGAACGACTATCCGACCAAGTGACTTATGATGTTAAACACTTAAACAAATTTCCAAGTTTCAAGAATATCTTAGCCCACTCGGATCACCATCCGAGCGGATGGCCATCCGTCCGGACGACCGTCCAACCGGACGACCTGAGGAGTAGAGACATTCCATGCTTTATAAAATGCTACAATGAAAACTTCAAAGTTCATACACAAACACATCCATCCCAAACGGACAACCCTCTGACCGAATGGTCATCCGTCCGAATGACCATCCGTTCGGACGGTCATCCGACCGGATCACTATTCGCAACTCAAACGCTCCGACGCACCATTTAACACACTATTCAACGCTTACACTGTCGTTCTCTAATCAGGCTAACTCTCCAGTGCTCCCTTTAATCCAAGAAAGTGTTTATTTACTAAACACGATCTGTGAGTATACTCGATCCCTTTTTGCTTTATGCACTTTTGGGTGTTACATACGTTACCTATATCAAAATCACAATCAACACACAACGCAAACACTTTTATACGCTAACCGCTCTCTCATGTTATACGTGTTATTCGATGAATGCTAGTATGTAATGTCTACATAGTGATTCTTGCCTGACACCTTAGCAACGATAGTACTATAGTTTGGACTCAGCACCTGTCGTGTACAGGGGTTGTTAAGGGCCTTTCTTCACGTGTCACAGTGGTGATATGTGTCGCGCATTCCACAACTCGCAGTCACGTCTTTGCATATTTCATTGTCGATAACCTACCTACTTCACATTTCTACGTGTTACATGTTGGTTATGCGTAAACCGCTTTCGCTACTATTATACTATTAAAATTGCATGCTCATCTTTACACTATGTGTATTGACTTTTATTTCAACGTATGTGACAGGTGTTTAGGATGCTTACGCTATGCTTGCTGTTATGGAATCAAGTTAGGAGGTTTAGAAACGTCACATTTAAATCTGAGTTGTCGGAACAATTTAACTGTCTTTGAGATACTATGTCTGTAATAACTGTTTTATTTGATATGTTATGGTATGGGACGTAACGTTAAATATCCGGTAATATTAGTTGTTATGGATTTCTCCTGGACAATCTGTTTCGCTCAGTGTCGCGCCCCGATGTTTCCGCCATTGGTTGGGGTGTGATAGATTGGTATCAGAGCCATAACTATAGGAAATTAGGCAAGACTCGACCTAGTCCGGGTCGATGTCTTATAATTGACCTAGTCTATAGTCTAAGTACCAACAGACCGCCTTGTGCGAACCCGATAGGGGTTCTGCGCGAGCTTACTCTTTATACTTTCACTTGTACACACTAAATTCACAACCATGCACGAACATCGTATACTACAGGTTCGTGCAAATCACTCAGTCTTTCCTAAGGCTGACTACACACACGTTTTCACAATTAAATGATTTGGTCTCTAAGGCTGACTACACACACGTTTTCACAATTAAATGATTTGGTCGAGATTAGGCGTGAAAACCGTAAACTCTCGATAGAATAACTCACTCGACACACTTTTTATCAATAAAAAACGAGAATTTCCGTTGAGTCAGGTGTGAAAACCATACCTCGATGTGATTCTACCTATCTATCTCGTAATTTTATCACACGAACCGGAATGAAGTTATTAAGTTAGGGGTGAAACCCGCATCTTAATGATTTATTCCGCTCTATATTTTGGTTTGACAAAACTCTCACCAAAGTCTCGATGGGTTCCAACGACTAGGGTCACGTAATGGCTGAAAGGATGCGTGCCGATCGCCCGGTTTGAGGTGAGAGCACAATCTATTAAGCCAACATGTGTACTCGAAGTCCTTGAGAATAGTTGAATCACTTTGTGTAGTCAAAGTCTAGCACGCCCAAGACATTCTGATTTTCGCTGATTTTACCCCTTTATCGCTTTTATGTGTTTCGATTCTGAGAATCGCCACCGCTAACTCTGTGAATTATCGCTTTTATGTGAGATTTTGCATGCTTTATGTGGTTTTATGTGTTTATGTATGTTTCGGTTTTGGTGATTTACCCGCTTTCCACTTCGATCCGTACGCACAACTCGCTTTATACATTTATCTCAATACGCTAACAAATCGCGCGCTATACTACTCGCTATCGCTACTCGCTATTCGCACTCGCAACTCTCGATTGCTTTTCACAGCTTTGAAAGATAAGTGAATACGTGCAAAATATGTAGGTGAATACGTGCAAAATATAGTGGAATACGTGCTTATGTGGAATACATGCTTCTGTGCTCTACGTGCTTATGTGCTTCTGTGTTTACGTGCTTATGTGCCTATGTGATTTATGTGCCTATGTGAATTATATGCCGTAAGTGTACGTGTTCCTGAGCCTTATAGTATGTTGGTTAAGTACTGTGTGGTGAGATGGAGTGTATCGTCTAAATCCTATGACGATATCTGTTATAGACAATGTCGTCATTCGGATCTCATACTTCTCGCTCTGCTCACTGCAATCACGCTGACAAACATATTGCCTTGCTAGTCGCCAAGTAAATGGCTAAGGTCATTCCGCAAATCATCAGCGAGATTAATGAAATCGCTAGCAAGTCCTCTGAGAAATCTAGGACTAACTCACCAAAAGCTACTTTCAGCTTCAAGCTGTTTAAAGCTTGTGGACCCAAAGACTTCACTGGGGAAATTGGGCCAAGCGCAATGTTTACATGGTTCGACTCGATTGAAGTCACTCTACGACAAAGTGATGTCCAGAAAACCTCCACATTGTTAACGCAACTGGTGTCTTCCAGTCTAGGGCACTGGAATGGTGGACAGCGGAGCGAAACAGGCGTGGGAACGATGCAGCTTACGGACTTTCTTGGGAGGAATTGAAAGAAATCATGATGAAAGAGTTATGTCCACCGCACGAGCTCCAAAAGCTAGAAGACAAGTTCTGGCACATCAAGCAAGAGGGTGGCGACAATGCTGGTCTTACTTGTCGCAACCCCCGCCCCCTATCTGTCCCGGGAACGGGCGGCCACAAGACCAGTTTTGGTGGTATCGTTTGTTTATCATTTTGGCAGCGGAAATTTCATCAGGACCGTAGTTAGGAAATATTTATCAGAGTAAATACCACACTTTTATAATATTAAAAATATTGGGATAAAACCCAAGTTTTCATTACAAACAGTTTCATAGGGGAAATCCCTATTTTATTGAATAAAGCATCTTCTCTTATTTAGGTAACTTTTATAGCCACTTTTTCTAAGCCTTCAGTGCTGTCCAGCTGGCTTGTAGTTGGCTTTCACATTTTGTTACCTGAAACGCGTTTAAAAATGTTTTGTCAGTGGGAAATACTGGTGAGTGAATCCCAGTTTAATCAAGAAGAGTTTATCAATTAACATAGTATTGAGAGCTATTACAATGTTTATGTCTACACAATTACTCATTCAGTACTGTTAATCCTGACTAGTGTGTCATATTACACATTGGCTAACTCTTTGTCCAATGGTAACGTGTTCCACATTTTGTATACAAAACCCTAACATACCGGTAGTAATTGAAGAACTACAAAGACTCAATCACTGCTTAATCGCATTGTAAAACATTTAAGGTTTTGTAAAAACAGTTTACAAAAAGGAGATTACTCACATTGCTGTATTAGACTTCTCTTAAGGGTTTCCTGGTAGTTATCTATTAATTACACAAATGTACATATGTTAGTATAATTACCCAATATTTACATTAGTGATACCCTCCCCGAGACGGCATTCCAACGACTACGTCGGGCAGAACCTTGACAGCCGTTACGGAACCATTGATCAATCGGGCAGCGTATCTAATAGGTAACCGGGGTTATAATACTTACAACGGAGCAGAACTTCGTTAATTAGGGGGGTATTATACCCGAGTATAATGCCTACTATATAGAAATTTTTAGAGAGAAAGAGATTTGAGCGAGTTGAATGTTCAGCCGATGCCTCCTTTATATAGGGCCTGATTTTAAGTTCTACGAGGCCCGTGTAAAATGTAGCCAAGGGCTACGTGGCCCGCGAGTCTCCCTAGGGTAGGCCCTAGGGTTGCTGATTCGAAACATAGACTCCACACGCGTTATGCCACGTGGCACCTCAGGGTGCGGCCCTGGTCTCGAGCTGTCGCGGCCAGCGTAGCTCAAGGGTATGGCTTACGCGCCCCGAGAGAGACCATAAAAAATGATTTTTAATTAATTTTAATAAAAATAAAGGTATTCGGGCCCTGTTTTCGCGTATAGGGTGTATTTTAGGACATATTGGGATATTGTAATATATATTAGGGCGTCGGAAAAAGTCAGGAGGGTTGTTATATCATCCCCACCTTGTTTTAGAGCTCGTCCTCGAGATCTACTAGAACAGGTGTGGATATTTCCTTTGCATTTCTGATTCAAGCTCCCATGTATATTCTGGTCCTCTTTTGAAGTCCCACTTCACTTTGACTAGAACTAATCTCTTGTGCTTGAGGTTCTTAACCTTCATGTCTTCAATTTGAAGAGGCCTTTCTACAAATTTTAACTGCTCATTTACTTCTATATCCTTAAGAGGTACTACGAGTGATTCATCAGCTAAACACTTCTTGAGATTAGATACATGAAATACATCATGTATTCCTGCCATTTCCTCTGGCAGTTATTGCTGATAGGCTACAGGTCCTATTCTTTTAATAATCTCAAAAGGTCCAATATACCTGGGGCTCAGCTTTCCCCTTTTGATGAATCTTACCACTCCTTTCCAAGGAGAGACTTTCAATAACACCTTATCTCCTACTTGAAATTCCAAAGGTTTTCGTATGTTATCAGTATAACTCTTTTGTCGATCAAGTGTTGCTTTCAGTCGTTCCTTGACTTGAATGATCTTGTCTGTTGTTTCTTGTACTATCTCAGGTCTAGATAGTTGTGTTTCTCCAATTTCTGCCCAACAGACTGACGTTCGGCACTTTCGTCCATAAAGTGCTTCGAATGGTGCAGCATTGATACTTGTATGATAACTTTTATTATAAGAAAATTCTATCAAGGGTAAATGATCGTTCCAGTTACCTCCGAAATCAATTACACAAGCTCTAAGCATGTCCTCCAGTGTCTGAATTGTCCTTTCACTCTTTCCGTCCGTTTGAGGATGATAGGCTGTGCTTATATTTATCTTGGTTCCCATTGGTTTTTGGAAACTTGTCCAAAAATGTGAGGTAAAACGACTATATCTGTCAGAAACAATTGATAGAGGAACTCCATGTAATGAAACTATTTCATTTACATATAATTTAGCTAAGTGTTCCATACTGAAAGTTTCTTTCATTGATAGGAAATGAGCTGACTTGGTTAGTCTATCTACAATCACCCAGATTGTATCATTACCTTTTCTTGTTTTGGATAATTTGGTAACAAAATCCATTGTTATCAATTCCCATTTCCAAACAGGCATTTCTAACTGTTGCAGTAAACCTGAAGGTTTCTGATGTTCAGCTTTGACTTGTGAACAGGTTAAACACTTTGCAACATACGCTACTATATCCTTTTTTCATTCCTATCCACCAAAAATTCTTCTTTAAGTCCTGATACATCTTATCACTTCCAGGATGCATCGTATACTTAGACTTATGGGCTTCTTCTAATATACGGTAACGTAGGTTTCCTGATTTAGGTATCCACGTTATTTTCTTATGGAATCTCCAAATTCCATCTGTTCCTTGTTCTAATTCCTTTCAACTTTTTAGTATCATCCTTGATTACTGATTCTTGTGCTTTTCTAATCTGATCATTTAAATCTACTTGCAAATTTAACTTAAGAGAACGTACTCTTTTTGGCTTTTCATGATATTTTCGGCTTAAAGCATCGGCTACTACGTTTGGCTTTCCTGCATGATACTGGATATTACAATCATAATCACTAAGTATCTCTATCCAGCGTCTTTGTCTCATATTTAATTCCTTTTGCCCAAAAACATACCTTAAACTCTTATGGTCGGTGAAAATGGTAAACTTACTACCGTAAAGGTAATGTCTCTAAATTTTAAGGGCAAAAATTATAGCTCCTAACTCTAGATCATCGGTTGAATAATTCTCTTCATGATTCTTAAGTTGTCTAGAAGCGTAAGCTATAACCTTTTGACGTTACATTAACACACATCCATAACCTAACATAGAAGCGTTACAATAGATTATGAAATCTTCAGTTCCTTCTGGTAACGCTAGTATGGGTGCGTGGGTTAATCTTTGCTTAAGGATTTTAAATGCTTCTTCTTGTTTTGGTACCCATTCAAACTTAACGGATTTATAGGTTAACTTAGTTAAGGGAATGGCTATTCTAGAAAAATCTCGAATAAATCTTCTATAATAACCGGCCAATCCTAAGAAACTTCTAACCTCGGTTGGTGACTCTGGGGTTTTCCATTTGGTAATTGCCTCAGTCTTGGTGGGATCTACATGAATTCCTTCATGATCAACTAGATGTCCAAGAAAATGTACTTGTTCTAACCAAAACTCACATTTCAAAAACTTAGCATAAAGCTTTTCTTTTTTCAATAAACTTAGAAGTGCATGCAGATGCCCTGCATGTCCTTCTTTGCTTTTGGAATAAATAAGAATATCATCTATACAGACAATTATGAATTTATCCAAATATGGCTTACATATTTGGTTCATCATGTCCATAAATGCAGCTGGGGCATTGGTTAAACCAAATGGCATGACAGTAAATTAATAATGGCCATACCTTGTTCTGAAAGGGGTCTTAGGAATGTCCTCTTCCTGTACCTTTAATTGATGATATCCTGACCTTAAATCGATTTTTGAGAAAAAATCGTGCTCCTTGCAATTGATCAAACAGATCATCGATTCTTGGTAATGGATACCGATTCTTAATCGTGACTTTATTCAATTCACGGTAGTCAATGCACATACGAATTGATCCGTCCTTCTTTTTAACAAATAAAATGGGTCATCCCCATGGCGATGAGGTTGGCTGAATGAATCCTTTCTCTAACAATTCGTCTAACTATTTCATCAGTTCCTGCATTTCTGCGGGTGCCAAACAGTAAGGTGCTTTGGCAATGGGTGCAGTTCCTGGTATCAGATGGATTCTGAATTCCACTTCTCTATCTTGAGGTTGCCCTGGTAGCTCTTCTGGAAATACATCTGAAAACTGGGATACTACTAGAATATCCTTTAATTCTTTTCCTTTAGTGTTAGTGATTATAGAAATCAAATACACCAATTACCCTTTTCTTATATAACTTGTTGTTTTCATCACAGAGATGAACTTTGTGGATCTAGAGGCTTTATTTCCTTTAATTGTGATCTTTTCACCCCTTGGTGAATTTACTTGAATTAACTTTTGATCACATAAAATACTGGTTTTATTGGCTATTAACCAATCCATTCCTAATACAACATCAAATCATGCCAGATTCATGGGGTAAAGGTTTGCAATAAATTTCTGATTTAGAATTTCTATTCATGCTCCCTGCAAGATCTCAGAAATCATAATGGTTTCCCCATTCGCTGTCTCTACTAGACATTCTTGTGGGAGTTTAGTTACTGATTGATTAAGAAATTTGCAAAATGAAGTATTAGTAAAACTTTGGTTCGCACTAGAGTCAAATAACACTTTAGCAAAAACATCATTAACTAAAAACATACCGGTGATCACATCCGGGATCATCTTTACTTCTTCTGCAGTAATAACAAATGCTCTAGCATTTTTAGTATTCTTGGTGTTCGTAGCTGGAGCTAGTTTTGGACAGTTTGGCTTGATATGACCTTGTTCTCCATAGTTGTAGCATATCCTATTGTTAGGCTTCTTCTGGCAATCTTCCTCCTTGTATCCAGACATTTTGCAGAAGTTACAGTATATGGAGCATCTTCCGAAATGCTTTCTTATGCAATACTTACAGTAGGGTGCAGAGGTAGAACCTACATTTTTCCCACGGTTAGAATTTCCAGAACAGAATTCTTGGGTAAGCTTATGGGTTAGGTTCCTCCTTTGATCCTCTTCTCGTGTACGGACTAATTCATTTGTCAAGGTGTTTGCTAGTTCTACAGCTTCTTCTATGGTTTGGGGTCTAGCAGCCTTGACTACATGTCTTATCTCCCCAATTAATCCCCATATATAACAGGAGATTAGTACTGGTTCAGGTGAAGCAAGGGTTGGTACTATTCGGGCATATTCAAAGAATATTGTAGTATAACCCTTACTATCTACCCCAACCATCCTAAGATTTAGGAACTTGTTTGTTATCTGTTCTTTTTCATTAGGAGGGCAAAATTTCCTTTCTACCATGTTTTTAAACTCCTCGCATTCCATATTGTAAGTTCTATCACTTCCCCTAGACTGAAGGATAGTGTTCCACCATTCTAGTGTTGAATTCTTAAACAGATTGGAAGCAAACATTATCTTATCCTCTTCCACACATTTGCTTATTCTTAAGATTGCCTCAGTCTTTTCTATCCAGCGTAGAGATGCAACGGCCCCTTCATTGCCCGAGAATTCCATTGGTTTACAAGACCAGAATTCTTTATAAAACAACCGTAAGACACGGTTCTTCTTCTTTTGGGAATGGGCACTTGAAGTACGGGTCCATTGTTCACGATGTGTTCAGGTTCAGAAGGTCATTTACTTTTATTTTCTGCTTCCCTAACCGTTTTAATAATATATGGCATTGCATCTATTATCCCTTGTGCCACTATATGTTGCATGGCACTGTTATCCACTTGGTTTCCATTATTGTTGTTGTTCAGGTTTTCATTATCAGGGTTAATGTTACTCTGGTTATCATTATTCTGGTTTTCCATGTTTACTTCGTCGTCCATCTGAATTTTAAACATTTACCAATTATTAATATCACAAAATAATTAATAATTTAGGCAACAATCACGTAACACACATATTGGTCAAAAGCGTCAAGCATTGCGACTTACTCTTTTCTATTATAGTATGCGTCTATGACACACTGAGACTGGAATTAAAATTACAACACTACTATGCATCGCTAACCTCAAAGTGGTCTATACTACAACATATATTAATATTATTACACACATATATATATGTGTATATATATATATATATATATAATTTTTTTCCATATAATATATTATTATATTATTATTATTATTATTATTACCAATTTCACCATCACCTTCACTGATATGGATTCATCCAGTAATCCATATTGCGCTCGTCGTACTTACAGACGAGTCGCTCTCCTACCTGTCTCATTCTCTCACTATTCTCTAAAATTTCTTCTCCGAAAGTTCGGAGCTCTTGCACAGTTTCTGCACTCATTGGGGGTGCAGGTGCTGGTACTGGTACTGGGTCTGGGTACTGGGGCAAGGGTTCCTCCTGAGGGTACGGATTCTCTAAGATTTCCCTAATGTATTCATCGTTAACGTAAAAGGGATCTAGAGGGTCCAAACCTGGATAGGCTGCTAAGTTCGGCGTGGGTTCGTCGTTTAGGTGATAGCATGGCACAAAATCCCTATGATCATCGAACCATGGATCATAATCAGGGTCTAAGGGATAAGGGGCGGGTATCCTAGGTATCTCCTCAGGGTTGAAATCATGCATTTGGACTTGGTTTTCGGGGTTGTTTTCTATCTCCATCGGATGAGTGGGAAACAAAGGTAAAGGTTGTGGGGCTACTAGTTGTTCCAGATTTGGGTCGGCAGTTGTGGTTGCTAGGATATGAAAATTAGCTAGGCTTCTATTAAGCATATCCTGCGTATGGGCATCTGACTGTAGCTTAGCTGTTGCTAGGACTCTCTGTTGTTGCAACTTTCGCATTCTTTCCCTACGCTCGTGTGCTCCCTTACTGAACCATCCTCTCTTTTTCTGAGGGAATGGCTCTTCAGACTGAGCCTTAAAGACAAACATCCCTTCTTCATTATCAGCTGCATACCCAGAGAAGGCAGGCTGTGAAGAGGTACCTTCACTCCTAGGTGAATCAGACAACTGACGATATGCGTCTGAGGGTCCTTGATCACTCATATTGTAAACTAACAAATAGTCAAATAACACATAACAATAAAATACAGATATGCACGTATTTCCGTAATTAATTTCCTAACAATTTGAATAATATTTTGGTGTCAGCAGAACACTTCTGTTGCTAAATCAGTGGCTTAGCTCTGATACCACCTTCTGTCGCAACCCCCGCCCCCTATCTGTCCCGGGAACGGGCGGTTGCGAGACCAGTTTTGGTGGTATCGTTTGTTTTTCATTTTGGCAGCGGAAATTTCATCAGGACTGTAGTTAAGAAATATTTATCAGATTAAATACCACACTTTTATAATACTAAACATATTGGGATAAAACCCAAGTTTTCATTACAAACAGTTTCATAGGGGAAATCCCTATTTTATTGAATAAAACATCTTCTTTTATTTAGATAACTTTTATAGCCACTTTTTCCAAGCCTTCAGTGCTGTTCAGCTGGCTTCTAGTTGGCTTTCACATTTTGTTACCTGAAATGCGTTTAAAAATATTTTGTCAGTGGGAAAAACTGGTGAGTAAATCCCAGTTTAATCAATAAGAGTTTTATCAATTAACACAGTATTGAGAGCTATTACAATGTTTATGTCTACACTATTACTCATTCAGTACTGTCAATCCTGACTGGTGGGTCATATTACACATTGGCTAACTCTTTGTCCAATGGTAACGTGTTCCACATTTTGTATACAAAACCCCAACATACCGGCAGTAATTGAAGAACTACAAAGACTCAATCACTGCTTAATCGCATTGTAAAACATTTAAGGTTTTGTAAAAACAGTTTACAAAAAAGAGATTACTCACATTGCTGTATTAGATTTCTCTTAAGAGTTTCCTGGTAGTTATCTATTAATTACACAAATGTACAAATGTTAGTATAATAACCCAATATTTACATTAGTGATACCCTCCCCGAGACGGCATTCCAACGACTACGTCGGGCAGAACCTGGACAGCCGTTACGGAAACCTGGATCAATCGGGCAGCGTATCTAATACATAACCGGGGTTATAATACTTACAACGAAGCAGAACTTCATTAATTTGGGGGGGGGGGGGTATTATACCCGAGTATAATGCCTACTATATAGAAATTTTGAGAGAGAAAGAGATTTGAGCGAGTTTGAATGTTCAGCCGATGCCTCCTTTATATAGGGCCTGATTTTAAGTTCTACGCGGCCCGCGTAAAATGTAGCCAAGGGCTACGTGGCCCGCGAGACTCCCTAGGGTAGGCCCTAGGGTTGCTGATTCGGAACATACACTCCACACGCGTTATGCCACGTGGCACCTCAAGGTGCGACCCTGGTCTCGAGCTGTCGCTGCCCGCGTAGCTCAAGGGGATGGCTTACGCTCCCGCGAGAGACCATAAAAATTCATTTTTAATTAATTTAAATAAAAATAAAGGTATTCGGGCCATGTTTTTGCGTATGGGGTGTATTTTAGGACATATTGGGATATTGTAATATATATTAGGGCGTCGAAAAAATTCAGGAGGGTTGTTATATTACTGCGCGCTTCAAACAGCTTAGCATCATCTGCCCTGGCCAAGTCACAACTCCCGACATCACAATCAAGAAATATATTCGAGCTTTACCTGATTGTGTTGCCGATTTCGTCCAATCGACCAAGACTACAACAATTGAGGAGACCTTCCTGCTCGCTTCCGAGATTAATGACAAGCGAGTTAGGGCTGGTTACTTCAATAAAACCACCAAGAGTCTTCACCAAGCCACCGCTACTTCTGCTACTCCCACCGTTGAAACCGCTTCACCTCAAGATTTGAAATCTTCACGCCGCAAGCGCAAGAACAACGACAACAACAAGAACTGTGCTATCACAACCACTCCTCTTAGTGTTGTTCCTGTCCAACAGCAGAATCTGAATTGCCAAGTTACTACAAACGTGACCAACGCACCTCCTGCGAAACGTGCATATACCGGTCCTCACCCACTGTGCCCTACTTGTACTTACCATCATCCTGTTGGAATCGCATGTCGATTTTGTGTTCACTGCAACCTTTACGGCCTTTTTACTACGAACTGCCGTATTGGTCCCCGTTAAGCTCAAGTTCAAGCTCCTCCTACTCTGCCAGCTCCGCTTCCCGCTCCTCAGGGACAACAAGCAGCTCCTGCTCCCACTACTCATGCAAGAGCCTGCTATGCGTGTGGTGATCCCAACCACTTCGCGAATGTCTGCCCGAACAGAGTGGTGAAGCAAGAGAAACAACAGCAACAACACCAACAGCAGCAGCCTCAGCAGTAGCAGCAGCCAGCTCATCTAGCAGCCCGTGGGCGAGTCTTCAACATCAACATCCGCCAGGTTCAAGCAGACAACAACGTGGTTAATGGTACATTTCTCATAAATGGTATTTATGCTTCGTGTTTGTTTGATACTGGAGCCAATAACTGTTTTGTATCATTCGAATTCGAAAGGCTCCTGAACCATAAACGCGTTAACCTCCCATCAACATTCGACGTAGAAGTTGCCACTGGAAGAACCGTCACTGTTAGTTCCATGCTATGTGATTGTACCCTTGAACTCACAATCACATTTTCCCGATCAATCTTATCCCAATGCATCTCGGTAGCTTTGATGTCATAGTAGGCATGGATTTTCTTCGCGAAAATCATGCTGAAATTGTTTGTTTCGATAAAAATGATTTGTTTCTCTCTTTCCAACGGTGATCAATTGTGTGTCTATGGCGAAGTCGCTTCGAAGAAGTTGCAACTCATGTCATGTGTCCAAGCAAGCAAGTATCTCCGCAAGGAATACAAGGCTTTCTTAGAACAGATCGTAGTAGCGGAGAAGGAAAAGAAAGAGAAGGCAATGGAAAAGGTGCTCGTGGTTCGTGATTTTCCTAACGTCTTTCCTGATGATTTACCTGGTTTACCGCCATCTCGTGATATCTATTTTCGAATTGACCTCATTCCTGGAGCTAATCCTGTTGCTAAAGCACCTTATCTTCTCGCTCCATCCGAAATGCGCGAACTCTCAAGTTAACTCCAGGAATTGCTTGATAAAGGCTTCATTCACCCAAGCACCTCTCCATGTGGCGCACCTGTCCTTTTCTTAAAAAAGAAGGATGGATCGTTCCGATTGTGCATCGATTATAGGGAACTCAACAAGCTGACTATCAACAATCACTATCCCTTGCCTTGTATCGATGATTTGTTTGACCAATTGCAAGGTGCTATGTGTTTTTCCAAGATCGATCTACGCTCCGTCTACCACCAGTTACAAATTCAAGAGGAAGATATACCCAAAACCGTTCTTTCGAACCTGATACGGTCACTACGAGTTTGTTGTTAAGCCCTTTGGTCTTACTAACGCCCCAGCAGTCTTTATGGATTTAATGAATCGCGTGTGTAAACCCTTTCTCGACTGCTTCGTCATCGTGTTTATTGACGATATCCCGATCTATTCTAAGTCAAAAGCCGAACACGCGCAACATCTCTGTTTGGTTCTTGAACTACTCCAAGGAAACCGCCTCTACGCCAAGTTCTCCAAGTGCGAATTTTGGCTTGAGGAGGTTCAATTTCTCGGTCACATTGTAAATAGTCAAGGTATTCACGTCGACCCCGCGAAGATCGAAGCAGTTAAGAGTTATATTACACCAAAGAACTTGTCTGAAGTTCGTTCTTTTCTCAGATTGGCGGGTTATTATCGCCGATTCATCACAGATTTCTCGAAGATCGTTGTCCCTCTCACATCTCTCACGCACAAGGATAAACCTTTTTTTTGGGGAATCGAACAAGAGGAAGCATTTCAGACACTCAAGCTGATACTTTACAATGTCCCTGTGCTTGCATTACCCGACGGAAATGACGACTTCGTAGTCTATTGTGATGCCTCTGACCTCGGTCTCGGTTGTGTTCTCATGCAACGGGACAAGGTTATCGCGTACGCCTCTCGTCAGCTCAATATCCAAGAGAAGAACTATACAACCCAGGATCTCGAACTTGGTGCAGTTTTTCTTGCGTTAAAGATTTGGCGACACTACCTTTACGGTACCAAGTGTACGGTTTTCACCGACCATAAGAGCCTACAACACATCTTGAACCAGAAAGAGTAGAATATGCGCCAACGCCGATGGGTTGAACTTCTCAACGATTATGACTGTGAGATTCTTTACCATCCAGGCAAAGCAAATGTCGTTGCCGATGCTCTCAGTCGACGAAGCTATTTGCATAGCGTTCGTAATACTCAAGCCCAACACAATCTCGAAGCTCTTATCTGCGATGCTCAACATGCTTGTTTTACCGAACGCACCTTGTAGAAAGAAAGGATTATCGGAAACGGTGAACAACTAGTGAATAAATCGAATGGTATATTTCACTATCTTAACCGAATTTGGATTCCCAAACACACTAATTTACGAGAGATTCTGCTAGACGAAGTCCACAAGTCTCGATATTCCATTCATCCCGGTGCCGTCAAGATGTACCAGGACCTGCGTGCCAGGTATTGGTGGCCTGGAATGAAGAAGAATATTGCCATCTATGTTTCAAAGTGCCTAACCTGTTCGAGGGTCAAGGCTGAACAGCAACGCCCCTCTGGCTTGCTCGTGCAACCCGAGATCCCTATGTGGAAATAGGAGAGTATAGCCATGGATTTCATTACGAAACTTCCACGCACGCCATCAGGTCACGATAGCATTTGGGTTATCTTTGATCGACTTACTAAATTCGCCCTCTTTCTGCCGATACGGGAAGACTACAAGGTAGAACGATTAGCACGAATCTATACCAACGAAGTCATCTGTCGACACGGCACACCTCATGACATCATCTCTGACCGCGATGGTCGATTCACTTCACGCCTTTGGGAACTTTTCAATCTGCTCTCGGTACTACACCCAATCTTAGTATTGCATTCCATCCCCAGACTGACAGTCAGACTGAACGCACGATTCGGACCCTTGAAGACATGCTTCTCTCGTGTGTTATAGTTTTCGGTGGTAATTAGGATTCGCATTTACCTTTAGTCGAATTCTCGTACAATAACAGTTATCACTCTAGCATTCAAATGGCACCATTTGAGGCATTATATGGAAGAAAATGCCGATCGCCTATTGTATGGCACGAGATCGAGGATGCGCAAATTACCGGTCCTGAGTTATTGCAAGAAATGACTGACTAGATCCTCCAAATACGAGACAATCTCCTGAAAGCTCGGAGTTGTCAAAAGAGTTACGCCGATAAACGCCGCAAGCCCCTTGAATTTGACGTTGGCGATCACGTACTCCTAAAGGTTGCACCTTGGAAGGGAGTGATTGGATTCGGCAAGAAAGGAAAGCTAGCGCCTCGATATGTTAGACCCTTTAAGATTCTGGAAAGAATTGGAAAGGTGGCCTACAGACTCGAATTACCGGAGGTACTCAGCAATGTACATCCGACTTCCTCCTTTCGAACCTCAAAAAGTGTCTAGCCGACCAGAATTTACATGTCCCTCTTGAGGATCTACAAGTGAACGAAACATTACACTTCGTGGAAAAGCCAGTCGAGATCATGGACCGAGAGACCAAGAAGCTTCGACGCTCAAGCATTCCCATTATGAAGGTTCGCTGGGAAGGCAAACGCGGCACCGAGTTCACCTGGGAACTCGAAAGTGATATAAAGGCTAAGTATCCACAACTATTCGATACACCTGCTCCTTAAATTTCGGGACGGAATTTCCTAAAGTAGGGGAGGCTGTAACAACCCGGCTTTTGAAGTCAAAGTCAAAGTACAAGTCAAAGTAAAAGTCAAAGGAAGAAAAGATTGCTAATCAGATCTGTCATTTCTGACTTAATTATTGCTTGTACTCTTTGACTCGATGATCGGTACTTTGCTTGACGCTATTTCATTTTACGATTATTTAATATGTGAAGTAACAATGCGATAAACGTAATTAAACGCTAATCAAACGCAACTCTATCGCATCACATCCTAACCCGAAATACAAGTTAATTTTATGATTATTAGGTTGATTATGTTATTTGTGTAACTAATGTGTTATACTATCTCATCACTTACTCGAAACGCAATGCAACGCTCAACGCGTGAAACAAAAAGTCAGAAACTAACTCGCAGAGGCCCTCCGATCGAAGGACCATTCGACCGAATGGTCATCAGACCAGATGACCATCCGATCTCCGATCGAAAGGCCATCCGATCGAAAGGCCGTCTGACCCACCTCACCTGCACCGCCTTTTTCTTGTAGGTCCCCTTGGTTCATATAGATCGTCACAAAATTGTATATCTAACCTAGAGTGCGGAATCCCCTAGATCAGATTTGTTACAGAAACAAGTAGAAAACAGAATTCAATCAAACGGGTCTTCTATTGATTATCCACAACTCGAAGTTTTACAATCAACTCAAGACCTCACAACCTCACAACCTCTCTCTGTGATCTTGCCTCACACAAATTTCAAATTCACTTTCCCTCTCTACAATTCTCTCTCTAGCCTCCTCTAAGAACTCTAACCCTAATCACAAAACATGTTTATATACCACATGTCTGGGAACTGGGCTTCCTACTAGGCTAGGCCATTTTCCAAGCCCATTACAACAAATAACTCACTAACCAATAAGCTAAGCCCATTACAAAATATCCAAAGACTAAATAATCAAACTATTAAGCTGTTGTCACCGAATATGCACCAACATTTCTCCTCTTCACCTATAAATACCTCACCTGTCACATCACTGTTTATGATGTGACAGCTCCCTCCGACCCAGTGCGTTCTCAGCCTATTTTCTCTCGATTCCTCACTATTCTTGTAAGTTTTCATCCCAAATCTTGTACTTCTTTAATCCCTACACACTTTCCCATCAATTTCACCAACAAATCTCATAATTTCACCATGAAATCCACCTTATTCGGGCTGTTCTAAGATGACATCATCATGGGTTTTCATGAACACCAAAGTGTGACCTCATTCCACCAAGAACAACTCAGATCTAAAGGATTTATACAAAGTTTAAGCACTTATTTCACCTAAATCTAAACATTTTTCAAGTGTTTCAAACTTTCTACAACATTCTTCACTTTTTACTCAAAACCGTTAGAATCTGGACTCGTTCGGGTTCACTACTCATTCTCTAGTGGAGACCCGAGCTGGGAATGGATTTCTAATGAAGAGACGACCGATTCATGGGTTGAGAATGAAACACCGTCACGAACAGTTGGGTCTGGTTGAACGGGGTGATTCCCGTCCGGCTGGATGAGTTGGACTAGATGTAGTTTCCATTTTTTAACACGTTGTCATACCCTCTCGATAAAATCTTTTAAATTAACTGAGTTTAACGAGTTTTCAAACGAATCAGTCGCCCGAACGAATAGCCATCCAATCGGATAGTCATCCGAACGAACGGCTATCCGACCAAGTGACTTATAATGTTAAACACTTAAACAAATTTCCAAGTTTCAAGAATATCTTAGCCCACTCGGATCACCATCCGAGCGGACGGCCATTCGTCTGGATGACCGTCCGACCGGACGACCTGAGGAGTAGAGACATTCCATGCTTTATAAAATGCTACAACGAAAACTTCAAATTTCATACACAAACACATCCATCCCAAACGGACAACCCTCCGACCGAATGGTCATCCCTCCGGACGGTCATCTGACTAGATCACTATTCACCACTCAAGCGCTCCGACGCACTGTTTAACGCACTGTTCAACGCTTACACTATCGTTCTCTTATCAGGCTAACTCTCCAGCACTCCCTTCAATCCAAGAAAGTGTTTATTTACTAAACACGACCTGTGAGTATACTCGATCCCTTTTTGCTTTATGCACTTTTGGGTGTTACATATGTTACCTATATCAAAATCACAATCAACACACAATGCAAACACTTTTATACGCTAACCGCTCTCGCATGTTATAGGTGTTATTCGATAAATGCTAGTATGTTATGTCTACACAGTGATTGTTTCCTGACACCTTAGCAACGATAGCACCATAGTTTGGACTCAGCACCTGTCCTGGACAGGGGTTGTTTAGGGCCTTTCTTCACGTGTCACAGTGGTGATATGTCGTGGACAGGGGTTGTTTAGGGCCTTTCTGCACTGTTCAGCACCTGTCGCAGTCACGTCTGTGCATATTTCATTGTCGATAACCTACTTGCTTCACATTTCTACGTGTTACAAGCTGGTTATGTGTAAATTGCTTTCGCTACTATTATACTATTAAACTTGTATGTTCACCTTTACACTATGTGTATTGACTTTTATTTCAACGTATGTGGCAGGTGTTTAGGATGTTTACGCTATGCTTGTTGTTATGGAATCAAGTTAGGAGGTCTAGAAACGTCACATTTAAATCTGAGTTGTCGGAACAATTTAATTGTCTTTGTGATACGATGTCTGTAATAACTGTTTTATTTGATATGTTATGGTATGGGACGTAACGTTAAATATCCGGTAATATTAGTTGTTATGGATTTCTCCTGGACAATCTGTTTCGCTCAGTGCCGCGCCCCGATGTTTCCGCCATCGGTTGGGGGGATGACATTATACCCAATATTATACCAGAAAGCTTTTAGTTGAACCCTAAAAGTTACGAAGTGAATCAGTCTTCTTTTCATCAAATTGCTTTACAAAACCTTAAATGTTATTCAGTTATACTTACAGTGATTAAGTCTTTGTAATCTATAATTAAATAAATGTAACATAAATTGCGTAATTAAATATTATTATACACAATATTTAATTAAATCATATTGATATTGTGTAATACATATAACAATATAATTTAAATATACATTATATACTACTATGTATAGTATCAATAATTTTAAAAATTATAGGTAAACTATATGGTATATTATATTACATATATAATGTTCCTAACTTAGATATAAATGTGTTCCACTTTAGGCATTATATTGTGTGTCACATATTTAATATCATATTTTATACTATTTGAACGATTACATATGTGTATATAAGAGCTTTATGTATCAATATATATATACATTACATCGTGAGATTTTAAATATCATATGTAATATTTTAAATAGCATATTATAAACCTTAATATGTATAATATATAAACTTTAATGTATATCATAATAAAATTTAATGATATATGTTAAATATATATTTTACTTTTAATATACTAAGATATACATCATGAATTATATTTTAAATCTTAGTCACGTTAATATATTAAATAATATCACAATTATTTAATTAAGATATTATATTTAATAAAGTTATAACTACTAGTTTGACAGAAAATGATATATTCATTTGGTGAGCTAATTTGTTTTGTGCCATAGAAAATATATTTGACAAAGTGATATCATTAGTTTTATAGTGTATACTTTATATATAAATGTACACACTACTAGTTCAACGTCACTAGTTGAAAGAATGATCAACAGTGATATGACTACAGTCACTTGTTGAAAGAATGATCAACAGTGTTATAACCACAATCACTAGTTGAAAGAATGATCAACGGTGATACGACCACAATCACTAGTTGAATGAATGATTAACAGTGATACAACCACAGTCACTAGCTGAAAGAATGATCAACAAGGATATGACCACCGTCACGGGAATCACCTAGTGATAAATACCTTTGAATAATGGAAAGATATTATATATAGTACTTGATAACCTTCACCATTGGACGAAAGTTAGCCAATGAGTGATATGACTACCGTCACATCGGAACTCCCATCATGTGATAAATACTGATTGAGTTTTTGGGTAAATATAAACAAATGTAAAAACCCTTGATGCTGTAAAGTATAACAATATATTCTTATAAAAATGGAATAAACTCGCCAGTATTTCTTGCTGGTAAAATGTTTTCAAAATGTATTTCAGGTAATTTGCTGTAAAGATAATAGAAACGAGCAATGGAGCACTGAATGCTTAAATAAAGTTGCTATAAATACCCGAATAAAAGAAGAAATTTATGTTTTATTTATTTGGGTTTATCCCTACAAAAACAATTGAATCGAATAAGAGTTTTAGCCCATTTATTTAATATTAAAAGTTGGTGTTTTTATAAACTCTAAAATTATTTCCTAACTACGATCCTGATGAAAAAAAATTCGCTGCGTATTTAATAAACACCGGTAACACTTGACTGGTTCACGGCTCCCGCCCAAGGATGAGGTCGGGGGTTGTGACAATTTTACATCCCCTCAACTTTTACAAAATTCATTTTTTAACCTCTACATCATTACTCCATTTTGTGTGTGTATTTTTTTTTTTTACATTTTGGTTTAAGTTTGACTTGGTTTACGTTTCGAAGTAAACTTTTTTAGAAACAACTAAGGTCAAATATAAAAATTTTCGTGGTTATTTATTATACTTTCTCGTTGGTCTACGTTTCAACACTATTACTCCATTTTACACCACATCAACTTTTGAAAAAATGCATTTTTAACCCTTACACTATTACTCCATTTTACGTGCGTATTTTATTTGTACGTGTCGGTATAAATTCAACTTGGTTTATGTTTCTATGTAAACTTTTATTTTTGGAAATAAGTCATGTCAAATATAATACATTTTCGTGCTTATTTTATATACGTTTCCAGTTGGTATACGTTTCGCCGTAAATTTCGTTCCAAGTCGAGGAGGTCAAATATCATACGTTTCATTCAATAGTATACATTCGACTTACTTTACGTTTCAATCCTGCCGCAACACGCTATAGGTAAAAAGTTCAACCCTTAATGTTATTGTGTCTTTTGATTACACATGTCAGTTTTCGTTTGATATATGTTTTATGCCTGTTTTTTTATACATTTCCTATGTATGAGTCAATCACATATAAATATTTTATGATTGTACAATATAACTTCGATAACCTTAGGTTTTGATCCAACCACAATGTTTTGAGTTAGATTGGATACGTCAAAATATGGTATACGCATCACATAACGCTTGGACAAATCCGCTCGATATTTGCGATGTACCCGCACCATAAAATATGTGGGTCTAATTACTAGTTTAATTAAATCCATTTTCCAATAGCTATTTTTTATTTTTTAACTGCCTAATACATACACCATTCTAATCCTACTGCTAAATCTACATTCTTTTCAAATTTAAGAAAAAAAAAGTTATATATATATTTTTAAAAATGTGAAACTAAAAAATTTATTGGACCATCTCTATAAAAAAATTAATTTTATAACTTATTGGGGCTAAATAATTTTATTTTTATCCATATCTAATATTTTATATATATTAGGCCCACCATTATCTAAATATTTATCTTATGTAATTTATTGGACCTCCTCTATAAAAATTCAATCTTACAATTTGTTGGGCCTATAGAATTTTATTTTTATCCATATTTGAAATGTTATAGCATATTGAACCCATTAGTCAAAATATGATTCATATCCATTATCTAAACATCTATCTAATCTACCTAATAATAAAAGGTGAAAAAAACCTAAAGATCGGATATTGATGTTTATAACTTAATATGGAGATGAAGTTATTTGACACATTAGAAACCAGTGGATTTATTAACCCTTTATTTTTGCTATGTTTATTGTTATAACATTAATCATCAATTATAAATAGTTTATGTAATTCGTTAGAATAAAGGTTTTTTTTTTTTTTAATCTTTTGAGACACTTATATCCTCAAAGACCGGTAGCTGCTACAAAGCTACAAGCGTTGCTTTTTTTTTTTTTTTTTAAACCTACTTTTACTAGAAGCTATAACTCATTTACACGTGTAAATATATGTGTTAGAGTAAATTGTCATTTTAATCTCTAAGGTTTGATCAATATTGTCACTTTAGTCCAAATAGTTTTTTTCTTACTATTTTAGTCCAAATAATTTTGTTTTCTCCCATTTTAGTCTCTGACTTTTGTCATTTTTTGACATTTTCATACAAACCACTAACTCCATTCAAAAATATTTAGTTAACTTAGGTGAATTTTGATCAAACCACATTTTTCTTTTTTTCTTTTTTTTATTGCAGGTGAGATGGTATGGGGATGGTGTTGCGCCGATTTACAGTGAAGATGATGGCGGTGGTTGTTGGTTTTACGATGATAGCGGTGGTATTGGTTGATGATGTGGGTGGCGGAAAGTGGCCGGTGGTGGAAATGGTGGGTGGTGATGGTGGTGGGGTGGGTGGGTGGTGACGAAGCAGGCAGATGGTGGCGATGATAGAATGTTGTGATGGGGTGAGTGGTGGTGGTGTTCGATGAAAATGGTAAAAATGACAAAAATCAGAGACTAAAATGGCAGAAAACAAAACTATTTGGACTAAAATAGCAAGAAAAAAACTATTTGGACTAATGTGTCAATTTTGATCAAAACTTAAAGACTACAACAACAACAACCATACCCAGTATAATCCCACCTATAGCGAGCTATTGGTAGGGTCTGGGGAGGGTAGGATGTAGGCAAGCCTTACCTCTATCCCAGGGGATAGAGAGGCTGCTTCCAGTGAGACCCCCGGCTCCACAAAACCATAACCAAGACATAAGCTTCTGGCAAAACATATATAAGCACACAACTACTAACAAATGTGGAAAAGAAAAATAATAAAAATAAACACATAAATAAATAAGTAGTTGTTAGTAAAACTACGACGCCGGGAATAAGTGACAACTTATAAAAAGCTATATCACTCCTCATAGAAAAAAAAAATTTTAACTCATAAGACAAGGACCTAAACCAAAAACCAAGCCAAACTCCTAAAAGTCCTTAACCTTAATCCTACGTCTCCACGAAGTTCTATCCTCGACCATGTCCTCGAAGAGGTGCAAATCTAGCAAATCTTTCCTAATCCGCTCATCCCAAGTCATTTTCGGCCTACCTCTACTCCTCCTTCCATCTACAGTGATAGTTTCCACTATTCTAATCGGGTCTGTCATCTGCCTTCTCCTGACATGCCCAAACCATCTCAATTTTCCCTCCCTTATTTTGTCTGAAATACAAGCAACTCCTAATCTTACCCTAAAAACCTCATTTCTTATCTTGTCCAACCTAGTATGCCCACACATCCATCTTAGCATCCTCATCTCTGCCACGTCTAGCTTTCGTGCATGGATTTTCTTGATGCCCCAACAATCTGTTCCGTATAACATAGAGGGTCTAATTGCCACCCTATAAAATTTCCCTTTTAATTTATCAGGGAACCTCTTGTCGCATAATACCCCTGTGGCTGCTCTCCACCTACACCATCCAACCTGGATACGGTGAGCTACGTCACTGTCTATCTCTCCATTACTCTGAACAAACGATCCTAAATACTTGAACTTAGTTGCCTGTGGGACCACCTGCCCCTCAATGGTGATCTGAGTTTCGTGCTCATCACCTGCTCCACTAAAATCACAGTAAAGGTACTCAGTCTTAGAGCGACTTATCCTCAAACCTTTGCCTTCTAAGGCTACACGCCATTCTTCTAACCTCTCATTCAAGCTCTGTTTACTTTCTTCTATCAGCACAATATCGTCTGCAAAAAGCAAGCACCATGGAACTGACTCCTGAATCGACTTTGACAACTCATCTAGAACAATCGCAAAAAGAAAAGGACTCAACGCTGACCCTTGGTGGAGTCCGACTTCCACAGGAAAGAAATCAGTATCCCCTACCGGTGCACGAACACTAGTTTTAGTTTCAACATACATATCCTTAATTAAGTCTACATACTTTCTAGGTACCCCTCTATCCTCTAAACTATCCCATATCAATCTACGTGGCACACTGTCATACGCCTTTTCTAAATCAATGAACACTATATGTAGATCTCGATTTTTCTCTCTATATTTTTCCATCAATCTCCTTAGAATGTGTATCGCTTCTGTAGTTGACCGCCCTGGCATGAAACCAAATTGGTTTACCGTAACCTGGGTTTCTCTTCTAAGTCTAGTCTCAATCACCCTCTCCCATAGTTTCATAGTATGGCTTAACAACTTAATCCCTCTATAACTACCACAACATTGGGCGTCTCCCTTGTTCTTATATAAAGGCACTACTATACTGCTCCTCCACTGGTCTGGCATTCTTCCAGAGTTAAAAATGAGATTGAACAAGTTAGTTAGCCATTGAATTCCCTCCTGTCCCAAGCACTTCCACACCTCAATTGGTATGTTGTCCAGACCCACTGCCTTAGCCCTTCCCATCTTCCTAAGTGCTGCCATCACCTCTCCCTGTGTGATACGCCTACAATAGCAGTTATTTCGTTGTTGTCTCTGTGTAATCGAATTGTCTCTTTGCTGTTGGTAAGCCCCATCTCCATTGTAAAGTTTGTGGAAGTAAGTTTGCCATCTTGACTTTATGTCATGTTCCTTGATTAACACACGTCCATCCTCTCCCTTTATAAACTTCACTACCCCTAGATCTTGTCTCCTGTGCTCCCTAGCTTTGACAATCTTGAACATATCAAAACTTAATTAAAGACTAAAATAACAATTTACTATTGTAAATTAAATATAGTCATATAATACTTTATTTAATTACTTCAAAACATGAATTTAAACGTTAATTGGTTGTATATGAATAGTTGGAATTTCGCAAAATGCAATGCAACAAAAGATTAAATAAGCAACAGCTTCGCCAAATCATACACATATATATAATAACAGTACTACTAGTACGTATATATCCATCTTCTTGACTTTCGATGGATTTAACCCTTTTTTACCGGTTTAAATCTGTAGTCTTCCAAATCTCTTCAAGTTCTCTAGCAAAAGCTTCTTGACGTCCGACAACGATGGTGATATGATCTTTCTTTTCCACAACTTTAATGTTTGCCCGAGGGACTTTCGTCTTCACGTGGCTGCTACATTCGACTGGGATGAGCTCGTCATATTGACCATGAAAAATATTAACGCTACACGTTAACTGGTTTTGAACCGTATCCAAATACCCTTCGATCTTGCCAGCAGTCCCACATATGATGTTGTGGAGGGTATGCCATGCAGCGTTATGTGTATGACAACAAAAGCCTTTTATCAAATAAGTCTTGATCCTGCATTAGTTAAATATCACATGAAATTAATTAGTTTATTAATTAATTAATTAATCAACAAATGTTTTCTAGATAAGGAAACATTAGTCTTAACAACATTTGATCTACATGTAGGTGGCATGATTTCTTTGACAATGCAATGACTATTATATCCTTGAGGATTATAGTTATTACTCTTGAAGGTATAAAAAAAAATAATAGTAAAGAGCCACGTAATTAGTATGTCATTAAATGACCTCATTTGGTAAGTGTGACATATGTACACTCACATTTTGGTTGTATATTTATTGAGGTTATACAAAATAAGGTTACGTGGAGAGTGGAGGGACTTGGGTTGGGGGCATTGTTCGATACATGGTAAATAAATGAGAGGTGTGGTGTGGTGTGGCGTGGCTTAGCTTGACGTGGCCAGCCATGTGATTTTTTTTAATTAAAGTAGCCAACCAAAGCGAGTTATATTAAACCAGCCAATCAAAGCCATCCAAGTCACTCTGCCCCACGCCAAACTAAATACCCACACCAAAGGGGCAACAACACCATGCCATGCCAACCTAGGATGAAGCAGCTGATGTTAAAGGGCATCCCCACCCCAACCAATGCCCCACTTCCCGCAGCCTAAAGTCACAACCATGCTTACCAAGATGGCCGCAATTAAGTTGCTTTTCAATATTTTTGCGACTAATTATTACAATTAAATTTGATTAATAGGTAAAGTTAACAATGGTGTCGGTGATAACAGAGATTATATTTTATAATTTTTATTTGAAGTATTTTTAATATTTAAGGTAGGACCGCAAGCTTATCTTGCAATAACCTATTTGAAGGATTTGTTACTTTTATGTATTATCATTATCTTGCCTACAGATTGTGTAGTGCTATATTCAACAATATAACTATATAAGTGTGCAATACATATTGGGGGTAAAATCTAAAGAATAAAGTACAACAATAAGATAACGTATCCCAACTTGTTAGAAACCCTTAGAGCTAGTCTTGGGGCCGGGACTACCATAAATTCATGGGAAACTATACTTCATTCTCCATTTAATATGACTCACATACATACACATAGAGTAAAATGTATGTGGCCATGAATCGAATTTAAATTCAATAGTACTTTTTTCTTGGTTTTAGATTCTTTTAGAAATTGATTCTTTGTTTGTCACAGTTCGAAATTACACGGAGCCATTTCTTATATTTCCTAAACTAGTATATAAGTAAAAAAAATATAATTATACAAGTAAAAAAAATAAAATTTAAGATTTAAATACTAAGAATTAACCCGAAAAATGTATATATTATTCACGCTAAATGAACCAAACAGATTGGAAATCGTGGATGACAATCTTAGAAGTTAGAAGGTGGTCATAAATTTGAAATCGGTGCATTAATTCGGTTGTCCAAGTGATCACGACATTGACTATATATATTTATACTATTAGTATTACTTAAAGTTTTGCAATATTTGATCAGTTTTATTTCTAGTATTTTTGTTTAAAAAAGAATAAATTTCGAGAAATTTATATTCTCATTTAATAAAAGTTATAATACTCCAATCTAAAGTACAAATACGAATGATATGAGGATTTTAAATGTTTTAAAAAATATAACATCTGGTCAAAGTTGTTATAACTTTTAAAGATTGTTATAGATGAGTAAAGAGAATTGTTACCTATTTCTGGTGATGAGTTTGGTGAGAAATTCCCATGTTCGGTGGTTCTTGCAGATAAGCAAACATATTGTTCGGCTAACATGTTCATACCAACAAGCTAACGATGCTCCGAACGCTATCAACGGCCACACCCGCCTCGGCGCCACCTTCCTCATCATATACTGTGTCGCGTGTTCCCCTTTCGGTGTCGGAAAATATGGCTGCCAATTTAATCCGTTAACTAAATATTTTTTTTTACTTGTTACACTCCCCTTTTAACTTTTCGTATCAATAATATTTTTCTTTTTCCTTTTTATAGCAAAACATGAGTTTAGTGAAGGGGTAAATGAAAATTTAGAGGGGTACGTTTAACCAAACACCTTAGTAGACCAACACAATGCTTACCGGTGCGATCAGGGTGAGCGACTTGACGGAGTTCGGGTATTTCACCGCAAGGGCTAGCGCTAGAATGCAACCAAGGGAATGAGCCACTATGTGAAAAGATTTAACCTTGTGTGCTTCAAGTACCGATTTCTCAATCATGTCTAAATGCTCTTTGATCGTGTAGAGCGAGTCGTGGGGCTTCGGACTTTGTCCGAACCCCAGCAGATCCACCGCAAACAACCGATGTTTGGATCTAGTCGATTCGGTGAAGTTTGGGAACACTGTCTCCGTCCAGAATGCCGATGATGATATAAACCCGTGAATAAATAAAACGTCGTCCCCAACTTTATCTATGATCATTAAAAAAGTATGTTAAGAATTTAAAAGGATAACAAATCAAATCTACGATATTAATTATTTATAGGAGTACAATTTAACTAACCTTTAGGTCCATCAGTGTGGACAAAAAGACCATCTTTACACATGTTCGACCACGAGTTACAAGTGTCGCAATCGCAATCGCAATCGGACCACCGAGGAACCGGGTGCGACTTGTGTGCACCGATTTTCTCTTGGAGCATTTCCACAATGGTATTGTTCACCGTGAAAGTGGATCTAACGGTGGATTTGTTTATTGAGGTGACCACCGTGGTTGGGTTATCGATTTTTCGACGTTTAAGCTCTTTAACGGTGGTTTTCGACACCTCGGACACTAAAGAGGGCCGCGTGTAGAGCGTGTCCGAGATCTCTTCAAGTTGTAACTTGGTTGACGTAAGGCAAACGATCTTTTTCGACTCGCCTTTTTCAGACACCAAGATTTTACCGCTACTAGCAATGGCTTCTTTTGGTGAGGAACAGTAACATGGTTTCCATTCGGATTCGACTACAAAGTCGATGATTTTGTAAACGTAACATAGGACTAAATCGAGTATGTCCAGAATGGAGAATATAACGAAACTCAAAACATCGTTTATTAGATTTCCGATCATCGATAAACTACGGATGATCACCCTCATTTTACCAATTTTACTAGTGAAAGCAAGATTCGAATATGGTCGAACCAATCCAATCTGACTTGACCTGGCTCGACTCGACTCAACCAGACCTGATTGAGCCCATGCACAACCTTCTTCAATACACTTGTGGGTTTGAAGGGGGAAGAGTGAGTTTGCTACTTGTATTAAAGGTGTTTTCTGTGGACAGGTACTAACAGGTAAGAGATAAATGCATTCATTAAAACAGTTTGCTGGAAGAAAATTAAAAAATAAAGATTTTGGCAACATTTTTAAACATAAGGTTGGTGGTGGTTGAACCTCCAATTGTGCAGCTCCTAAGAAACCATCTGCAAGGCTAAAAATGTAACTTCAAACACATTTTCTTAAATTCATCAAACGTGTTAAAACTTAATACCTAAAATTTAAAGGGGTTAACCAACCCTTAAGGGCACACAATGACTAAAATTCACTATCTAATAATTCTATGACCCGGGTATTGTACGTAATTTGCTAAATCATTTGACTTGTTAAAACCTCTAGCCTAGTTGATTTAGAGAAGTAGCGGCCCAACCTCAACTTTTTAGTCAGGAAGAAATCATAAGGTTCTGTTTTCTACCGATTATAAATATTAGCTTGACTAGTAAAAACCTCTAGCGTAGGTCGTTTAGAGAAGTAGCGGCCCAACCTGAGCTTTTTAGTCAGGAGGTAATCATAAGGTTTTGATTTCTACCGGTTACAAATATTAGTTTGACTAGTAAAAACCTCTAGCGTAGGTCATTTAGAGAAGTAGCTAGAAATAGTAAGAATTCTTATTTCTACCGGGTACAAATATTAGGGGCAACTCATTTTTTTGTTAAAAAAAAATAGAAATCGGAAAATCAGCCGACCTTCTTAAGTGTTAGAAAGTTTATAACCACATAAAGTAGATATACTTTTTCACATTTATAATTATTCACACACAAATTGACCATGCACATTACTTACTAGCTCATAACTACGAAATAGACAAGAAACTTTAATCAAGAATCGTGATGGATATATGAAGATTAAATTCATACACAATTTGACGAGACAGATTAATTTACTACTCCTAACTTTGACCTAGACAAGAAACTTTAATCAAGAATCGGGATGGTGTAATGAAGATTAAAATTCAAGTGAAAAAGCAAGAATACCATCGGTGGTGGCATATTTATTGTGGTGGTATGATTTTCAAACCTAGAATATTGGGAATTTAATGCGCCAAACTCTTTTATCTGTGTAAATAGTTCATCATTCACATATTCTAAGTACTAGTTTTCAACCTAATTATAGAGAAGCAAATCATGGGCAGAGGTATATAGTAAGGAGGTGTAGCACGAGCTACGAATTAACCCTGTCTTTATAGTGTAATTTTTTATGTTTTTTTTCAGCTTTATATAAAGGATGCCCCATAATAAATTCGAAATACCCATAAAAAATATGATATTTTAATTTATTAAAATTCCAAAATTTATAAGCCCAAACCTTTTACAACACCAAACATGTATAATAATTAAGCTCAAATAATATAAAAAAAAGGTTAATTTGCACGGTAACCCCGACCGCGGAGGGGATCTCCCCTCCCAGTTCACTACCCGACAAAGATCCCTGGCAGAAAATATCCTCTGGTCGTACTCGAGTGGGATCGAACCTGAGACCTCTTCAAATGAGGGTCCCCGAGAGACTTTAGCAAGGATGTCGGTGGCCACTTGAGCTAGCCCAAGTGGTTAAGCTCAAATAATATAGTTAACCCAAATTAAGAATAATGTAATTGAAAGAAGCCCACTTGATAAACTTAGCCTAAACCCCAAAACAATAAAATATCATTTTGTGTATGGTCGGCAAAGTTGGAAACAGAACGTCATTGCGTCACAACGTCCCTGCTGTTGCTTAACGTTCCTGCTGCTACTGCTCTGTTGACTGGCGGTTGACCTGCGTGTTTGATGAGTGTTCCTTGTCCTTCGATTTTTTGTTTGTTGTTATTATTTATATAGTATTGTTGTTTATAGATTTGTTTGGGTTTAGTGTTTAAATAACTCAAATTTTACAAAAAAAAGTTAGTGTTTTCTAGTTAAACTAGGTACTTGAATTCTTTAAAGTTAAAGGTTAATTCCTTGAAGTGAAGATAAATCACAATCTAAAAAACAATCTCGAATGGGCCTGAAATATTTGAACAATGCTATCGTTTGTGCAGTTGACCTGCAAATTTTTTTACAATTTTTCGCTACTTTTTATATATAAAAAAAGTATTTTTTTACAAAAAAATAAAAAACTTGTACTACACATGTGCATTATACATGTACTGCACATATGTATTATATGATTAATGTTATCTTTTGAGTTTAGTTTAGCTTTTAGGGTTATGTTTTTTGGAGGTTTAGGATTATGTTTTTAGGTGTGTGTGTGTGTGGGGGGGGGGGGGTAGGTTTTTTTAGGGTTTATGTTTAGGGTTTAATTTTAGGTTGTTTTTGTTTTGGGGGGGGGGGGGGGGGGGTTGTAGGGTTTAGGTTTTTGGAGGTAGGGATGGTGGTTTAGGATTTTGGTGGGAGGGTAAATTTAGGTTTTTGGAGGTGTCGGTAGGGGGTGGATTTGGTGGTTTAGGCTTTTCCTATTATTGCACATGTGTAGTACAATTTTTTTTTGAAATTTTTTATATATAAAACGTAGCGAAAATTTATAAAAAAAATGTAATAAAAAAATTGGTATGATTTTTAGGCTTTTTTAGTTAGTTTTTTGTTTTCTCATTTAAAATAGTTTTTTCATGATCCATCCCCAATTTTCATATGCGGAGTATTACCGTGAGGCGTGCGACTGACCAGAATCCAGCCACTAACCATATTGAACTATTTACGTAAGTTGTAAATTATTACAAATAATACGATTAGTGATTTTCTTTAAAAGTTCGAAAATATAATTTAAGTTAGCAGCGAAAATGTAAAATAAACTCCTCACAGTTTGAAACCACAATTCAAGTAATGTACAAATTGTGAAACTTTTAAAACCACACACCTTCCATCCGTTTTCAACGTCCGTCTGTACCTGTACCTAAAAACCTGTATATTCAAACATTATACATTGGTGAACAGTGGAGGTGTGCGGCTTAAAAAGGATTTGGGCCTTTATTATTGTGCGACCCACTACGAGTGTGCGACCCACTACGAGTGTGCGGCCCACTAAAACATGGCTCAAAACATAACAATGTGCGGCCTACTGACAAGTGTGCGGTCATGCAAGTCTAGGTTGTACCTTGTGCTTTAGTGATTTATACAACAAAGTGTATAATTCAGAAGTGTGCGATCATCATCCACTATGCGGTCCACTTTAAGTGTGTGACACACTTCTAAGTGTACGGTCATGTAGTTGTGAAGTGTGCATCATGTGTGTCCTTCTAACAGTGTGCGGTCATATGTGTGGGACTTTATGAGGTGTGCGGTGTGAGTAGTGTACGACACCGAGGTGTGCGGTACCCACGTGTACAATGCCCACGTGGATTTTACTGCAAATATCACCATATAATAATTATAATCAATTTAACTCATAGAATCTATACCAATTATTGTTGCATGTTTCCTAGCATGTTGAGACCAAGTTGTCATGAGATCAATTTATATTGTAACTTAGTCATTTAACAAATCATACCACACTAATCATTCACAACAATAACATCATACCTGTTAGGGATAGAATTTTATTACCTATGGATCATATATCCTCAGTTCAGCCTGGATCAAGGATCCTCAGGAAATGGTGCAGTAAGACTAAGGATCCAGGATCCTCACTAGTATTCTTAAACTAACAATTGTTTCCATCACATTTTGGCTTGTTTTGCAGGTGTATTTCAAAAAGGACTTATTCCAACCGAGATTCTAGGGGAATATGCTCTTTATTTTGGCACGTGCATGAACTGAAGACCGTTGGTGGTGATCGTGGGTGAATGGCTGATTTTTTGGATAGTTAGTTAAGGATAATTTTGGCTAAGATTAGTAAGGGTATTGAGCTAATTTTAGAAGGCACTTGCACTCTGGTTATCGCACAACATTTCTGCTACTCTCTTTCTCGAATACACACACTAGAATTCATTGTATCAAGCTCAATACTTCCGAAGTTATAACCCTTTTTGTTCAGTATAGTTGATAGTGATAGTTTTCACTATCCCAGGTTTTTTATGCCGGAGATCATACATTAATCAAGGGTTTTTTCCTCGTATAAATCCTTGTGTTCATTGCCATTTTCATTCAATTATTGTTCATACATTTGTTAATTTAACCAAGCATCTAACCTCACAAAAATCAGATTTGGTTACATTATCCTTGTGTGATTTTTGACCAAGACATTTTGGCGCCCACCGTGGGGCAATTGGTGCTTCATCCTTGAAAATTTTGTTCATATCATTCATTTTTGTTCACTACCTTCAACCACATGGCTTCTCAGGGGAAAAACACTTTTAGCTCCAGGTCGGCGATCACCTCATCACAGGGCATTTCACCGTTGCCTCTTGTTTCTTATTGCTGAGAATGCAACGAAGAAGACAACCCTCATTTTCACAAAAGCAACTAGTGCTGTTTCTTCCTCTACACCTACTAACAGTGATCTTTACTCTTTGATTTTGCAGATGAGAGGATACATGCAACAGCAGGATGAAATGAATGGCAGGATTCTTTGTGAGATTGATGAAATGAGTAAATTGAAAAAATCAGCAGAGGATCGCTCCCCATTGATGCCTAGGTCGTTGGATTTCACTACTCCATCAACAACCATCCAGCATTCCAAAGCATTAGGTGTCCAGTATCAAGGAGGATCATCAAGTATGCATTATGGATTGTCGGCTATGACATAGGCTCAAGGATCCTACTTCCAGCCTCAAGGATCCTCTTTTCAGCCTCAAGGATCCTTCTTTCAGCATCAAGGATCCTTCTTTAGTTCGGGAGGATACATGGGGACGTTGTTAGCTCAAGGATCCTACCCTCAGCATCAAGGATCCTCATCGTAGGTTCAAGGATCCATGGAATATCCTCCGAGACCTTCAGCTTCAATATATCCTGGATCCAACATCTTTCAGGATCAAGGATCCTCGGGGAGTCAACAACCCAGAAGTTCTGAGATTCATTAGGGAGACTTCATTCCTATGCAGACTATTGCTTTGTCTGGTCCCACAGTTGCACCAGAACTGCCTCATTTTGGATACACATCTGGGATTCCAATCTCGAAGCAATCAGGAGGTAACACTTTCAATACATCTTATAACACTAACCATGGTCTTATGTAGGAACCAGGGATCAACTAAGCCATGGCTAAGGAGTTGCAAAAACTCAAGGATATGATATCTAGTGTCCCAGGAATGGTGAAACCCATTTCTGAGATCGCGGATGGAAGTCACAAGGTGTCTCGCTTTGCACCACCCACATGTAATGCTGAGATACCAAAACAATTTCAAACACCCAATATGAACCTGTATGATGGTACCACCGATCCAGAAGAACATGTGGCACAATACAGGGAGAGAATGGAGATCAACCCCATTCCAGAAAGGTTAAAAGAAGCCCGCCTTTGCAAGGGTTTCGGATCCACATTGACTGGATCAGCTTTGAAATGGCTGCTAAGTCTTCCTACTTATTCAATTACTTCATTTTCTAATTTAGTTAACTTGTTCAATAGTCAATTTTCATGTAGTAGAAGATTTGAACGATTAACTAGTGATTTATATAGGGTCACCTAAGGTCATAATGAATCATTAAGGGATTACATAACTAAATTCAGTAGAGAATCCTTAGAAATCCCTAACTTAGATATTGCTACTGCTGTTGAAGCTTTTAAAATGGGTTTACTTAAAGATTCCAAGTTCTATGATGTTCTTGTTATGACTCCTTGCAGGAATCTAGATGAGGTAAGGAACAGGGCCCTTAGGTTCATCCGTCTAAAGGATGACAAAAGAATCCAGGAGAGGTTATCAGGATCCTCAAAGCAAGACAAACAAGGATCCTATTTCAAGAATAATAGATCTAATTCATACACTAAAACTGACAACTAGAATGTGTATGCTGTGGAACAAGAGGAATATGATGAGGATTATCCTCCTATTTCTGAATATTGTTTTGCTGCCGACAATAGTGAACTAATTCTTGCTATGCGGAACTTAGGTGACAAAGTTAGGTGGCCGAGGAAAAGTGACAAGCCAGTTGCTACAAAAGATAAATCAAAGTGGTGTGCATATCATGAAGACTTTGGTCATCTCATAGATGAATGCATAGCATTAAGGAAGGAGATTGGTTACCTTTTGAGCAAAGTATACTTGAAGGAGTTATTTGGAAGGAAAAAGTCAAGGATCCAGGATTCTGAGAAAGTCCCTGAAAAAGCTCCTCCTCCACCAGCCGATGCTCAAATTATCCATTTCATCTCCGGAGGCTCTGATATCTGTGGCACTTCATTCTAAGCAGCTAAGAGACATGCAAAGGAGACAAAAATGGAGAATGGGGATAGACATGTTCGAACTTCCATTCTTACCCAGGAGAAAGTCATATCCTTTGATGAGGATGACCGTGTAGACATACAGGATCCTCATCACGACGGTCTAGTTATTACATTATTTATCTCTAACCACTTTGTTCGCAGGATTCTCATTGATGGGGGAACCTCAGTGAACATAATCCAGTTGGATGTCCTCAAAAGAATGAACATCCCTGAATTATATATTGTCCCAAGATCATCCGTCCTTGTGGGATTCAGTGGAGAGACAAAGAATACATTGGGGGACATCAAACTTCCTATTAATATAGAGGGAGTGAATTCTGTTCAAAAATTTTGTGTCATTGATTGCTTATCTTGCTGTAATGTTATCCTTGGCAGGCCATGGATACACGATATGAAGGCAGTCCCCTCAACATATCATCAGTGTGTAAAGCTCCCTACTCCATGGGGTGTGGTTAAGATCGAAAGTGATCAGCAAGAAGCCAAAAATTGCTACACTTCTTCAATGAAACCAACCTCGAAGCCTAGGGAGGCATAGCAATTAAAGTATCCTCCAAGGGACGTCATGGAAGCAAGAGAGCAAGATGTCAAGGATATTCTGTTGAGCCCTGAGGATCCTGAATCCAAAATTTTTATAGGATTCGGGATCCTTGACAGTATTGAGCATGATTTAAAATCCTTCTTGAAAAGAAGAAAAACTACATTTGCTTGGAAACATGAAGACATGACAGGTATTTCTAAGGATGTTATTACTCACAAACTTGGTATTGACAGGTCCTTCAAGCCGATACACCAGAAAAGGAGAAAATTCGCATTCGAAAGAAATGCCATTATCCAAGAAGAGGTAGACAAATTGCTCAAGGAAGGTATGATCAGAGAGGTAAAGTATCCAAGATGGCTGGCCAATTTGGTTGTTGTTCAGAAAAAGAATGGAAAGTGGAGGGTATGCGTTGATTTTACTGACTTAAACAAAGCATGTCCTAAGGATCCTTTCCCTTTACCCCACATTGACTCCATGGTGGATGCTACAGCGGGTCATGAATTGTTAACTTTTATGGATGCTTCATCTGGATTTCAAGAAATTCAGATGGAACCATCTGACCAAGAGGATACAACTGTCATGACTCCCACTGGTATATATTGCTATATTGCTATGCCTTTTCGATTAAGAAATGCAGGTGCTACATACCAAAGGCTAGTGAATATGATGTTTAAAGAGCAGATTGGACACAGAATGGAGGTCTACATAGATGATATGGTAGTCAACTCCAAAAGAGCTGAGGATCACCTAAAGGATTTGGAAGAAGCATTTGATATCCTTGACAAATACAATATGAAGTTGAATCCTTCCAAATGCCATTTTGGAGTTAAAGCTGGTAAATTTTTAGGATACTTGGTGACAAAGAGAGAATAGAGGCAAGTCCGAACCCATGAACGAAGACGCCATTTTATCCAAACCCATTGCTTTCATTCTCGCTTTGTTCTCTTCGATTCGTTTCATCCTCTGATTCTCGTACCCTGTCATTTTCAACTATGTCAAATAAACACAAATACAAGCTGTTCAAATAAAAAACTAAAATTCAAACTCCAAAATTTCATAAAATAAAAACTTAAAACCAAAAATAACACAACCCATTTTAACTTCAAATTTAAACCTCGAATTTAGAAAGATCTCGCTATTATCTAGGAACCAAAAGCCGATATCAGAAATTTAATCGATTTCACAATTTAGAAGTCATTATTAACAATAAAAAATAAAAATTACCACTCGCAGATGAAGATGAACCATGAGTGATGATAGTTCTGGATGTACAACTTGAGGTGCTAAAGTGAAGAGAAGTTGAGCGACGAAAATTGGAAATAGTGTTTGGAAACTTGTGAAGTTTGGTTAACACTGACCTAGGGTCTGTTGACAAAAAGAACTGCAGATTTGTTGAAGTTTCCTATTGTTTAAAGATCATCTGGATCAGCTGCTCGTTCGTCGATTCGTAGTCGACGATGCAGGAACAAAGGTGGTGGGGGAGCGGCGGCTAGTGGTTGAGGAGCGGCGGCTGGTGGTTTGAAGGGTGGTGGAGGAGCGGCGGCTAGTGGTGGAGGTTCAGATATGTTCTTGTGGGTTGACCATTGAAGGAAGAGGGGGTGGGTCGTTGCGGTGGGGGGTGCTGGTTGCGATGGTGAATGATGGTTGTAGAAGCGGTGAATGTGATGGTCGCCGGTGGGGTTGAGAGAGCTGAGATCTGTGATTTTAGAGAGAGAGTTGAGAGAGTTGAGATCTGTGATTTTGAAATGGATATGAAGAGAGAGAAAGATTAGTGCTTTAAAAGAGAAATGACAGGATTGAGAGAGAATGAAATGTAAAATGTCCAAAATACCCTTCCAGTTTAAAATGTTAGATTGATGAGGTGTCAAAATACTATCCGTTTAGAGTGGTTCCTACAGTTCTCACAACTCGGCTTGGTTTTCATTTGAATCGGATCCCCTCTCTCTCTATCTATATATATATATGGCATTTAAACAAGTTATAGAAGGTTTCAGTCTTGATTGTTGAGACCATTTACTTGGTTTGCAGAGTTGTAGTTGCAACAACTCATGACATTTATAGGAGCTACACCTTTCACATAAAATATTTTCTAACTTTCTATTCTTATCTCTAACAGTTATCACTATCTAACTCTATTTTGTTTGTCCATGGCTTTATAGCCTAGTGACATCTTAAGGGTGAGATAAGACTTTGTGACCGATAGGTCTTGGGTTCGATTCCTATAATGGGGTTTTTCCCATATTTATTGGGTTTCCTCCTAAATTGGTGTATAGGCATTATGCCTAGTGGAGATGGATATGATCGGGTGATTCCGCTGGTGGCAAGATAATACTCAAGTGTTCCGTTAGTGATCCAAATTTACCATTCCAAAAAAAAAAAAACTCTATTTTGTTTTATGTGATTCTATTTTATATTTACCTCTAGAAATGCGGTTGTTATTTCTTATTTGATGTGTATGATTAGCTGTGCATACGAGCTGAGATGAATCCAAGCTCGTTTAGGTTTAAGTTTGAACTGTTCGAGCTCGATTTGGCTCTCTTTGAATTTTTTTCTAAAGCTCGAGCTCTGCTTGTAGGTAGATTTTCAAGTTTGAGATCGGCTCGTTTATTATTTATTAATTAATTTATATTTATATTAGTTATAATTATTATTTTATATATAATTTAGTTAAATTTTCCCGAATTTTATAAATGGTTGTTTTTATTAATATATATGCAATATATTAATTAAAAATTGTATAACTAACAGACCCGTTTAGGCTCGCGGGGCGGCGCGAGCTCGATAAGTGAAGCTCGGGCTTATTTTCCAAACAAGCTTATTTTAAGTCTCGGGCTTGGGCACGTGCTTGAAATCGTTTAAGCTCGGTTCATTTCAAGCTTTTTTCAAGCCAAGCTCAAATTGCTCGCAAGTAGCTTGGCTTGTTTGTTACTCTAGATATGGTGTATACAGACAGAACCTATGAAGATCAATAGAAAAAGATGGCCTAAGAATTTGAGGCCATGCTGTTGTTAACATATATTAATCGATGATAAGCATCAAACGTGAATCATTTTGTAAAATTTAAAATAATTTTCTATCTTGCAGAATATGGTACAAGAATTTCTTTTGAAATGGGTATATGATATACTAATGATGAATATCATTTTGATCGCTGAAATAATTTGATAGAGACACAGAGTGAAGTATAAGGGAATGGTAAGAATATATTAATTAAGGCTCATTCTATACGCACCCCCCTCTTTCCTGATTATACCCCCCCCCCCCTTGTGAGAGGAAAACTGTCGGTCCCACGCAGGCCCTACCTGTAAGTATGTGAGAGGAGGGGGGGGGGGGGGGGTGTAAAAAGTAGCACCCTATTTATAAAACCACAAAACTGTTTTGCTTCATGTCTCATTCCCACCATTTTTTTTAACCGGCCAACATAATCAATCCCGAGCACTCTTGGGACACCCACTAAACCAAACGGTAGAGCTGGACCTATAGTATAATTAACCTAGGCTTGGGCCTAGGCAGTGGCGAAGCTTGACAATGAAGACGGGGGAGGGGGGTCGAAAACGTATATACCCAAAAATTTCTATACGAAAACTACATATATAACACTATTGAGCGAAAAGTTCGGGGGGTCGGGCGCCCCTCCCGGCCCCTCTTAAGCTGCGCCAGTGGGCCTAGGGCCTCCACTCAAAAGAAAATTAGTATGCTAACTATTAATATTCGTGCGAACGTATTGTTTAAGATTTGTTTGATTCTTATACAAACAAACCTGTTTGGCTTAAGGATCGAACCACCGTTTCCCGGGTCTCTTATCAGAACTATAGTTGCTGCGACAATAAGGCTGGAGAACAGGAGAAGCGCCGATTCAATACCAACACAAGATGGAGAAGCTTAATTGTGGGCTTCATCATCAAGGATGTTCCACTCACTACTAAAAAACTGGGTAAACGCGACCGAAATCATATTGATCACAAAATTAACGGCAAGCCCAGATTCGGTCACAAAGCCGTCATCGTTCTTGATCTCATTATGGTGGTTATGTCAATTTGTTAATATCATCTCATTTTTGTTGATATAAGTAGTATTGGAACTAAAGTTTGTCAAATGCGATACTGAATCTTTAATTTGATGGAAACTGATTACTTGGAAATGGCTGTTTTAAAACAAACTATTTGAATTTGTTGTATAAAATCAGCCAATCTATATTTTGGAAATGGCTGTTTTAAAACAAACTATTTGAATTTGTTGTATAAAATCAGCCAATCTATATTTTAGAATAGGTCAACTTCCATATGTTTAGGAAGAAGTAGTTGATTAATGTCGGAATTAGAGGTATTCATGGGTCTGTTTGGTTCGATTTTTATAAATAACCATAATAATAGCCGCTAACTTCGGTTATGGATTTTCTTAATCATAATCGTAACCAAACTTCGGTTATGAAGTCGGTTATGGTACGGTTACGGTTAATTTCGGTTATTAACAAAAAACTTTAACCAAAACCAACTTTTGTGATAAATTTAAAAAATTATACACTAATGGGCCTACAAAATAAGAATAACACCCACCGTATTGTACCTAGCTTGAGCCTTTTTTTATAAGATAACTATGACTACAATTTTTGGTTAAACTATTGATGTGAGATCCCTTTTAATAAAGTAATAACGTACCCAGTCTTATATATTAGATTCATACAATCATTACACATCAGTTCTTCACAAAATAAGAGCATCTACTTCAATATCATTTTGTTACTAACATACTTTATCTTAGCAAAAAACCTCTACACGGTTATTGTAAAAGTAAATCCATCATATCGAATTATAAACTTAACATTACAAGTTAGGTTCGGTTTCGGTTATATCGGTTAACCGAAGCTTAATAACCGTTATCATAACCGATTGATCGGTGAACCAAAGCTTCATAACCAAAACCATCAGTTATGTTGGTTATCGGTTAAAATCGGTTCGGTTATCGGTTATGGCGGTTACTTTGTTCACCCCTAGTCAGAATATAGGGTGTTTTTTTAATAGGAAACGGAATATAGGTAGTTTTTTATTTAATTTGATTGAAAAAAAGTTTATATGTTATTGTATTACTTGCATATGTTTTATGATTGAAAAAAAGTTTATATATATTATTGTACTTGCATATGTATGTCTATATAGATTAAAAGACTAGTTGTAACACTTGTGTTTGTATTTTTCTGGGTTGAAAATTTGGTCACATTTGGTTAGAATACTTGTATTTATCTTTTTACTCTTTTGTTAGACTATTAATATTTGTGTTTTTCATTTGTTATATAGCAGCAAGAGGGGCAGGACTGGAATTGGGAAGAAACCTAACAAAAGTGTAGTTTACATTGTCAGAACAAAACTAAAAATATGCACTTGTTGTGTGTGTTAGAAATTTGGTGTCCTTTTTGTGTTGCTTAATTTAGGGAAATTGTGTGTGATGGATATACTATGTAGGTATTTTGTTGCACATGAATTGGACAATTCATGCATAGTAACGCATTTGTAACACATGCTATGTCACACCCCGATATTTCAACTAAAAACCAGTGGATCCGGTGGAGAGTATCGTGACGTAGTTGATATCATCATAGTCAAATATACACAGTTTATAGCACAGCGGAAGGCTTGGTAGAAATTACTATTACAAGCCGAAAGTTTCAAAGTACGAATAAAAGAATATACAGACAGTTGTAAAGAAAGGATCCACAGGCGGATCTAAAATATAATACAAAACATGTTCAACAGACATAAGGCATTACGGACTTGCAAGATCCTCTACTTAACGCCCAGAAGTTCCCAGCCTAATACGTGTAGTACCTGTCACTAGTCTTTTGAAAATACGTCAGTTTTCACTGGTAAATACAATTAACCGACTCTTTTGAAAATATTTATAAAAATTGATTTAGATGCACAAGGCACAAAAATTCTTTTATAACTTGGGACAATTATATTATAATCTTGTATACAGGTTTACATGTTTGTCGTACATTTAGGGCCCGGGATAGAAGCCGAGACATGATTAACCAATATACCACTGATATAAACTCACAAGGAGTTATCCCCAACAATGTGGGTATACCTTTTTACATACGCAACTGTCAGGTGTATGCCTACACCCCGTGCTTAAGTCGTGGCCATTTGCAATTAAATGAGCCGAGTATATCCAGGACACAATCGCATTAACCCCCAATGTTTATGTTATCAAACAATACAGATTAAAACGGGTTATGCGGATTTGTTAGTCACAATCCGACTAAGTGATCCCATACCCTACCGAGCGGTAATAATTTACCGTATCCCAAGCCCGTATAAGGGAAAATAAGTTAAAAGTATTTACCTGAGTTTCTAAATGCAAGATCTATCTACTCAGCTGTATAATGCAATTAGACATGTGGATGTAGCTTTTACCGAGGCTTCCTAATCTGGAATGAAGGTTTTATTAACCTATGAGATTACTAACGAGTCTTATTTAACTCATAGACTTAGACCGGTTAGTTTAAAGGACGATTTACGGTGCGAAACGCTAGATTAAGCGATGCCCGGATTTAAATGTAATTTAGACCCGAAAAGTATGGATACTTGTATTATATGGGTAAACTAAATACATTCTGTATTTTGAAATAAAAATGATAAGGTTAAACCCGTTTCGGCTAATTTATGCAAACTAGTTACAAAAATCGCACCGAACGCGTATAAGCATAAACGGGTAACCGGATATAGACAAGTTACATAAGTTATTATGCTTAGAATATGTTATGATATCAGTAGGATATTAACAAATATGCCCAAAGAGATTTTAAAACCGAATTAAGCTTCATAAGGGCATTTTGGTCATTTTATGATTTAAAAAGGGGGTTAACATGCAAACTGAGGTTCTGGTCATAAACCTTCTGCAAAAATATTTAATTTATGTTATATTAACAGTAGGATATCATATATATGTGTGGTTTACCATTTATGGCGAAACTATGCCCCGAAAGGGTATTTTGGTCATTTCACACATAGTTTTAAGGACTTATTTGGGATTCTAAGTTTATGAATTATACCTATTGTAAAAATATTGAAAATGGTTTATAAAATCAGTAGGTAACAAGTCTTGAGTGCTAAGTATGGTTTAGAACCATACTATGCACCTTAATGTCGTAAAAATCGATAAATGGCGATTATTTCGATTTTTATGAAATTCTGATGAGGTTATGACCAGTTTCGAATGGTTAGAATAATTTATTTATCATATCATATCAGTAACAAAAGGTTCTTGCATGTTAATCTTATTTAAATCCCAATTTATATGTGAAAAGGGCATAATCGTCATTTATTAATAAATACGAAACTTATGCATAAACTCGGCAAGTAATCTGACTTGAAATCCCAATTAGTCCTAAATATGATATCATAACAGTGAGTAATGAATTTTTATGTCAAAATTATGTTTAAACTTTATTTGCATGCAAAAGGGTATTTTAGTCATTTTTAAAAGCATGTTTTACGATTTATTATATAATCTCAGTTTGTGACCAGAAGATAAATGTCATAATATGTTAAATAACATTACTAATCAGAATGTAATTCATTTGCATATTTTTTTATGTTGAAATTCTCATTTTTGATAAAAAGGGCATTTTAGTCAACATTAAGCATAATAACGGAATCAAGTAAATAAACTCATATTACTAAGGGACTATGTAATATAACCTCAGAGGGTTATACTACATTATAATATGGTCACAAAGGAACCTTAATGAATCCAAGTGTTCCATGTTGTTCTAAGATAGTTACAAGTGTCCAAGAGGTATTATAAATCTGTTTGCATGCTGCTGTTTTCGAATTCAGGTTGCACAGAGGTTTGTGTGGGGAGTAAGGTTGCATGCTGGAAGCTGTCTAGTTCTGCTGGACTCTGGTCTCCGTTGTGCCACGTGCCAGGTACAAGGGGGTCTGGCGCGCTATGCTAGGGAACCCAAAACCAAAAGTTTGTTTTTTGTTGGCAAGTTTAGTCCATGTACTTTCATAACTCATGTATTTATCATTTTTAGCACTAAGAGCCCTTCAAATTAGGTTTTTAATATTTTTGGGAGTATGACCAAGTATTGTTAGGCTCCGGGTTTGATAAAAGGTCTCTCAGAGGTAGAATTATCATATTGACACTTTCAACCCCTCTTCTTGGAATTTTGCAGATTTAATCATATCATGGTACCGAACCCTTCGAAACTAATATCAAATATTCTCAGAAGTATAATTGAACATTACGAAGCCCCAGGTTCGTTAAAAGGTCACTCAGAGGTAAGAATCAACATGTTGACACTTTTAACCCTTTTGTTACGCTAACTTTCATCTGTTTTCACAAACGGCTTCTTGTGTTCAATAATTGACTTGTTTGAGAGTATGAGTATTATATAAGGTCACTCAGAGGCATAAGTTTAGCATGTTGACACTTTTAGTCTCTCCGCATACATCTTTTCATTGTTTGTCAACTTTAGTCCTTCTAAGTCAAACTTTTACACACTTAGGGTTTAGGACACGTGTCTTCACATTATTGAACACAATTTTACGAGGTGTTACATCCTCACCCCCTTAAAAGAAATCTCGACCACGAGATTTACTGAAATAAGTGAGGGTATTTTTGTCGCATAATGGACTCAAGCTCCCACGTATATTCAGGGCCTCTTCGGGCATCCCATTTTACCTTTACAATTGGTACATGTTTTCTTCAAAGCTTTTTAACCTGTCGATCCTCGATCGATATAGGTTTCTCGACAAACCTTAGGCTTTCATCTATCTGCATGTCTTTATGAGACATTGCTAGCGATTCATCAGCTAGACATTTCTTTAAGTTGCAGATGTGGAACACATTGTGAATTCCATTAAGCTCTCCAGGTAAGTACAGCTTATAAGCCACACTCCCAACACATTCGACTAACTCTAATGGTCCGATGTATCTTGGACTTAGTTTACCATTTTTTCCAAATCCCACCACTTCTTTCCAGGGTGACACTTTGAGTAACACTTTATCTCCTACCTCGAATTTTAGAGGTTTGCGTCTCTTGTCAGCATAGCTTTTCTGCCAGTCTCTGGCAGCTTTCACACGATCTCGGATCTGAACAATCTTTTCTATCATCTCAAGGACTATTTCAGGTCCTGATAGCTGGGTTTCTCCGACTTCCGCCCAACAGACGGGTGTTCTGCATTTTCTTCCATATAAGGCCTCAAAAGGCGCAGCCTGAATGCTCGAATGGTAACTTTTGTTGTAGGAGAACTCAATCAAAGGAAGATGATCATCCCAACTTCCACCCAAATGAATGACACATGCTCGAAGCATGTCTTCAAGTGTTTGAATCGTACGCTTACTTTGCCCAACTCTGTATGAGGATGATAAGCTGTACTGAAATTCAAACGAGTGTCTAAGGATTGTTGGAAACTTTTCCAAAAATGAGAAGTGTATCTAGTATCCCTATCGGATATAATAGATACTGGCACTCCGTGGAGAGATACAATCTCTTCCACATATAACTAGGCTAGTATATCAGAGCTATGAGTCTCCTTGATGGGTAAGAAATGAGCCGACTTAGTCAGTCTGTCAACTATGACCCATATTGTATTATTTCCATGTCTTGTCTTAGATAACTTGGTGATAAAATCCATGGTTACCATTTCCCATTTCCATGTAGGAAGTTCTGGCTGTTGTAGTAATCCTGACGGCTTTTGATGCTCGGCTTTAACCTGTGAGCACGTCAAACATTTAGCTACATGTGTGGCAATGGATTTCTTCAAACCCATCCACCAATAGTTTACCTTTAAATCTTGATACATTTTGTCACTCCCCGGGTGAACTGAATATTTGGAATTATGAGCTTCTTGGAGAATTATATCTCTAAGTCCTCCATGAATTGGAACCCAGATTCGACCATTCAATCTCAGGATTCCATCATTCCCAGGTGACAATTGGTCAAAAATTGCACCTAATCTTTCATCTTGCAGATTATCTTTCACTACAGCTTCTTTTTGTGTTGTCAACAATTTCTCGTTTACACCCTTTAGTTCAATACTCTTACCATTGAATCGTATAGGTTTGACTCTTTCTTTCCTACTTAGAGCATCAGCGACTACATTCTCTTTACCAGGATGGTAGCGAATTTCACAATCGTAATCGTTCAATGTTTTCATCCAACGGCGTTGCCTTATGTTGAGATCTTTCTAGTTAAACAAGTGTTGGAGACTTTTGTGATCAGAGTATATCACACATTTAGTTCCATATAGGTAATGTCTCCATAGTTTAAGTGCAAATACCACGGCACCTAATTCCAAGTCATGGGTGGTGTAATTCTTTTCATCTATCTTTAGTTGTCGTGATGCGTAGGCAATTACCTTGCCTCTTTGCATAAGCACACATCCCATGCCTGTGTGCGAAGCATCACAATAGACAACGAACTCTTCTATTCCCTCAGGCAATGTCAACACAGGAGCATTACTCAATTTCTGGTTGAGAATCTCGAAAGACTCTTGTTGTTTGGGACCCTAGTCAAATTTCACATTTTTGCGGGTTAAAGTAGTTAGAGGTGTAGCTATCCTTGAAAAGTTTTCGATGAAACTTCTGTAATATCCTGTCAACCCTAAAAAGTTGCGTATTTCAATAGGGGTTGATGTGTGTAAAATGCAACATATAAATTGCATCAAATGAGGCATAAAACTAACCTTTTTTTAGTACTAATGTTGGAAAAAGTGTGCTTTTGTCTTCCTTTTGTATTTTCAGGATAAATGAGCGTAAATGAACAAAAGAAGCAAATATGTAGCGAAATCTAACATAATTACAAGAAAAGGAATAAACGTGGCATGCCTAACCCCTCGACAGCATCTTCCCAAGCAAAAACAAGACATTAGAAGGCTGAACACGCCCCGTGCTCAAGTGTCTGCAGAAAAGACAAAGTTGTAGAAGCTTCTATTTCCCAACACGGGGGCGTGCCCAGCTCTACACGGCCGTGGTCAATGCTAAGATTCGCAGAATCCAAGCAAATCTTGATAGTACAGATATACTTCTGCACACAGGGCCGTGCACAGCGGACACAGGGGCGTGTGGAGCTGATGCGTGTGAAGTGTTATATATATTAGGTGTATATTTTAAGCCCCTTTAACACTTTTTTAGTCAAATTTTAAATTTATAAAACACGATATTTTACTAACACTAAACACACATATGGGCAAGTGCACCCATCGTGGGCATAGTATAGCGTTGGTAAGATACCGAGGTCGTCCAAGGACACAAGAGCTTTTAGTACCGGTTTATCCTCAACGTCTAATCAAAATAAAAAGTTAGAAAGGTTTTAAACTAAGAAAAATAAAAACTAACTAAAATGCTGAAAATAAAAATAAAAGAAAAAAAACAGATAGACAAGATGAATCACTTGGTTCCGACTCGTATCTAGTGTAACCTTTGATTATTTCCGCACTTTTGCACATAATTAAGAGATTATCTTAGTTATTGTAGTAGGCCCCTCTTTTGAAGGTGACGTTACCCTCACCCCAGTAGTTTGAGTCAGCAAGGATACAATCCTAAAAGGGTGGATTATTGGAAGATAATTAATTAAGTTATTAATGCAAATTATGGTAGGCCCCTCTTTTGGAGGTGACGTTACCCTCAACTAAGTAGTCTGAGTCAGCAGGGATACAGTCCTAAATAGCCGGGTTATAGTATTAATAGTAGTTAACTTATGAGGGGATCAAAGAGTTTGGACCCCCGCCATCCAATACCGTGAAGCATTGAAGGAGGTCCTACTAAATTTGACCCAGGTCCATTGCAGGACCTCTAAACGCTGAACAATGGCAAGACCTTTACCAAACCGTTCTCTTAACCCCAGACCAGGTAGCCAACATACCTCCATATAGACCGTGGAGATATGAATGGTGAAAATCTTTTATTTTATATAGACAGTAAAATAATGCCAAGACACCACGGACAAACGATAAGGAAAGATCACCTTCAACATAAGTAACTAGTTATTAAAGTCATTAATACAAAACCAAATAAAAAGTGCAAAAGATTAGAAATAAAAAGTATTACACTAGACACTTTGTCTTCACCAAGTGATGTAAGAGACTTAGGCAAACATGGCCTTGATTGTCAAGAACTCTTACGATCAATCTTGGATCCCGAGACGACTCACACACTCTACGATGGACAATGGATGATGGTGGTGGTGGATGATGGTGTTGTGATGGTGGTGGGTGGTGGATGAAGTGTGAGAGAGGTGGTGTGCCAAGGGATGAGTTGAAATGAAACCAAGCACTCCTATTTATAGGCTGAACAGAAGGCTGGGCACGGCCCCGTGTCCGCTGGACACGCCCCGGTGCCTGTCTGACATTCTCTCTCTTCATTAATTGTAATTCGCAATTACAATTAATGCGCCTGCTGTACTTTCGCCACGCCCCCGTGTTCACTGGACACGGCCCCGTGGTGGGCAATAGAAGCTTCTATAGGTTTGTCTTTTCTGCTGCTTCTTGGGCACGGCCCCGTGCTGGCTGAGCATGGGGCGTGTTCAGTCTTCTGCCTTCTCTATTTTGCTTGGGAAGATGCCGTTGAGGGGTCGGGCAGTCCACTTATGTTCCTTTTCTTGTATTTATGTTAGATTTAGCTGTCTTTTTGCTTCTTTTGTGAATTTAAGCTCATTTAATCCTGAAAATACAAAAGGAAGACAAAAACACTCTTTTTCCAACATTAGTACTTAAAAAGGGTTAGTTTTATGCCTCATTTGATGTAATTTATATGTTGCATTTTACACACATCAAATACCCCCACACTTGAAATTTTGCTTGTCCTCAAGCAAAACTCTTTAATATGTGGCTTACACTCCCAAATGAAATGGGTAGAAGAGAAGGTTTTGGGCTTGTCGTAGAGTGTCGGGATTTCCAAGATTCTTTATGTAGTTTTATTTTTAGTTATTTACAATCCTATTCGTCATGATTTATTTAAAACTTTTCATAAGAGAAATTATTTATTAGGGCATAACATGCCTTTTTTTAAAATTCTATTTATATACAAGTTCACATACCTCACGGGGATCACTCAACACTCGGCCGAAAATGTATTTTTGCGGATCACTCGAGAGCGGTATGGAACTTACTCCTACCATAGGCTTGCCAAGCAATCAATCCTTCTCCTTTTTAACTTTTATACCTTTGTAAATATCAAGATGACTTTGTGGGTGAAGGGTTAGGCTTGGGTTAAAGGTAGGTGGTTGGGTTAGTGGTTAGTGGTTAGTAGAAGAAAGGGTGAAAATCGTAACAAGTGTCGGTTTTCGTAGGACTTTCTATTTTTGTAACTTTTATTTTGATGAAGCTATTATTCAAACAAAGTTATTTTTGATGAACTTGTTTGTTTATTTTCTTTTGCTTCATCATCAACACATTTTTTTTTAACGATCATACGAAAACTGAACTTGTTACTAAAACAAAGGGTTAAAAATGAAAAAGGTTTTGGTGGGTAAAAGGGTGTTTGGTTTGGGTTATGAAATGAAAGGGTTTAGGCTCAAAGGGGCTAACTAGGGGGATTTTTGGGTAGGTGGTAAAAGAAAAAAGAAAAATAATGGTGTAGAGAAAAAAAAGGGTTAGTCCTAATGCCTCTATCATTTACTTACTCGGGTTTAAGTTGATAAGGACCGGGAATGTATCGTCATGGCAAGTTCTAGAGTCGTAAGAACCAAACGGCTATTCACACAAGAAACGAAAAATGAGCATTTAGTTTAATAATATGTAATTATATGCTCAATAAAGGCTCAAAGCTCACTTTTGTGGGAATGAGTTTTTATGTGATCAAGTATATATAATCAAATTTTAACTAAGTTTGCCATGCCTTTTCATAATTTTCTTATGTTGGTTCTTTTTATCACGACGCTATCGGTTGTAAATTCGTAAAAATATAACCTTTTTGAAAACTTGAATTTCCCGAGTTAAACCTAGACAAGTAAAAAAATTAAAAATTTTGAATTTTTTTTTTGGGGTGATTAGCGGTTCCAATAGAGTTTTGTGTAAGGCTTGTATTTAGGACTTGCAAAATTTCAAGGTTTTAGCATCCCCCCCCACACTTAAATTACACATTGTCCTCAATGTGTCCCAAAAATAAATTTTTAGGTTGATTAGATGTGTAAAATGGTGTTAAAAGCAAAGATTTATGTTACTGGCTGTCTGGACACGGCCCCGTGTTAAGGTGCCAGTAACAAAAATTAAAGAAAAGAAACAGAAGCCTGGACACGGGGGCGTGTCTGGTGAACACGGCCCGTGTCCAGTTACCTGAACTGGGCATTTTTCTGCAGGGGGTTCAGCACGGGGCCGTGTTGGTTGGACACGGCCCGTGTTGAACCTTCTGTAATGGAGAGATTGATGCCGGGTTGCCTTGTTCTTGTGCATGGGGTCATTTTTCTCGTTCCCCTTTTCATCCCTTACCACCATGAGTGTGTTTTATTCCTGAAAATTAAAACTAACTAGAAAACATAAAAATTAATCTAAATTAAACTAAGGATAGTTCCGCGGAATGCCTCCGTGGTGCGCCACATTTATAAGGGTCCTTGGCTAGACCCAAAAGCCGGTCATATGTCACCCAAGTGGGATGTATTGCATCCCATGTTACACCGTCGGAGAGCATCATGCAAGCTTGAGTCTATGACCTTCATGTAGTCGACCGGGTCTTCGTCCTCAATTCTTTTTCCACATTCAAACTTCACCTCCTTATCCCCAAACTTCAATGTTAACGTTCCGTCATTCATGTCCACCACCGCTTGGGCGGTGGCTAGAAATGGCCTCCCGAGGATGAGAGGGACATCGGTGTCTTCTTCCATGTCTAGGATGACAAAGTCGGTTGGGAAAACGAAGTTGTCAACTTTTACCAATAGATTTTCAGCGACACCTTGTGGAAATTTGACGGATCTGTCGGCGAGTTGTATGCTCATCTTTGTAGGGCTTGTTGATCCTAGGCCGAGTCGTTTGAACATCGATATGGGCATGAGGTTAATGCTAGCCCCAAGATCGGCTAATGCATTACGAACGGGAGACTCCCCAATCGAGCAAGGAATTGTGAAGCTTCCGGGATCGATTTTCTTTTGTGGAAGTTTGTTGAGTACTAAGGCGGATCATTCTTCGCCTAAGTTAACTAAATGCAAAGATTCAATTTTCCTTTTGTTTGTGAGGAAATCCCTCATAAATTTTGTGTATTTAGGCATTTGGGTTAGGACCTCGATAAAAGGAATATTAACATGCAATTGTTTTAGTAAATTTTCAAATTTTGCGAATTGCTCATCGGTCTTTTGACGATTTAACCTACCGGGGTACGGAATTGGAGGAGTCTTGGTGGGCTCTTGAGTTGGTAGAGAAGCCTTTTCTGATGCAGGAGGAGTCACAGGTTGGCTAGATTGGCTTCTTTCATTTGGCGGAAATGGAGCATCCTCGGGACCCACGGTTCGATTTCTTAATGTGATGAGATGTACTTGTGCTTTCGGGTTGGTTTCGGTATTGCTAGGTAATGCGCCTTGTGGTCTCTTGGAGAAATTTTGAGCTAGTTGATTTAATTGTTTTTCAACGGTTTGAATGCTAGCTTGTTGATTTCTAAAATTCGATTCCAATTGTTGAAATCGATCTGAGTTTTTCTTTTCAGTGTCAGAGATGAGGCGAGATACAGTATCTTCAAGCCTTTCTCTTCCACCTTGTTGTTGAGAGAAATTTTGTGGTTGTTGAAAATTAGTTCGTTGGTTTTGTTGGTTACTACTATTGCTGGGATCTCTCCAACCAAGATTTGGGTGGTTACGCCATCCTTGGTTGTAGGTACCCGTTGGAGGACCTGACGGCCTAGGTCTGTTATCAATGTAGTTTACCGTTTCTGTTTGTTCATCTAATTCTTTCATACAACTCCAATTTTCATGTGGCCCACCACACCCTTCACAAGCCATAACCGAGGCCGTTTTTATCATTTCTAGCGTTTTGATTTTTGAAGAGAGGGCCTCGATTTGGGCTTGTAAAGAAGTGCTTTCATCAATCTTATGGGCGCCCGGGGCAATAGATTTATTACCTCGGGGAGTGTGCCATTGAAAATTGGTTTGAGCAATTTCCTCAATTTGATTATATATTTCATTCGGGCGACGATTACCTAGAAGTCCCCCGGAGCTAGAATCAAGTGTTTGCCTTGTGTGTGGCAACAACCCATTGTAGAAAGTGGATACTTGTTGCCACACCGCAAGACCGTGATGAGGGCACTTTCTTAGTAGCTCCTTGAACCTTTCCCAAGTTTCATATAAGGATTCCCCATCTTCTTGTGAATATGTATTAATTTCAGTCATTAATTTAGCCGTTTTAGCAGGGGGGAAATACTTATATAGAAACTTTTGGGCTAGTTCATCCCAGGTGTTTACCGAGCCAACTGGGAGGGTATTGAGCCAAGCCTTAGCTCGGTCTTTGAGTGAAAATGGAAACATTCGAAGGCGGATGGCGTCATTTGATGCTCCATTGATCCGAAAGGTATCGCATATTTCTAAGAAATTAGTAATATGCAGATGGCGATCCTCGTCCGCAAGCCCATGGAAGGTTGCGGAGTTTTGGAGCATTTGTATCAAATGCGGCCGAAGCTCGAAGTTATTGGCTTCAACATTCGGTGCATTGATAGCGGCGCCTAGGTTACCTACGGTGGGTCGTAGATAATCCATGAGGGTACGTTGGTCCGCCATTGGAGGTGGATTCCCCGAAACTTTCTCTTGGTTTTTAGCTTTAAGTCTTTTTCTGAGAAAGCGTTCGGGTTCTTCTAGAGGTTCTTTTATGTCTTTATTAGAACTGGAGCTCATACACCATGTAGGATGGCGTCGGGTTCCAAGTCCTGCAATAAAAACAAAAAAGAATGCTGGTCAGAAGGTTCACCACGGCCCCGTGCTCAGTGAACACGGCCCGTGGTCGGAATTACAGTGATTGTTTTCCTGATCCCAGTTACTGGAGAATTGGACACGGCCCCGTGTTGCACCGACACGGCCCCGTGGTCAGCCTTCTGTAACTTGGAAAACTAAAACTGCCAGTAACAATGCTGGGCACGGCCCGTGTCCGACCAGGCACGGCCCCTGCTGAGCTCTGCAGAAGCTGAAAAAACTAAGAAAATCCTAAAAAATTAAAAAGAAAAATAAAAATATGATTAGGCCGTTGATTCCTAACTTTCTTAAAATCCTTGTGTCCCCGGCAACGGCGCCAAAAACTTGATGCGTGTGAAGTGTTATATATATTAGGTGTATATTTTAAGCCCCTTTAACACTTTTTTAGTCAAGTTTTAAATTTATAAAACACGATATTTTACTAACACTAAACACACATATGGGCAAGTGCACCCATCGTGGGCGTAGTATAGCGTTGGTAAGATACCGAGGTCGTCCAAGGACACAAGAGCTTTTAGTACCGGTTTATCCTCAACGTCTAATCAAAATAAAAAGTTAGAAAAGGTTTTAAACTAAGAAAAATAAAAACTAACTAAAATGCTGAAAATAAAAATAAAAGAAAAAAAAACAGATAGACAAGATGAATCACTTGGTTCCGACTCGTATCTAGTGTAACCTTTGATTATTTCCGCACTTTTGCACATAATTAAGAGATTATCTTAGTTATTGTAGTAGGCCCCTCTTTTGAAGGTGACGTTACCCTCACCCCAGTAGTTTGAGTCAGCAAGGATACAATCCTAAAAGGGTGGATTATTGGAAGATAATTAATTAAGTTATTAATGCAAATTATGGTAGGCCCCTCTTTTGGAGGTGACGTTACCCTCGACTAAGTAGTCTGAGTCAGCAGGGATACAGTCCTAAATAGCCGGGTTATAGTATTAATAGTAGTTAACTTATGAGGGGATCAAAGAGTTTGGACCCCCGCCATCCAATACCGTGAAGCATTGAAGGAGGTCCTACTAAATTTGACCCAGGTCCATTGCAGGACCTCTAAACGCTGAACAATGGCAAGACCTTTACCAAACCGTTCTCTTAACCCCCGACCAGGTAGCCAACATACCTCCATATAGACCGTGGAGATATGAATGGTGAAAATCTTTTATTTTATATAGACAGTAAAATAATGCCAAGACACCACGGACAAACGATAAGGAAAGATCACCTTCAACATAAGTAACTAGTTATTAAAGTCATTAATACAAAACCAAATAAAAAGTGCAAAAGATTAGAAATAAAAAGTATTACACTAGACACTTTGTCTTCACCAAGTGATGTAAGAGACTTAGGCAAACATGGCCTTGATTGTCAAGAACTCTTACGATCAATCTTGGATCCCGAGACGACTCACACACTCTACGATGGACAATGGATGATGGTGGTGGATGATGGTGTTGTGATGGTGGTGGGTGGTGGATGAAGTGTGAGAGAGGTGGTGTGCCAAGGGATGAGTTGAAATGAAACCAAGCACTCCTATTTATAGGCTGAACAGAAGGCTGGGCACGGCCCCGTGTCCGCTGGACACGCCCCGGTGCCTGTCTGACATTCTCTCTCTTCATTAATTGTAATTCGCAATTACAATTAATGCGCCTGCTGTACTTTCGCCACGCCCCCGTGTTCACTGGACACGGCCCCGTGGTGGGCAATAGAAGCTTCTATAGGTTTGTCTTTTCTGCTGCTTCTTGGGCACGGCCCCGTGCTGGCTGAGCACGGGGCGTGTTCAGTCTTCTGCCTTCTCTATTTTGCTTGGGAAGATGTCGTTGAGGGGTCGGGCAGTCCACTTATGTTCCTTTTCTTGTATTTATGTTAGATTTAGCTGTCTTTTTGCTTCTTTTGTGAATTTGAGCTCATTTAATCCTGAAAATACAAAAGGAAGACAAAAACACTCTTTTTCTAACATTAGTACTTAAAAAGGGTTAGTTTTATGCCTCATTTGATGTAATTTATATGTTGCATTTTACACACATCAGGAGCTAATACAGACAAACTGCAATTAATGAAGAAAGAGAAAGTGGATGGACACGAGGCCGTGTCCGGGCTTCTGTGCAGGCTATAAATATGGATACTTGGTTCACTTCAAAGGCATCTCTTGGCAAACCACCTCTCTCTCACTTCACCCATACTCCACCACCAGCACAACACCCACATCCACCACCATCATCCATCATCCATCATAGAGTGTGTGTAGTAGTCTCGGGATCCAAGATTTATAGTAAGAGTTCTTGACAATCAAAGGCCACGTTTGCCTAAGTCTCTTACATCACTTGGTGAAGACAAACATTTAGTGTAATACTTTTGTTTTTTAATCTTTTCGCACTTTTTATTTGGTTTTGTATTAATGACTTTAATAACTAGTTTCTTATGTTGAAGGTGAAACTTCCTTATCATTTGTCCGTGGTGTCTTGGCGTTATTTTACTTTCTATATAAAATAAAAGATTTACACCATTCATATCTCTACGGTCTATATAGAGATATGTTGGCTACCTGGTCAGGGGTTAAGGGAATGGTTTGGTAAGGTTCTTGCCTTGTTCAGTGTACAGATCCTGCAAGGACCTGGGTCAGGCTTACTAGGACCTCCTTCAATACCCACTGGTATTGGATGGCGGGGGTGCGAATGGCTTGATCCCCTCATATGTAAACTACTATTATTACATTAGCCCGGCTACTTGGGATTGTATCCCTGCTGACTCAAACCACTTAGCCGAGGGTAACGTCACCTTCAAAAGAGGGGCCTACCACATTACGCATTAATAACTTAATTAATTATCTTTCAATATTCCAACCCTTTAGGATTGTATCCTTGCTGACTCAAACTACTGGGTTGAGGGTAACGTCACCTTCAAAAGAGGGGCCTACTACTATAACTAAGATAATCTCTAAAAAGTGCAATAGTGCGGAAAACATCAAAGGTTACACTAAAGGCGAGTCGGATCCAAGTGATTCATCTTGTCTATCTGTTTTTTATTTTTTTTATTTTCAGCATTTTTAGTTTTTATTTTCATGTTTAAACCTTTTTCCAAAATTTTGATTTGATTAGACGTTGAGGATAAACCGGTATTAAAAGCTCTTCTGTCCTTGGACGACCTCGGTATCTTACCAACGCTATACTACGCTCATGATAGGTGCACTTGTCCATATGTGTGTTTAGTGTTAGTAGAATATCGTGTTTTGTAAATTTAAATAAAGTGTTAAAAAAGGCTAAAAATATATACAAAATTATATAACGCTACACACGCATAAGGGTCTTAAGTGTTTCCCAATTCATAATAGCTTCTATTTTAACGGGATCCACCTGTATGCCACGCTCACTTACCACATGTCCAAGGAATTGGACTTCGCGAAGCCAGAATTCGAATTTGGAGAATTTCGCGTAAAGCTTCTCTTGTTGTAGAAGTTTGAGAATGCATCGGAGATGTTTCTCGTGATCGGCTTGACTCTTGGAATAAACAAGTATGTCATCGATGAAGACAATGACAAACTTATCCAGATACAGCTTGTAGAGTCGATTCATGAGGTCCATGAATACTTCAGGTGCATTAGTGAGCCTGAAAGTAGAACTCATAGTAGCCATACCTTGTTCTAAATGCGGTCTTGTGTACGTCTTCAGTTCTGACCTTCAGTTGATGATACCCAGACCTTAGATCGATCTTTGAGAAGAAACTTGCCCCCTGTAGATGATCAAACAGATCGTCGATCTTGGGCAATGGATAGCGATTCTTAATTGTTACTTTGTTTAGCTCGCGATAATCAATGCACAACCGCATTGAACCATCTTTCTTCTTTACAAACAAAATGGGTGCTCCCCAAGGTGACGAGCTTGGTTAAATAAAACCTTTCTCTAAAAGTTCATCTAACTAGGTTCTTAGTTATTTCATTTCGGTCGGTGCTAAACGATAAGGAGCTCGTAACCAACTGGGGTAGCCCAGTTGGCCACCGACACCCACCTCTTCCCAGAGGTACCGGGTTCGAGTCTTGGGAGTGGCATATGTCGCCCAGGGTAAGAACTCGGCATGGGGAAGTCACCGCGGAGCTAGTTTGGTCGGGTAGCGGCTCCCGGAGTGAGATCACTCCGGCGGTTGGGAGGACCGTGCACTATCCCCCCCCTAACGATAAGGAGCTCGTGCAACTAGTGCTGCTCCTGGTATAATATCAATTCTGAACTCCATTTGTCTCTCGGGAGGTAAACCGGGTAATTCATCAGGAAAGACATCTGGGAATTCTGAAATAACTGGAATGTCTTCTATTCTGGGCTTTGGCACGTCTACTGTCACCTGTGCCATGTAAATGACACAACTGTTCTTCAAACATTTGGACGCCTTAAGCATAGACACTTGATCAGGCAATCCATAGTGCGTATCTCCTTGTATAGTAATTGATTCACCTGAAGGGGTTTTGATGATAACTTGTTTCTTATCACAGGCAATTTGGGCTTGGTTAAATGATAACCAATCCATGCCTATAACTATATCAAACCCCGCCAATTTCATTGGCAACAAGGACAACGGAAAGTAATGGTTCCTAATGGATATGAAACATCCATCTAGAATTGTTGAAGCCGTTTCTAGGGTGCCATCAGCCAATTCTACCTAATATTTTATGTCTAGAGTTTTAACAGGTAGATTAAACAGTTTACTAAATTTAATATCTACAAAGGACTTATCTGCACCAGAATCAAATAAAACTCTAGCATATACATCATTTATGAGGAAAGTACCTGTTATAACTTTGTCATCCTGCACCGCTTCCCTTGCATTCATTTGGAACACTCTGGCATTTGTCTTTTTAGCCTCTTCAGTCTTCTTTACGTTTTTCGGGCAGTTAGTCTTGATGTGCCCTTTTTCATTACAACCGTAACAGGTTGCATTCTTCAGATCTTTCATTCCAACGTTTTTTGACCTTTCTTCTTACAAATTCCACAGGGTTTAGCCTGTGGATCTATAATGCATTTCCCGAAGTGGTTCCGCTTACAGTTCTTGTAGAGGGGCTTTTCACCCAAATGATTTGAGCCTTTCTTAAACCCAAAGTTACTTTTCTTCTTCTTATCAGAACGTTTTGAGTTATCATCCTCTCTCTTTCTCTTCCAATCATCAGTAACCTTTACAGACTTATTCCTGACAATATCCAGTATCAGGGATAGAGATAGATCCACTGCTGACCTATAAATGGCAGGCTTTGAAGCCTTCACGTGCCCTTTCACCTCGGGTGCCAATCCACCAATGAAGCGTGCTATACGCTTTGGTTCGGGGATTACTAGATAAGGTACCAATCTAGACATAGAGTTGAAGCTAGTAACATAAGCTCGACAATCTAAATTCTTCATAACCAGAGTTAGGAAGTCAGCTTCAACTTTTTCCACTTCGTGTTGCGGGCAGAAAGTTTCTCTTATCAGTTCTACAAATTTATCCCATGATAGACTGTAAAGTGGAATTTTCTCCGAGGCCTGTACCAGTGCCCTCCACCAAACTAGGGCATCACCTTTAAAAGACTGAGACACAAATTTTACTACATCCTCCTTGGCACACCCACTAATGTTAACAACTGTTTCCATCTCGTCAAACCACTTCATACAATCGATGGCTCCTTTTTCACCAGTGAAGTCTCTTGGTTTACAAGAGACAAAGTACTTATAGGATCAAGCTTTGGAACATGGTTCCTGGTCAAACACTATCTTCTTGGATGGTTGACTGTTCTGATTTGACGAATGTTGTTATTCGTCCTTTTTAGATGTATGGGCATTGGAAGGAGACTTAGAACGAGCCACTGAGTGAGTCTTGGTGCGAGTAGCACTTGACTCCCTAAATACTCTGCCAACAGCTTTAGTTACGGCAGTGTCTATCATAGCTTGCAAATTGGCACCCTTTATGTTCAATCTAGTATCATTATTCCTTTCAGTAGGGTGACTATAAGCTTCATCCGAGCCAGCCATGACGAAGCTTGAATGCTATATATCAAATGACAACAACTTGTTTAGTGGTCTTATATTGAATCATCATATTCGGTGATTCACGAACCATGGTATAATTATACCATATTGGTTTATATGTTTAATCAGTTTTGAAGATTATTTATTTAAACTTTTTATTATGGTTAGCCTAGGTTATATAAACCATTATGAGCATTAGAGTGGCACAAAAGGACTTGTCACAAGGACGATTTTAAATTATAGGCCATGATCTTATAGGATCAAGGCATTAAGGTTTGAACATAGTTCATCACTTCTTTTGACAGAGAGTCGTAGACTACTACTGTCGTTGTTATAAAATGATATAGTTTGGCCCGAAAGGCGGAAAGATAACATCTCTAATGGATGCTTTAATATAATCATCTTATTTGATGATACCAGCCATGATTTATTGATCATTTAGGCTATATAAGGAATTTTGGAAGAATCCATGTATTAAGATGACTAGTGTGATTTTCTCGAACCACAGTTGTTAGAAGTGCTAACATGTTCTTAGATGTTAACAAGGATTTGGTATCCTAAGAGGGTTTACCATCATAGCCAAGTCTATATTGACATTAGGCTAGGTTATACCATTAAGACAGTCTTTTGAAATTTATTGGCAGATCAATTATAAATTGAAATGATAGTTTTTGTCAATGATATAATGCATACGTGTGTATAATAACAAATGAAATTTCAAAAGAATATTTCTCATTAAAAGTACTAAGAATTACATAAACTACCTTAAACGGGTCTTTAAATAAATAAACTTGTCCACACAGGGACTAAATGAGAAACAAGTCCCTGTAGGGACTAATACTTAAAAGAAATGTCCAAGCAGGGACTTAATTGAAATGAAAATGACAAAACAAAAGTAGGGGTCTTCAATGATCCTTCTTCTTCCCCTTTATGAATTTTGCAAGACCCTTAAGGAATTTATGGGTCTTTCTTTCACGTTCTTCCACCCTATGTTCAACTTCTTCCAACCTTTGTAAGATTTCTTGTGGTTGTGGTGGTCGAGGTGGGGGTTGAGGTTGTTGTTGGGGTTGGGGTTGATGTTGTGGGTATTGATACCCATAAGCAGGGTACCCAGTTGGGTACGTGGGTGGAAAAGGTGAAGGATAGAGGGCGTTATAATTAACTGCCTCGACGTTTAGGTCATAGGCAGGTTGTTGGTAGTTATAACCTGTAGGAGCTTGTGGCTCACACGGGTTATACCCAGTTGTATCTGGGTAAGCGGGAATTGGGTTTTCGAAACCCAATGGAGGTGGTGGTTGTGCAAAAGTGGCCGGTGTAGGATCAATTTCCAGCACAGTGTTTGAAGGCCCACCCATTTGTGGATCTTCAAAAATGGGAGGGTTATTGCTAGAAGTTTGTGGGGTACTGATGCGTATACCCCCTTGCACGGACATTCGTGCGTTTCGCCTTCGCCTCGATGGTTCTGGTGGTGATGGAGGTTGTTCTTGAGCTGGCAGTGGCGGTGGTGTGACCGCTTGAAAGTACGGATCCTCAGAGGGAGTCTGCCGTGGTGGTGGTGAGTCGTGGTGAGAGGGAGTGTATGCAAACTTCCACTGCCCAAACCACTCTGAATAGTTATCGGGACCTCGATAGGGAGATCCCGCATAGGAAGAACCACTAGAAATACAAATGGGATGCGTGGGCGTTCCAGACAGTGGCATCTCTGGATCTGGATCCTCGTCCACATCCATGTCTTCCGGGAAATGGTCTTCTGGACCTAACTGGTTATAACCTGCCGGTTTGTTGATATAGTCGTTAGGGTCGAAATGACCCTGAGGGTAAGAGTGGTGAGAAGAAGAATGGTAGGAGGAGTGATGAGAATGGTGCGAATGCACCGACTGCTGCGAATGGTGTGAGCCTTGACGCTCGTCGGGCTGCCGCGGACCAAATGAATGGTGATATGAGGCTGAAGTATTAAGTGAGACAGAACGTCTCGCGGGGTCAAGGGAGTGTCTCGAGTCATCATATGGGTCGGAGTTAAAGGATGCAGAGGGAGTTCGTCGATGTGAAGGTGCTGCTTTGCTATGCCTTCCTCCCGTCATAGGTGCCTTTCCTCTTCCTCCTCTTCCTCGTATTCTTGGCGGCATTTTCAATATGTGGACCTGTCAAAAACGAGGAAACAAACAAAATATATATAAACCAAATAAGATTAAGATTAATCCTAGGTCATTTGCCTAGACTCGGAAGTCTAAGGAATGTGCTACTGTGTCATTGAGATTAAACACAAAAGGCTAGTGTTTAATTCACTCAATGTTGGCTGTGATACTAACCTGTCAAACCCCGATATTTCAACCACAAACCGGTGGGCCCGGTGGGGAGTATCGTGACGTAGTTGATATCATCATAGTCAAATATACATAGTTTATAGCACAGCGGAAGGCTTGGTTGAAATTACTATTACAAACCGAAAGTTTCAAAGTACGAAAAGAATATACAGACGGTTGTAAAGAAAGGATCCACAGGAAGATCTAAAATATAATACAAAACATGTTCAACAGACATAAGGCATTACGGACTTACAAGATCCTCTACTTAACGCCCAGAAGCTCCCAGCCTAATACATGTAGTACCTGTCACTAGTCTTTTGAAAATACGTCAGTTTTCACTGGTAAATACAATTAACCGACTCTTCTGAAAATATTTATAAAAATTGATTTAGATGCACAAGGCACAAAAATTCTTTTATAACTTGGGACAATTATATTATAATCTTGTATACAGGTTTACATGTTTGTCGTACATTTAGGGCCCAGGATAGAAGCCGAGACATGATTAACCGACACACCACTGATATGAACTCACAAGGAGTTATCCCCAACAATGTGGGTATACCTTTTTACATACGAAACTGTCAGGTGTATGCCTACACCCCGTGCTTAAGTCGTGGCCATTTGCAATTAAATGAGCCGAGTATATCCAGGACACAATCGCATTAATCCCCAATGCTTATGTTATCAAACAATACAGATTAAAACGGGTTATGCGGATTTGTTAGTCACAATCCGACTAAGTGATACCATACCCTACTGAGCGGTAATAATTTACCGTATCCCAAGCCCGTATAAAGGAAAATAAGTTAAAAGTATTTACCTGAGTTTCTAAATGCAAGATCTATCTACTCAGCCGTATAATGCAATTAGACTTGTGGAGGTAGCTTTTACCGAGGCTTCCTAATCTGGAACGGAGGTTTTATTAACCTATTAGATTACTACTGGGTCTTATTTAAGTCATAGACTTAAACCGGTTAGTTTAAAGGACGATTTACGGTGCGAAACGCTAGATTAAGCGATGACCGGATTGGAATGTAATTTAGACCCGACAATTATGGAGACTTGTATTATATGGGTAAACTAAACACATTCTAGATTTTGAAATAAAAATGATAAGGTTAAACCCGTTTCGGCTAATTCATGCAAACTAGTTACATAAATCGCACCGAACGCGTATAATAAGCATAAACGGGTTACCGGATGAGTCATATACAAGTTCCATAAGTTATTATGCTTAGAATATGTTATGATATCAGTAGGATATCAACAAGTATGCCCAAAAATATTTTAAAACCGAATTAAGCCTCAAAAGGGCATTTTGGTCATTTTATGATTTATAAAAGGGGTTTACATGCAAACTGAGGTTCTGGTCATAAACCTTCTGTAAAAATATTTAATTTATGTTATATTAACAGTAGGATATCATATATATGTGTGGTTTACCATTTATGACCAAACTATGCCCCGAATGGGTATTTTGGTCATTTCACACATAGTTTTAAGGACTTATTTATGATTATACTGTAAAAATATTAAAAATGGTTTATAAAATCAGTAGGTAATAAGTCTTGAGTGCTAAGTATGGGTTAGAACCATACTATGCACCTTAATGTCGTAAAAATCGATAAATGGCGATTATTTCGATGTTTATGAAATTCTGAGGTTATGACCAGATTTGAATGGTCAAAATAATTTATTTATCATATTATATCAGTAACAAAAGGTTCTTGCATGTTAATCTTATTTAAAACCCAATTTATATGTGAAAAGGGCATAATCGTCATTTATTAATAAATACAAGAACTTATGCATAAACTCAGCAAGTAATCTGACTTGAAATCCCTATTAGTTGTAAATATGATATCATAACAGTGAGTAATGAATTTTTATGTCAAAATTATGTTTAAACTTTATTTGCATGCAAAAGGGTATTTTAGTCCTTTTTAAAAGCATGTTTTACAATTTATTATATAATCTCAGTCTGTGACCAGAAGGTAAATGTCATAATACTTTGAATAACATTACTATTCAGAATGTAATTCATTTGCATGGTTGTTTATGTTGAAAATCTCATTTTTGATAAAAATGGCATTTTAGTCAACATTAAGCATAATAACGGAATCAAGTAAATAAACTCAGACTACTAAGGGACCATGTAATATAACCTCAGAGGGTTATACTACATTATAATATGGTCACAAAGGAACCTTAATGCATAAAGAAACTAAGCCAATTCGGGTCAGAACTGAAAGTCAAAGCAAAAGTCAAGCTTTTGCGACTTTCGATTGCGAACCGAGCCTAAACTTAGAATTGTAGGTTTGAACATGTTTAGACATGTTCTAATAATGTTTACCAAGTTTTTAAAGTGATAAAACATAATTTATAACTTCTACATTATCATATTTGAATTTATTTAAAACTAACCCATTTGACTTTTTATGTTAATTACTTTGACCCGACAATTAATTAAGTAAACATGGTAATTAGGAGGTGCCCGTTTGAGGGATTAATACCTACCTAATTATGATCACGTAACCATATTCGCCTCGAACAATGGCTGGACCCTTTAGGTCTAAAACGAAAGTCAAAGCCGATTAACGGCAACTTTAACTTTCGGCTTTTAAAAGCATAAAAACCGAACTAGAGTGGCTAAGGACACTTACAACAGGTCCTAGCTCGAAATCTTGACTAAGGGGAGCTTACTTTTTGATCAGGAACCTCAAGAAAGCAAAGCAAGAGAATAATTGTGAAGGTGTAAGTTCAAATGGCTTCATGAAGGTCCTATTTATAGTGCAAGGAAGTGTTTCAAGATGAATCCAAGTGTTCCATGTTGTTCTAAGATAGTTACAAGTGTCCAAGAGGTATTATAAATCCGTTTACAAGCTGTTGTTTTCGAATTCAGGTTGCAGAGAGTTTTGTGTGGGGAGCAAGGCTGCATGCTGGCAGCTATCCTGTTCTGCTGGATTCTTGTCTCCGTCGCGCCACGCGCCAGGTACAAGGGGGTCTGGCGCGCCACTCTAGGGAACCCAAAACCGAAAGTTTGTTTTTTGTTGGCAAGTTTAGTCCATGTACTTTCATAACTAATATATTTATCATTTTTAGCACTAGGAGCCCTTCAAATTAGGTTTTTAATATTTTTGGGAGTATGACCAAGTACTGTTAGGCTCCGGGTTTGATAAAAGGTCTCTCAGAGGTAGAATTATCATATTGACACTTTCAACCCCTCTTCTTGGAATTTTGCAGATTTAATTATATCATGGTACCGAAACCCTTCAAAACTAATATCAAATATTCTCGGAAGTATAATTGAACATTACGAAGCTCCGGGTTCGTTAAAAGGTCACTCAGAAGTAAGAATCAACATGTTGACACTTTTAACCCTTTAGTTACCCTAACTTTCATCTGTTTTCACAAACGGCTTCTTGTGTTCAATACTTGACTCATTGAGAGTATGAACATTATATAAGGTCACTCAGAGGCATAAGTTTAGCATGTTGACACTTTTAGTCCCTCCGCATACATGTTTTCCCTGTTTGTCAGCTTTAGTCCTTCTTAGTCAAACTTTTACACACTTAGGGTTTAGGACACGTGTCTTCACATCATTGAACACAATTTTACGAGGTGTTACATGCTACATCCTATTTTCTCTAACATATGTAACTTGGCTATACATGTGTTGGCTTCTAGTGTAGAACTCATAACTACCCTATGTAACTTGTCTAACACAGACTACATCTTGTTTTCTCTAACATATGTAAAAATATGTTACACGTGTTACTCATAAAGGTAACATGTGTAACCTAGCTATACGGGTGCTAGCCTCTAGTGTAGAAAATATATATACTCTATGTGACATGTGTAACACATGTAACATCCTGTTTTATCTAAAAATATGTTACAATTGATGTAATACGTGTTACACATAAAAGTAACTTGTGTAACCTTGCTATACAAGTGCTGGCTTTTGGTGTAGATCATGTAACTACACTATGTAACATGTGTAACCTGATTGTACATGTGTTATCCACTTTGAAGTAACAAATGCATAACATGGAAATTGATTAAAAAAAATGGTGGGAACAATAATTACATTGGGTAAAGCAAACTGTGACAATTTATACACAGTAAAAACATTTGTAGTATATGGAACCCTTGTAGCAAATACAACAAATATACTAGTTAAAAAAGGTAAATTATGTTGCGACGCATGCTAAACTGTCACGCCCTGATTTTCGGTGGGCCCAGATGGGTTTAGTCGTGACGGGTGGGTAGCAGTTATCACAATACAATTATAATGCAGCAGAAGTATTAGGAGTAAAAATATTCATAACATTCAAAGTGTCTGAATAAATAAAATACAATTTGTTCAAGTGTTTAAGTTTAAGCCCACAGGTGGATCGAGATAAAATGAAGCTTAGACATCATAGGCCTTAAGCTAGGAGTCTCAAATTCCATAGCCTTTATCATAGTCGACCCGGATTCCCAACCTAATATCAAGGTTCGGTACCTGCAGTTCAATCTTTTGAAAATACGTCAGCTTTCACTGGTAAACACAATTAACTGACTCATTTTGAAAATATTTTTTCAAAAATGATTTTATACATAGAGAAAACCCGTAGGTAATCATTTAATGTTTCTTGGGATTTTGTCTTGTCACCAGATTTACATATTTGTCATACAATGGGAACCAGATATTAAAGCCGGTCATTTTCAGTGCCATAATGATTAAGGTACACACCAAAGTTGAATAACGTGTCTTACAGTCAGTATGCCTACCGCGGCACGTTATTCTGTATGGCCATAATAGTTCATGAGTCGGGACGCCCAGACACGGTACCAATAACCCCTAATTGTTTCAATTATCACATATAACAGATTAAACCTGGTTCTTACATTTATGAGCAATCATAGGCGGCTCATTTATGTAATATCCGCTCCAATTGGCGTATTCGCCATACCCCAAGTTTTCAAAGAAAATAAGTTAAGAGTATTTAATTTTTAGCTAGCTTCCAATCGATAACGGTTTTAATTTAGTAAAAGTCGTAAAGACAAAGTATTAAACTCAAATCCGAATATATGGGGTGTTCTATAGTCCGCAGTGAACATATTTAGCTATCTGTTAGAACATATACGGGTCATAGGTTAGTTCCTTTGACACGACCTGTTATGTAAGAATAAGATTAATTCGCTAGATTAAGCGTAGATTGATTAGAATGTGGTTTATACCTATCCGAGTGTAAGCAATCATTGGATAAAGGTTAAGTAAGCCAACATTCTGATTTGGGAAGGTTTTAAAAAGATTTTGACCCGTTATGCCTAGTTTATGCGACCTAGGTTCGCATGACTCGTTATTCTCATAAAGACAGGGTTTGAAGGTCGGATGGGCATACGACAAGTCTAAGAACTAAAAATATATTTTAGTTGAAGTACATACTGTTATAAAGTCAGATTTAAGTTTGGTTTGGTTTAAAAACATTCAATTAGCTCATTTGACCACATAAGGGCATTGTGGTCATTTTTAACAACACATTTACAACTTGTCATTAAACCCATCAAACGGAATGACCATATGGTATAACTTTGTAGAGTTATACTCAACAATATTATGGTCTTAAAACAAGTTTAAAACAGGTCTAAACGTTGACCATACGGGTCAGAATCAAAAGTCAAAGCAAAAGTCAAACTGCTTGACTTTTGACATCTAAACTGAATTGGACAAGTTGAGCATGCTATTATCAGTTTATGTTAGTTGAAAAACTTGTATATATGTCAAAACAACTTAGTTATAAGTTATAGAAACCATTTATGCTATTTAGTCCAAAATTTAACTTTTACGTAATATGCTCAACTTAACAATTCGACTAGTAAACGTAATAATCCGAAGGTATTATCACAGAGGTATCATATTATCGTTATTACGGTCACGTAGGAAAGTTCGGATTGAACTTTACCTTGACCAAAATGGTCAGAAGCTAAAGTCAAACATAAAGTCAACTGTCACACCCCAAAAAATCCACCTGCGGAATACCACCGCTTGGAGGCGTGACTGACCAGGATCCAGCCACCAATCATATTGAACAAGCAAACATGTAATTATAAAAGTTCAACCAATACAATTGGTGTCCAAACAAAACATAATTTAAGTTGCAAGCGGAAGCATAACGTTTAAAAACCAAAACATAAGTTTAATTGTTTCAAAGTTTAACATGGCACACAACTGTCCATGCCCCACAACGACTCTCTTCCATGCAAGCTCCAGCTAAGTACCTATTGACCTGCAAAGCATGTAGTAACGGGTCAACAACAAGTTGAGTGAGTTCACGGTTGGGTGTTCATTTTTAAGTTGTTCCAAAAACAGTTTCCTTTCACTGGCATCCTGCCGTGGGGGCTACCCCGTGGTTGAAAACGTGATTTGTTTACCCAGTTATTCTGGCAATACAGCCGTGGGGGCTACCCCATGTTAGTTATCTGGCATTTCGGCCGTGGGGGCTACCCCGTGTTAGTTATCTGATATTTCGGCCGTGGGGGCTACCCCGTGTATACACTAGACTCGTTACCATATCGACTGCTGACTGTAGTCATGTTTATGTGCCCTGAACTGTCAATGTCTATCATCATTGACGTGCCCAGATCCATTAGTTCACGCCCGTCCTCTGCGGCACGGTGTGAGGCTTGTCAGACCTAAATAGCGCTATCTAACTAATGACCCGCTCGCCATTGGCCCGGCGATTAAGTCGATATAAAAAGGAGGGACTTCGTGATAGAGTTTTGGTCTAGTACGAGTTATCTGTCCATGAGGACGAGGAATTACATTCCTGAACCAATACTGTCCTACCCAAGAAAGGACGAGGAATCCATGTTCCTTAACCCCATTCCCAACCCCTGGGAATCCCATGCTTTGTAGAGGGTGTGAACTCACCTTGGTTTGCTCGGCAGATACACAGAAAGGTCAATCGAGTTGTAAGTGGTCAACTAAGTCCTAACATAGATACCATTCACGTCAGGTTCATATCCAAGTAGTGCACATATGTTCTACACGTATTGTACACAAGTAACGATCATGGCATACATGTCTAGCATGGCAGTTCATCAACAGTTCGTGACAAGTTCCACAGTAACATTCACGTAACAACCAAAGTCTAAGTGTACGGCCCAACTACTTAGGCCCATAGCAATGTGCAAGTCCAAATAGAAGGTGTGTGTACGTGGACTCGAGTCGAGACTAGAGATCTCGAGTCGAGACTGAGTGATCTTGGGTTAAAGCCTACGAGTTCTCGAGTCATGCATGAACTAGTCGAGACTAGATGGTCTCGAGTCGCAACCGGACCCGCAATCGTGGTCTCGAGTCATGCTGTTTTTTGTGCTGATGTGGTGTGGTTCTCGACTCGTAACCTGTGTCGCAACCTGCGGTCTCGAGTTGTCATGTGGTGATCTCGAGTCGAGACCGAAGGTCTCGGCTGGAACATCTGCTGATTTCCGACATTGTACTAGCCAATGGGATTTTGATTTCATGCAACAGTATGTACTATCCATACAAACATGTTTTGTTGTCTAATTTCCAAACAAATTGGATCAAACATGGCATCTTTTAAATGTTCATAACATGTTCAACATATATTCAAATAGTTCATCAAATATTCAAACTTGTTCATCATGTTAGGGTTTTTTTAGCATCAATCTCTATGAACTCTAATATAATCATAACATGAACAACAATCAAAACACTTAAACATACTCATCTAAGGGTTTCAAATCATCACATAACACCTCATAGTCGACTCTACAACTAGTCCGATTTAAGAATTCGATTCTTAGCACAAGAGTATACAATCCGGTTAACATGATCATTAACTAATACACATATGCAAGCCGGTTTCATGAACATCAACAATAAATGGTTTAAATCACATTCAATCATAAGATATCATTAACTCATCATGCAACCAATCCGTAATCAAGACATGATAGCCTATTAGCATCATCATACACATCCGATTCACAAAAACATCATCATACCTACAAACTATGCTACTTAAATCATGCCATCCATAATATCATCTAACAACAAGCATCATAAAACACTAACCGGTTGGTGAGGAGTGTGTGAAGGGAAGTAGGTTTGTTGTCCGATATTCTCCGGGTGAAGAACACAAGCAATCCGAGAGCTTGGCTTGCTATCCTTGATCCGACACAAGGGAAGAGGGTGGTGTTGCTAGGGTTTTAGTGAGAGAGAGTGTGGGAGTGTGTGTGTAGGAGAGTGTGTGTAGATTGCCCAAAGAATGGCAAGGTTGGCTATCCACCAAAGTTATATACTTGTTCTAAGTTGGTGCACCCTAATGGGCTTTCGGGTAGGCTAAAGGAGGTGCATGGCCCAACCGGCCCAAATAGTTACACTATTCACCCGAGACCGAGTGGTCTCGAGTTGGGTTTTCGTGTTTCGGGTCACATAAATACACACATACATAAAGGCACAACACATATTCACATAATAATCACTTATCACATTAATTAAACCAACATGTCAACTAGTTGCATAACGTTCAGCATGTTACACCTAGATATAAAGAAAGGTTCTAAATTTCGAGTTGTCACATCATCCCCAAGTTGAAAGAAATTTTGTCCCGAAATTTGGTAAGCACTCACTTAGGAAGCTAGTTAAGTTGTATGGTTTTCCCGGTTTTCCTGGGGTGTCACATCCTCCCCCCGTTGATCTGGAATTTCGTCCCGAAATTCCGTAGCTTCAGCCTCAGTAGTGGTTGTACTGTTTGCGAACAGTTGGGGATACTTTTGTTTCATCCGATATTCGCGTTCCCAGGTGAACTCTGGGCCGCGACGTGAGTTCCAACGAACTCGAACGGGAGGTATTCTAGTGCTCTTGAGGACCTTAACATCCCGGTCCGTGATTTCAACTGGTTCCTCGACGAATCGTAACTGCTCGTCGATAGTGAGTTCCTTCAGAGGAACTATGTGGGTCTCATCTGACAGACACTTCTTCAGATTCGACACGTGGAAAACGTTGTGAACTGCACCGAGTTCTGCTGGTAAGTTCAGTCTGTAGGCCACCCTGCCTATTTTCTCGATAATTTCGAAAGGTCCGACGTATCATGGGTTAAGTTTGCCTCGTTTACCAAAACGAACCACACCCTTCCAGGGTGAAACTTTGAGTAGTACCCGCTCCCCAACCTGGAGCTCAAGTGGTTTCCTGCCCTTATCGGCGTAGACTTTCTGACGGTCACGAGCTGCCGCCATGCGTTGTTGTATTTGAGCAATTCGTTCAGTTGTGTCTACCACATGTTCTGGACCAGTGATCTGACTATCCCCCACCTCTGCCCAACAAAGAGGTGACCGGCATTTACGTCCATACAATGCCTCAAACGGAGCAGCTTTAATACTGGTGTGGTAGCTGTTATTGTACGAGAATTCCACAAGTGGCAGATGCTTTTCCCAGCTGTTTCCAAAGTCGATTACACATGCACGAAGCATGTCTTCTAAGGTTTGAATAGTGCGCTCGGATTGCCCGTCCGTCTGAGGGTGATACGCTGTGCTCATGTCTAATCGTGAGCCAAAGGATTTGTGCATCGCCTGCCACAGTTCTGAAGTAAAATGCGCATCTCGATCCGAGATAATAGAGGTGGGCACCCCGTGCCTCGAAACAACTTCCTTGAGGTATACTTCTGCTAGAGTGGAGAATTTATCCGTCTCCTTGATAGCCAGGAAGTGCGCAGACTTTGTGAGTCGATCCACGATCACCCAAATAGTATCATTTCCTCGCTGGGATCTAGGCAGGCCAGTAACGAAATCCATGGAAATTTGCTCCCATTTCCACTGTGGTATCTTTGGTTGTTGGAGTAGGCCTGAGGGTTTCTGGTATTCAGACTTGACTCTCGCACAAGTCAAACACTTGCTGACGTAAGTTGCTATGTGGGCCTTCATGCTAGGCCACCAATACGTAGTTTTGATATCGTGATACATCTTATCCGAACCAGGATGTACCGAGTAGCGAGACTTGTGTGCCTCATCCATCACAAGCTCTCGTAGGTTGCCATAGAGTGGGACCCAAATGCGTCCCGTTACGTAGTGAGCACCGTCTTCCTTTTGTTCTAATCGTTGTCTTGAGCCGTGTAGGGCTTCAGCCCTGACGTTTTCTGGTTTCAATGCTTCTATCTGAGCAGCTCGTATTTGGGAAGGAAGACTAGAATGTATAGTGAGTTGTAAAGCTCGCACGCGCTTAGGCGCGGTGTCCTTTCAACTGAGGGCGTCGGCCACAACATTGGCCTTGCCCGGGTGATACCTGATCGAGTATTCGTAGTCATTCAGTAGTTCGACCCATCGTCGTTGTCGCATATTCAGTTCCTTCTGCTTGAAGATATGCTCGAGGCTCCTGTGGTCGGTGTAGATGGCGCATTTGGTACCGTACAGGTAATGTCGCCATATCTTAAGTGCAAAAACAACAGCTCCCAGCTCTAAGTCGTGTGTAGTGTAGTTTCTTTCATGAACTTTGAGTTGGCGTGAAGCGTAAGCTATGAATTTATCTCATTGCATCAATACACAACCAAGACCTTGAAGTGATGCGTCGCAGTAAACCACAAAATCGTCTGTGCCCTCTGGCAGTGAAAGGATAGGTGCGCTACAAAGTCTATCCTTTAGATGCTGAAAGGCTAACTCCTGTGCATCTCCGCATCGATAAACAACGCCTTTCTGCGTTAGTGTGGTGAGGGGCTGTGCAATCTTGGAAAAATCCTTAATGAACCTCCTGTAGTAACCTGCCAAACCCAAGAATTGGAGAATTTCCTTTGGTGTACGAGGTGCAGGCCAGTTCTTAATCGAGTCCACCTTGGATGGATCAACATGAATCCCATCCTTGTTTACCACATGGCCTAGGAAATGGACCTCACGAAGCCAGAAGTCGCATTTCGAGAACTTTGCATAAAGCTGTTCTGTTCGAAGGAGTTCCAACATAAGTCGTAGATGCTGCTCGTGTTCCTCCTGACTCTTAGAATAGATCAGGATGTCGTCGATGAAGACTATAACGAACTTGTCCAGGTAAGGCTTGCACACTCGATTCATCAAGTCCATGAAAATCGCAGGTGCGTTTGTCAGCCCAAAAGGCATGACCAAAAACTCATAATGTCCATAACGAGTTCTAAAAGCTGTTTTGGAGACGTCCTCTTCTCGGACTCTCAGCTGATGATATCCCAATCTCAAATCAATCTTTGAATAGTAGCTCAACCCCTGCAGCTGGTCGAACAAGTCGTTAATACGTGGTAGAGGATAACGATTCTTTACCGTCACTTTGTTGAGTTCACGATAGTCGATACACATCCTAAAGGTACCGTCCTTCTTCTTCACAAATAGCACTGGAGCTCCCCAGGGCGATGAGCTAGGTCGAATAGAACCCTTATCCAAGAGTTCTTGTAGTTGCGTAGAGAGTTCTTCCAACTCTGATGGAGCTAAACGATAAGGTGCATGAGCTATAGGCGCAGTTCCAGGAGCTAGTTCAATCTGAAACTCGACTTGGCGATGAGGCGGAAGGCCAGGTAATTCCTCAGGAAATACCTCAGGATAGTCGCGTACAATTGGAAAATCTTCTATCTTCTTCTCTTTCTCCGAGGTGTCAGTAACGAGAGCCAAAATGGCAGTGTGGCCCTTTCGCAAGCACTTCTGGGCCTTAAGGAAAGAGATGACGTTCTCTACAGCACTCCTCTTGTCGCCACGAATCATGAGAGGTTCACCGCTGGAACCAGGAATACGAACAATCTTCTCGTTGCAAAGAATCTCTGCTCGGTGTTGGGATAACCAATCCATCCCAATGACAACGTCGAAACTACCCAAGACGATAGGAATAAGGTCGATAGAGAAGATCTGGTTTGCAAGAATAAGTTTACAACCCTTGACTACGTGTGCGGCCTCTAAACTCTTACCATTAGCTAGCTCTACGGTGTGCTTGTTATTCAAAGGTGTTGGAATACGCTTAAGCATTTGACTAACTTCTAGTGACACGTAGCTAGTATCGGCACCCGAATCAAACAAAACTGTAACATAAAAGTCGTCGAGGAGGAACTTACCCGCCACAACATTGGGGTCGTTCCTTGCTTCGCCCTGGCCAATCACGAACGCCCGCCCCCTGGCTCCATTGTTGTTGTTGTTCCCATTGTTACCATTCCTCTGATTGTTGTTGTTGTTGTTCTGGTTCCTGCTCAGTTGGGGACAATCTTTCTTGAAGTGGCCTTCAGCCCCACACTGAAAGCACCCTTTGTTGTTACCCTGCTGCTGCTGCTGTCGCTGGTTCTGAGGGGCTTGTTGTTAACGATTCTGGTTTGTGGGGTACAAGCTCCTGCAATCCTTGGCGGCGTGACATGGCTTGTTGCACCGATGACAGTTGCCCCTGGTGCATGGTCCGCTGTGGTGTAAGTTGCAGCGATTGCATTTGGGGTGATTCCCCTTGTACCCACCGTGACATTGTCCACCAGATGATTGCTGACTGGGGCTCTTGTAGTCATCAGTCTTTCTCTGCTGAGACTGAGATTGCACATAAGTTGAACCCTTGCTTGAAGCTCCATCCCATTTTCTCTTGTTGTCACTAGGAGCATCCGAAGTAGCTGTAGCACTTATGCGCTTGGGTAACCTGTTCTGCTCCACCGCCTGGTCAGTAAGACGGTGAGCTAACTGAACAACCTGCTGGATGGTAGCGAGGTTTGTTGAAGTCACATGACTTTGGATCTCTGGCCCCAAGCCCATGAGGAAGAGTTCAATTCGCTTAATTGGAGGGTCCACCATAGTAGGACACAGTAAGGCAAGCTCATTCGATCTCTTAGTATACGCCTCAATTTTTGACCCCGTCATCTTGAGGTTGTAGAACTCGACTTCCAGCTTATGAATGTCATCACGACTGCAGTATTCCTCCTTGATCATCTCCTTAAAAGTTTCCCAAGGGGTGGCGTTGGCAGCAACCAACCCCAGCATTTGAACCTGAGCGTTCCACCATGTGTGGGCTAAACCCTCGAGAGTACCGGTAGCATACTTCACCCTGCGCGCCTCAGGGCATTCACACATTTCGAAAACTGACTCGAGCTTCTCAAACCAGTGGAGGAGACCTACAGCTCCTTCAGTGCCGCTAAAAGTAGTTGGTCGGCAGTCCATAAAAGTTTTAAAAGTGCACACGGGTGGCTGAGCATGTTGACCTATTGTGGGTGAAAGAAAGACAGAGTTTAACACAAAGGTTGGTTCACGAGAGTAGGATCTAAAGATCCTAGAATGAGTTTAGACTGCAGGATATACCTCCTGCGTGTGCAGCTGCAAGTGCCGCAGCAACTCGTTCGTTAATCAGAGCCGTCAACTGGGCTTGAGTCATGTTAATGCGTCCAGACATGATCTTCATATCAAGGGAAACATGAGTGAGAGAGGTTCGCGAAAGTGCGATGGCAAAAGGGAGTAAGCACACACGTGTTCAAGCAACAGTAGTTATACTAACCAAGCATACCATGAGCAATGTAGTACGTAACTAACAAGTAGGCAATATATACACAGATCATATCACCTAGGATGTCGAGCCTTGCATGTGGAGTGAAGCGTCGTTGTGGACCGTAGAGCACTGTACAGGTTATAGTCTGATTTTAATAAAACTCTTTCCCCTTATTAAAACCAAGTCACTATAACCAATGGCTCTGATACCAATATGTCACACCCCCAAAAATCCACCTGCGGAATACCACCGCTTGGAGGCGTGACTGACCAGGATCCAGCCACCAATCATATTGAACAAGCAAACATGTAATTATAAAACTTCAACCAATACAATTGGTGTCCAAACAAAACATAATTTAAGTTGCAAGTGGAAGCATAACGTTTAAAAACCAAAACATAAGTTTAATTGTTTCAAAGTTTAACATGGCACACAACTGTCCATGCCCCACAACGACTCTCTTCCATGCAAGCTCCAGCTACGTACCTATTGACCTGCAAAGCATGTAGTAACGAGTCAACAACAAGTTGAGTGAGTTCACGGTTGGGTGTTCATTTTTAAGTTGTTCCAAAAACAGTTTCCTTTAACTGGAATCCTGCCGTGGGGGCTACCCCGTGGTTGAAAACGTGATTTGTTTACCCAGTTATTCTGGCAATACAGCCGTGGGGGCTACCCCATGTTAGTTATCTGGCATTTCGGTCGTGGGGGCTACCCCGTGTTAGTTATCTGGCATTTCGGCCGTGGGGGCTACCCCGTGTATACACTAGACTCGTTACCATATCGACTGCTGACTGTAGTCATGTTTATATGCCCTGAACTGTCAATGTCTATCATGATTGACGTGCCCAGATCCATTAGTTCACACCCGTCCTCTGCGGCACGGTGTGAGGCTTGTCAGACCTAAATAGCGCTATCTTAGTAATGACCCGCTCGCCATTGGCCCGGCGATTAAGTCGATATAAAAAGGAGGGACTTCGTGATAGAGTTTTGGTTTAGTACGAGTTATCTGTCCATGAGGACAAGGAATTACATTCCTGAACCAATACTGTCCTACCCAAGAAAGGACGAGGAATCCATGTTCCTTAACCCCATTCCCAACCCCTGGGAATCCCATGCTTTGTAGAGGGTGTGAACTCACCTTGGTTTGCTCGGCAGATACACAGAAAGGTCAATCGAGTTGTAAGTGGTCAACTACGTCCTAACATAGATACCATTCACGTCAGGTTTATATCCAAGTAATGCACGTATGTTCTACACGTATTGTACACAAGTAACGATCATGGCATACATGTCTAGCATGGCAGTTCATCAACAGTTCGTGACAAGTTCCACAGTAACATTCACGTAACAACCAAAGTCTAAGTGTGCGGCCCAACTACTTAGGCCCATAGTAGTGTGTAAGTCCAAACAGAAGGTGTGTGTATGTGGTCTCGAGTCGAGACTAGAGATCTCGAGTCGAGACTGAGCGATCTTGGGTTAAAGCCTACGAGTTCTCGAGTCATGCATGAACTAGTCGAGACTAGATGGTCTTGAGTCGCAACCGGACCCGCAACCGTGGTCTCGAGTCATGCTGTTTTTTGTGCTGATGTGGTATGGTCTCGAGTCGAGACTAGAGAGTTCTCGACTCGTAACCTGTGTCGCAACCTGCGGTCTCGAGTTGTCATGTGGTGATCTCGAGTCGAGACCGAAGGTCTCGGCTGGAACATCTGCTGATTTCCGACATTGTACTAGCCAATGGGATTTTGATTTCATGCAACAGTGTGTACTATCCATACAAACATGTTTTGTTGTCTAATTTCCAAACAAATTAGATCAAACATGGCATCTTTTAAATGTTCATAACATGTTCAACATATATTCAAATAGTTCATCAAATATTCAAACTTGTTCATCATGTTAGGGTTTTTTTAGCATCAATCTCTATGAACTCTAATATAATCATAACATGAACAACAATCAAAACACTTAAACATACTCATCTAAGGGTTTCAAATCATCACATAACACCTCATAGTCGACTCTACAACTAGTCCGATTTAAGCATTCGATTCTTAGCACAAGAGTATACAATCCAGTTAACATGATCATTATCTAATACACATATGCAAGCCGGTTTCATGAACATCAACAATAAATAGTTTAAATCACATTCAATCACAAGATATCATTAACTCATCATGCAACCAATCCGTAATCAAGACATGATAGCCTATTAGCATCATCATACACATCCGATTCACAAGAACATCATCATACCTACAAACTATGCTACTTAAATCATGCCATCCATAATATCATCTAACAACAAGCATCATAAAACACTAACCGGTTGGTGAGGAGTGTGTGAAGGGAAGTAGGTTTGTTGTTCGATATTCTCCGGGTGAAGAACACAAGCAATCCGAGAGCTTGGCTTGCTATCCTTGATCCGACACAAGGGAAGAGGGTGGTGTTACTAGGGTTTTAGTGAGAGAGAGTGTGGGAGTGTGTGTGTAGGAGAGTGTGTGTAGATTGCCCAAAGAATGGCAAGGTTGGCTATCCACCAAAGTTATATACTTGTTCTAAGTTGGTGCACCCTAATGGGCTTTCGGGTAGGCTAAAGGAGGTGCATGGCCCAACCGGCCCAAATAGTTACACTATTCACCCGAGACCGAGTGGTCTCGAGTTGGGTTTTCGTGTTTCGGGTCACATAAATACACACATACATAAAGGCACAACACATATTCACATAATAATCACTTATCACATTAATTAAACCAACATGTCAACTAGTTGCATAACGTTCAGCATGTTACACCTAGATATAAAGAAAGGTTCTAAATTTCGAGTTGTCACATCAACTGTTTGACTTTATACTTCAAATAACTAAATAAAAATGAAAAAGACTAAGTAGAAACACTTACTAGGAAGTGTTTGGCAGAATAGAACTTGAGAATAGGAGTCCTCTTGTCCAGAGGAGAGCTCCAAGAGAGTTAGAGAGAAGAAAGTATCAATGAGCAAGTTGAAAGTGTGATCAAGCTTGGTATTTATAGTTAAGGATGGTACACAAAATCAAGACAAGTGTCCATGAGCATTCTAGGATGTTTGTAGGTGCCGTTGAGGTGGCAAAGACTGAGCAACAGTACCAAAACGTGAGATGGGTGGCACCATGGTAGAAAGCCTTGGGCTGCAAGCAAATCTGACACTGGTAGTCCCATACGAACCATAAGGGTGTATAGCTTACGGTCCGTAAGGACCTTAAGCGTGCAGTGATTCAAACAGGCTTACGAACCGTAAGGGGTTATCCTTGCGGTCCGTATGGGACCTCTAGAATTAAAAAAATTGAGGTTTTTCATAATTAGTCCTTGTACATTACATCTTTTTCCATTTGGCACTTTTAGTCCCCCTCCTTCCTCATAGTTGGGATTAGTCGGAAATCCGAGACGCGTCTCAGTTAACTCACAGTAATACTCATTCTCTCCTTCCCAGAATCAGGATTAGTCGGAGATTCAAAAGACGTTTCCATTAACGCTCAGTGTAGGTCCTTCCTCCGTCCACATTGTCGGGATTAGTTGGAGGTTTCTCCCTCCACGTAGTCGGGATTAGTTGGAGAATTGGACACTTGTCATCACATAATTGGACGGAATTTTCAGGGTGTTACATAAACCAAAAAACCACAAAACCCAATTACATATTCAGATATGCTAATTATGTTCATTTATTGATAATCATCATCATCTTTAACACACCAATTCCTTCATTATATATAAACCGTATATAGGTAACACATCACTACTTACATATGTACCTAGAGTTGTTATTAACAATGTTACTTGTAGGTAAAAAACTACATTAACATATATTTTTAATTGAACCCAACTTGGTCGCCATAAGTCTTATACATGGCAAGAACAAAATGGAAGGACTTGTCAGAAATATACATTGATGATTGTTGAAAGATTGCTGATTTAGGATATGTTCTTCAATCGCCTGCGAGTATGATGAGAAGGAGATACAAGTTAATCAAGTTCATAGTGTATGTAGGTAACATTATGCTAGTTACATGTATAAGTAGAGTTTTTTTAGCAATGTAACACATTTAGCATGTATACTCATGTGTACGTTTGACGTTGTAACACATGTAACAACTATATTTAACATGTGTAAAGTGGTTATACATATGTTACCCTCTAGTGTAACACATGTTACAAATATGTTTCCTATATACATAAAAAAATATATGTGTGCTAACAAACATGTTTCCTATATATGTTAGATATTGAATTGGTAAAAAAAAACCCCAAAGGAATTACATATTCAGACCATAAAAGCTAATTATGTTCATTTCTTGATAATCATCTTCATTATTAACACAACAATTCCTTCATTACATATTCGGACCGTATATACGTAGCATTTTGCTAGTTCCATATGTACCTGAAGTTGTTATTAACAATGTTACTAGTAGATAAAAAAAACTACATTAACATATATTTTTACATTGAACCCAGCCTGGTCGCCTTAAGTCTTATACATGGCAAGAACAAAATGTAAGGACTTGTCAGAAATATATATTGATGATTGTTGAAGGATTGTTGCGACTCTAAGGAGAAGGAGGGACAAGTTAATCAAGTTCAGAGCGTATGTAAGTAACATAGTGCAAGTTACATGTGTAACTAGAGTTGTTTTTAGCAATGTAACATGTTTAACACGTATACTCATGTCTGTCGTTGACGTTGTAACACCAAAACGCCAAAAGAAACCCAACTCACTAACAAATTAATGATAAAGCCTCTGAAATGCCAGAGACTTTATTTTACTAAATAAAGAAGAAACACCAAAAAGCCAATAAAATGCCAACTCACAGAGAAATTAATGATAAAGCCTATGAAACGCCAGAGACATTATTGCTTTCCACTCATTGTGAAAAACCACCGCCCAAAAACACGCGCCTAAAACATCATTATATAAATGAATGAACAAACCATCCATTTCATTTGCCACACCCCGACCTGCAGCGGATATGGTACGGGGCATGATGATTGTCCAAAGCTTATGACACAATTAAAAAATCATAAATAAACAAGTCATAATTAATATGTCACACATTACATATAAGTTCAAATATCCAAATAGATACATAACATTTGTCTTTTAAATTACTGAGGCAAGAGCTCCTATGTGATCTTGATTAAGTCCAGACTTCAATTATTAGTACCTGTATAATGTGTAAAATAATATTTTTGGGTAAGCTACAATGAGCTGGTGAGTAAACCTTGGTTAAGTAAAAATAGCTTTACCCATTAAAATTTAGAAGTAAAACATATATATTTTACCTTTTTAAATTCAAATATTAATCCAAATATTAATCATGCAATTATTCATGTGGAAGTAAACGTAGCAAATATTATGAGCATAGAATGACGACTAAATAATTAGTAAGACCAAGAGTGACACCAAAACCAATACAACAAATAATATGCAGCAAAGAGATGTATTATATAATAGTATGTATCATGGTTGTAGAAATCGCTAGGCGCTTCCAAGTCAATCGTCTAGAGAGTTGCGAGTATCTGGCGTAGGCGGAGAGTACTCGGACACGTGAAATTATAAAACAAAATAGTTTTTGGAATATTATATATATGTCAAATATTATAAGTTTACCAATATTTATAACAAAATATGTGAATATCAATGTAAATAATAAATACATGTTCAAATAGTAAATTATTTCAAAAATTGATATCCATTCCTTGTAAAATGGTATTCAATATGATAGAAATACAAATTATGTTTTATTACTTTTTTATTTGAGATTGGAGTGTTACATATGATTCCTCTGATAAAAATTAAATAACTCCTATATAAAAAAACTATCCCTTCACCATGTGACCTTTAAACAAATGCATACCTTCTTAGTACTTTTTGCTATTGTACGTGTATGAATACGAATGTTGAAATTAAATACCAACATTTATTTCATATATATATATATATATATATATTATGAACTCCTTCATTAGGCAAACCACTCTCCTCGGGGTTATCTCTTTTCCACTATGACCCAGACAAAATCATGTTCAATATCCTTGAGTTATTGTTAAGATTTTACATGTTTGCTGTTTTTAGGGTTTCACAAAACTACAAAATGTAACAAAAAATTAAATGCAAATTGCTCTATACTACACTATGTTTTGGGGGTGTTTCGTTCTTATGAGGTTATTGCATTACTAATATGTTTAATGTATAACCAATGCTACTTTATTAAAACTTATATACATATTACAATATATTACTTTTAAACTATAATATATTCATATATTAAAATAAAACTTGACCATATTTTAAAATTTTAATTAAGCGTAAAACCGTGAATTTGTTGATTCGCCCAGCACATCCACCTAGTCTTCGTATCGCTTCTGTTAAGCATCCAACCTCCACTCAGATATTTCTACAACACCACCATGTGTTCTCATAAGACAATAATCTACAAAGTCAAATATGATACACATGATTAGTACTTTGCTAATGACAAAAAAAAATTAAAAAAAAATTCACTGTATAAAACCATACCTCCACAGAAGTACCATGAAAGTAAAAGTAAGATCTCTCAGTATTAGAACTACCAGGATCAATGATAAAAGCATAGTAGCGTTTGTGAGTGGTCCCAAAGTTGAAAATGTTGCACTCCATAGTAGGGTTCATGAGTGGACAAAAAGGCCAAAGCAACAACTCTTCTTCTAGCCTCTTACGACTTTGCTCCAATAGTAGGTTATCAACAGGTTGAGGTTGGGCTCGATCTCAAGATATTTTTTCATTTTTTTGTGAGTAAATTACACAAATTGTCCTTCATTTATACAAAAAAAATTGCACTCTTTGCTCTATATGGTCAAAAATTTCAAACACTATCCTTCATGACTAAAATTTGAACGTTTGTAAATGCACTAAAAGTGAGGAAGTGTTGGATTCGGCTACTTGGAGAATTGGAGGACCATTTATATAACTTTTGTATAATAATGTTTATAATTAGTTTGTTCCAAAGTATGTACAGTTCCAAATTACTCAGTGTAATTTGGAATGGATTTTGTTAGTATTATTGCTCGTATATGTGTTGTTCAGAAGTAGTACTTCTGAACTAGTTGTGTCTGTATTACATAGTTGGATACTACAGAACTTCTGTTTGTTCCGTAGTATCTAGGTTAGTACTATACAGCCTCTGACATTGTATTAGTAAATTTTTGAGCATTTGTAATTGAGCGAAAACTCTGTTTTTTCTCTATTTCATCAATACAAGTATGATTTTAATTGCAAATCATTCTGTTTCTAATCCTTCTTGGTGATTGCTTACAGTTTATGCATATACGATGGATTCCGCGCATCGCATTTGATTAGGTTTTTCGTGTTAGATCATGTTATCGAGAGGTTAGGCAACCTTACAAGTGGTATCAGAGCAGGCTTTGTATAGAGAGTGCTCATACAGTTGTAGGTTTTCATTTGGAGGTTTAGATTTAAGAGATTTCTGAGTTCGAGATGAGTTTTCTGCGCTTTTTGGTGATTTTCAACGATTGTTCAATGATTTTCATCAGTTTTCATCGGATTTCAACTATTAGGAAATGGATTCTGATTAGGTTTTCGTCTCAGTTTCATTTAGATCTGAGATTTGTAGAAAATTGGATTGAATTTGGTTCAAATCTGAGAAAAATGATCTGATTTGCTGGGTTTTGGAGAGTTCTGAGGTACTACTAAATAGGTAATCGCTTTGTCCGAGTTTTCAAAGTTTGTTCCAGTTCAATATTTACATGTTCCAAGTTTATCAGTGATTGTTATACTTCCCTAGTATTGATGACCTTTCTGTGAAGTCACACTTTGGTAGATAATACAGAAGGGTTTTGTATAATTCGAAAAGGATACTATCTAAATTTTAGAAGTATTTGATTGCTCTGAATTTATGAGTTTAGCTCAGTAGTATTCAATGTTTTCCGAATCTCTAAGATTTGGAAAACTTTCTAAGAGTTGAACAGAAAAACCTACTGATCGATTTTGGTGATATCAATTCTAAGTGATTAAAATGGCAAATAGTTTGACAATAGTAATACAAAATATAAAGCATAATACTGAAGTAGGTAGTAGCGATAAACCATCGGTTACTCAACACGAGGTGGATTATCGGAGTGGAAGGATATATTTGAACGGTTTATTAAATTAAAGGATGTGAAGATGTGGTTGTGTATTACTAAAGGATATGGTGGTGTGCCGAGTAGTGGGCTTACCATTGTATCTTAATTAGTTTTAAATGAAGATACAAGACAGTTTTATGAAGTTGAAGAAAGGGCTATGCCAATGATTACTATGGGCTTACCAGAATCAACCCTACATACTTTTAGGAAGAAAGATACGTCAAAGGATCTATGGCAGTGTATGCTTGAAAGATACGAGGAAAATGAGTTGTGCAAGAAAAGAAGACTAGATCGCTTAACGCCACAATTTGTAGTCTTCAAGGCCATGAAGAATGAAGCATTTGACGACTTAGTGAATAGATAGTATCGCTTACTGTGTTAACGTAATAGGAGTGAAATGGGAATCTATTCATAATTTGAAAAGGTTGAAATTACCGAAGGAATGGAATGTCACGCCCCCAAAATACCACATGCGGAAACCCCCGCGAGGCGTGTGACATACCAGGATCTAGCCACCAATCACATTGAACTCATAACAAGATTTCATATAAAAACTTTCATTCATTAACATAAAGTGTTACAAAATATTAAATGTAATTCATTGTGTTCAGCGGAAGCATAAATCATTAGTTAAGTGTTTCATAAACCATATGTATGAAAACCATTAGACTTGTCTCGCGATTCCATGTATCTCGACCAATGACCACTCCAGCCTCCCAGACAGCAAGCTCCACATCAACACATATCTATAACCTGCGAGCAAGCAAACAAGTGTATCAGACAACGCTGGTGAGTTCACAGTTTTATGAAAACGTTTGGTTACCAAGTGTTTATTCCAGTTTAATAACAACTCTGAAAGTAATGTTGATAATAACTCGAGAATGGTACAAGATGGCTCCAGATTGTTTTGCCCGTCCCCAATGCCCCCTATCTAAGCATTGGTCATGATTAAGGTCATTAGTTCACGCCCATCCTCTCAGGTACGGTGTGAGGTTGCCAAGCCTAATAGCGATATCAACTAATACCCCGTTACCTCTCAGGTAACTATTCGGTAGAAGGTGGGACTTAAGGTGATAGGAAATGAGTGTATTATCCAACATCCCATTTTTTTACCCAGAAAAGACTTATTCCTCTCAGGATTACCCGTTTGATTGTCCCACCCACCGGGATGCATGCTCAAGAGAAGTGAACTCACCTTTGATTTGCTCGGTATGTTACATTACCCATTCCAAGTTGGTCAACCATACCCTACCGTGGTTACCAAGAATAGTCAGTATAATGTTCACATATATCACGTATCCATCGTACATGTTACACACATAGCAAACAGGTAGGACACATGTCCTTATACAAGTCGTAACCTTTAATCATGTAACCCATTGATCCATAAGTTTGTCGTAAAATCACATAACAAGTGTATGGGTTTCATATGCAAATCGATCTCATAACATTACACGTATTTTCACAGATTACATATGCCGCTAAGATCACCGTATAGCACATAGCAGGTACGTAGTTCTCATGTAAATCCACATTCCATGTGCAAGTCTCATAATAAGATTTAACAGACGAATTGGCTACTCACACTAGTCAAGTCAAGATCCTCATTTATAGTTAATATTATTATCATGCAACAAATAGACTTTCACAAACTCAAGTGTCCAATATCACAATCACCATAACTGTTTCACTGTTCTAAACCTTTGCCTTCACGGCGAAAAACCCTATTGGCGAAGGTCTATTCTTCGCCGAGAATGACAACGACGAAGAATCTAAGTGGTTCGTCAACACCAGTCGACGAAGAACTATATTCTTCGCCGAGAATGAATGAGATGAAGTATCCCAGAGATTCTCCAAACACCAGTCGACGAAGACTACATTCTTCGTCGACCTGGTTATTTGTGGGAAAAACCTTCGTCGCTGCACCTCATTAGACGATTTCAATTCCTAAATTTTTGTAACAACAGTTAACACATTTTTCATCATGATAAATGGATCAAACAACAGTACCCATGAACAATTAACGACTACCCAAAATGTAACAGTTTCATCATCATCAAAACGTAACGATCATTGACCATACACAATCGGATGTTAGTTTATCATTCCATCCATTCACTACGCAGAATTAACAAATCACAACATGAACATGAATATGTACAAAATCATTGAAATCCCCACATCATGTAAGTTCTAGATCTACAAACCTATTAATGAAACCCTAATCTCACACAAGATTTATAACAATAGGATTTTAATAACAGACAAGGATTAATACTAACCGTGATACCAAAGTGATTAGTTTAAACGAGATGAAAGGCTTCGAGATCCTAAGATTACCGTCACGCAAGAAAGAGTGGAGGAGAGAACCTTAGGGTTTTCGTGATTTGCAGTTACGTTTATCAGAAGTTATACGCGTAATATATTGGGCCTCAAATAACCTGGGCCGAAGGCCCTTATGGCGAAGTATCTCTTGGCGAAGAATGATTCTTCGCCACATTGTGAGTGTGATGAAGAATCAACCTTCGTCGAAGGTTAGCTGTGACGAAGACCTAATCTTCGTCGACTTGGGTTTTGGGCGAAGAACCTTAATCTTCGTCGTCATGGGTTTCCATTACACATTAAACATTAATCAGCACATATTTAACAACCAAGCATCAGCATACTTTAATCATTCAAATAAACTACACACAACGCCACGTAAAACAAATTGTAAAAACAGGATTTGTGAAACAAGTGATGCGTATAGGAAAGACCTTGAAATCTCGGGTTGTCACATCATCCCCAACTTGAAAGAAATTTCATCCCGAAATTTGATATGCGATCAGAGAGGGAAATGAAGTGATAAGTAGAATGAAGTGATGAGTAGATCAGGATGACTGTGGGTTTTCCCTGGGTACCACATCATCCCCAACTTGAAAGGGAATTTCGTCCCGAAATTCGCTAATGACATCAGAAGTTGATTCAACCGTTTGAACAATTGCGGATACTAGAGCTTCATCTGATCTTTGCGTTCCCACGTGAACTCCGGTCCACATCTTGAGTTCCAACGAACTCTCGCGGTTGGAATTCGACTATGTTAACGAACCTTGACTTCCTGGTCCATGTTTTCAATAGATTCCTCGACAACTGAAACTTGTCGTTAATATTAGGCTCTAGTAAGGGTAACTCGTCAGGTTCGAGGCATAAATAACATCGCGAACGTTACCCAATTCGTCAGGAAACTCGAGTTTGTAGGCCATGTTACCGATTCTTTCCCAAATTTTGAATGGCCTAATGTAACGTAACGTAAATTAAGCTTGCCACGCTTCCCAAAGCGCACCGCACCTTCCCAGGGTGAGATTTTCAATCATAACACGTTCGCCTGCAACGAACTCCCAGTGTTTCCTAAGCCTATCAACTTTCCTAGCGGTCACGCGTTGCCGCCATGCGATTCCCGATTTAAAAAATCTTCTCAGAGGTTTCAAATACAAGTCCTGGACCCATGATTAGGTTGTCACCCACCTTAGTCCAACAAGGAGGTTGGCATTATCGTCCATGCAATGCCTCAAACAGAGCTGTCTGAATACTAGAATGGTAACTGCTGCAGTAGAACTCAACCAAAAGTAAGTGTCCTTCCAATTTTTACTAAAGTCAATCACACACATGCTCCCAACATGTCTTCGAGTGTCAGGATGGTTCCTTTACTCTGACCATTTGTCATACGATGATAAGCAATGCTCATGTCTAGACGTGAGCCAAGGGTGTTGTGTATTGCCTGTCATAAATTAGGTATAGATCAAAATCAGAGGGAACGGGAGTTGGTACCACGTGCCTAAAAACCGCCCTTCACAGGTAATTACTCACAGGATACGAAGACTTGTCAATTTTCCTTGATTGCAAGGAAGTGTACTGGTTACATAAGACAATCAACGATCACCCAGGTGATATCATCTCCGTTTCGGGTTTCAAGTAGGCCAGTGACAAAATCCATGGCAGTCAGTTCTCATTTCCATATGAGTGTTCCCGGTTGCTGACATGAACTAGAAGGTTTCTGATATTCCACCTTGACTTTCGCACAAGTCAAACATCGTTCACATACATTGCTATATGGACCTTCATGCCCGGTTGCCAGTACCAGATTTACAGATCCTAAACTCTCCTATCAAAACCCAGACGACTAGAATATCGAGGCTAGTATACTTTGCTCAACACAAGTTTCCTACAGTTTCCATATAGTGGGATCCATATTCGTTCCATGAAGTAGCGAATATCGTCCGACTTGTCAAAAGTTGCTTTCCCATGCCCCGCATGGATTCAACTTAAAAATTCTCTTTCTTCAGTGCTTCGGTTTGAATAGGGCGAATCTAATCGGGTAGGCTAGAGTCGATGGTGTGCTGCGAGGCCCGTACACGTCTAGGTTTCATAGCCAAATTCATTCAAAAGTTCCATCCAGCGATGCCATCACATGTTTAGCTCTTTCGAAACAAGGGTACACGGGAGGCTCTTGTAATCGGTCTAAGTAGTGCATTTGGTACCGTCCAAGTAATGCCTCCGACTTGAATCCAAAGACCATGGCTCCCACCGCAGGTTGTGACTCGTGCAATCCTCCTTGTAAATCCACTACGTAAGCCATCACCTTCTCGTGTTGCATTGGCATCTAACTGGGACTCTGATTCGAACCATCATGGTATACCACTAGATCACCCGTACCCTCGGGTAAAGATGATTCTCAGTGCATTGTAGAGTTGGGTTGGGTTTTAAAAGCCGAAAAGACGTCCTCTTGTTTTGTCTCCCACGAATACACAGCACCCTGCTCTGCTGAAGAGATTAAAGCTGCGCGATCCTCGAAAATCCCGCGATGAATCTGGGATAGTATCTAACGAGACCAAGAAAATTGTTGTATCCCCGAAGGACTCTTTGGTGCCGATCAATTTCTAATAAAATGGATCTCGGCGAGATCTATATGCATCCCCACTTCGTTGACTACGTAACCAAGAAAGTGTACTTCTCAAATCCTGAATGCACACTTAGGTAGACTTCGCATGGAGTTGCTCCTCCCTAAGAGCTTTAAGATGAAATACAAGTGCCGTTCATGGTGCTCCTTTCTCCTGGAAGTGATTCAAAACGTCATAGATAAACACGGTTGACGAATCTGGCGAGATGAGGTTGACACATACTACTCATGTGATCTCTAAGGCTGGTGGTGTGTTGGATAACTTAAATAACAAGAACATAAAATCGTAGTGGCCGTACTGTTCCTGTTACGCCGTGTCAGGAATCATCCTCCCTAGGGTCTTCCTTCAGGTGACAGTCCGATCTTAAGTCGGTTTCCGAATAGAAGCTTGATCATTACAGCGGGTCAAGCAGGTCGTCGGTGCGAGATAGAGGGTGACGGTCTATGATTGCCACCTTGTGGTAGTCTGTGCACATACAAAAGGACTCGTCCTTCATTTCCACAATACAGCTCGGGCTCCCCAAGACGAGGAGCTAGATCGATAAAACTCTCATCCAGTAGTTCCTGAAGTTGTTTGGACAGTTCTTGCAACCATCCAGGCGCAAGACGATAAGAGGTGCCAGAAATTAGGATTGCTTCTGGCATGATTCACATCTGATATTCCTCCTGACAATGTGGGGGAAAACCTGGAAGTTCTTCGGGCTGCGCACCGGTAATCAATGATAGGGTAGCAGGGTAGGTGAAACACTTATGGGCTTCCGTCACTGAAGTGATATTGACAACTGGTGAATCTCCACCAAGGGAGAAATGTACGTGCTAATTTCCCCTTACCTAGGATTTCTGCTTGGGGCTTGATTATCCAGTCCGTAGCAACGACTGCATCAAAGATTCTAAAAGTTGTAGGGGGGGTCAATGTCGAACTCGTGACCTACAAGATTGAGTTGCACCTTAGGTGAACGTGTGAGACTTCAATTGACTTGCCATCAGCCACTTCTACAACATGTCTGACATCAGGGTTAAATAGAACAGAGACGAAGCGATTAGTTACCCAAAAACATGCAAGCTACCATGTTGCTATTACACCTAGCATCGCTTACACCAATCCTAAATGCCCTTCCACGAGCACCACTTCCAGTGTTGTTGTTACTGTTACGAGGATTCCCAATACTGTCATTCTTCCCTCGGTTGTTGACGTCTTGACTTAATAACAGCCAATCCTTGTCAAAGTCACCTCCATTTCCGTACTAAAAGTTATGATTTGCGAGTACCTTGTTGTCGTCGTGTCCATTTCCCCAAATGTAGTTGTTTTGAAAACAGATCCTTGCGATCTTTTTCCTTTAGGGTCCACCTTCCCGTTGTTCTTGTCACGTCCTAGGGTTCTGCCCATGGCGCTAGTAATTACACATCCCATATTCCAGGCGTTTTCCAGCGTATATGCCCCGATTGATTCATAAGAGTTGTCTCCCAGACGTTGCTTACTAGGGTAGTGACTCGATTGAAGTCAACCTACTGATGTTCGTTGTCAGAGAGCAGGGTCATCCTCACACTAGGGTTGGTAATGCATCACGTTCATCTTTTTGTCCATCGGTCTTGCGAGTCGACTTTGTCACACCACGACCACGTAAAACAACAAAACGTGGCGGAAACTTCGGGGAGTGTTGTAACAGAATCATTGTTTCACAACCATGGAATAAATAATTTTGTTTTATTGAATTAATGAACTCATTGTTTTATTACAAATCAGATAAATACAACTATTATCTTTCAAATTTTAAAGTCGCTAAGGCACGAGTCCATCCTATGTCGGCATAAAAATGCCTGTGAGATACATAGGTTTTATTATAATTAGGATTCATGACTTATAAGTTTAGAAAAAGTTGTTTAACAAAAGTAGTCATGATCCTTGTAAAAGGTTTTCTTTTATAAATCATACTAAAATTTATAAGAAATCGGATGATATAAAATAATAATACATAGGAAATTAAATAATTAAGTAAAATGAGTTTGTATAAAATATATTGTTTGAAAAACAATATTTTGATAAAAAGGTTTATAGCATATATAAAAATATACTTTGGTTTTAAGAAAGTCGAATAAGTAATATATTAAAATATATTTCAGTTCCAATGTCGTTAACCCAAGTGTACTAAATAACGCCACGATATGTAATGTGATGAAAACACTTATATATAAGAAGTACCAGCGGCGTATCTACCATGTTTTCATCATATTACACCTGTCCCGTTATCTAAAACTAACCCAAAACCCAATTGTGAAACAAATAGTATATTAAATATACTTTAGCTGTTAGAATAATAATTTTCAGTAGTATATTAGAAGTATACTTTGGATTTATAAATAACATATTAAACTATGTTTTGGTTTGAAGATAACATATTAACTATGTTTTAATGATTAACAAATTATATGTTGGTTTTGTACATTATCACATATGAGAGCATATCAAATTATACTTTTGGGAGTATAACTAAATATACAAAAATAATGTGATTTAAGAAATTCATTCAGACCTAGTGCATCAAAATACACCTTTGAGACTATAGAAATACCACAAAGGCAATCCTTATTTGGATGGAGAAAAATAAATTGGTTTCAGACATTCCATGACAACAGGAATGGGGTGTCAAATCCTATAGCGCTATTGTTGATACATATTTTGTGGACACGACTCAGCTCAGTTCGACTTGGTTTCGACTCGCTTGAAAGGACGTCAAAGACTTGAAGACACGAAGATCGAGACAAAGCTACAGCCAAGGGGGAGTTTGTTGGTGCACTTGTGTCTGTACTTTGTCTGTATTTTGTCATGATACCAAACGATGTCTTGTGTTAGTCTGAGTTACGTCTTAGGTTTGTTATTATGTGTGTTCGATGTAAGTTTGACCAAGTCAACCATCCTCCTGGTTTGACTTGACCAAACAGTAAGCACATTGTTTGTAAGATGTTTGTGTCGAAGGATGAGTCATCGAAGGATTGTTTATATCCTTCGATGAGCTCGAAAGATAAGCCTTCGATGGATGGACCTCGAAGGATATCATCCTTCGAGGTGTATATGTGATCCTTCGACAGGTTTCAGATCGATAGATGATCTTTCGATCAGTCTATCTGATCCTTCGACCAGACAAGCTGTGACGGGTATATATACCCATGTAATGTGTTCACTTCATTGGAGAACACAAGTGTGAAAGAACACACACACGAGAGAGTTTGAGAGAGTTTACAGAAAACATTTGTAAACCTTGTGCTGTAACTGATCCTTTCATAGTATTAATACATTGGTGTTAATCGTTGAATCTTGTGTCTACCTTTCTCTTTGTTGCTTGTGTTCTCTTATAAACTCCGGTTTGCATTCTAGCTTGGATTCCGCACTCGCTAGTGTGTTAGACATAACAAGGATAAGGTTTGACCTCATCCTCCGAGGGACCTACAAGTGGTATCAGAGCCGTGGCTCTTTTCCTTGTTAAAAACCGAGTTTATACAAGACTTTGGAGTGTTTTGGACAAATACTCACATGGTTTAGAATCTGTTTTTAGTGTTTTTCTTGCTTTTCTTGAAGTAAAAACGTGTTCTAAACTAAGCGGGTGTGTTAAAGGACGGGTTGGGCAACTTAAAAAAACTTGTTTTTAAGAAGTTTGGTCATCTCCGGCCAAACTCCGGCTTACTCCGGTGACCGGTTTCTGGATAAGAACCTTCGATTTTTATCATATTTTATTGTTCAAAATCTTGGTTTTGGTAAAAATCATAGTCTGACCATACTTTCTGCCGAAAGATTTTCACCAACCCATCAACTTTTCACCAACCTGTCACTTTCGTCAATTGTGTCAGTGCTGGTCGAAGGATATCCTTCGAAGTCGAAAGATCATCTTTCGATCAAAGGAAGTTCGATAGATAATCATCCTTCGAACATCCTTCGAAGTCTGTGACTTATCCTTCGATCCAAGGAATATTTTCGATGCATACATCTTTCGGTCTACAGTTCTTTTTCGAAAGATAAGGATCCTTCGATTGGAGAATCTTTCGAAATCATTGTTCGAAATTCAACAGTGATCTTTCGAACACTGTTGATCCTTCGAACAAGTATTGATCCTTCGATTCTAGTCTGTTTAAGTTTAACAAGTTTGTGTTTTTCTCGTCTTTCGATCAGGGAACCTTCGGCTGGTTGGTTGTTAACAAGGAGAACCCGAGAGAACTAGTGTAACAATTTTTCTTGATCTGTGTAATTTTATCAGGTTGTTATCATTCATACATCAACTATGAGCTGCACAAGCCCTTGGGATTGGAGTACGGATCCACTTCCAGATCTAAAACAGATGTCGATGGCCGAATATATGAATCGTACCATACCTCAACAACAACAGTCAATAAGTGCAAGTCAATGGGCAATGGTGTCGAATCAAAATCAGAGTATTCAAAATATTTTGCTTAGTGAGAATGAGACGGGTAGCAACAATCGCCCTCCAAAGTTAAATTACATGAACGACTATCCATTATGGAAGGGTCGTTTCCATAACTACGTTCTAGGGCAAAACACAGAATTATGGACGTGTTTCATCTCTGCATTTAGTGAAGCTCTTGAAGAAGCAGGATCAAAAGCGACAACTTTCAATAACATGCAAGAAGCCGACAAAAAGGCATATGATCTGGAGAAGAAGGCGTATGCTATTCTCACTCAAGCACTTCACAGAGACATCTTTCATCAATTCTCATATTGTAAGACCACGAAAGCTTTATGGGATGCATTGGTAGCGAGAGGAGAAGGAAATGCAGCTACTAGAAAGATACGCCATGATTTATTGAAGAAAGAGTTTGAATCATTTCAGTTCTTGGAGAATGAGACTCTAAATGATATGACTACTCGTTTTTATCATTTGATTAGTGAAATGACTTCCTACAGTGTTGCTACAAATCATCCGGAAATGATTGCACGATTTGCTGATGCTCTACCTCCTAAGTGGAGTCCATTCATTGAACTTCTAAAACATACGGGCGCTCTGGATGCAGCCAATGTCAGTCTTTATGAATTCTTTCAGAAGTTGGAGAACAAGAACGAAGAGGAAATTCGGAAAGCTAAAAGGATTGCAACTGCACCTCCTCAAAACACAGAAATGTATCTGCCTGGTTTTGGTCCTTCAGCTAGTTCTAGTTCAGTTCAGCAACCGAAGCTTCAAACGGCGTTTGTATCCAATACAAACTCTTCTCCGTTTCCTTCGCAACCACAGTGGAATCAAAGTGCTTACATGTCACAATCTATACCTCAACCTCCACCTCAAGTCCAACCACAACAACAACAAGCGCATTATACCAACAATCCTTCACCCCAAAACACCAACACTGTCAGAGTTGATACTTCCAATCTTTCAAAAGTCAGTGTAGAAGTTGCAAAGGAACATTTGGAACTTCTCAACACAATGTTCAGTTCATACTGTGGATTGGTAGCAGGTCAAATTGGAAACATCAATATGACCAATGAAGATTATCAGCAGATAGACCGTGATGAAATGGAGTTAATGGATATCAAGTGGGCGTTTGCAAGTGCAGTTAGAAGGGCAAAGGATTTCATGGCTCGAACAGGAAGAACTTCGTTCGAAGGCAAAAATGATACGAAGTATGGGTTCAATAAAGATGCTGTTACATGTTACAATTGTGGCGAAAAGGGTCACTTCAAACGTGAGTGCACCCGACCAAGCAAGCAAGGCAATCAGAATCCGTTCAGAAATCAGACGAGTACTTCTAATGCAAATCAAGACAATCCTGAACGAAGGATGGTAGCGGTGAACAACAATCAGAACCAGAACCAGTCTGGACCTTCAAACACCAATCAAGCATTGATTGTTCAAGCTAATGAAGGATGTGATTGGTCTGTACAATTGGGAGATAATAATCAAGGAGGTGGAACTGCATGCTATGCAAAAATTATCAATCACATCAAGCATGTTCACAAGGAAGAGTTTTCTGAAAGTGATGATAGCTCGGGTTTTAGTGGGAGTTCAGATGAAGAAAGCTCGAATGCGGGAGATTATCATTCTGAAGATGGATCTTTCTCTTCCCAGACTGCCTTCATGGCTAATGTCACGGCCTCTTCGAGTCAGGTAAATTCTGAAACTCCTAGCATATGTAGTGATTGTGCTGATTTGAAACATGAATGTGCAAATGCTAAACATGCTTTTGAAGAATTAAAACATGAATGTGCTGAATTGAAACGTGAATCTGAAACGGTTCATAGTCACAATCAGAGTTTAGTTGTTGAACTGTCAAAGTGCAAGGAGGCAAACATGGCCTTAGCTCGCAATGAAAAAGAGTTTAAAACAGTTATTGAAACCCAAAAGAAAAGTGTTTCCGAATTAACAAAAACTGTTTGTAACAAACAAATTGGTATTAATAACTACATTAATATCATCGAGGAAACAAAGAAAGAGCTAGCCGTGGCGAAATGTGAACATGAGGCGATCAAGCTCAAATTGGAGAGTTACTCAAACTCCCGATATGTGCTTGATCACATCATTGACGTTCAGCAACTAAAGGGAAACGTTAAAGGAGTTGGTTATAGGAAGTGTCCACCCCCTTTGAGACACGATTATACCAAGTTGCCCGATGAGGAGGAAATGCCGCGTTTTGAGCCAACTGTACCTCTTGATTATGAGGAAGTTACAACTGGCTTAGGGTTCAAAACGGACAATTCATCGGAGGGCTCATCTGATAGCAAGGAAAAGTCATCATGTGCTTCAAATCAAAGTCCTCCAACCATTGAGGACTATGATTCTTCGGATGATGAATCAGATGTGAGTGATGAGGATAAATCTCTTGACGATAGAAAAGGAGTAGAAGTGCCTTTTGAGAATCACATTCTGTGTGATCCTCCTACTCCTGCTGTGCAATCATCTGGCGCTAAACAAGAGATAGATCCTATCACTGAGACAGTGTCTACTGTTAAAAGTGATAACGTGTTGTACACTTTAGTCGGTGATGATAAAATTTATTCAAACAAAGATTTTCCAATCAAAAACGTCAATCAATCCTTGATTGATAAAGTGTTTGAAGATAATACAACTAAGTTTTTGGGAAAAGCGATCCCGAGAGTTTCAGTAACTCAGTGTGATCCTATTCCAAAAGCTGAAGTGAGGAAACAATTTGGAAACCAAAAATTACCGACAAAGCAACAACCTGTCGCTTTTAAGGGTAAACAACAACAACAACGAGCTCCAAAGCCAAAGGCTAAGGTTGAATCAAAAGGAGCTCGTTACAAGAAGAAAGCAAAAGATGTCAAGTTTGTAGCATCAAAAGGTACTGATAAAATTGAGACTTTTGAAAACAAATCCAACATCGATTTTATCCAACAAGTCAAGATTTTAAAACGTGACAGTCAAAACAATTACACTCAACATACAAATGGGTGTGATGAAAGAGCAAGTACCTCTGGGTCTACAGGTTTAACACGTGAAAGTCGAACCGGTTCTCCTAAGTTTGTTGAAAGGAGAATTTGTTTCAAATGTGGGAAGGTTGGGCACATCATTAAAGACTGCAAAAACTCGCCCAAACCAAATTTTGTTGAAAGAGCCCCCTCTGAACAAGGTCACTCACAACGTCGTCCTGTTTCTCCAAAACATGATAAAAGAACTGTTAAAGAACATGAAATAAAACAACGACGTAAAATTGTGAAGGTGATTGAAAAGGCGTTGAAACCGGAGGTTGTCCAAACAAAGTCTGTTAAATTAGAAATTAAAAATGAAAAACAAAAATAGATTTGGAAACCAAAATTGGTAACTATTTCAGGGGGAGGTGCTGTGTTTGAGAATCATCAGGAAATTGAAGTCACAATCCTCGATGATGAAGGACGACCCAAGTCTGTTAAGGCTTGGGTCCCCCTCTCCAACTAATCTCTAAGTGAGTGTGCAGGATGTTCCAGGAGGAACTATCGATAGTCATCGGATTGTTGATAGTGGAGTGTCCATGCACAAGAAGGGCGACAAAGAAGTTGTTGCCTGTGATGGAGAGAAGAAAAAGAAAAGAAGACAGAATTGTCTGTCGAAAGAGATTAAAAGCTTCGACAAAATGCAAATCATTTCAAAGTTTGATTGTTCAAGGTTATAATCGGGTCCCCAGGATAGATTCAATCAAATTGTACGCACCTGCAGCACATTTGAAGTTCAAAATCAACAAGATGAACGTGCAGTGTACATTTCTACGCGGTGTGATTGAAGAAAATGTGTTTGTTGAACAAACCAACCGGGTGTGCGGATGCCTTGGCGTGGATTGAACAACCGCACACTACTTCTTAAGAGAAAGACAAAAACCTTCGCTGGTGAAATGTGGAAGACCAGCCGGACCCAAAGGTTTATGATCTTGTTGCTGTGAAGAGATTTCTTAGTAGCTACAAAAATCGACTTTGAAATCCACACCCGGTGGATATCCAGTTTGGGAGAGCGCTCAGATTCCTTGCAATGCAAGAGGCAGTTGCAGGATACGGTTTTAAATTTCTAATCTCTCCTATACTTGTCGATATTTAAGCTGCTTTATAAATTGTTATCCTCTCGTAGCACTCTTTGGCCAGACAATGTTGTCATAGTCCGCACCGCTTACCGACGTGCCAACTGTTTTTTCCAAAATTCGATAAATCATTTCTGATTAAATTAATTTTGGTAAACGGCATTAAGGTAAAAACATGAGTTAACCAACATCGGGAAATCGTTTTTGTAAATACCTTTGTGTTTTTAAATTTTATCTTAGTTTGTTGATTTTAGGGGGAGTAAATCCAAATTTGAAAATCCAAAAACATTGAAAATTTCAAAAACACAAAAACAATAGAAAAGCAAAAATGAGTTTCCTGGCGAGCAAAAGAGAAAATGATAGTACATCAGTGGTCTGTCTAAACCTCTTTAAACCTTAAATGAAAAATCGATAAGCAGCTCTATATAAGATGTATCGGTAGGCTCACAATCATTTTAAAGTGTGCAGGGTGATATAAACTTAAATCGACTGAAGACCAGGTGGGAACCATTCATTGGCATATGGTCTTAGTACCGAAATTTCGTTTGAGAGATTGCCGAGGTTCTGAGATATTCGGTCTTTATGCTGCTTATCATCTGGGTATCATGGTTGTATCTTTTACCGAAAAATAACGGGGACGCAAGTCTAGATCTTCCATGATACCATACATACGTGTACATACTGCATTCGACCTCAATAAGTGATTCTATAACATAGGGCTTGTTTTCAATCAAAATAAGTGAGAATCTCACATCATATACGGTCAAACAGATGATAATCGGTATACTCACCGGTAAGATGAACCCTCGTGCATACCTTGATACGGGAATGTGTCGTGATGTGGATGAACACCGGTCGGTAAGTATAAATCATACCTTAACGTATCCCCGCGCCATGATTACAAATGATAAGTTGAGCTTAAATGGATAACAATACCGATAATTGTTATAGGATGCTTATCTTAATGTTAACTAAAAGAACAACAAGAGCGTTTTGACATGACCGTACACTGATATGATTCTCTTACCCTCGAAACTCACAAAAAGAATGTCTGTAAATATTTATTTATTGCTTTCATTTTCTGCATCTTTGTATTTATTTATTTATTGCTTTCCGTCTTTACATTTGAAAAATGAAAAATTCCAAAAAGATTTTAGGTGTGTTTTAATATAAACTTTCTAAAAGCCAAAAAGATTTTGCTTCTAGTTTATTTTTGATTGACTGATGTTGGAACTCGAGTCTATCCTACCCAAAATCCTGATTGTAAGCCGGAAAACAATTGCATCTTCATAAACAGTCGAAGTTAACAAGTTTTGAAAGTTAAAGGACTAAACTTGTTCATTTTCTAAACTTTCAAAATATTGTCGGTCGGTGTTTGATTGAGATTTGATCTCATATGTGTCGCATGTTTAAATGTTAACTATATTCCAAGCGGTTGTTCTCATTATGCGTTTAGCTTTCTTGCATGTGTAGATGCTAAAGGCGAGGAGAACATGTTCGATGACAAGCTTTGGAATGAAGACACGAAGTGGAGGCACTCAAAAGATAAAATGATCGAGTTGCCGCTGACCCTTCATCAACACCACAAGGATCTGAAGAATTGACAAGTCAAAAGATTCACGATCTGACTCAATGGAGAGTTCAATCTAAGGGGGAGTTTATTGACACACTACCTAAATGAAAAAGGGGAGTTTGTTGATACACTTTCTACTTACGACGCGTGAAGACTTTGAAGATCCTCCGACATGAAAGACACAGAAGACGAACCTCACGAGTAGCGTCCAAGGGGGAGTTTGTTGATACATATTTTGTGGACACGACTCAGCTCAGTTCGACTTGGTTTCGACTCGCTTGAAAGGACGTCAAAGACTTGAAGACACGAAGATCGAGACAAAGCTACAGCCAAGGGGGAGTTTGTTGGTGCACTTGTGTCTGTACTTTGTCTGTATTTTGTCATGATACCAAACGATGTCTTGTGTTAGTCTGAGTTACGTCTTAGGTTTGTTATTATGTGTGTTCGATGTAAGTTTGACCAAGTCAACCATCCTCCTGGTTTGACTTGACCAAACAGTAAGCACATTGTTTGTAAGATGTTTGTGTCGAAGGATGAGTCATCGAAGGATTGTTTATATCCTTCGATGAGCTCGAAAGATAAGCCTTCGATGGATGGACCTCGAAGGATATCATCCTTCGAGGTGTATATGTGATCCTTCGACAGGTTTCAGATCGATAGATGATCTTTCGATCAGTCTATCTGATCCTTCGACCAGACAAGCTGTGACGGGTATATATACCCATGTAATGTGTTCACTTCATTGGAGAACACAAGTGTGAAAGAACACACACACGAGAGAGTTTGAGAGAGTTTACAGAAAACATTTGTAAACCTTGTGCTGTAACTGATCCTTTCATAGTATTAATACATTGGTGTTAATCGTTGAATCTTGTGTCTACCTTTCTCTTTGTTGCTTGTGTTCTCTTATAAACTCCGGTTTGCATTCTAGCTTGGATTCCGCACTCGCTAGTGTGTTAGACATAACAAGGATAAGGTTTGACCTCATCCTCCGAGGGACCTACAGCTATATCATACTACCAACCGGTCTGGTGAACAAAAATAAGTACTATTCCAAACATTAATTTATAATCTTTAAGAAAAATTAGAGTTTAAACCATAAATAATCATTTAGTTTGTAAAAAGATAAGTATTAACACGTATAATCAATTGTACTTTGAAATCATGAAAATAACAAATAGGTACACATGCTTCACCCCAAAACAGTTTGAAAACAGTAAAAGAGGGGACTATGTACTCACTTGAGAGTGCTTAGAAGTCTTGAACAACTACCAAGCAAGCTAGAGGGAGCACGGAATCAAACGGCACCTAATATAGGTAACTACGTAAATAAACCGGACCTAAATCAGAAGATCGGATAGGATGAGGTCTCGTAAACCAAATGAGTGTGGGAACTAATATGATATGGTTTAACAAGGCCTACATACTAAAAGGAAACCTAACCTAAGTGCTTACGACCCATTACGACCCGTTTAGGTAGCATATGCTACTTTAACGTGTCGTTCACGTAAAACGCGTTCGGACCATCTAACTAGTCCTACGACAAGTATTATATGCCCTAACATACTTAATTATGTTGCATAACTAGTTAAATGACAAAAGTTTGGGTTACGTATGCTTAAATATCAATTATGCATGAAAAGGGTATTTTGGTAATTTTCCTATGGCATATAGACTACCTATCATACGACTAACTAAACGAAGTGACCATAAGGTATAACCTTGGAAGGTTATTCCCTATACAACTATGGTCACCTAATGTGTTTGGTCGGATCCTAAAGATCGACCAAACGGGTCTAGTTCGTAAATCTAAGCGGTTGTTTAGACCGCTTGACTTACGACTCCACATAAGCACTAATCTAAAAGTGACGAGCTAAACATGTTTAAAACATGTTTAACAAAGTTTAAAAACAGGTTTGGTATAAAAAAAAACGGTTTTGATACCTAAAAGTAGTTGGTTACAAAATACGCAAGAATGCGCATTTTGGCCGAAACTACGACTCGTCACTACACCTAGATAACGTGGTAATCAGAAGGTATAGTCACTGGGGACTATAACCATCGTGATTACGCTCACGTTATGAAGTTCAAATGAACTTCGCGTTGACCATAAACTGGTCAATGTATAAATTCAAACACAGTTTGACTTTCGGACTCGAAAAGCGATAAAAGAACGAATGAATACTTACAAAGGGTCCAAGCAAGCAAATCTTGATCCAAGTAGCTCAGGTATGAAGCAAAGGCTTCAACTTAGAGCATCTTAAATCAGATTTGAATGAGGATTGCAAGTACTATGGTGGGTATTTATAGATTTGGCACAACCGTTAAGATCGTTCATCGAATAACGTGCTTCGATCTAGGCCGTACACACGTGCCCATGGTTTTGTGAAACCATGGGAGCCCCTTGATTGGCTCATAGTACCAAAAATACCATTAAATACCAGCCCATGGTTTTGCAAAACCATGGGTTAAAACCATTAACACTTCAAAATTTGACTTGGTTTATTGAATCTGGTCAGAAATTTCAAAAATGGTCCCTGCACTTGTAAAATTTGATTTTTTTGCACTTTTAAGACCCGTTAACCAAATTTCAAGGCTCTAAAATTAAGTTAAAGTATAGGGAAATTAAAATATGCTCAAAAACATCTCGGATGTCGGTTCGTTTGGTCGTACGGTTGCGTTGTTCGGTTAATTACGACGGAAATCGTAATGTACGCAAAAACGATCCAAATTACGCGACGAATGGAATTTTATCATGCCAATCACTAAAATAAAATATTTTAATGATTACATAAATTTTTGGATGTCCGGATATATTCAGGACGTAAGATATGCACGGAAATGCAAACTTATGCACTTTTGACGCTTTTAGTCTCTATTGATCAAATAAGTTCATTTTAGCATACCGAACCCCTCAAAGCCTATTTCTAAGCTATGTAAAGGATATTTAGGGTATGTTTAACTTATGGTCATGTTCTGGAATGATCGTTACTATACAAATCGGTATAGTTTCGCAGTTTGACGCATATAGTCCCTGCAATCAAACAAACTTGATTTCAACACACCAAACCATCCAAAACTTATTTCTAAGTCATGTAAAGGTTATTTAAGGTATGTTAAACCTATTTCACTGTTCCATAGTGTTTGTTGCATTAAACTGGTTATATTTACGCATCAGTGCGCGTATAACCTTCCAGAAAGCGATTTAAGGCTTGAAATCGAACAAGAATTGATATGTGCAAACGATACACATATTTTTACAAATACCAAGTATGAAATATAATATTTCATTGGTTTGGTATTTGTATGATGGATGAAGTGACACAGGTGTCACAGTCTCCCCTACTTTAGGAAATTTCGTCTCGAAATTTAATTTTAGAGGAAATTTGTGAAGACAACTGTGATGTTTTCGCTTTCGAACGAATCCCTCGAACCCTAAGTAGAACTCTGGGCCATGTTAGGATTCTTAGCGAAATTGTCAACTATCAAAGTGAAGTCCTTGTAGTATCAAAACATGGGGTTTCGAACTACGGACAAAGGAACGTTTCTTATGAAGGCTTATCATAGGAAACTTGTGTGTGCTTAAAATCAGAATTGGGGAGTGTAAGATAAAATGACATCGGTCAAGGTCCAGGACTTCTCCCGTATCATTATTCTTGTCACTATAGGTCTTAACACATAACAAAACCTGCTCTGGTTTCTGTGCACTGAATTCCATAATTATGTATGCATCCATAATTACGTAATTCCTTGCACAGTCTGCACAGTTCATTTCATAAGGTGTAGGGAAAAAATCAATTGAATAAACATGAAGCGACTTGACTAGACCACTAAAGGATCTTTTTAATTAGATCAACGAGCGATCTTTTTAACTAGATCAACACATGATCTTCTTAACTAGACCGTTGTACGATCTCCTTAAATAGACCACTTAAGGGATCTTTTCAATTATATCATCACATGATATTCCTAACCAGATTTTTGAATCAATCTGTTTAACTTAGACCACTCAAGGGGTCCAATTATAGAATAGTACTTTATAAATCCAAGGGACTTTACTACAACGTAGAAGTCCATTAAGGATTTAAGATAGTACCTTTAGATATCCCACTATGAATCCCCCATATGAGATATGGAAGATTCTATGAGGATTTGGATAAAGAAAATTCAGATTACACAAAAAACACAAAACATAAGAGGAATCACATAAGCACATATAATCACATAATTAGTCAATTTGATCTTCAATTTGTTATCTTTGGGCACGGATACTTAAGGCACACCAGGAATCCAATCCGTGGATTTCATTTGGCACTTTAATCATTTTCAAGAATCTATCTATGGAGATAGAAAGATCTTCAATAGGATTTTGGCTTTGTTTCTTAAAAGAAACGAGCGTTTAAGGTTCTTGGGGAGATCACAAGTGATCATAAAAATGACAGAACCACACGAGTAGTTTGTCTTTGTGTTGTTATCATAAGGTTGCATCAAACATTCACACAATCGTATCAGTTTTGCAAAAATAAAAACAACAAATCTTTATTTATGTAACAACCGAATTGTCTTGAAATGTCAAAAGATAACAACCAGAGGAAAAAAAAGACTAATTGTTCACTGATGCATCATTGTTTGCGTTTGCCCCATTGATGTTAAACACTCGTCCACGCGCTGGAGGTATGTTAACAAGTCTTGGGCAATTGTTTCTGTAGTGAGTAAGGTCACCACAGTTATAACATGACCCCGGTGGGAACCGTGCTTGAACAGCAGCAGGGTTTGCAGCAGCTTGATTTGCGTAACGGCAAACATTGATCAAATGTCCCAACCGCCCACAGTGGGTACATTTGTGACATTGCTCTTGCTCCAGATGATGACGGTTGCATTTATTGCACAAGGGTACGGTACCAACATAATTTTTCCTTTTGCGAGGTTGTGCTGGCTTGTTTGGTGCAACCTGTTTGTCTTGAGTAGTTATGGCGCAGTTTTGGGAGGCTTTACGCTTCTTCTTCTTGGATACCTCAGCCTGTTTTTCTTTCGGTTCAATTTGAGCAATCTTGTCGGATGGTATTGGGTCGCCCTTCCGAAATAGCTTACCCTTCCTGATATGGGATTCAGTCAGGGTGGCAGACAATTCAATGGCTTGTTTGACAGTAGTAGGGTTGCTGCCAGTAACAATATCATGAACTAGGTCAGGAAGACCATCAATGAATTTCTCTATCACCTTATCCACATGCGTCACCATAGCAGGACATAACAGGCTCAATTCCTCATAACGGTCAGTATAGGCTTGATGTTCACCACTGTCTTGCTTCAGGTCATCAAATTCCCTTTCTAAAGCTCTCAATTCATGATGAGGACAAAACTCCCTCATCATAAAAGCCCTAAGCTCAGCCCAAGTTTGTGCTAATGCAACCTCAGCACCACGGTCCCTCATAATTCCGTTCCACCATGTAAGAGCCCTCTTCTGAAACACACTAGAAGCAAACTCGACTTTCCGATTTTCAGGACACTGAACGTGACGAAGCGTACTCTCAATGCTCTCGAACCATTGTAGGAGCCCAGTTGCTCCCTCAGAACCACTAAACCTGAGTGGGTTAGCTGAATTGAAGCTTTTGAAATTGCATGGAGCATCCTAGTTATTGTTGGCTTGGTTCACTTGAGCAATAATATCTGGGAGTACAGCAGCCATATGCTGCACCATAATATTTGCCATTTCGGCATTTGATAGCGGATTTTCGCGTCGAGGAGGCATTCTAAAAGGGGAAACAGGAAGGAAAACAAGTGAAAGGATGAGACGAAAAGAATGAGATGAAACAAAGTTGATGAAAGCAAAGATGGTGGTCATTTGTTTGTTACTACAAAGCAACAAACGACACATGGTGATTAATCAAAGTAAATAGGTCAAAAATAATGTATCGCGAAGACATGCTCGCCTATAAGTGGACACTCACCCCAAGAGTTCCCAGGTAAGAGTGACTGGTCCGATATTACGGATTTGTACGAACACTCTAGCCTTAGACAGAAGACCCAGGGTACAGGTACCCACCCTTCCAGTTTGCACGTGTTCACATTATTTAGACCAAACTTTGACGAGATTTTGAAAACTTTAAAGGGTCAAAACCTTATAATACATCATCCTAGAACAGATAATTGGTTTTCAAGGCGGAAACGAAATTTGTGTTCTTATTGTGGTTGTTACCTAAGGATAAGTGACGGTATTGTTTTAAAATCTAAACACAAGATAACTTGTGTTAGGGTCCTAGGAAGGTTATAGTTTAGGTCAAAGCATTACTAATAACCTAATTCCCTATAACTATTGGCTCTGATACCAACTTTTCTGTCACACCCCGACCACGTAAAACAACAAAACGGGACGGAAACGTCGGGGAGTGTTGTAACAGAATCATTGTTTCACAACCATGGAATAAATAATTTCGTTTTATTGAATTAATGAACTCATTGTTTTATTACAAATCAGATAAATACAACTATTATCTTTCAAATTTTAAAGTCGCTAAGGCACGAGTCCATCCTATGTATAGCATGCACCATCAATCATCACATAATAGCACCTGAAACTTGTGTAAAAATAGGTACGTCAGCATAAAAATATCTGTGATATACATAGGTTTTATTGTAATTAGGATTCATGACTTATAAGTTTAGAAAAAGTTGTTTAACAAAAGTAGTCATGATCCTTGTAAAAGGTTTTCTTTTATAAATCATACTAAAATTTATTAGAAATCGAATGACATAAAATAATAATACATAGGAAATTAAATAATTAAGTAAAATGAGTTTGTATAAAATATATTGTTTGAAAAACAATATTTTGATAAAAAGGTTTATAGCATATATAAAAATATACTTTGGTTTTAAGTAAGTCGAATAAGTAATATATTAAAATATATTTCAGTTCCAATGTCGTTAACCCAAGTGTACTAAATAACACCACGATATGTAATGTGATGAAAACACTTATATATAAGAAGTACCAGCGGCGTATCTACCATGTTTTCATCATATTACACCTGTCCCGTTATCTAAACACTAACCTAAAACCCAATTGTGAAACAAATAGTATATTAAATATACTTTAGCTGTTAGAATAATAATTTTCAGTAGTATATTAGAAGTATACTTTGGATTTATAAATAACATATTAAACTATGTTTTGGTTTGAAGATAACATATTAACTATGTTTTAATGATTAACAAATTATATGTTGGTTTTGTACATTATCACATATGAGAGCATATCAAATTATACTTTTGGGAGTATAACTAAATATACAAAAAAAATATGATTTAAGAATTCATTCAGACCTAGTGCATCAAAATACACCTTTGAGACTATAGAAATAGCACAAAGGCAATCCCTATTTGGATGGAGAAAAATAAATTGGTTTCAGACATTCCATGACAACAGGAATGGGGTGTCAAATCCTATAGCGCTATATCATACTACCAACCGGTCTGGTGAACAAAAATAAGTACTATTCCAAACATTAATTTATAATCTTTAAGAAAAATTAGAGTTTAAACCATAAATAATCATTTAGTTTGTAAAAAGATAAGTATTAACACGTATAATCAATTATACTTTGAAATCATGAAAATAACAAATAGGTACACATGCTTCACCCCAAAACAGTTTGAAAACAGTAAAAGAGGGGACTATGTACTCACTTAAGAGTGCTTAGAAGTCTTGAACAACTACCAAGCAAGCTAGAGGGAGCATGGAATCAAACAGCACCTAATATAGGTAACTACATAAATAAACCGGACCTAAATCGGAAGATCGGATAGGATGAGGTCTCGTAAACCAAATGAGTGTGGGAACTCATATGATATGGTTTTACAAGGCCTACATACTAAAAGGAAACCTAACCTAAGTGCTTACGACCCATTACGACCCGTTTTGGTAGCATATGCTACTTTAATGTGTCGTTCGCGTAAAACGCGTTCGGACCATCTAAATAGTCCTACGATAAGTATTATAAGCCCTAACATACTTAATTATGTTGCATAATTAGTTAAATGACAAAAGTTTGGGTTACATATGCTTAAATATCAATTATGCATGAAAAGGGTATTTTGGTAATTTTCATAAGGCATATAGACTACCTATCATACGACTAACTAAACGAAGTGACCATAAGGTATAACCTCGGAAGGTTATTCCCTATACAACTATGGTCACCTAATGTGTTTGGTCGGATCCTAAAGATCGACCAAACGGGTCTAGTTCGTAAGTCTAAGCGGTTGTTTAGACCGCTTGACTTACGACTCCACATAAGCACTAATCTAAAAGTGACGAGCTAAACATGTTTAACAAAGTTTAAAAACAGGTTTGGTATCAAAACAGACGGTTTTGATACCTAAAAGTAGATTGGTTACAAAATACGCAAGAATGCACATTTTGGCCGAAACCACGACTCGTCACTACACCTAGATAACGTGGTAATCAGTAGGTATAGTCACTAGGGACTACAACCATCATGATTACGCTCACGTTATGAAGTTCAAACGAACTTCGCGTTGACCATAAACTTGTCAATGCAGAAATTCAAACACAGTTTGACTTTCGGACTCGAAAAGCGATAAAAGAACGAAGGAATACTTACAAAGGGTCCAAACAAGCAAATCTTCATCCAAGTAGCTCAGGTATGAAGCAAAGGATTCAAATTAGAGCATCTTAGATCATATTTGAATGAGGATTGCAAGAACTATGGTGGGTATTTATAGATTTGGCACAACCGTTAAGATCGTTCATCGAATAACGTGCTTCGATCTAGGCCATACACATGTGCCCATGGTTTTGTGAAACCATGGGAGCCCCTAGAATGGCCCATAGTACCAAAAATACCATTAAATACCAGCCCATGGTTTTGCAAAACCATGGGTTAAAACCATTAACACTTCAAAATTTGACTAGGTTCATTGAATCTGGTCAGAAATTTCAAAAATGGTCCCTGCACTTGTAAAATTTGATTTTGGTTTGCACTTTTAAGCCCCGTTAACCCAATTTCAAGGATCTAAAATAAAGTTAAAGTATAGGAAACTTAAAATATGCTCAAAAACATCTCGGATGTCGGTTCGTTTGGTCGTACGGTTGCGTTGTTCGGTTAATTACGACGGAAATCATAATGATCGCAAAAACGATCCAAATTACGCGATGAATGGAATTTTATCATGCCAATCACTAAAACAATCCAAATGATTACATAAATTTTTGGATGTCCGGATATATTCAGGACGTAAGATATGCGCGAAAATGCAAACTTATGCACTTTTGACGCTTTTAGTCTCTATTGATCAAATAAGTTCATTTTAGCATACCGAACCCCTAAAAGCCTATTTCTAAGATATGTAAAGGATATTTAGGGTATGTTTAACTTATGGTCATGTTCCGGAATGTTCGTTACTATACAAATCGGTATAGTTTCGCAGTTTGACGCATATAGTCCCTGCGATCAAACAAACTTGAATTCAACACCCCAAACCATCCAAAACTTATTTCTAAGTCATGTAAAGGTTATTTAAGGTATGTTAAACCTATGTCACTATTCCAGAGTGTTTGTTGCATTAAACTGGTTATATTTACGCATCAGTGCGCGTATAACCTTCCAGAAAGCGATTTAAGGCTTGAAATCGAACAAGAATTGATATGTGCAAATGATACACATATTTTTACAAATCGCAAGTATGAAATATAATATTTCATTGGTTTGGTATTTGTATGATGGTTGAAGTGACACAGGTGTCATAGACTGAATAGCGTACGATAAATCTTTAGAGAATCACAGAGGTGTCCATACTTCTGAATTTGAGGCGTCAATTTGTTGCATCAAAGTAAACGAGAAAAGTGAGAAAGTATAGAACAACATTTAACGTTTCAACATCTGACTCAAAGACATTCGCACTAACACTTAACATTTCTACACGGCTCGCTAGACGTTCAGTTACGTGTTCAAGTATCACTCAATATCATCGAGACTCGTAAGGGTTCAGAGGGAAGTGAAAGGACCACGTTAAAACAAGAGACAGTCATTGCTATGACCCCTATGGATCGTTGTGTTGCACATTTGGTCGAATAATGGAATGGAACCCCTTTCACACTTGTTAGGCCTCGTTGGGACTCGCATGCACCCCACATTATTATTATGTGTGCACCCACAATAATAATATGATTTGCAAGCTCATCTCAGTTCCTCCTAACTTGTGTTAAATGGTTCCCCAGGCTCGAGTAGCAAGACAAGGACATCACAAAACGTAGGTCATGAATGTCTAGGGAAACACCACACTATCAATTACTTAACACATGCAAGTAATACATGAATTCATATTGTTGTGCTAAACGTGCAATCACATGCAATATCATAGGTAAGTGTTCACTAGTTATGCAGTGCAATGAGTAAACAAGAGACGAACCTTGCAGTCTAGAGTTGAGTGTCATTTTCGTATTCAGAACTTGTTCGGTTATAGTCTGGTTTTATAAAAACGTTTTAAAAGCAAGTTCACTATAACCAGTGGCTCTGATACCAAACTGTCACACCCCAAAAATACCACATGCGGAAACCCCTGCGAGGCGTGTGACGTACCAGGATCTAGCCACCAATCACATTGAACTCATAACAAGATTTCAAATAAAAACTTTCATTCATTAACATAAAGTGTTACAAAACATTAAATGTAATTCATCGTGTTTAGCGGAAGAATAAATCATTAGTTAAGTGTTTCATAAACCATATGTATGAAAACCATTAGACTTGTCTCGCGATTCCATGTATCTCAACCCATGACCACTCCAGCCTCCCAAACAGCAAGCTCCACATCAACACATATCTATAACCTGCGAGCATGCAAACAAGTGTATCAGACAACGCTGGTGAGTTCACACTTTTATGAAAACATTTGGTTACCAAGTGTTTATTCCAATTTAATAACAACTTCGAAAGTAATGTTGATAATAACTCGAGTACCGTACAAGATGGCTCCAGATTGTTTTGCCCATCCCCAATGCCCCCTATCTAAGCATTGGTCATGATTAAGGTCATTAGTTCATGCCCGTCCTCTTAGGTACGGTGTTGTCACACCCAAACCGATGGCGGAAACATCGGATTGAGACAAAATAGATTGCAAGAGACTTCATAACACTATTTGTGACAAGTATTTAAATGATAAATTTTCATTATATTTCTAAAGAGTCAATTACATGGATTTGAAACAAATACAACATGAATAATGAAATACAATACAAATAAAATACAAAATTTAAAGTGTGTATCTAAGCATCCTACTAGATTCCATGCATCATCAACATCATCGCTAAACCTGCAACATGTTTTAAAAGCGTAGTTCAATACAAAGGTATTGGCGAGTACCCTAGTTTTAAACTCGTGGCATATGTATAAAAAGGTATTTTGAATCCAACATAGCAATTGGTATACATGGTCAATCTATCATGCATAACAATATATCAACTCTAGTGTCCACTAGTATTTAGCATCCCTCGACACAAAAGTGACGAGACCGTTATAGAATAAAGACTCAACAAAACCCCGTCGGGTGGTGTGCTACTCCTATAGCGCTATAATTGTTAAGCCGAGTTAACAAGTAGTATGTATTCTAGCATGAACCTAATCATAGCAATGCATGTACAAGGATTGAACGATTAAAAGCATGTTTGTGAATCTTGCATTTTAACAAGTAAAACATGTTGCACCCAAAGTGTATTAAAAGGAAAATGGGTCAAGTGTACTCACAAAGTTGCATATGCTTTTCGATTATCCCATGTGACGAAGTTGTTGAGACTAGGAAGTTGAATGTGTTCAATTTGGAGTTTAAGAGGTGTTTACATATGGTTCTAGGGATTTGGAGTTTAAATAACATGAAAAATAAACATATGAAAATAATCATCTAACACCTATGACACTTGCTCTTGACACTATGAAACTCTAAAAGAGTTTAAATGTTTTCATGGAACAAAGTTCCATTAGAACCGTGACAAGTTATCAAGGCCTAAGATGATACAATCTACTAGCTTGACGAATGTCCATTAGTTCATCACCAAGAGTTCAATTATTTGGTTGTTACATAAGTATTACATAGTGTATATTACATCATATAAGTCAAGCATGAGGTAGAAGATTAAAGTCTTCATTTAGGAACCTCTAAGTATCATGGAATTCATACATGAGGTAGGAAGAACAAAGCTTCCATTTAGGTACCTCTATTGTTCACCACTACACTTGTTGTTATGTACAACAAAGAGGGTCATGAACTTACATGAAACAATAGAATATGAACAACTAATCTATGAGAAAACATCAAGCAATGTGTGGATTTTCAATTAGGTTAGCCCAAGCAAATCCTAAATCACAGAATCATCAAGTCTTGAACTTGAGCATCACTTGTGGGTTAAAACCCTTGAACAAAACAGAAAGTTTGTGAGGTTTATACCTCTAATTTTGAATGTCTCAACCTTGGTTTTACGCCTAACTAACCATAGAAGTGGTTATAAGCATAAGGACATAGGTTTGAGATGAGTTTAAGTTTAAACAAGTTTATCAAAGTTTGAAACAAGAATAGAAAAATCAGTCCACTTTGGAGCCCTTTTGGCCACATTCCAGGCTCTGGTTTTCCAGCGAAAACCCATGGAAATGTAGCTAAGGCCAACACAAAGTAGTAGGAAAAAGAATCGAGTGAATCGGATAAGAATTGAGTGAGTCATGCCGCTTTAGTGAAGTTGTATAAATCTGATCGAACTTCTGCAATCAGCTACGGTTTGGAGTGTTTGAGAGTGAATGGAGAGTGTTTGGAAAGTGAAAAATGCTTGGAGGAGGCTTGGGTTATATAGGGGATGGATTAGGGTTTCATTGGGTTGGGCTTTGGAAGTGTTTAATGGGCTAAATAACTCAAAACAAGGAAATTAAGTGGGCTGATGCAAGGCTGTTAACAACCCAATAATTTTTATTTAATTTATTTTTTTTTACATTAGAAGGTATATATTTGATGTTTAATAAAGTGTTACATGGTGTCTAGTATGTATGTAACTTGTAACAAGGTCCAAAATGCATAAATGACATGTTTTAATTTAGCAAAAAGTGTGATAACATAGGTGTGTATAACACATGAAATGTAACAAGTATGTATGGTTTATAGTTTGGTATGATCAAGTGAAAAAAACATACGACTTAATCTTATAATCGAATAACTAAGTGTTTAAAACATACAATTAAAGGATTACGAATACATGATCATTGTTTACGAGTTAAGCTTACGTTTATACGAATTACGAACCATGTATCAAACGAGTGCACGTATCAATGTATAAACATGTATAAACGATGTATAAAAGATTCGTTTCATTACGATCAAAGTCTCGGATTTTACAACGATACAACGAAATACGATTACAAGGAATACAAGATTTCAAAAAAAAAAAAAATAGAATTTCAAGCAATGGTTTCTAAATATGGAAAGTATGAAAACGCAGGGCGTTACAGTCTCCCCTCCTTTTGGAAATTTCGTCCCGAAATTTATTCAAGAGAAAGACTTGAAGAAGTTTTGGCAAAAATTGAGACTTGGAAATTTTGAAACGGTTTGAAAAGTATGAAACTTTGGAGTGACAAGGTAAAATTGCAAGGGAGTTCGTTGTCTAAAATAATTTGAGGTACCAAACATAGTTGAAAACATGTAGGTAAAGTGAATCTAAACAAGTTTGGATAACTTAAATTGGAGATGTATTAAAAATGGGATGTATTAAGAAGGAAGATTTTGACAAGCGGTTTGTATTTTGTTGGAAAGTGGGGTAGTTTACAGGGGAAGTTTTAAAGATAGTATAAAAATCACACTTTCATAAAAACTGTTTATTGAGAGGAACGAAAAGGTTTGGTACTTTGAATAAATTGTTAAAGGTATACTAAGTACATTTACACAAGAATAAAGAATAGGAAGACGGTTTTAAAGGTAATGAGATAAGTTAGGATTTGAATGTTTAAACAAGCTTGATTGTGAACGGGGTTTGTATGAAAGAAAGGATAATGGAGAATAATAGGAGTATGGGGCGAACAATTGACTTTAAATGAATGCAAGTATATGAATGATATAAGTATTAGATAGACGAAAGTAGCGTGTTGAAGATGAAGTCTCGTCATGGATAATCGGATATAATGCGTTTATGAGTTGTTTAAAGTTTGTATTAGGTCAAAAGGTCTGCAAAACACTGAATTTCTCATGGCACATTTTACGAAAGTTTGGTAACATGGTGAAAACACTTATATATAGGAAGTACCAGCGGCGTATATACCATGTTTTGACCATGTTATGTCCGTCTCGTTATTCGGTGTCATGTTATGTTCCGTGTCTTACCATTCACAGTAGTACGCTCTATGGTTTTCATACGCCTATCCCTATAATCCCGTGTGCACCCGCGATTATTTTGATCGTCGCATGATCCGCATAGCTTGTACTAGTTGTGTATGAATCAGGGTATACATAATTTAAAAATAAGAATGTGTACGTATACGAATATAGTAAATAAGCAAGTCCATGCTTAAGTATGTTTGGGACCCACGTAAGCGAATCACTTGGATTACGCTCGCGTATGGGTACGAATGTATGAATCATGAGTATGAATGAAAGTATGAGCATAAGTATAAGTTTAAGTATGAATATGCACGTAAGTATGAGTTTAAACATAAAACGTACGAGTAGTATGAGTATAAGTATAAGCATAATATGTATGCGTATAAGTGTAGGTACGAATAATAAAATTTACGTAGATAGTGTACGTTGGGACATAGCTGATTTAAGCGTATAAAAGCTTTCAAAAGGTTGAGTATGTAAATACGAACGATATGAATGATGTTATCGCGAGATATCGACTAAAATGTGTATGATGATATGCATGTATAGTTGTTTAAACGAAACGTTGAGTTTATCGAATCAAAATTAGATTGAGCTTGATTTGAAGGGTAGAATATAGTTTGTATATGTAAGATGATATAAAGTACTCATTGGTTAAGCATAATGTATTTTGTAATGAATGGAAATGCTACTTTTGTTTTAAAAGAGTTTACGTAATCCAAAGATGGTCGGTCCCCATGAAGTCTTCTTGCCCACGTATTTTGTAAATTGGTGTAGGAAAAAGGTTTTCGATAAAAAGTAAGTTCGTTTCATCAAACAAGAAATTATGAATTTAGGAGGTTCTTGTGAAAATGAGGATCCTTAGAAAAGAAATTTAGCAAAAGGACTTAGTGATTGTTAAAAGTTTTAACAAAAGATTTGTTGATGTTGAAAAGAGTATTAGGTAAAACGATCATATAACATCTATAAGATCTTATAAGTAATTGAAAAAGGTTAGTTTGATTTCGATTAAGAATGGAAGTCTCTAGTATGATGATATAATGTGTGCGTGTTTTAGTGATTAAGTTGAATATGAAGTTCATGGGCCAGAGATTCATTGGACCGATTAAATTGATAGGTAGCATTTCGTAAGGTTTTGAAATTCGGGAAATAAAACGTTTTAAGGTATGATTAAGAATTTTGTGTATGTGAGTTATGTGAAAATAGATTGTAGGATAAGAAGTACGTTTGATAAAACAATGTATTTTGGAATTGATATAGGTAGGTATTTTGATAAATGATAAATGATTTAGGTATAAGACATGATCGGATTTGCATAGTAGGATATTTTGAGGTAAAGTTTTGGTAACGATCACCTAGGTAAGGGAATCGCTCCTAACTCGTCGGTGAGGTCGTTTTAAGTAAAAAAAAGAGTGGAGTTAATCGTCAAGGTAAGGAAATCACTCCTATCTCGATGATATGTCGCCATCTGCTGTTACAAGGAATATGAATGAAATTATATGAGATCATGCATACGTATAAATGTATGAAAAAGATTTAACATGTTGTGTGTGTGAGAGAAGAAAATATAGAAAGTAAATTCGAATTTGAAAGATTGCATCGTATAGGATAAATAATATAAACACATGTTTGGTTAAAATTTTGATGGTTCCAAAACGGAACTTTGACTAACCAAAGTGGTCGAAAAGTCTTTCGAATTTGAAGAGCATGCTTTGGCCTAATAGGTGAAATACTCTCGCCGACAAGTCGGTTAACGGTACTTACCCTTCCGGTTACTACATGTCCCAAATCAATCGAAATTTCGAGACTTGGTGGGATTTATGAAAAAAATTCAAGGAGTGGAACTAGTCGACAAGGTGCGGGTTTCACCCCTAACTTGACGATTTCGTATCCTAAGTGTGGTTGGTACTCGTCGGGTGAAAATCTAATTTCAACACTTTGACGAGGGTCCACTATAATTTTGAAATTTGAATTTCTCCACAAGGTGAGGATTTCACTCCTAACTTGATGGTGAATTTCATGTAAAAAGGAAAAGGAGATGGATTGAGAGTTGTTCACCAAATTGTGGGTTTCACCCCTATTTTGGTGAAGTCGTCTCATTTGTGTATTAAGAGTGGTTTCGATTTTAGTATAAATGAGTAAAAAGACATACGTTCAAAATAATAATAACAATATAAGCACCTAAAGCATCTCAAGAAAATAACTCGTAAAAGACATTTCAAGAATAGCACATATAGAATGGGACAATACAACAAGTATTAACAAATAATAAAGCAAGTATTAAGACAAAATGACATATATGTTAAAAGGTCAAAAGAAAATAAATAAGGAGCAAATAGAGTATCATGCAAGTGGTTCTAGCAAAACATAAGAATAAAACTCTAGAACTATAGACTAGGTAAAAAAAAAGCATGGCAATTTTTCCTAATTCCCTATAGTTATGGCTCTGATACCAATCTGTCACACTCCAACCGATGGTGGAAACATCGGAGTGAGACGAAATAGATTGCAAGAGACTTCATAACACTATTTGTGCAAGTATTCAAATGATAAATTTTCATTACATTTCTAAAGAGTCAATTACATGGATTTGAAACAAATACAACATGAATAATGAAATACAATACAAATAAAATACAAAATTTAAAGTGTGTATCTAAGCATCCTACTAGATTCCATGCATCATCAACATCATCGCTAAACCTGCAACATGTTTTAAAAGCATAGTTCAATACAAAGGTATTGGCGAGTACACTAGTTTTAGACTCGTGGCATATGTATAAAAAGGTATTTTGAATCCAACATAGCAATTGGTATACAAGGTCAATCTATCATGCATAACAATATGTCAACTCTAGTGTCCACTAGCATTTAGCATCCCTCGACACAAAAGTGACGAGACCGTTATAGAATAAAGACTCAACAAAACTCCGTCGGGTGGTGTGCTACTCCTATAGCGCTATAGTTGTTAAGCCAAGTTAACAAGTAGTATGTATTCTAGCATGAACCTAATCATAGCAAAGCATGTACAAGGATTGAACGAATAAAAGCATGTTTGTGAATCGTGCATTTTAACAAGTAAAACATGTTGCACCCAAAATGTATTAAAAGGAAAATGGGTCAAGTGTACTCACAAAGTTGCATATGCTTTTCGATTATCCAATGTGACGAAGTTGTTGAGACTAGGAAGTTGAATGTGTTCGATTTGGCGTTCAAGAGGTGTTTACATATGGTTCTAGGGATTTGGAGTTTAAATAACATGAAAAATAAACATATGAAAATAATCATCTAACACCTATGACACTTGCTCTTGACACTATGAAACTCTAAAAGAGTTTAAATGTTTTCATGGAACAAAGTTCCATTAGAACCGTGACAAGTTATCAAGGCCTAAGATGATACAATCTACTAGCTTGACGAATGTCCATTAGTTCATCACCAAGAGTTCAATTATTTGGTTGTTACATAAGTATTACATAGTGTATATTACATCATATAAGTCAAGCATGAGGTAGAAGATTAAAGTCTTCATTTAGGAACCTCTAAGTATCATGGAATTCATACATGAGGTAGGAAGAACAAAGCTTCCATTTAGGTACCTCTATTGTTCACCACTACACTTGTTGTTATGTAAACAAAGAGGGTCATGAACTTACATGAAACAATAGAATATGAACAACTAATCTATGAGAAAACATCAAGCAATGTGTGGATTTTCAAGTAGGTTAGCCCAAGCTAATCCTAAATCACACAATCATCAAGTCTTGAACTTGAGCATCACTTGTGGGTTAAAACCCTTGAACAAAACGGAAAGTTTGTGAGGTTTATACCTCTGATTTTGAATGTCTCAACCTTGTTTTTAAGCCTAACTAACCATAGAAGTGGTTATAAGCATAAGCACATAGGTATGAGATGAGTTTAAGTTTAAACAAGTTTATCAAACTTTGAAACAAGAACAGAAAAACCAGTCCACTTTGGAGCCCTTTTGGCCACATTCCAGGCTCTGGTTTTCCAGGGAAAACCCATGGAAACGTAGCTAAGGTCAACACAAAGTAGTAGGAAAAAGAATCGAGTGAATTGGATAAGAATTGAGTGAGTTATGCTCACTTTAGTGAAGTGGTATAAATCTGCTCGAACTTCTGCAACCAGCTACGGTTTGGAGTGTTTGAGAGTGAATGGAGAGTGTTTAGAAAGTGAAAAATGCTTGGAGGAGACTTGGGTTATATAGGGGATGGATTAGGGTTTCATTGGGTTGGGCTTTGGAAGTGTTTAGTGGGCTAAATAACTCAAAACAAGGAAATTAAGTGGGCTGATGCAAGGTTGTTAATAGCCCTATAATTTTTATTTTATTTTATTTTTTTGACATTAGAAGGTATATATTTGATGTTTAATAAAGTGTTACATGGTGTCTAGTATGTATGTAACTTGTAACAAGGTCCAAAATGCATAAATGACATGTTTTAATTTGGCAAAAAGTGTGATAACATAGGTGTGTATAACACATGAAATGTAACAAGTATGTATGGTTTATAGTTTGGTATGATCAAGTGAAAAAAAACATACGACTTAATCTTATAATCGAATAACTAAGTGTTTAAATGTATGAAGATTTAAGGATTACGAATACACGATCATTGTTTACGAGTTAAGCTTACGTTTATACGAATTACGAACCATGTATCAAACGAGTATACACATCAATGTATAAACATGTATAAACGATGTATAAAAGATTCGTTTCATTACGATCAAAGTCTCGGATTTTACAACGATACAACGAAATACGATTACAAGGAATACAAGATTTCCAAAAAAATAGAATTTCAAGCAATGGTTTCTAAATATGGAAAGTATGAAAACGCAGGGCGTTACAGGTGTGAGGTTGCCAAGCCTAATAGCGCTATTAACTAATACCCCGTTACCTCTCAGGTAACTATTTGGTAGAAGATGGGACTTAAGGTGATAGGAAATGCGTGTGTTATCCAACATCCCAGTTTTTACCCAGAAAGACTTATTCCTCTCAGGAATACCCGTTTGATTGTCCCACCCACCGGGACGCATGCTCAAGAGAAGTGAACTCACCTTAGATTTGCTCGGTATGTTACGTTACCCATTCCAAGTTGGTCACCATACCCTATCGTGGTTACCAAGAATAGTCAGTATAATGTTCACATATATCACGTATCCATCGTACATGTTACACACATAGCAAACAGGTAGGACACACGTCCTTATACAAGTCGTAACCGTTAATCATGCAACCCATTGATCCATAAGTTTGTCGTAAAATCACATAACAAGTGTATGGGTTTCATATGCAAATAGATCTCATAACATTACACGTATTTTCACAGATTACATATGCCGCTAAGATCACCGTATAGCACATAGCAGGTACGTAGTTCTCATGTAAATCCACATTCTATGTGCAAGTCTCATAATAACATTTAACAGACGAATTGGCTACTCACACTAGTCAAGTCAAGATCCTCATTTCTAGTTAATATTATTATCATGCAACAAATAGACTTTCACAAACACAAGTGTCCAATATCACAATCACCATAACTGTTTCACTGTTCTGAACCTTTGCCTTCACGGCGAAGAATCCTGTTGGCGAAGGTCTATTCTTCACCGAGAATAACAACGAAGAAGAATCTAAGTGGTTCGTCATCACCAGTCGACGAAGAACTACATTCTTCGCCGAGAATGAATGCGACGAAGTATCCCAGAGATTCGCCAAACACCAGTCGACGAAGACTACATTCTTCGTCTACCTGGGGTTATTTGTGGGAAAAACCTTCGCCACTGCACCTCATCAGACGATTTCAGTTCCTAAATTTCGTAACAATAGTTAACACATTTTTCATCATGATAAATGGATCAAACAACAATACTCATGAACAATTAACGACTACCCAAAATGTAACAGTTTCATCATCATTAAAATGTAACGATCATTGACCATACACAATCGGATGTTAGTTTATCATGCCATCGATTCACTACACAGAATTAACAAATCACAACATGAACATGAGTATGTACAAAATCATCGAAATCCCCACATCATGTTAGTTCTAGATCTACAAACCTATTAATGAAACCCTAATCTCACACAAGATTCATAACAATAGGATTTTAATAACGGACAAGGATTAATACTAACCGTGATACCAAAGTGATTTGTTTAAACGAGATAAAAGGCTTCAAGATCCTAAGATTGTCGTCACGCATGAAAGAGGGGAGGAGAGAACCTTAGGGTTTTCGTGTTAGGCCTTCGGATCAGGATCTGTTCGTCTCGAACGTGGATGAATCGATCACGATCAATGTGCGGAATCCCATGATTGTGTCTAGGAATCAACAAGAGTAGAATTCAACGTTTAAAAACCTCTGATTATCTATTAGAATGATTGAAAGTACACGAACTCTGGTAGAGAAGCAGAGTGACAAAGGTTCAGTACAAGATCAGCCAAAAGTCTAAAATTTCTAACCCAAGCCGGGTATTTATAGGCAACAACAGGGAGGCTTTAAGTGTCGTCCGATCGGGTGGTGATCCGATCTGGTGGTCATCCGATCGGAGTTCACTTTTACAATACATCACTGTTCCCTGTGTTGTCGTTACACATACATTTACAAAATACATATAAAATACATATACAGTACAAAATAAGACTCCATGCTGACGGAAGCTACAGACATATGAACTAACAGACTCCCCCTTGGATGTAGTTGTAGTCCTTCCAGCATAGTCTTCAATCTTTTCTCTTACGTCTTCGTTCCTTTGCCCTCTGCCTTCTTTGTTCTGCACTTTCTTCAAACATTTTACGCCTCAGAACTCTTCCTTCTTCAATCCACCATTTTCTGTACACTGGATCACCGTCACGCTTCCTGTCCCATTTAGGAATCTTGTTTTCTTCCTTTTCATTCGGTGTTTGATCCATTTGAACTTTCCCATCTTTGCAGCTTTCTCAGAAATAGCCTTAAATATCTGCTCACGTTTGTACTTCTTCATAAATTCATCAATCTCTAGATCTCTCCATTTGGACTTCCAGTACCTCCCAGATTTGATGTCTTTCGTGAAGCATACATCCACGATCTTCTGATATTGCATTGCTTGTTCTTTATCACGTTTCTCGTACACAATCTTATTGTAGAACAGGCAATCGATATCTTTCTTCGAGCAGTTCACTAGCCACATCGGGTCTAGCACACATATCCTTCTTGATTCACCCTTTGACTTATCAAATAAGGAAATCACCGCTTCCGCTGTACTTTCATTATACAACCACCCTTGAAAATCTTTAAAGAAATCTTGCTCCTTAGCTCGAAGTGGCATATTCTTTAAGCACCTTGGCAGCTTGATATCAAGAGTAATATCCTTCTCACCATTCTCCAACATAGTAACAATTTGCTTAGGATATTGAGGCTGCCAGTCAGGATATCTTGCCTTTGATTGCTGCTTCACATATTCCCATAAGTGTTGGTCGTGTTGCTTCACTTCCAAACCATAGTAAAATTGCTTTATGTTCTTTGTTTGGACCAACTCATCAATGTCCCACCACGGGAGGGTCTTGATATCTGATAAGAATTCAAAATACTGCACCCCTTTCTCCCGTCTAATGGCGTACACTTGCAAGTCTTCCAGATAGCCCCATGACAGAATGTCTCCCTATGAAATATTTTTATCATGTGTAAAGAACTGAAGTGGCCTTATATACTTTCTTTCCTTGGGCACTATCTTGAACCACTTCTTTCTTTCCTCAGCAACATTCTCTCTAGGAATGGTTTTCGGAATACCTTCCGTTGTAATCTTTTCAACAATCTTTCTCCTGACTTCATCTTCATTTTGATCTTTAAACATTTCAGCAAGTGAAGGAAACGTTTCATCAATGCCAGAATAATGAAAATCTGTTTCTTCATCAGATGAATCAGAGGCATCTTCAACAATCACATCATTGTATTTGTCAGCTTCTTGGGGGTATTTAAACTCATATTCCCTTTCTGGTGATTCAGGGATCTCATCTTCTATACCGAACTTGAATTTCCCATCATCTAAGCCCAATTCCTCTAACATCTCTGCCCTTGACCTGAGTACCTCAAGCTCCCCCTCAAAGCGAGCATGTAAATAAATGACAGTAGGTTGTGTGAGGTATACCTGGTCTGGATGTTTTTTACCAGATGAAGAAGACTCTTGTTGTTGATCATCATCCTGTTCATTGATCTCTTCGTTCATAAGATCATCAATCTTCTCTTGGACAGAAGGATTCACAATAAGTAAACCAGAAGAACCTTGATCTTTATCATCATCTTTATCAATGAAATCATTCCATGAACGATCATAGTTCTCTACAGCATCAAGAATATCGTCTAAATCTTCATTCTCTTCCTCTTCTTCTTCTACTTCAACCTCTTCCTCTTCTTTCCATTTTAACAATAACTTTTCAGGTTCTTTTCCCTTTTGCCTTCTTTGCTCTACTTGCACTTGGCGAATAACATCTTCAAGATTGTAAAAGAGAGGAGAGGACTCACCAAGAACGAAGCTTTGATCATGATCAGCTTCAGCATCAACCATATCTACGTCAACTTGACTCGAACATCCACCTGCTTCTTGACTCTCTTCTATAACATTTTTCTTTCTTTGAGTAGCTTCTTCAGCTAACCTCCTTTCTCTTTCAACTCGCGCTCTTCGGCCTTTATGAATTCAATGTTGTTGAAGACTGAATGAACATCAATTTTCAAGTGATGTTCCATTACTGTATAAAGCATATTGAGCTGATCATCTTTCATAAATTTATCAGCCTTCATTGCTTCCATTTCCATCTTCATCACTTTGAACTCATTTGCCGATGCTTCATGTAGTTCACTAATCAGTTGACTTTGCGACTTGTTTATATCATTCATCTTCACCAGCTTCACATTCATATCATAAATCTCTTTTTGCATAACTTCAAAGAGCTTTGCATTATCTTCAACATCATCTTCCGTTGTCTTTATCTTCTTTTGTTGCTTTATCATGACGGTCTTTATTTCTTAATTTTCTTTCATTAGCTCTTCAAGCTTTTTCTTTAACACGTCACGTTCAGCTTCAGCTTTGGTCTTTTCTTTCTCTACTTCACCAACTTTCTTCTCCAAAGCTTTTATGGCGTCATTGTTGAACATATCAAAATCATCATCCAGAATATCATCTTTATATACCCCAGTAGCATGAGGAAGCTCTCCAAATAGATCATGAAAAGTTGTATTCTTTGGTCTTGAAGATTCAGGAATCTCTGGATTCACTGGATGTGGTGGTGATGGAGGAACACTTACTTCAACATAATCATCGTCTCCAACATTTTTCTGAACTTCAACTTCTGGCACTTCAGCACTTTGTACTTCAGGCTCTTTGGGAACTTCAACACTTTTAACTTTTACTGCTTCAGGCCCTTTAGAAGTTGAAACATGTTTTTCACTTTTAACACCTTGATCTTTGTGTGCTGGAGCAGACCCCTTCCTAGCTCTAACACTTCTTGAAAGTACACCAGTCTGAACATCCTTTCGTTTCTTTTTAAGTTTCTTTTTCTCTTCAGGTGGCACATAGGTAGAATCTTCATCATCAGATGCTTTCTTCTTCGTTTTAGGCTTCTTTTTCAACTGAGCCTTTCCACGACCAAGTGTTGTCAGATCAAGCTCTGTCTCAGTCTCTGTAGACTCATCATCTGCATCCTCACTTGAATCATCACGAGCAACACCTTCTGGCTCTGTAACTTTGACACTTTCTGTTTGAACACTTGAAATTTGAGCCTTTTGAGCAGCAATTTCTTCATTCTTCTTTATATAACTTTCAAGAGAATGTTTCAGTAGATCAACTCCTTGTTGAATAACTTCTGATGGTTCCAACATTGTTTCATCAATTAAACTTTGTTGTGTTTCTTTTGTAGGCCTTGCAAAACAGACATTGAAGATTTCATTAGAATAATATAACAATTTAAATTTCTAACTTCTTTTATGACTCCCCCTTTCACTATACCCTTAACAACAATCTTTGGCACTGGCTCCTTTGGAATAGGTACAACAAGGGATGTCTTGGGAGTTCTCTTTCATTTGCCATCTTTCACAAACCACCAACGAGTTCTCTTCTCAACCATTTCATTCATCTTTTCGTTTTCATCCTCAGAATCATTATTTTCATGTCTCCACGCATCATTTTCTGGAGCAACATATGCTGGATTGTTAATTCTACATATCATTCTCTTAACTCTTGGTTCAGGACCCATAGTTAGCCTGCTAATAGTTTCTTCTGTCATGTTCCTCAGACCTAGAACATCATCATCATTCTTTTCAATGTCCTTGAACTTATCATCAATCATCATATGTATGAACCGAGGATACATGATGTACTTTGTACTTCCAGCCTTCACATTTTCTACCAAGTAGTCAAATATCACCTTCAATACGTTGTATGGCATGTTCAGCACCATACAGGTGATTATGTTCATGATATAATCAAATGTTTCATCGTAAGCTCCCTTCCTGTGTGATAATGCATGTACTACGCAGTGGATCATGAACTTGTAGGGTTTACTGAACATTGTTTTACCCATTTTCCCATTTAAGTGCCCTGTAAATCCCATCCTGCACCATAAACCTTTGCAAAGACGTTCTGGAATAATGGTGGGATCATTATCAGAATCATCTAATTCTAACACTCTTCTTAAATCACCAACCTTGAACTTAATTTCTAAATCAACATTCTGTCCATTCTCATCTCTCTTTCTCACTGCAGAGTAAATCATCTTTTCTTTCTCTTCATACCTCGCTGATCTCCAAAATAGTCTCACATGGGATTCATAAACAATAGTCTTGTCAGTTAAGGCCTTAGCAATCTTGCATTCTCTGAAGAACTTTGCTATAACTTCAAATATAGTCTTGTCTGTATACTGTGTTTCCAACAAACAATATATGTTGTGAGTTTTCTCCCAATCTGATGCTGTTCCCTGCAAAAATATTTATTTTTAACATTTGCACAGTGTTTGAGACAATCATGATAAATGATAAAATTTTGAAACTTCAAAAATTTTTCTAACTCTAGAGTTCTCACAATGTATAGTACTGAGGATCGGATGGCTGTCCGATCAGATTGCCACCCGATCGGATTGCCATCATGTGTAATGAGAAGTCAACATAAGTCAAATGTATGTGAATCAGATGCCCACTCGATCGGATTGCCACCCGATCGAGTTGCCACTCGATTCATGTGACAAGCAGGAGCACCTTTGACTTAGTCAACATTTTTGTGAGAGAATGTCATGGATCGGATGACCACTTGATCGGATTGCCACCCGATCGAGTTGTCACTCGTTCCTTGACAATATTGAAATCATTTTGAGTATTTGTCGTTTTGTGAAGAGGATCGAATGGCCACCCGATCGGATTGCCACCCGATCGAGTTGCCACTCGATTCATGACATGGTTGCACAATATCTAAGACATAGTGATAAGGATCGGATGGCCACCTAATCGGGTTATCACCCGATCGAGTTGCCACTTGATTTATGATATGCATGATCATAAAATGCAAGTGTTTTGGAACGGATTGCCATCCGATCGGATTGCTACCCGATCGGGTTGCCTAACTTTCCAAGCTACTTTCAGCACAGAAATCAAGGTAATCACTTGAAACAATTTTTCAAACAAGTAGTGCTATGAATCGGATGACCACTCGATCGGATTGCCACCCGATCGAGTTGCCACTCGATCAACTTGACAGTTATTGAATGATAATGAAAGTGCTTTAGAACGGATTGCCACCCGATAGGGTTACCATTCTTCCCAAAAGCAACTTATTAACAGGTAAATGCACAAGTTCCAAGATAACAACAAACAGTTTACCAGATTAAGCACAGTTATCAAGACATCAAATACTTAGAAAATTGCATTCAATCAAATAGCATGCATTGGATCGGGTGGTCACCCGATCGGATTGCCACCCGATCGAGTTGCCACTCGATTCAAAGACAATGAAGAACAGTTAAGAACAATCATGAACACCAAAATTTTCTAAGGCAAAACAACAAATTGAACATAGATCTACGTAGAGTTTTCAAAGGCGATCAAATCCCTATGTTCATCTTGTTTTAACTCGGCCTAATGAAGGTTTAATTTGACAAAAACCCTACCGACTGCCGACTCGTTCTAAGCATCAAATCTCCTAGATCTAACATGTTAATGCACAAATTGAGATGGTAAACTTGTAGATCTAACAGTCGTGAACAAAACCTTATGCTCAGATTTCATCAAATCATCCTAAAAATGTCTAAATCTGAGATCTATGGTCCGAACAGTTTACGTCATCAAGAACACACATCAAAACATCAAATTTAACTGTTAAGGACTTGAAATCTTACCTTTCCCATTGAGAAGGTTATGCAAACCAACAATCCAATGACTTGTCGAAAGAAAAAAATGAGAATCAAGATCAGAAAGTGTGAGAGTGTGTGAGAGAATAGGATGGTCGCCCGATCGAGTGAAAGGTTTGACTGAGTCATTGACCTCCTATTTATAGCAACCATGAATTGGATGGCCGTCCGATCGGATTGCCACCCAATTGGATTGCCGCTCGATCCAAACACATCCCTTTTGACTTTTTGACTTTTGACCTTTTCTTGTTTTATTAGATTTTGTCCAGTTTTAGAAATCCACTTAAGTATCTAGGTCCAAGTTAATGACCCTAGGTACTTAATTTGCCGACCAAGTCAAAGTTAATGACCTTGGTTGACCCGAAACGAATCAAACTGACATTTTTGTTCAATTTCTCAAACACATTTTTCAGAAAAAAAAAATTCAAGTATCAAATTAATGAACTTGATTTGACTTTTGAATTTCTCAATTTTCCGATTAGCTCCCAACCCAGTTGTCCAGCTCAGAATCTTTCCTGCTCCGCTTCTCTTCTCCGAATCTGAAGATCCGCTTTCCACCTTGGTTTGTCACAAAACTAAAGCAGAAATGTAAAATATTTTTGTGATTTTAAGAAAGGTTAAACTAGAAAACTATGAAATCTTTTTGGATTTTTGAAGCTAAACGAAAAGAAATGCAGTAAATGTAAAGTAGTAAATGTAACTATTTACAAACATATTTTTGGTGAGTGTGTTAGGGGATCATATCAGCTACCGACAAGCTACTAGTATCGTTAAGCTTGATTACATACTAAGACTTAAACAATTCACTTAGATTGCCGATATACTGATCCTCTTAAATTTTCTCACAAATTTCAATTTACCAGGATACGAATTTAGTGTATTAAGATCTTAACTTATACGTGTGTCCCACCTCAGAATATATTCCCATATCCAGACTCCTATAATCAGTCTTACAGGTGAATGTACACTAATGATATCTGTAATGGGTAAATGCGAGGCCATGAGAGCTCAGGTTAGAACTTCCGTTCAGACAAAGAGATGATGGCTTGACTTTCGGTGTGTCCCGTTTGGGGATCTTTTCTTCAATAGCACATGATTATCATCTTTCAATGTTTCATCATTTTTTATGCTGAGGCTAGGCTTTAAGATTAAAGCAGTGCAGAGTATTATACGAGGACTAGGCTATTGCTTCCGCAAAATCAGAAGTCCTGGTATAATACCCCAGACATCATCACGCACAAAGACCTAGTATGTTAGAAATAGAAAGCCCTTCAAACAAGATTTCAGGGGTTACCTATATATCCGAGAGATGTCCCCACGTAATAAGCAAGTTGCGATTTAGGTTTATCCCGAAAAATCTACTAAGTGTGCAAAAATCTATCAGAATATCATCAGCGAGACTGTTTAACGCTTTTAAAACTTTACATATTTTTAGCATACTGTAACTGTCTAGTTTCCCCTTTTTACACAAACTCCTTTTGGGTTTTTCTATTGTTTTTGGATTTTGAAATATCTTATGTTTTTGGTTTTTTACATTTTTTAATGTTTTTGTATTTTCTGAAAAAAAAAATATCTATCTCCCCCTAAATACCAAAACAGTTAAAAATGCAACAAACCAAAGCAGTCTGCTTCTCAACATCATCTGCCTCGGTTTCTTCATCAACGCCAATGATTTTTTCTGCATCCGACAACAATTTCATACCATTTAGTTTTAAAAGATATTGAAAACGAGCTTTATCGAAAGCTTTGGTATGCAAATCAGCTTTTTGTTCATCGGTGTGGATTTTCTCACTTCGTATCAACTTCTTTTCATAACAATCTCTTATGAAGTGATGACGAATTTCTATATGTTTGGTTTTAGCGTGATGAACCGGATTCTTTGTTATGTTTATTGCTGCCTCATTATCAACAAAAATAGGTGAGGTAAGAAATTGCAAAATGTAGTCGCGCATCTGTTGCTGAATCCACAGGATCTGAGAGCAGCAGCTGCTAGCAGATACGTACTCCGCTTCACATGTAGACAAGGCAACAGAGGTTTGCTTCTTACATTGCCACGTGACCAGTCGGGGTCTGAAAATTGGCAACCTGAAGTTGTTGATTTTGCATTGACTTTGCAGCAATCGAAATCCGAATCAGAGTACCCCTCAAGTGTGAATTCACCATCCTTTGGATAACACAACCCCAGTGATGGAGTTCCTTTCAGGTAGCGTAATATCCTTTTAACGATCGTTATATGTGAAGATCTGGGACTTGATTGAAATCGGGTAGCGGGGCATGTTGGATACATAATATCAGGCCTTGATGCCGTCAAATACATCAGCGATCCGATCATGGAGCGGTATAATGTTTCATCGACCTTCTCTCCGGTGAGATCAGGCTTTATCCCATGATTTGTTGCTAACAGGGTGGACATTGGAGCTGTTTCCGACATCCTGAATTTCTCCAGAATATCATGAACATACTTTGTCTGATGTATGAACGTCCCCTCGGGCAGTTGATCAACCTGGAGCTCTAAGAAGAACTTCCTCTCCCCCATTGAAGACATTTCGAACTTCTGCTTCATTACTTTCTCAAAATCTTTGCAGAGTTCTTCATTTGTTGACCCGAGAGAGCGTCTCGTACCAGGCTCTCGGGGCCTGATGCAAGCCGTACAACGCCTTGTCCAAGAGGTAAACCTTATCTTTGTGGATTGGGTCGGTAAAGCCCGGTGGCTGTCTGACATATACTTCCTCTTTCACCTTGCCATAGAGAAATGCCGACTTCACATCTAGCTGAAACACTTTGAATCCTTCCCATTAAGCAAACACTAAGAAGATTCTGATAGCTTCAAGTCGAGCAACCGGAGCATACACTTCAGTGAAATCTATCCCCTCTTGCTGACTGAAACCCTGGACTACGAGTCGAGCTTTGTTGCGAACAATAACCCCTCTATCGTCTCTCTTACACTTAAACACCCACTTTGTGTTTATCTTCCTATGACCATCAGGCAAGTCCACCAGCTTCCATACACCTAGCTTCTCAAACTGACTCAGCTCCTCCTGCATTGCGTTGACCCATGAATCTTCAGTTAGTGCTTCCTTGTACGTTCGCGGCTCAATCTGCGAAATGAAACAACTAAGTGAAAACTCGGTTTGTAAAGGAGCAACTTTAGTATAAAAACAAGTAAGGCCATGATCAATTTGTCTTCTGGTGCGAACGCCTGACTGTAGTTCTCCTATGATCAACTCTTCTGGATGATATGAAAGAGTCCTCGGCATCACCTCGCCAGGAACATCCACCTCGCCTTCCAAATTCGTAACGTTCTGATTCGCAACCTCTTCATTGACAGGAATTGTCTGATTTGAAGATTGGATTTGCTCTCCCTTAGATTCTAAATCACCACGATCAAATGTTGGCCTTTCATCAGATTCTGAATTATCATCGATGACAACCGTCTGATTTTCAGAAGCAGGTTCACATTCCGAAGATGTCAGAGATTGCTGACCTTCATCATCCTCTCTAGTGGGACTTGGACCAGCTTCATCATCATTGAAAGATTGTCGTTGACGTATAGAAGACTTTTCTGGAAACCTTTCCTCAGATGCTTCATATTCTCGTAGAATATCCAAATCATCAAAGAACTCTGGCTCTTCCTCTAACTCAAATGAATCCCATAGAGTATCGTAGTTGAATCGCCATGAGTCTGCGGGTTTCTGTGGTGCCATTGTATAAACTTGACATTCAACGTGTTGTGCTTCGATGATCCTTTTCATGCTTGGAACAAAGACTCTTCTTAATGGACTAGCATACCCCACGAAGATACCTTCAAAGCACTTTGAACCAAATTTTCCATCAGGATCTAGAACTGTGTAGGGTGACCCGAACGGTTCCAAATACTCGAGATTAGGCTTGCGGTTGTTGATCAGCTCAAAACAAGTTTTGTTATGCTTTTACACAGTAAGAACCCTATTGAGAGTATAGCAAGCGGCTGCAACTGCTTCTGCCCAGAAATTTATCGGTAACTTGGAATCAGCAAGCATTGTCCTCGCCGTTTCGATCAGCGTTCTATTCTTTCTTTCTGCGATTCCATTCGGTTGTGGAGTATACGGCATGCTGAACTCTTGCAGTATACCTCTTCAATCACAAAATTCTTCCATCTTGTTATTCTTGAATTTTGTACCATTGTCGCTTCTAATTCTGCGAACTCGAGTTCGGTACAAATTCTCAATCTTTCTGAATAGTCTCAGCAAACTCTCAAATGTCTCATCTTTTATCTTCATGAACGTTACCCATGAGAATCTCGAATAGTCGTCAGTTACCACCAGACAATAAAGATCTCCTGTTATGCTTTTGACATTTACAGGACCAAAGAGATCCATGTGAAGTCTCTCCAGCGGTCTCGTGACGGAGTTCATCTTTTTACCAGGATGTGATTTCTTTCGTTGTTTTCCTTTTACGCAACTAATACACTCCCCCTCAAGATGAAAACTCTTCAGATGAACACCCGTTACCAAATCCTTATGCACCAAGTGGTTCATTTTTCTTAGGTGAATGTGGCCCATTTTCAGGTGCCACAAATGCGACTCCTTTTCAGTGGCTCTTGACATGAAGCAGTGAGTTTGACCCACGGTAGTCGTGGCTATGCTCATATCCAACACGTACAGATCATTAACACGTGGCGCTTTCATGATGATCCACTCCTCGGGGATGACAAACCCCGGCTATAAGATCAAACATTCTTTATCCGTGAAGTGTGTCGAATACATTCTATCACAAATTTGAGATATGCTCAGAAGATTATTCTCCAGCTCGGCAATGTAATTGAGTCTTTCAAACGTGATAACACCGTTCGATAATGTTCCCTCACCAATGATACGACCTCCTTGATTGCCGGCAAAACCAACGTAACCTCCATTAAACCCTCTAACATCATACAGCAGGGTTTTTCTCCCCGTCATGTGCCTGGATGCTCCGCTATTCATAATCCAACGTGAGATTGATCTCGGGAGCTCCTGCACATTTCAAAGCATTTAGTTAGAAAATGAAGCAACCCAAGCCTCTTTCGACTCAGGTAGCTTGACGTTTAGGCGTGTAGTTTTGGTGTACAAAGGTGGGAAATTCTTGTCATTCATTTTTAAGCTCTCTTCAGATCTAGTCTCAACCTCTTTATCCAAAAAGAATTCCTTTTTCCTAAGGTTGACCAGATGATTGGTCTTTCTTCGGAACATACTTCTTCCCTGGTGGGGTCGAAGTTTGTTTCTCCAACTTTTCAAAATAATCCAAAGGAACATTTATTTCCTTAGTTGAAGATGATTGTTTTGCAGACTCAGAAACCTTTGGTTTTGCAGAACTTGGTGTCTTTGACTTAGATCTTGGTTTCCATGTTTGTTGAGATGAAGCAACTCTTTTGTAAAATTTATCAGTTTTAGTTACCGGCTTCTTTACAGGTTCAGTTCTAATTTTAACGTTTTCCTTTTTCAAAATCTTTTTCTCAACAAACATTGGTGCCTTACCTTTGACATCGTCTTTCTTCTTCGGACTCTCTACAACCACATACTTGGGCTTCGAGTTGGTGAACTTTCGTGCAATGTGTCCAACTTGATTGCATTTGAAGCATGTGCGGGTGTCAACTACCTGACTTGTGCGTTCAGTCTGGGACTGTGAGGCCTTTTTCTAAAAGAATTCTTCATTTGATTGTGAAAAAATTTTAGATTCTTGCTCGGAATGTGAACTCGAGCTTTTCACAAACACTTTCTTTTCAACAAACCTTTTGTTTTGAAAATTTCTTTTCTGATTGTTCTTACCATCCTGATAACCTCCCGACCATTTCTTTTGGTTGTTATTAAAACGTGAGGTTACAGCAGGTTTCTTGTAGTAAGATTTATCCTTTTCAAAATTCAATTTCCTTTTGGATCTTTTCAAAACCTCTACTTCAGAAATATCAATTTCAACCAATTTGAAAACATTTTTCAGCTTATCAACATTCACATTCTCAAGTGGAAATTCAAGATCCGAATACAACTTGTCAGAACCCGACACCTTGTACATCACAAGAGTAGGTCCATCACTTGAGTTTTTTTGGGATTTTGATTTCGGAATGTAATTATTCAAAAAGCATTCTTCGTCCTCAGTCGAATCACTGTCAGATTTTAAAACTTTTTCAACCATATTTTCACGACCTCAGACTGAACACTGTCTTCATCAGATGACGAAGTGAATGTGACATAGATTGTTTCTGGATCATTTGTTTCATCATCATTATCCAACCAAGATTTCCTTTTTGAAAAATTGTCTAATACTGGCGGTGGAACTTGATGAAACCCAACTCCTGTTCCATCTGAATATACATCTTCACCAGCTTTGTTCTTCCCAATGGGTTTGGGAACTGTTGGGATTGAACCCTATCAGAGGAACAGATAATAAGAGCCAAAACCGGATCACAACAGTGGATTCATAATAAGCAGTTGTTTACATTAGACTTTCCCCTTGAAAGTGATTATAACATCTGATGGTCCTCTATCCACTGTCCGTATACAACAGCTGCTGTCCTTCAAACTGCTGATGAAGCCCTGAAGACTGCTGATGAAGCCCTGAAGACTGCTAAGAAGTAAACACTGCTGGTTTAATCTACTGATGCTAAAGGACTGCCCACTCAAGGACTGATCAACCTTGAGGAAAGCACTGATGAAAGGAGAAAGCAGTAGTTTAGTGTGTCACTTGTTTTGTATAAAGTCAGTGGTTAAGATTAGCAGTGTTTGTATAGGAATAGTGGTTACAGGTTGTTAGATTGTTAGATGTCGCTTTGATGGTGACGTCAGCTGAGATGGACTGAGTGAGTTCCTCTCCTCTGATCCAATCCTTTCATCTTGTGTGTGACACCCCAGGAAAACCATGCAACTTAACTAGCTTCCTCAGTGAGTACGTGCTAAATTTCGGGACGAAATTTCTTTCAACTTGGGGATAATGTGACAACTCGTATTTCAAACCTCATTGTACTTTGATGTAACCGATGTGAACGTTATATGATTATGTGAACTTTAATGATCAATTGTATGTTATGATAGTATGTTACGTGATTATGTGTAATGCATGTATGTATGTAATATGATCACACAAAACGAGCCCGATGGCACAACATTTGGCCGATCGCACAAGCCCATTCGGGCCACACTCTTTGTATCCAAACAAAGGGCATCCCATGTAAGGGGGTCGGCCCACTCCTCTTATACACATATAAACACTCTTGTGGGAGTTTGTTTGTCATTACTTGCAAAACACAAACACACACAAACCCTAGTTCTCTCCTTCCTCTCCCTCTCAAACCCGATGGAAAACATTCTTTCTCTCGAAGCTTTCTTGTTCGGATCATCCTTGCCTTACCTCCTAACCGGTTAGAGTTTCGTTATTATTGTTTTGTTAAATAGTGTTGTGATCTATATGTTATACATGGTGATCTAGGGATGATGTGTGTTTGATTGTAATGTAAATCGATGAGGTTTAATGTTCATGAACAATCGGTTGACGTGTGTAGTATAATTTAGATCATGGTAGGTTTGATAATCGTATGATGTTAAGGAACCAAAGGTATGATTATCGGCTGTGATGTGTTCGTATTCGGATGATCGATTGTGATAGACTTGTTAGTATGCATGCTAGAAATCAATGACATGAGCTATGTTAATGTATGTAAATGAGTATGATTGTTGATTATGTTTTGAATCTCATTAGGGTTCATAAGGATTCGATGATAAAACCCCTGTTTGATCGATCATTACATGTTTGGAAATTGTTAATGTTGAATTGATTGAAAGGATGAGAAATAGGAAACTGTTAGGATGACTGTGTAACCGATTGCATGATTCTAGGGATTTGATAACCAATCGCACAAGACCCACCCTTGATCGCACAAGTTTGTCGGTCGCACAAGATCAGGTCACACAAGACCTGATCTGATCGCACAAGGTGCATCGCACAAGCTTAGTGCAACTACATAAGCACAGGGTACTGCTTAGTTATGCATGATCGCACAAGACCTTGTGGATCGCACAAGACAGTGCCGATCGCACAAGGCTTGGGCCACACACACTATTTGGACTTTATTATGTAGGTTGGGCCTTAAAGCCCAGAACCCAGTCGCACAAGATGTTCCGAGTCACACAAGGTCAAATGGATCGCACAATTTGATTCATGTTTATTTGTTTGGGCCGTTTACATGCTGGACTGCTTATGTTATTTGGGCCGGGTATGTTTGGATCGCACAACCCGTTGTGAGTCGCACAAGGTTGTACTGGACGCACAACAGGTTGGGCCGATTGTTTTTGGGCTTCACTCTTTGGATCGCACAAGATGGTTGGGCCTACACAACCATAACAGCCACCCATCTTTTTCGCACAAGTAAACATTATGTGGACTTGACTGTTAACGTGATTTTACGTGTTTGCCATGATCTTTACATGTTGTAACCTGTTAGGTTATGTGTAAAAATTATGTGCATTACTTGAACCTAGACCTGACTTGTATGGTAACCATGTTAAGACGTGGTTGACCACACATAGCTCAAGTGACCATTTTTGCTTATCTGCCGAGCAAACCAAGGTGAGTTCACACTTTCTACAAGGCATGGGATTCCTGGTGGTTAGGGAATGGGTAAAGAGATTAAAGAGAACCTGCATATTCTCCTTAGGTAGAGTATGTACCTCCACTCCTCCATAGGAAGGACGACAACCTTGAACCTGCATAATCTCCTTGGGTAGATTACGTACCTCTGCTCCTCCATAGGAAGGACGACAACCTTGAACCTGCGTAATCTCCTTGGGTAGATTACGTACCTCCGCTCCTCCATAGGAAGGACGACAACATTAACTTACTAGACAAAACTCTATCATGAAGTCCCTCATTTTTATATCGACTTAATCGCCGGGCCAATGGCGAGCGGGTCATTAGTTAATAGCGCTATTAGGGTTGACAAGTGTCACACCCCGACCACGTAAAACAACAAACCATGGCGGAAACGTCGGGGAGTGCTGTAACAGAATTATTGTTTCAAACCATGGATACAAAGAGTCTCGTTTTATTAAATATTAAACATTGTCTTAAAGTTAAACAAGCAAGTCAAACATAGTCTATCATCGTTATTAAATCACTAAGGCCTCGTCCAATCCTAAGTGAGCATGCATCCTATTCGCAATCAACATTAAGCAACATCACCTGAAACATATGTAAAAAACAAAGTCAGCAAAGAAATGCTGGCGAGCACATAGTTTTTGTGTGAGTGTCAGATTCATGGCTCGTGGAAATATCTCGTATAACCTTGTTAATTGATATTTGAAAACCTTGTTTTGTAAACCATTTGTATTGTAAAATGAATGACCAAGTCAAAATAGATTGGTTATAATCTATAAACCTTAATGCCAAGAATCTTAACCAAAAACATTTGTTTATGTAAACCAAATCATAAATCGTTCTCGAAATAAAACTCGTATGGTTTATATAGTCTGGTAAACATCGTTGTGTGACATCGTTTAACTCGTTCACGTTATAGATCATCGTTCATTTGTTTAAATCGTTCAAAATCATTCAATCGTTCTCATTCAAATCGTTCTCGTTTTAATTGTGAAAACTACTTTTGGTCGTCTCGCTAATAACATTCAAACCTTTGTGACTCGCCCATCGTTCAACTCGTTCTTGCATTAACAAACCTCCAAAGGGTAAGTTAACAATCATCAGTTTCGGTCGTTACCCACATAACCCACACATAACCATGGGTGCAGTCGGATAACGGGATTTGTCGGATCCTATGGTACCATAACCTAATACTGGTCGGCTTGATCAATGCTAATGAATGTCATTCGTTATGTAATTACCACCAACAAGTTCGTTCACATTATCGAAATCGTTATTAGTTTTGTATAAACCATCTCAATCGTTTTGAAACCATCGTTAGAATATTGAAATCGTTTTGATACATATGAATCACCCCAAAACAATCGAAAATAGTAAAAAGAGGGGATCTATGTACTCACCTTTGGGTGCGTTTTTATATGTTAACACGATCCCTCAATTTATTCATCCTAAATTAAATAAGAATGACTTAATAATCAAAACTCACAAAAATACCGAAGTTTCTTCGATACTTATAATTTTCACATAACTTTGAGTTTTCTCGAAAAGTTATTATTTTTTATTATTTTGGTGTATATGTATATATATACTCAAGCGTAATACACATAATCTCGTCAACACTAGCACATCATCATACACATATTGTAAAACACATAGCACATTGTAACACATAAAATTTACTTATGAACAACCCATTCTAGTTATGTCGAAAAGCACTTATTTTAGCGATTCGGTAACATTTTTGGGCGTCGGAAGTCACGTACGACTAACCAAACACCAAGTAAACTTAATATAAGTTAAAATACTTGTTTTTATATCAAAAATATCAGTTTGGTTACTGATCTAAAACAGTTTTGTAAAAGTCCTCCGAAAAGGTGATTTTTGACCGTTTTACCGCATAGTTTTGCATCAAACGTTACCCGAACCATCCCAAATCGAAATGACTTGAAATTTTAACACAACCCATGTTATTTACTGAATAAAATAATGATTATACTCATGATAGTGCAGGTCTTAAACAAAGCACATAAATTATGCAAATTTCACATAATTTACTACTTTTTAAGCTATATGTACAACATGCAAAGCTATTAAACCTATGTCAAAGTTTCATGCCATTATAATTTACCAAATAAATGTTATTTTTGTATTTATAACCTGTTCAAAAATTATTTTTGTCATATAGCCATTTTTCATCACTTCTTGAGCTTTAAATCAACATATATTCACATGTACAAGTGCCTAAAGCATACTATCATAGCAACATCATTTTTTATGAGTTTAAAAACATCAAATATGAGATTTATTCAAATTTATTTGCTGAAGTAATTTACATTTAACATACCATACATAAATCACCAAATACTTGCATTTTTACCGCCATTCAAGAACATGTAACAACATAAACAAGTACTTAACAAGATAACAAACTTCAAGACTCATACACACACATATATATGTACGGTTATACATACATATATATCACCACCATTTTTATTTGTTTCAAGACCCATTTCATTTTAGATTTCAAGTTTAGTGAAAATCCCAAGATTCAAAAGAAACTTCAAATCATCAAGAACAACTATGAATCAAAGGTATGATTTAAATATAAGTGTTATACCTTCAAGATTCAAGTAGGTTGTGGGATGAGATTTTGGTGATAGGAAGCTTGTAATCACTTGACAACACCTTGGGAACCCCTTTGTATCTTCACACCACTTGAAACAAGCATGAAATGAGGATGAATCTTGATGAACTAAGACTTGAAGGTATGGTTATGGTGATGAAGATAGTGGACGGTTTTAGAGAGAGGAGAGAAGGAGGAGATTGAGTGTTGTTGGAGGTAGAGGATGATCTTGTAGGATTTTGTGGAGATGTATGGCAAGATATGGAAGGGATATGGACTTGGCATGCACATACAAGTGTCACCAAAGATCCAATGAAATATATTGCAAGATCTTACAAAAATTTGGTGGGGCCTCACCATACATGACCGTAAATATCAAGGGGGAGGGGGTCCAAGTGTAATTTTGATGGTATATTAGATAAAAGTAGGTGTTTAACTGGGTACCGGGTATTTTATCTAGCGTTTAAACCTCGGTTTATGGTGTTCTAAATTATTTTTATTATTCTATAAAAATAAACCCGCCAAAATATTACTGAAATAAATTTCAGTTGCCGAGATTTGGCTGCGTTGTCTGCGTTTTGCAGTAGAAGCACTGTGTCGCGCAGAAACACGCGGTACGCGCTTAAACTTGAAAAAATAACGTTTCTAAGCGTTTTAATTTATTTTTCAACACGAACCTGATTAAAAATAAAATTTTAATCATAACAGAATATTTTCGGGTTTTAAATATTATCCGGGCGGTCACCAACGTTCGTTTAGCAGTTTTGTCGTAATTAGTCCATTTAGTTCAACTAAACATGTTTTTGCCATACCGAATCCTTCGAAACTTATTTCTAAGTTATGTAAAGGATATTTAGGGTATGTTTAGCTTGCGTCACAGTTCCGTAGTGTACGTCGCGTCAAACTGACTGCGTTTATGCACCAGTTTGCGTATAACCTTCCAGAAAGTGATTTAAAGCTTGAAATCGGAATCGAATCAAATTGTAAGATCATCAAACACAATAGCACACATAATAACACCAAAACACATATAATAACACCAAAGTACATTGTTTTATTGATAACTGACATTGTTTTACATTATACGATGATTACAGAACACAGTTGTCACAACAAGCCTCACACCGTGCCGGTAGGACGGGCGTGTATAATGGATCTGGGCACTTAGTCAATGATAATAGACATTGAAGTAGGGCACAACTTATTGTTCGTCAGTTGTCGATATGGTAACGGTCTAGTGGTTTACATGGGGAAACCCCCACTGGTTTTGGATATGGTTTGGGAAACAAGGATATTGGTTAACTCGTGGTTTACGAAACAACTCATGGTTTTCGAAACAAACACTAAACTAAACAACCAACTGTGAACTCGCTCAACTTTGTTGTTGATTCGTTGTTACATGCCTTGCAGGTTGTAAGATGCTTATGGAGCTTGCACGGGGAGGCGCGGTCGTTGTGGGACATGGACAGTTGTGTGCCATGTTAACATTTGAAACATTTAAACTTATGCTTTGGGTTTTAAACATTTTGCTTCCGCTTGCAACTTAAACTAAGTTTTGATTTGATCCCCAATTATATTGTGTTGGATTTTATATTTACCTACATGCATGTTAAATATGATTGGTGGCTGGATCCTGGTCAGACACGCCTCCAAGCGGTGATACTCCGCATGTGGATTTTTGGGGGTGTGACAGATTGGTATCAGAGCCATTGGTTATAGTGAACTTGGTTTTAAAAAAAAGGGGGAAAGCTTTTTGACAAAACCAGACTATAACCTATACAGTGCTCAACGATCCACAACGACGCTTCGCTCCACGTGCAAGACTCAACGTAGTATGTGATAGGGTATGTGATTGTATTACCTGCCTGATTATTTAAGTAGTACATTGATCATGATATGCTTAGTTAGTATAACAACTGTTGCTTGAACTTTGTGTGCTTACTCTCTTCTGTCACTCCACATTTACAGACGTGCGCGACACTTTTCTTACTTGTGTTTTCTTCGATGTGAAAATCATGAGTGGACGTCTGAATTTGACTCAAGCCCAGCTGACGGCTCTTATCAATGAACGAGTTGCTGAGGCACTCGCAGCTGTCCCTGCAGGAGGTATAACCTGCCATTTCGACCTATCCTAGGATGTTTAAATCCTACTCTCACGAACCAACCCTTGGGCTTAATCTTGTCTTTTCTTTCTCGCGCGACAGGTCAGCCTGCTCAGCCTCCCGCGTGTACGTTCAAGACCTTTATGGACTGTAGACCTAGTACCTTCAGTGGTACAGAAGGAGCTGTAGGTCTCCTCCACTGGTTTGAGAAGCTCAAATATGTCTTCGAGATGTGTGAATGCCCTGAGGCTCGTAGGGTAAAGTTTTCTACTGGAACACTCGAAGGTGTTGCGTTAACCAGGTGGAAGGCGCAGGTTCAACTGTTGGGGCTGGCGGTTGCTAATGCCACCCCATGGAACGACTTCAAGGAGCTGATCAAAGAGGAGTACTGTAGTCGGGATGACATCCACTAACTAGAGGTGGAATTTTTCAATTTGAAGATGTCGGGGTCCGAAATCGAAGCATATACGAAGAGATCAAACGAGCTGGCAATCTTGTGTCCTACTATGGTAGACCCTCCCATCAAACGTATCGAGCTGTATCTCAAGGGTTTAGCGCTAGAAATTCAGAGCCATGTGACTTCCGCTAATCTTGGCACCATTCAGCAAATCATCAAGTTGGCTCATCGTCTCACTGATCAGGCAGTTGAGCAGAACAAGATGCCCAAGCGTATTAGCGCTACTACTACTGATGCTCCCAGTGATAACAAGCGCAAGTGGGATGGAAATTCAAGCAAGGGTTCTACTTTTGTTCAGTCCCAGTCCCAGCAGCGAAAGACTGACGACTTCCGGAGTCCTGGTCAGCAATTCGCAAGCAGTCAGAATCAGAGTCAAAGTGGGTATAAGGGAAACCACCCTAAGTGCAATCGATGTAACCTGCACCACAGTGGGCAGTGCAATAAAGGTCATTGCCATCGATGTAACAAGCTTGGTCACGCAGTAAAGGAATGCAGGAGCCCATATCCTGCAAATCAAAATCGTCAGCAGCAACAGGCTCCACAGAACCAGCAGCAGCAACAACAGCAGGGTAATAGGGGATGCTTTCAGTGTGGTGTTGAAGGCCACTTCAAGAGGAACTGCCCCCAGCTGAACCAGAATCAGAACAACAACAATCAAGGGAATGGAAAAAATGGGGGTAACAATGAAGGCAATGGTGCCAGGGGACGTGTTTTCGTGATTGGTCAGGGTGAAGCAAGGAACGATCCCAACCTTGTTACGGGTAAGTTCCTACTGGATGATTTCTATGTTTCTATTTTATTTGATTCGGGTGCCGATACCAGTTATGTGTCTTTAAAAGTTAGTCAGATGCTTAAGCGTACACCAACACTTATGAACACCAAGCACATAGTAGAGTTAGCGAATGGTAAAAGTCTCGAGGCCGCACACATAGTTAAGGGTTGTAATCTCGTTTTAGCTGATCAGACTTTCTCCATCGATCTTATCCCCATCGTTCTTGGTAGTTTCGACATTGTCATTCGTATGGATTGGTTATCTCAACATAGAGCAGAGATCCTTTGCAAGGAGAAGATCGTCCGCATCCCTCGTTCTGGTGAAGAACCTTTGGTGTGTGACAACCCTCACTTTTACAGGTATCTGTACAGTTAATTAATTCTTAATTTGTGCTTAATGACTGTGCTTGATTACAACTGTGATTTAACTACTTTCTGTTTTCTGAAACAAACATACTCATGCATCACATTTTATACTGTCACTCCATTTATTTCACACAAACATTAGTGACAACAATGATGCACAAAGCACAGTTAGCACAGTGAGCGGATAACCCAGAAACATGCTGACAATGCCAGCACCTAGACAGACAATATTTTTGAGGCCAGTATGAGCCAGAGATAGAGTACTACACTAGTAGGGAGTGTAGGGAGGTGAGAACCATAAAACTGCGTCACTAGGTGATAGTTATAGTGCCCGGAAGTGCCTAAAAGATACTTAAAATGCATAATACTGCACTAAATACCAAAATTCTGCATTTAACAATGCTAGTAAGGTGCAAAAACTTGGCAAAATAGTCCTAGACACTTTCCCAAGTGTTGGGAATTAATTGTGTCACTAAAAATAATATAAAAGACACTTTAAAGCTTTATTTAGCACTTTAACGGATCAACATCCAACCGAACAACCGGACTTTACCTGGAACATAAAAATATTGCCAAACACATTGTTTTTACTTTTCTGAGCTAGTTAGGGTCCCCGAACACCCTAACAAACTTTATATTATAACACATATAATAATATACTAAATAAACATTAGAAATCCTAACTAAATGGTTACCTTAGCATTACAACCCAACCCCCTACCCCCCCCCCCCCATTTGACGGTCACCAAGGGGTGACCCACTCTTGTTTTCCTTTGATTATTTTAATTGCATATGTTGGGTAATTAGTGACACAATACATGATGGATAAAGGAGAAATTTGGTTTATAAATAAACACATTAGTCATCTAACTTCATTTCATCAAACACCCATCAAGCTCTCTCTCTCTTCCTCCTTCCCCACTCTCGGCCACCTCCCATCACCACCATATCACCATCATCAAGTCTTGTTCAAGCCATTTTCCATACATCCAAAGGTGTTAGAGGTCCAACAAACAAGTTTGGTGCACTCGGAAGCTCAAGGACCACTCTAGTTTTCTTTTATCCACCACTTTTACTCTTTGAAACTCCCCTAGCCTTGTGCTAGTAGTAAGTGTTTTAAATCTTCATCTTGTTCTTATTTTTAGTGGTTAATAGTTGATTGAATGATAAAATGTTAAGAAACTCTAAAGAACATAATCAAAGTCTTGAAACATAAAGGATAAAGAATGGATAAAAGATGAAGTAGTGTTAAATAATGTTGAAATCATGTTGATCTTGTGTGGTTATGATTATTGGATGTTGTTTGTTAGTAGAAGTAAGATGGATCATCATCTAGACTTGCTAGATCATGTTTAAGAACATGAACTAGCAAGATGTAAATGTTAGAGATATGAAGGATGATGAAACCATCCATACATGAAGTTTGAACTTGAATAAATATAAGTTTTCTTGAAAAATAAAAATGTAAACTTGTAGATCTAAATATCTATGAGTGGGTTTTCGAAAGAACCAAGTAAGAAATACTAGTTTTGTTAAAACCTGGATCTTGTATGAACTAAAGACATTTTTAGTAAGTAAACAAGTGTATGAACACTTGTGTAACAAGAAAATTTAACAAAGAAATATTTTTGGAAAATAAGACTAGGAGTTGTGAAAATACATATTCTTTAAAACTAAAGTTTGTAAGAAACCAATCATATTTTTAAATGTAACAAGACCTACTAAGTATGTTAGTAACATACTACATATTTTTACAAACTCTCAAGTTCATAAAGTTTATGATTTAGACTTATTTTTGTCAAGATTGATGATTAGAAATTGTATGTTGTTGGTTGATGATTGTTGAATAAATTTTTGAAAAGAAAATGATACGCTAGTAAGCGTGGACGCCTCCATTTACAAAGGAAACTCTGGCGAAATTTTTCTAGAATTTCAACACTTAGAAATATTTTTCTAACAAATGTTTACAAATATATTTTTAACTTGTTTTCAAAATAAGCTTCGCCATGATTTTTATTACAAAAATGTTAAGTGCTGGAGGTTGATTTTCGTAAACAAAATTTGATAAATATATATTTAGAATATATATTATTACTAAAACTCTTGTGTGATTAGTTGTTTATTTTGAGAACTAGTATATTATTTTTAGGGTAAAAATAATATCACTTATGGCACCATAAAAATTACGACTCCAAATTAATACTAAAACTCACACGAAACAAATACTTAAGTTAAGAAAGTATTGTTGTAATACGAAACGCTAAAACGTAACTTATGTAATTTTCAGAAAAACACTCTTATACGTGTATTTTGGTAAAATATTATTTTGGAAAATTCATGAAGTAAAATATAATATTTTTGGGGAAAATATATATATTTTGGAGTTTAGATGTTTTAGACAAGTGAATTAAATATATTTGCTAAGTGGGACTTAAAATATATTTTTCAGGATTATGAAGTGTACATGTATAAATACCCCCATCCTTAGGAAGGAAATACACATATAAAATACTTGAGAAGTAAGGATACAAAATAGTTGCCTAACTATTTTTCCTAAATACAAAAGCTAAGTTAAAATAATTATTATTATTTTAACAAGTATAATACCAACGTAAAGCCAAGGCAGGCTATTCGTCTAATAGACATTAGTACGTGTAGGTCGTCACGCAGCAGATTGAGTTGGAGACTTACGTTTCAGGATACGCACTTCTGTGAGTTCATGTCCCCCTTTTCTCTTAACTGTTTTCAGTTTTTATACTCCGGGGGTGGAATACATGTTACAGTAATTACAGACACTTTTATACATGGTATGGTTAGCTTAAAGAGGGTATACTACTTACATCATGTGAGTGGGTAGGTGGAACTTGAGGCCATTAATACTCGTTGTAGGACCGAGGGTCATGAGCGGTAGATCTATTTGGGTGTAGCGAGCCCAACTCCTGAGTCCACTGTGCGGACCATGGGGTGACTTTGAGACCGACACAAAAATCTGCTAGGTTTGAGTCTTCCTGCATCACTTCACACATATCATTGGCTTTGCAACCCAATGGTGATCTCTTTTTCCTTAATTGCTACATACCAGGGATTTTCATACATATTACAAAGGTTTATACATACTCACTTTTACATGAACTCGCTCACCTTTTGTTGATTTTTCAAACTACATGTATTTCAGGAAACTAGGGGATCTGGCAAGGTATGCACTCTCGTCAAGCTGCGTAGGAATAATGATGTCATCCGAGTTTAGGAAATGTGACCTTTGCCTGGATGGGTTACAAGTCTTAAACTGTGTTTTTATTCATGTCCTTTGGTTGTGTATTGTGAACACATTTTACATTATGTCATATCGTAATCTGTTTTAAGTGTCGACTTTTAAACATTGTTGTCGTGTTTACTTTTAAAAACTTGATGAATGGATGAACATCATATGTTTTATTTCATATAGCATGGTCATGATATTTGCTATGGTATTAATAAGTCACACCAAATAAACCCACCCTTCCGCAAAGCCAGGGTGTGACATGGTGATTCATGGCGATAAGAGTGGTGATGTGGTGGGCATCATTTCTTTCCTTAAGGCCCAGAAGTGTTTGCGATAGGGCCACACTGCTATTTTAGCCCTCGTTACGGACACCTCAAAGAAAGAGAAGGAGATATTAGATATTTCGATCGTACGTGACTTTCCTAAAGTGTTTCCAGAGGAATTTCCAGGTCTACCGCCCCACCGTCAGGTTGAATTCCAAATCGAGCTAACACCTGGAGCAGCGCCCATAGCTCGAGCACCTTATCGTTTAGCCCCATCAGAACTAGAAGAGTTGTCTACGCAACTACGAGAGCTCTTGGACAAAGGTTTTATTCGTCCCAGCTCTTCGCCCTGGGGAGCTCCAGTATTGTTTGTGAAGAAGAAGGATGGTACCTTCCGTATGTGTATTGACTATCGCGAACTCAACAAGGTAACTATGAAGAATTGCTATCCTCTTCCACGCATTGATGACCTGCTCGACCAGTTGCAAGGATCGAGCTATTACTCAAAGATTGTTCTGAGATCGGGATATCACCAGCTGAGAGTCCGGGATGAGGACGTCTCCAAAACAGCATTTAGAACTCGTTATGGGCACTACGAGTTTTTGGTCATGCCCTTCGGGCTGACAAACGCACCTGCGGTCTTCATGGATCTTATGAACCGAGTGTGCAAACCTTACTTGGACAAGTTCGTTATTGTTTTCATCGACGACATCCTGATCTACTCTAAGAGTCAGGAAGAGCATGGGCAGCATCTGCGACTTATTTTAGAACTTCTTCGAGCAGAGCAGCTTTATGCCAAGTTTTCGAAATGTGACTTTTGGCTTCATGAAGTCCATTTCCTAGGCCACGCGGTAAACAAGGATGGGATTCACGTTGATCCATCTAAGGTAGACTCGATCAAGAACTAGCCTGCACCTCGTACACCAACAGAGATCCACCAATTCTTGGGTTTGGCGGGCTACTACAGAAGGTTTATCAAGGATTTCTCCAAGATTGCGCAACCTCTCACTTCGCTAACTCAGAAGGGTGTCACCTATCGTTGGGGTGATGCACAGGAATCTGCATTTCAGCACTTAAAGGATAGACTTTGTAGCGCACCTATCCTCTCATTGCCTGAAGGCACGGACGATTTTGTGGTTTATTTTGACGCGTCCATCCAAGGACTTGGTTGTGTGTTGATGCAACGTGATAAGGTCATCGCTTACGTATCACGACAACTTAAGGTTCATGAAAGGAACTACACTACGCACGACTTGGAATTAGGAGCAGTGGTTTTTGCTCTTAAGATATGGAGACATTACCTGTACGGTACCAAGTGCACCATTTACACCGATCACAGGAGTCTCGAGCATATCTTCAAGTAGAAGGAGTTAAACATGCGACAACGTCGATGGGTCGAGCTTTTGAATGATTACGAATGCGCGATCAAGTACCATCCGGGTAAGGCCAATGTGGTGGCCGACGCCCTCAGTCGAAAGGATACTATACCTAAACGAGTGTGCGCGTTACAACTTACCATCCAATCTAGTCTTCCTACTAGAATACGAGATGCTCAGGTTGAAGCATTGAAAGCAGAGAACGTCAGGGTGGAGTCCCTACGAGGATCAAGGAAACGATTAGAACAAAGGGAAGACGGCGCGTACAACGTAACGGGACGTATTTGGGTCCCCCTTTATGGAAACTTACGCGAGCTTGTGATGGATGAAGCACATAAGTCTCGTTACTCAGTACATCCTGGTTCGGATAAGATGTACCATGACTTAAAAACCACGTATTGGTGGCCTAGCATGAAAGCCCATATAGCAACCTACGTCAGTAAATGTTTGACTTGTGCGAGAGTCAAAGTCGAATACCAGAAACCATCAGGTCTACTTCAACAACCAGAGATCCCAAAATGGAAATGGGAGCAAATTTCCATGGATTTCGTTACTGGCCTGCCTAGATCTCCGCGCGAAAATGACACTATTTGGGTGATAGTGGATCGATTAACCAAGTCTGCACACTTTTTGGCTATCAAAGAAACAGACAAGTTCTCTACGTTAGCAGACGTTTACTTAAAGGAAGTAGTATCAAGGTACGGAGTGCCAACCTCTATTATTTCGGATCGCGACGCACGTTTTACATCGGAACTGTGGCAAGCAATGCACAGGTCCTTTGGCTCACGTCTAGACATGAGCACCGCTTATCATCCGCAAACAGATGGGCAGTCTGAACGCACCATCCAAACCCTTGAAGACATGCTTCGAGCACGTGTAATCGATTTTGGCAATGGTTGGGAAAAGCACCTCCCTTTGGTGGAGTTTTCATATAATAACAGCTACCACACCAGTATCCAGGCCGCTCCGTTTGAGGCATTGTACGGACGTAAATGCCGACCACCTCTTTGATGGGCAGAGGTTGGCGATAGCCAGATCACTGGCCCAGAACTTGTGGTGGACACAACAGAAAGGATTGCTCAAATACGACAACGAATGGCGGCAGCTCGTGACCATCAGAAAAGCTACGCTGATAAGCGCAGGAAACCACTCGAGTTCCAGGTTGGGGACCGAGTGCTACTCAAAGTCTCACCTTGGAAAGGTGTAGTTCTTTTTGGCAAACGAGGCAAACTTAATCCGCGATACGTGGGACCTTTCGAAATCATTGAGAAAGTTGGCAAAGTCGCTTACAAGTTGAATCTACCTGAAGAACTCAGTGGAGTTCACAACGTATTCCACGTGTCAAATCTGAAGAAGTGTCTGTCAAATGAGACCCTCATAGTTCCTCTCAATGAGCTTACAATCGACGATCAGTTGCGATTTGTCGAAGAACCAGTAGAGATTACTGACCGAGACATGAAGGTTCTCAAGCGCACTAGAATTCCTATTGTTCGAGTTCGTTGGAACTCCCGTCGTGGCCCAGAGTTTACCTGGGAGCGAGAAGACCAGATGAAGCACAAGTATCCCCAGTTGTTCGGAAACAATGAAACCACTACTGAGGCTGAAGCTACTGCAGAATTTCGGGACGAAATTCTAAACCAACGGGGGAAGGATGTGACACCCCAGGAAAACCATGCAACTTAACTAGCTTCCTCAGTGAGTACGTGCTAAATTTCAGGACGAAATTTCTTTCAACTTGGAGATAAAGTGACAATTCATATTTCAAACCTCTTTGTACTTTGATGTAACCGATGTGAACGTTATGTGATTATGTGAACTTTGATGATCAATTGTATGTTATGATAGTATGTTACGCGATTATGTGTAATGCATGTATGTATGTATGTAATATGATCACACAAAACGAGCCCGATGGCACAACATTTGGCCGATCGCACAAGCCCATTCGGGCCACACTCTTTGTATCCGAACAAAGGGCAGCACATGTAAGGGGGTCGGCCCACTCCTCTTATATGCATACAAACACTCTTGTGGGAGTTTGTGTGTCATTACTTGCAAAACACAAACACACACAAACCCTAGTTCTCTCCTTCCTCTCCCTCTCAAACCCGACGGAAAACATTCTTTCTCTCGAAGCTTTCTTGTTCGGATCATCCTTGCCTTACCTCCTAACCGGTTAGTGTTTCGTTCTTATTGTTTTGTTAAATAGTGTTGTGATCTATATGTTATACATGGTGATCTAGGGATGATGTGTGTTTGATTGTAATGTAAATCGATGAGGTTTAATGTTCATGAACAATCAGTTCACGTGTGTAGTATAATTTAGATCATGGTAGGATTTATAATCGTATGATGTTAAGGAACCGAAGGTATGATTATCGGTTGTGATGTGTTCGTATTCGGATGATCTATTGTGATAGACTTGTTAGTATGCATGCTAGAAATCAATGACATGAGCTGTGTTAATGTATGTAAATGAGTATGATTGTTGATTACGTTTTGAATCTCATTAGGGTTCATAGGGATTCGATGATAAAACCCCTGTTTGATTGATTATTACATGTTTGGAAATTGTTAATGTTGAATTGATTGAAAGGATGAGAAATAGGAAACTGTTAGGATGACTGTGTAACCGATTGCATGATTCTAGGGATTTGATAACCAATCACACAAGACCCACCCTTGATCGCACAAGTTTGTCGGTCGCATAAGATCAGGTCACAAAAGACCTGATCTGATCGCAGAAGGTGCATCGCACAAGCTTAGTGCAACTACATAAGCACAGGGTACTGCTTAGTTATGCATGATCGCACAAGACCTTGTGGATCGTACAAGACATTGCCGATCGCACAAGGCTTGGGCCATACACACTGTTTGGACTTTATTATGTAGGTTGGGCCTTAAAGCCCAGAACCCAGTCGCACAAGATGTTCCGAGTCGTGCAAGGTCAAATGCGTCGCACAATTTGATTCATGTTTATTTGTTTGGGTCGTTTACATGCTGGACTGCTTATGTTATTTGGGCCGGGTATGTTTGGATCACACAACCCGTTGTGAGTCGCACAAGGTTGTGCTGGACACACAACAGGTTGGGCCGATTGTTTTTGGGCTTCACTCTTTGGATCGCACAAGATGGTTGGGCCTACACAACCATAACAGCCACCCACCTTTGTCGCACAAGTAAACATTATGTGGATTTGACTCTTAACGTGATTTTACGTGTTTGCCATGATCTTTATGTGTTGTAACCTGTTAGGCTATGTGTAAAAATTATGTGCATTACTTGAACCTAGACCTGACTTGTATGGTAACCATGTTAGGACGTGGTTGACCACACATAGCTCAAGTTACCATTTTTGCTTATCTGCCGAGAAAACCAAGGTGAGTTCACCCTTTCTACAAGGCATGGGATTCCCGGTGGTTAGGGAATGGGTAAAGAGATTAAAGAGAACCTGCATATTCTCCTTGGGTAGAATATGTACCTCCGCTCCTCCATAGGGAGGACGAAAACCTTGAACCTGCGTAATCTCCTTGGGTAGATTGCGTAGCACCGCTCCTCCATAGGAAGGACGACAACCTTGAACCTGCGTAATCTTCTTGGGTAGATTACGTACCTCCGCTCCTCCATAGGAAGGACGACAACATTAACTTACTAGACAAAACTCTATCATGAAGTCCCTCATTTTTATATCGACTTAATCGCCGGGCCAATGGCGAGCGGGTCATTAGTTAATAGCGCTATTAGGGTTGACAAGCCTCACACCGTGCCGGTAGGACGGGCGTGTACTAATGGATCTGGGCACTTAGTCAATGATGATAGACATTGACGTAGGGCACAACTTATTGTTCGTCAGTTGCCGATATGGTAACTGTCTAGTGGTTTACATGGGGAAGCCCCCACTGGTTTTGGATATGGTTTGGGAAACAAGGATATTGGTTAACTCGTGGTTTACAAAACAACTCATGGTTTTCGAAACAAACACTAAACTAAACAACCAACTGTGAACTCGCTCAACTTTGTTGTTGATTCGTTGTTACATGCCTTGCAGGTCGTTAGATGCTTATGGAGCTTGCACGGGGAGGCGCGGTCGTTGTGGGACATGGACTGTTGTGTGCCATGTTAACATTTGAAACATTTAAATTTATGCTTTGGGTTTTAAACATTTTGCTTCCGCTTGCAACTTAAACTAAGTTTTGATTTGATCCCCAATTATATTGTGTTGGATTTTATATTTACTTACATGCATGTTAAATATGATTGGTGGCTGGATCCTGGTCAGTCACGCCTCTAAGCGGTGATACTCCGCATGTGGATTTTTTGGGGTGTGACATTGTGCAATCAACCATGGAGTATCAGGCTGAGGGGGAGTTTAATTTGTAAGCATGCTTTGTAATCTTTTGATTTGTATTGTAATCATTCGACTCAATGAAAAGCATGTATTTATCAAAACTATTTTCCTCTTTGATTGTGTTTACAAAGTTTGTTGTTCATTTCCGTTGTACTTAAACTCTGTTCATTTCTACTTATTTGTTCAAATTATGCAAACGAACACAATCATGAGGAGCCTCAGATCCTAACAATTGGTATCAGAGCTTGGACAGTTAAATTCGATCTAACAGTCAATTTGACATAACAGTTCAGCTCAAATTTCATTGATACTAAGGTTGATTGTATTTAGTTGAAAAACAGAGTAACGAGAAATCATGCTCAAAGTGACTATTCAAAAGCTCTGTAAAACAACCAAGATGTCATAAGACACACAAAATTCACACAACAAGTGATGTCATACATAAATCACCTATAGGTTTCAGATCTGAAAATATATCTGTTAACTATGGTATAATTATCCTCTTTACAAAATTGATTTCAATTGTTGTTATGAAGTTTTGTGTTGTATCCATTATGTTTGCAGCTAAAGTATGTACCTCAGGTCGACAAAAACCTAAGTTCATAAAAACATTAGTGTTTTTGTTTACATAAAAAGAGGGAAATTAAAACTTTAGTCCTTTAGATCTTATGTATTGAAAGACAGGTTGAGAATCCTTCAAAAGGACCAAAATCAATTGTGTTAAGAATACATTAAGAAAATCAGATGTCAAAAATGTCCAGATCATGGGTAATGTGAAATTTGGCATAAGCATGTGCAGAAATGACCAAATTTATCAAAAAAATGTTGCAAAATGATTCTAGAATAAGTATTCCTTCAATAAATACCTCCCAGTGAGTATCTTAGTACTTATGTATGGGAAGGGTAAAAAGGGAAGAAGAAAATTACCAAAAACTCAAAAGTGTGTTTATCTCAAAAACTTTTGAAGTCAAGAGAAAAGAGCATAAATACAAAACACTTGAGAGTTCAAAATTGGGTTAACAATGGTTATCAAAGCAACTGTGTGCATTCATTGGTTCAGAGAAATTCAGGTAACAATGGTATCACCAGTGTTTATACTTAAAAGAAGACTAGACAAGTTTCGCAGAATCATCACATGGTAACAAACGTATGTCAACATGTCTCCTCATTTTTGCAATCAACGGACAAGGAAATGGTTCCAAATAGTGGTCAAAATGCATTTTACAACTACTTACCATATTCCTAAATTTGAGATTGATAAGATCATGATCCTATAACAAGTCATATTTGAAAATATACCAGTTCCTATTGATGATATTTTTAGAAAAACCTTTAATTTTTTTTAAAAGGTTTTTCTTAAATAAAGCAGGGTATATTACTCTTTATTTTTCCTTAAGAGTGATATATTTTGTACTTTTACTTGTTTTTTATAGCAAAAGTTTCAAACTCCTGTAAGGATGAAGAACCATCATTTTTTTTGGGTGATATTATCCTTGAAAATAAGTCAAAAGGAAATGGCAGAAGTATCAAGGTCATGTCAAACTCAAGTTTGTTTTAACACTGATCAAAAGATTGATTGCTAACAGACCTTAAAATCTTTGGATACTCATGTTCTAATTCAAATATTATGACACAAAATGAGTAGCCTTAGTAAAAATGGTCTCCATCATCTGGGGTACTAAACCACTGTCAGGAATCTATAAAAGTTTCAAAACTTGTAATTGACATGTGGCAAAACCTTGAATGAAAATTTCTGTAAAGACTGCTGACATATTGAACTTGACAATCTGCATCTAAAATGTATTTTGTTGAGGATAGTAATCTTGCAGATACTTCAGAATCACCATCAACAGATGTTAGACTTGATATTGTGTTTTCACAAGATAAAATCATTCCTTTCATCAGAATAGCAGATGCTCAAATATTTGTCAAAAGCTTATCCACTGGTGCACTAACATTTACTGATATACTAGTCTTTCAAATCTTCACCATTATCTTACCCCTAACCACTGTTTTGTTCAAACATATGTTTCCTAAATACTGTCCACTGCTGAAAGTCAACCCCTGACCTTTCATTTTCTTGGCAAGCACTGATGCTCAAAATCAGTGTCTTATCCACTGATATGCTATCCACTGATAGTAAAAATCACCCAATGCTCTCATATTGTTACCGTTGTAACCACTGATACTTGCTTCATCAGTGGTTCTCCAAAATAACTGTCCTCCATTATTCATCTTCTCATCAGAGGTTGGCACGTGGTCAGTTTCTAGCCATCAGATCTTTGTAACCGCTGCCACATCAGTATTCACTTTTTCCCTAAATAAAACCCTGACCAAAACCCCAAACAGCTTTTTTTACACTGTCGAATTGAATTCCAAAATTCTCTTCTCAAAGCAGTTTCCAACCTTCCATCCCAAATCATCCTTCGTTCTTCTTCATCAAGATGACGAAATCAAAATCAAAATCATCCTCATCTTCCAAAGAGGACACTCAAATGGTCGCTGAACCCATTAAAATCCCATACAAATCTCCTCACAATTACTTGGGTCTACTCACAAAACCCACTACCACCAACACTTTCGATTCCATCATCGACATCATGTCTGCATCAAAGTACAAAACTTTGCTAACAGCAGATGCTCCAATCTATCAACAAACCCAGAGAGAGTTTTGGAAAAATGCTACCCTTGTCAAACAAGGAGAGAATGTCATAGCCATCAACTCTTCCATACAGGGTAAAACGATTCAAATTACTCTGCAATCCATCTCAGAAGTCTTTAAACTCGATGATCAACAAGGTAAAACTTCTTTTCTTAAAAGCGAGTTGAAAACTGATTTTCTGAAAAGGGGGTATGCAGAACAAACAAAAAGAGACACCTTATAAAAAGGTTTCTTCCTTTCTGCACCTAGATTCTTATTTCATACACTTTTGATGTGCGTTTCAAAAAAAAACAACTGCTTTTAATGAAATACCATTGAAGATCCAATGTCTGGGTTATGCTATTTTACATAATGAAAATTATAACTATTCCCAGGAGATCTTTGATGACTTGGTAAAAAATGTTGATAGCAAATCATTTTTACTTTTTCCAAGGTTTCAAAGCTACTATTTTAAACAAAAATTTGGAAAGGAAAATGAAAATCTGCTCAAACAAGGTGCTTATTTTCAAATAAAAGTTTTAACACCTGAGCAGAATTTAGCAGCTACCACTGCTCCTCAGGTATCAGCTGCTGAGCCCACTGCTCCATGTGATCATAGCAGCACAACCACTGCTTTTAAACCCACACCTGCCATTACCAAAAAGACCAAAAAGAAAACATCCAGAAAGCCCCCCAAACGAAAAACAAAGGCAACTCTGGAAGATGAGATCCCAGAGCCACTGCTATTGACAACACAAATGTCACCTACAACCACTGCTGCTACTTCCTCACAGCAGATGGAAGAAAGATCTCCACCATTGCCTCAAACTCCTCTGGCATCTTCACAAAAGGATCAGGTTGTAAGCACAGGGACCCCACATTATGAAGCTCTGGACCCAATCGGATCCATCTTACTCAGTCCTGATCCCAAGGACATGTCTCTTTCAACACCCCTATCTTCACCCCTCTCACTACCACAATCCATAATACCCTTGTTGCATGCAGTTGATATAGCTCAGACACAAACCAGTTCCTCTCAATTACCTATCACTGAGAGCACACTCCCACAAGTGACTGGGTCTGATGTTTATACCTTTGCTATCCCAGCAACATTTGAGGAGGTTACACTGCAGGAGTTACAAGTAATTCCTGACAGTAGTTCAAGTGGAGCAGCAACTACAAGTGTTGGATCAACAGATCTACACTTGGCCAGTTGTTTCATAAATCAGACTCCCTTGAAGGCAATTTCTTCTATAGCACCTCTGGTAACCACTAGTGAGTTAGTTTTGACCACTGGTACCTTCAAAATGTTATCAAGTATTGAAGAAAGAAGACCCCAGAACCAAGAACAAGGGGCATCAATGAATGATTTTTGGGACTCAGTTCCTAAGTCACACATTGATACAACCACTGCTGGTGGGGAAACAGATGATCCCATTAAATTGGGTGATGATTTACAATATCAAGAATTGACGGAGAGAATTGACAAAGTTGAAACATCTGTTGCTGAAATAAAGGATATGGTGCAACTGCTGTTAAAAACTCAAAATACACAACCCACTGCTGTTCCAGCTCAAAAAGAAAATTCCCTTCTCTCATGGGCTTGAGGAAACCAGAAAATATGGATGCATATCTAAAGCTCAAAGCCAGACAAGCAGATATAATAGCCAGAATTGAATGCAAAGATCAAGGTGACAAAGCCATTTCAGAAAGAAAGGAATTTTTACTCACTAAGGTCAAACAAATGGAAGATTATGCAAGAGACCTAAGCAAAGATATGTCAAATCTGCCACCTGATGCTTCCCTACAAAAGATAATGAGAAAGGAATATCTTGAATTCATCATGAAAGGAAAATTTTATCCAGCCAAGGAAGAACAATTCAGTGAATGGCCACTCATTGCACTAAAGCATGAGGTAAACAGAATCAAGATGATCAAGAATGATCCAGGTCAGAAAAGGACAGCTCCTAACTGGAGTAAATACAAAAAGTCTAATGATAAACTTACCTTGGAATACAAATAGAAGAAACAAGAGTTGGTGGATGCAAAGGTTGGAACTGTTAAAGCCATAGCAAAATGGACAAAGCAGTATACAGATGAGGCTTATCAAAGGCTTAAGAAAAGAAGGATGACAGATTCTGACACTCCAAAGAAGTCTGACTACAAAAAGCCAAAACAGCAGATCAAAACTTCTGAACCACTGATCGCATCAGCAGATGTTTCAGTCACTGAGCTAGAACAAAGAAAAAGGCAAGAGCAGATTGAACAAGAAACTGCAGAAGACATAGCTGCAGCAAATGAAATAAAAAAAAAGGCTTTCAATCAAATGTCAGCTGAAAACTCTGAAGCAGCCAAAGTTCAGAGTACTGGTCATGCTGAAAACTCTGAACTATCAAAAGCTCAGAGTAATGATCAGGCTGAAAACTCAGAACCAGCAAAAGCACAGAGTACTGATCAACAAATTCTCACAAGGCCACAATCCCCCAACTCATCAGTAAATAAACCTCTCCCAAGAAACCCATTGGGTTCAAAAATACTAAAATGGATGTCTGATCAAAAGACCCATGTATTGACCCTGTTCAGATCTAATGGAGATGTAAAGCACAAATCAAGGGAACAAGCACTGGGACTGAGTGTTGAAGATCTACAAGCTCTCCTTGAGCTTATACTGTGTAGGGATAAGGAGTATACAAGTTCTATAGATTTTGAATTGCGGTTTAAAGGACAAGTTAGGGAACTTCTGATGAGACAATAAAGATCCAGAATAATGAAGGGTTTTGGCATTATCTGTTACAGGGGGAGATTGTTGGGATTGAACCCTATCAGAGGAACAGATAATAAGAGCCAAAACCGGATCACAACAGTGGATTCATAATAAGCAGCTGTTTACATTAGACTTTCCCCTTGAAAGTGATTATAACATCTGATGGTCCTCTATCCACTGTCCGTATACAACAGTTGTTGTCCTTCAAACTGCTGATGAAGCCCTGAAGACTGCTAAGATGTTGAACACTGTTGGTTTAATCTACTGATGCTAAAGGACTGCCCACTCAAGGACTGATCAACCTTGAGGAAAGCATTGATGAAAGGAGAAAGCAGTAGCTTAGTGTGTCACTTGTTTTGTATAAAGTCAGTGGTTAAGATTAGCAGTGTTTGTATAGGAACAGTGGTTACAGGTTGTTAGATTGTTAGATGTCGCTTTCATGGTGACGTCAGCTGAGATGCTTCAGTGGTTTGGTTTGCCTATAAATGGAGCAGTACCCTGTACTGTTACATTGATGGACTGAGTGAGTTCTTCTCCTCTGGTCCAATCCTTTCATCTTGTGCAATCAACCATGGAGTATCAGGCTGAGGGGGAGTTTAATTTGTAAGCCTGCTTTGTAATCTTTTGATTTGTATTGTAATCATTCGACTCAATGAAAAGCATGTATTTATCAAAACTATTTTCCTCTTTGATTGTGTTTACAAAGTTTGTTGTTCATTTCCGTTGTACTTAAACTCTGTTCATTTCTACTTATTTGTTCAAATTATGCAAACGAACACAATCATGAGGAGCCTCAGATCCTAACAGGAACTATGTGTTGAAGAACAAAGCTTGCGGAATGGTAACTGTTCAAATTCAATGTGATTCTTTCATTTTCAATCTTAGCTTCCTGAAACTGAAGCTTAAGATTTGCAATCTCATCTAACTGTTGGTTGATCTGTTTTTCTTTTACCTGAAGAACTCCAGACAATTGAAGATTTTCTTTGAAAGTTTTACCATTTCTCTCGTCAGAATCTTTAACAGTTCTTTTCAATTTTTCAAAATTTTCAGAAATGTTTATGTTTTCATGAATTAACTTTTCATTTTCTTTCTTAAATCGTTCTACGTCAGTTTTATCCTTTTCAATTCTTTCAGTTAAATCTCTGATTCTTTCGTTCGAAGCTCTCACCAGTTTATCCCGACTTAAGATCTGATCTTCAACCATTTTGACTTTTGTAGTTAGTTCTTCAGTCTTTTTGACTGTGAGATATGCATTTGTGCCATCTTCAACCATTTATCCCGACTTAAGATCTGATCACTTTCTTTTTTACCCTTTTCAATCTTACCTGACTCATTTGTTGAACTACTACCACTGACCTCGTTCTTTGGCTTAGATGCAGACTTAGAATCTACCTCTAATTCTTTTGCCATGAGAACTTTTTCTGCCAACTTTGTCAGATTCTCTGCAGTCATTTCTTTGGTAGTGTCGATTATCCCATCATCGACTTTCCTGGACTTTAACTCTTTCTCTTCAGCTTCCCTTGCCCATTCTCTCTGTCTTGCTTCTTCCTGTTGTGCTATTTGTTCAATGAGACTTTCAACAATGAGTGTAGATGGCTCAGCAATTATGTTGCCTTTTGGGTCTAGATAACACTCACGTTCAGCATCCCATCGGTTTGCCTTTTTCGCCTCTTTCCATTCTCGGTAGTTTGCATCCTTCATGTTTTGAGCTAACATCTTTCTATTGACGTATTTCTGCTCTTTAGTTCGGTTGTCTTTGAATGGTTTGATCTTTACCATGAAAGCATGCCCTGCCATATCATCTTCCGATAAAAAATCACTCCAGTCGAATCCCTCATCATTCTGAATTACAGCTAATGCCCTAGACTTCTCCTTAGGAGTTTCTTCTATATGTTTCATTCTCGGCGGCTCCTCACGATTTCTGTGATAAACAACCTTTTTGTAATAGTCATCGTGAAAAGGATTTGTTGTTTCATCTGAAGCTGCATTCCTGCATTCTCTCTTAAAGTGCCCTTTCTATTTGCACTTGAAGCAGGTAAAATTTGACTTGTCGAATCCCAGCTTCATTGATGGTCCACCAATTGAAATTCTCCCGGTTATTTCCATGAACCTCTGAGCATGTCAGATAACGCTGGCCATGCACCATCGAATGTCAATCAATTCCATTTCCTCGGGATCGATTTGATCATAATCCTCTTTGGTCAGGTTCATGCTTCCGATCTTCCCAGCAACTAAGCTTTCATAGGATTCCAGGATGGAGGCTAAAAATACCATATGTTGCTTAGCTGTTTCTTCATTAAAATTTTACGCATTGTTGAGATTCACAGCTATATTGCACTGGAAGAAATTTTTCGGAATGTTCTTCTGCCGACTTCCTGAACTTGATGAAAACGACCCTCCATGATAACCACTGCTCGGAGCAGAACTACTGCTTTGTTTTTCCTGATTCGTCGTGCTCGAACTCTCTGCTGAAAACGCAGTTTTTGGTGCTGCAGTCTTAGGTATCATGCTACCCCTATAATACAAATCGACGTTTTGCTGGTACGGGGTGCTGTTGACTTTATTCATCTTCTTGATCTCAAGTTCATGGCTTTCAAACCTCTCTATTAGCCAATCAACAGTCATATCGGACACCTTCATTGTGTTTTTCAACACCAGTGCATAGTACTGCCAATCCTTTTCATCTGGTAAGGATTCTAACAACTTTTCAACTAGTTCTTCTTATGTGAATGTTAACCCATATCGAACAAGCTCCAACTTTAGATGACAAAAACGTTCAATCATCTTCATCACTGACTCATTTCTCATGCAGGCAAACAAATCGAATTCTTTCTTCAGTAACCGTTTCTTGTTCTTGACAATATCAGCTCCTCCAACACATTTCTTCTCCAATTTCGCCCACAAATCTTTTGCATTTGTATAACTAATCAACGATATAAAATTATCTCTAACCGACTGATGCAATAATGCTATGCATTTTTGTTCGGCTATAAATGATTCTTGTTCAGTATCAATTAGATTCTCAAAATCACTTCTTCCAAAATTGAAACCACTTTTCAAACATTTCCAGCTCTGGTATGCGAATTCTTTCAGCCAGTCTTAGAATCTGCTCGCCCACCTGTTGTAATCTTCGATTGCCAAAAGCTTGGGCGGCTTGTTGTAAGTACCGTAAGCATTATCTACGCTGAGCGAATCAGTAATGGCTTTCTTCGGATTTTGAGTTGTATAGGAAGTATTTGTCGTAGCATCCCCGGTATTATACGCAAACACGTTACTAAATGGATTGAGGAATTCTTCTCCCATTGTTGAGTACCTGAAAAGTTTTTCAAACACTTAGACAAATTTTCAAAAGTTTAAAAAATTTCAACCTGTTGCACTTGAATTGGATGGTGATCCGATCGGGTGGTGATCCGATAGGATAGCACTTATCAAGTACAATCAACAAGTAAGCTTACGAATCGGATGACGACTCGATCGGGTGGTGATCCGATCGAGTGACACAGTCAAGTACCTAAGTGTCAACTAACTAAGAATCGGATGGTGGCTCGATCGGGTGGTGATCCGATCGAGTGAACAAATCCTTTGAAACTTAAACCCTCAACCTTTCACCGATCGGGTGGTGATCCGATCGAGTGACAAGATGACGTTCGGACAGCTGTCCGATCGGGTGGATGACGTCAGCATGAACAATGAACTCGACATGGTTTTTGATAGATTTGAATCAGTTTTAGATGGAATTTTTCTGTGAAAATTTGAAGGATTGATCTTTTAACAATTGCGAGTCTAATGATATCAAATTTGTCAAATTTTTTTCGTAAAATCCCGTTCAATTTTAAGTTTTTCTTGTTTTTAAGGTGTAAGAGTGTAAAACACAGCAAGAACAGAGTAGATGAAGAGAAATTAGTCAAATTTCCGGTGAAATTCGACTGTAAATGGCAAAGAATCGCTGAAATTCCGGTGAATTTGCAGTCGTTGTCCACGAATCAACCTCTTATGGCTCTGATACCACTTGTTAGGCCTTTGGATCAGGATCTGTTCGTCTCGAACATGGATGAATCGGTCACGGTCAATGTGCGGAATCCATTGATTGTGTCTAAGAATCAACAAGAGCAGAATCAAACGTTTAAACACCTCTGATTATATATTAGAATGATTGAAAGTACACGAGCTCCGGTAGAGAATCAGAGTGACAAAGGTTCAGTACAAGATCAGCCAAAAGTCCAAAAGTTATAACCCAAGCCGGGTATTTATTGTCTACAACAGGGAGGCTTTAAGTGTCGTTCGATCGGGTGGTGACCCATTCGGGTGGTCATCCGATCGGGTGGCCATCCGATCGGATGACATTTACTCAACCTATCAGACTTCACTTTTACAATACACCATTGTTCCCTGTGTTGTCGTTACACATACATTTACAAAATACATACAAAAGACATATACAGTACAAAATAAGACTCCATGCTGACGGAAGCTACAGACATAAGTACTAACATTTCGTGATTTGCAGTTACGTTTATCAGAAGTTATACGCGCAATATACTGGGCCTCAAATAACCTGGGCCGAATGCACTTTTGGTGAAGTATCTCTTGGCGAAGAATGAATCTTCGCCACATTGTGAGTGTGACGAAGAATCAACCTTCGTCGAAGGTTAGCTGTGACGAAGACCTAATCTTCGTCGACTTGGGTTTTGGGCGAAGAACCTTAATCTTCGTCGTCATGGGTTTCCATTACACATAAAAAATTAATCATCACATATTTAACAACCAAGCATCAGCATACTTTAATCATTAAAATAAACTACACACGACGCCACGTAAAACAAATTGTAAAAAACAGGATTTGTGAAACAAGTGATGCGTATAGGAAAGACCTTGAAATCTCGGGTTGTCACATGGAACATGTATAGAACCTTGATTAAGGAAAATCCACTGTATTTTGAGCTCACATTAGAATAAGCGGTACAGAAGTTGAAAGGGTATTCTTGGAGTATGGAAGATCTAGGAGTGGCACTTGATAAAATTCAGGATCCAACTTTGTATAAAGCCAAATAAAATGAGATAAATAGTGGTCTAGAGTTTCTTTGTTCTCAGGTTACAGTGAACTTGGAGAATTTTTTAGTCTGAGTGCTTATCTTAGTACTTGTGGAAGTACGTCATCTTGTTCATCGAATGTTAATCAGGGGAGTGAATCTACCAATGTGAATCAAAGAACTTCTACACAAAGTTTGAATGTACCAAGTCTAGATAATTATATTGTTTAAAATTAATTGAAGAAAACATAGCATTATTAGCATCATCTATGACAGCATATGAAAATCTAGCCTTAGGGAAGTTGGTTGAGAGCTCGAGTCTAGATGAAGATTTTGTTCAAATAGATCAACATGAAATGGAGGAATTAGATCTCCAACTTAATATGGCTTTGTTTGTTAGAAGGGCGAAAAAGTTTTTGAAAAAGAGTGGTAAAAGATTTATTGGTGGTCAAACTAAGACGAGAATGGGTATAGATATGATGAAAGATAAATGATACAATTGTGGTATCTATGGACATTTTACGAGAGATTGTAAAAGACCAAAAATGGCGCATCGATCCTAATAGAGAAAATGGTACATCACAGGGAAATACAACAAGATCAAACCAAGGGAATTCAAATACCACTTCAAATACTTCAACAATGAATGCTAATTCTAGTACTGCAACCAATGTCACTCCATCTACTAGTAATACATTAGTTGTGCAATTATTACAATAAGTTGTCAAACCTTTCGATTAGGGAATCACAATGGAAGACTGGCTGGTGGATTGTGTCTCAAGAGTTTATGGTTGAGATCATTGAGGATGAAGACTTGGGTATTGATTTTGAAGCTGAGAGTATCGAAGAGCTCACTGTGGTTGCTAAGGTTTTAAAAGAAAAAAAATGGATTTGGAAAAGACTGATGAGGTTGAAGAAAAGATAAAGGAAGAGACTAATTCTTTGCTTAAGAAAACTGAATGTGCAGGAAAGACTTAAGATATTGAACGATTTGAGTTCAAGATTTTGAACGTGGAAATGCAAAGGTTTGCAGGTGATTCTAACGGGATTCAAGAAAAGGCGTTTATGGCGGACATTGAGGTAAATTCTAAATCTATGAATAAAAGGTATCCTCGATGTGTTGAGTTTTTAGCAAAGATTGATAGATATGCTCTCCATAACAATAACTTGATCACTGATTTGAGAAATCTAGACAAGCTTAGGTGGCTTTATCCGTTTCGGATAAAGAATATAGGGTTAAAGTGGTTACATTGAAGAAATATATTTCCGAATTGAGAGAAGGTTGGCTCAGTCTGTAACATCCGTAAAAAAAGGATCTTAGAAAAACCAACCCGTTTTGAAAATCGGATCTAAACCGTAATAAATATAAAAGCTAATGTTTATAACTTATTATTTATAATTTGTCCGGTAATAATTTAATTAATGTAAATATTTTCCAGATTTAAAAATGTTAATTTTATAAAGATCTCGGTTGAACACTTGATCTATAATAACTCGTTGTAACCCGAACTCGTACTGTAATAAATAAAAGTCTGAATTTCATTATTTTGTCTTGTGTGTTTCAGTTGGTATTTATTTCTTTGTTATTTATTGAGTGCTAAATGCTAAATATATTATCTAAACTAATATCATCAAATCCTAAAACGAAAGTGAAAAATCGAACTAAGGTGATCTCCAAACGATGGTTTCCTATTTTTCAAATGGAAATGATTTGCAACCTTGTTTTCTACATTTTTCGCGACTATTTCTTCCGAACAGTCCCTAGACCCTTCATTTCTCCACCTTTTATCTTGCCTAATGTCCCATTTAATTGAGTGTTTATGACTATTGTTATTGCAAACTTAATGCCACTTAAGCACCATATTATTAGACTAAATAAAAACCAAAACAAATTCATCATATACATTTTCTTTTTCCCTAGAACTCTAAAATCTACACCAAAATAGTTGCAAATTCATGTGCTAAATCTCTAATCCAAAATACACACAACTCAATTTCATATTTCATCTACTCACCACCTCTCCTATTCGCTTGTTAGGCAAAGAGCATCAACAAGATCATGGAATTTTCTTCAACTCATTAACACACCACTCAATTTCGGATTTCATCTACTCGTCACCTCTCGTATTCACTTGTTGGAGAAAGAGCATCAACAAGATCATGGAATTTTCTTCTACTCATTATCTTCTTCATTTCTACACCAAAGTTTGTAAATCTAAATCCTATTTTTCTTAATTTCTTAGAATTCTATAAAATCCTCTCTATATGATATTGTGATAGAAGGTCATATCTATATAAACTTTATTTCTTGTTTTCTAGAATTCCTAGTTTTAGAATTTGGGGCTTTTGTTATAGGAAATGTGTTTTAATTAAAATTGGATCAGGAATGTTACTTGCCATCATAGTAGTTAAGTTTGTGCTCTTTATAAATTTCCAGATGTTAAATATATTTCTTTTACAATGTTAATTTCAACATGTGTTATAAAGTAATATATATAAATTGGTTTTCCTTAATATATAAAGTAACTCATGAACTTGTTTTCTAAATTTTTATAACAAAAATAGATTGTGAAATTTATGAGAGTAAAATGCACAACACCTCCTTTATGTTTGCTCAAACTTCTAGTTTCAATCTTTATGTTCAAACTTGCTGAAAACAACCTTTACGTTTATTTTTGTTGCAGGTTCAATCCTATACGACTAACCATGTTAATTTTCTCAATTTAATCCACTCACATGCCTAACAGGTGAGGGCATATTGTCATTTGCTACCCCTTCTTGTAAAACCCCCAAAACTACCATTACCGGTGGATGTCTAACCTACAAGTTTAAGCAAACATAAAGGACGTTTTGTTTAATTTACTCAATTTATGATGGATTACATGATCAATGGAATGTTTATTGATAAAAATTACGTTTAAACATAATCATAAGAAAGAAGTGATTTTTGGAAAAAAAAATGTATTTATATATATTGAAGTTAGATTTTCATTAGAAAGGACATATGATATGTAATACTACAAAAAGGGGTATTTTTTTTCTTGTTTTGATATTTCAATTTTCATAATTAGTAATTTATATGTGAAAGGTATCTTTTGGATAAAGTTACACATATTTGTTGAAATTAGACTTAATATATATTTTTAGTGACTAATGATTTTAATATATATTATATTGACTAAAGGGATTAACAAATATATTTTATGAGGATTAGTAGGTCACATTAATTACTTAGTCACATTTAATTATCAAATACTTAATGTTGGTTTAGATTGGTAATTTTATATGTTTATTTTATTTTATATAGTTTTGGTGTTGGTTATTTAGTATTTTGGTGACGTATTTCTTTAGAGTGATTTCGTCTTTTGGACTAGCCTTGAGTTGGCCAACAAGATCCGATTCTAGTTAAGGTTGACCGTGTTTGAGCAATTCTATGTAAGTAGGAGTTAAGGAAAGTCATCTCGGCAGCTGAAGAAACACCAGATCTAAATGACCGGAATCAGTTTAGATCTGGGGGTAGGGTTTCTACATAAAATGGTTAATCCTCTCGCCGATAACTGCTGGATACTACTTCGCCAGAAATCACTGCAAAACAGAAACGCCGTTAGCCTCGCCACGGGGAGAATGAGGGTTCTCTCCGTGACCACCCTCCGACGTGAGAATAAGTACAGTGATCTTTCAGAAAAATGAAGTAGTAAGAGTGAAAATAAGTGAAAGTGAATGAGGAACTAGTCCCTGAATTCTCTTATTTATAACCGAAGTTTGGCGCCAAAATATGACGGAGGAAATAACGGAATCTTCTTTTCTAGTCTACAGTTAACTCCCCATCCATGCACACGGATCGCGGATTTGATCAACGGCTGGGGAGATGCCACATGGAAAGTAGCTTGATCTAGATTTGCATGCAAATTGTTGCCATCATCGTGATTCAAATGAAGGTTCTAGATATTACCATGCCACATTCGGTTATAACTGAATGAGGCCAAGCACGATGATCATTTAATGCCTTCTAGAAAATCTACAGTTGTAAGCCTTTGACCATTTGCCACTTGTCCATTCTGTTTTTAGAGAAAAGATTCCTTTTGTTCAAGTCCTTATATCTTCATGCGCGCAGACATGTTTAAGACTTGCCTTTCATTGTTAAATCTTCAAGCTTAACTGTACCCTTGCACGGGCCCGCGCAAGGGTGTTAATTTGAATATTTATCTTTCCTTTCCTCGGCGCATGGTTATTTAGGATTGATCTTTCCTAATCTCATTTAAACCCACTGCGCGGTCGTGCAAGGTTTGTTTAAGATGATCTTGGAGTGTAATTATGGTATGGTCCTTTGCGCTTGCGCAGGGTTTTTGGGACCATACCCTTCAAGTCCCCCAGTCCACTGGTGCTCCTATGCGCAAATGGAAAGTAGATGGAGCACTGGACTATAAAAAGTGGAGTGTGCGCTTTTGCTGTTGGGAAGTAATCAAGGTTGCTTGGCGCAAGTATCAGCCAAACTTCTTGAAGAAGATGTCTCTTTTTCCTTCTAGATAAGGTTTTCATGATTTGAATTTTGAAAATGCTTGTTTTGTGGTAGGAAATTTTGTAAAAGGTACTGTGCAGATGGTGACGTCTGACGGTTATGTGACAGGCTATCAACGATGTCAGACGTCAAGCATTAATTGGGTGTCGTCGGTTGTGGTTTCCACGTGCGCGTGAAACCCTTGCCGTTTCACCACTCGCCCTTATTGCCTTGGATACCGTGTTTTTTTAAAAGGCTTATACGGTTCCCCAGGCCATTAATGGCGATGAGTATATATACCCCGATGCTGGTTGGACTTTAAGCATTTGCTTTCAAAAAACGTTTCATCTTCCTCAAGATCTTATTTCTTTAAAAAGGTCTGCTATTGTGTTTCATAATCCCCATGTCCACCAGAGAACGTTGTGGAAGAGATGTCTTCGTCTTTGCCTCTATTGAAGTGGTCAGAAGAAACCTTCAATGATCTTGTTAATAGCTTTAAGTTTCCGGACAGTTGGGGTGCCATCTACCCGAAAGAAGGTCAAACGGCAGTAAGCTCCGGCCGGCTATATCACACTGTTCTGGGATTATTTTGCCGACGGAAACTTCCAATTACCGGTCACCAAATTTTTACTTGAAGTACTGGGCTACTATCAATTTCATCTATCTCAATTAAACCCCATGGGCATGGTTCGAATACGCCACTTTGAATTTCTCTATCAATCAATGGGTATTGAACCGTTGGTTGATCGATTCCGAGTATTCTACAGTTGCACTGTTCATTGGGCTTCTACTCATTTATGCAGCGTTCAATGGCGAAGAAGATTCTCCTCACACCTCCTAAATCATACCACAAATGGAAAGCAACGTTCTTTTTCATCAAATCGGGGCTGATACAGGTGAAGATGAACTTTCAAGGTGCAGAAGAAATTTGTTGGAGACCCTGGAAGCTCCGGTTAACGAGATCTTATATCAAGACATTAAGGAAATTCCTTCTATGAAACCGCTTGAAAGGGCTTTGGTTGCTGCAAAAATGAGCTTATTATGGAGAGCCAATCGTCAGGATAAGCCAGTATATGTAGAAGATAAAACCAGTAAGTCACAAAAATCCTTTGTTTGTATTATATGAAACTGTTTGTTATTGGTTGTCCTCTTGCAGATGTTGCTTTATATGTAGTGGTGTATCAGAGAGAGAAGGGAAATATGACAAAGGTTAAGTTGGATGCTGATGAGAAGCCCTGGTATCACCAAATCGTGAAGAACTTTGCGCTTCCCGAGGATGCAGACCTAGAGGCGCAACCTGCTGCTGATGTTGGTAAGTTCCTCTTTTACCTTTTTCATGTAATATTGCAATATTACTCTTTGCTGATGCTGCGCTTCGGGTAGTATTGCAATATGACCTATCTTCCTTTGGGTAGGTGAGTTGATAAATTTAGGTGTAGGCCCTGAATCAAAGAAGAAGAAACGTGGGCCAGCTGCCACTACTGCACCCAAGAAAGCAGACATGCCGAAGGCGGAGAAGAAAAAAGGTATGCGCCTTGTATCCGACTCTTGGTATGATTGCATAGTGACGTCTGACTCGTTAGAGGGTTTTGTGCCTGTAGCTGTAATAACCAAAGGCAGAACCTAAAGATACGGCAGACATCCCAGAATCAAACCCAGATGATCCAATTGATCTAGAGTTCGGTCCTGAGCCGTTATTGAGGACAAAGGCGGAGAAGAGGAAAAAGCCTGTAGGTGGAGCTGCGGCGCATCCCGCGAAAAAGATGGCAAGGAAAAAGATTGGTAAGAAAGGCAATCTAGACGCCTTTGCTGCAAATCTTTCACCTGGTGAGTTTCTTTTCTTAGGGTTTCCGCCCTTATTGTAAAATAAAGTAACCTTATAATATTTCGTGCAGAGAAAGCTGGTGCTTCGAGCGGAAAGTTTGTTTTCTTTTGATGACCGTGTTCCATCCCCTCCTCTTGAACTTCCCAAGGAAAACTTAGAGGGTGAGAAGACTGTGGAAGTAGAGGTGGAGACAACTGATGTTAGTGTTACCAAACCAGTTTCTCCTGAAGTTGTGACGGCCGCGCAGGGGCCTGAGAAGAATAAATCCATTATTGAAGATGAACCACCTATGGTGACTACCCCTTCCACCTCTACGCCTTCTTCCGAGCTTCCCAAAGATAACATTCAAAGTACTCCACAGAATGTTGAACATCAGGCGTTTGTTGTTCATGATGAGGAAGAAGAATCTCCTATTCACCCAGATGAGACTCCGGGGGATTACTATTATAGAACATATACCGCAAAAAAGAGCTTCTGACGTCCATGCGCCTGTCTAGAAGTTGAAGCAAGGAGATACCTTTTCTGACTGGCAGGTGTGTCGAGACTGGTTTCAAGGTGCCTTTCCTCCAGCTGAAATTAAATTTCAAGAAGAACAAACATGAACGCACCTACCGCGCATACCTTCAAGAAACTAACAGTTCTACTTCGACTACTCACAGGATAGTGCATGAGTGGCATAGCATGCACATGGAATGGGATGCTGTTGAAACTTCTAAGAAGGAGGTTGCTAAAGAGAAAGCACGAGTGACTGCTTTGAGAACCAAGCTTGAAGCTGATCAAGCCAAATTTGAAGATGAACAGAAAACCGAAGACTGGTCCGCCATGGGGTGGAAAAAGAAAGTCGAAGCTGAAGCCGCCCTGCTTGCGAAAAAACGCAAGCGCTGGAAGGACGCTTATGAAAGAGATAACAACAAAAAAAGAACACTTCGGAATGAAGCGGTTAACCTTAAGGCAGAGATTGAGAAGTTGAAGAAGGAGAAGGCTGATGCGAAGGCCGCTCGCGATGAAGCCCGGTATCACAGAGAGCGGAGCGAACAAAGAGAGGTAGAAACTTGTGCAACTCTTTCCCTTAGAAATAAGGAGATTGAGGAATTTACCTCTTTATTACTTGATCAGGAACAAACCAAGCAGAACTTGACTCTGAAAAGAAAGATTTACAACTTGCTCAAGTTGAAAAGGCTGAAGCAGCGCACCGCCTCTCCGAGACTGAAGAAAAGCTTGAGAGTTCTGAAACAGCCAGGGTGACGGCGGAAAGCTTGGTTGAGCCTTTAACGAATAACATGGTGTGGATGCAACACCATGGAATTATAAATGTAAGTGTCTTCAAACTCTGTGTTTGTTTTGAATAAGTCTTCATGTAAACTTATTTTATGATTTTGCTTGCACAGGTTGCAAACTCGATTCTGAACTCTATAGAGTTGGATCAATCTGTTGCTAAGTTAATGGTGATTGCGCACCAAGATGGCTATGTGCAAGGGTATGCAGAATGTTCCCAGCATGTTACCAACGCGTTGAAGCTTAACTGGTATACCAGCTGGTCTGCCACCAGTGGGGTTAACACTAATGTTGCCTTTGCTGCTGCTAAGGAAGAATATAATAACCTTCGCCTTCTAGTGATGGACCTGGTAACTGATGCACTCCAGCACGAGAACTTTGTGGACCAGTTGATGGAAGTATTTCCTGAAGAAGCGGAGGCTTCAGATGACGAAGACTTAGATTAGGTAGTTACAACTTTGTGAAAGTTGTTTTTTTGTATTTGAACTTGTTGGGATGTTGAATCCCTTTTTGTAATGACTTGTTAATGCGCTTGTGCGCAAGAAACTCTCTTTGTTAATATATCGTATGTTTTGGTTACAATATTTGCATGAGTACAATTACTTTGTTTAGGTGAGACAAATAAAGATGGTATAAAGCTCATGTGTGAACATAGGACTGGGCCTAGTGCAGTAACTTGTGACTGCAGGCTGTTCATGAGACTTGTATTTAAAATTACCATAGTGTTTTTGTGCTTACCAAAAGAAATTGCATGCATTTGTAACAAAGCATAAAAGAAGCATAATGTAAGTCACAGACTTTGCATTAATATTGATAGGGAATGGAGGCCGATAAGTACAAAGTTGTTAAGATTACTGAAGGGGTAAGGTCCCAAAAACCTCATAATAAGTGCTTGGGACCATACCACAACCTCATCTATAAGTTCTTTTTTTTTACCTTGTGCGGCCGCGCACTGGTTTTAAAGAAAGGCTTAAGACAAATAGCAGACAACACTTGCGCGCCAAAAGGAAATCATAAATCCTTGCGCCTGCTTCCATGAATAAAGGATTAAAATCCTAAACACTTCCGCTTAATATCCAGACTTGGATATTATTTCCCAGACTTGGGATTTATTAGTTGATTCCACACGATAAGGAGTCACACTAGATTGCAACAGTAATCTTCTAGAAGGAGTTCAATCGTGCACCACCAAGACGGTTATAACCGTCTGGACACGTGTCAGCTCCCCAGACATCCCTGAAGTCATAACAATAGCATGCAATTGGAGAGTAATCTCCACTTGATCACTTTACACGTGGCAAGTCCCCAGCCATTGATCTAAACCGCGATCCGTGTGCTCTCACGTCGGATCAAGGAGCTGGATGGAAGGAAATGCAACCGTTTACGGGGTTAGCATCTTCCGTCAACTTTTCACTAACGGGTTTTCCCGCCCAAAGACTCCTGGCTATAAATATGAGAACTATTCAGGTATGAAATTCAAGTTACACACACTTCTCAAATACATCTTCTTCTTCATAACCCATACTTATTCTCACACCGGAGTCGGGTCAAGGAGAGAACCCTCTTCTCCCCTTGGCGAGGCTAACAGTGCTTCTTTTTTGCAGAATTCACCGGAGGAGAAGATCAATTGTAACCAAATCAAACGAGAGGAAACCCACCTTTTTAGGCGGATTCAAACCCCCTAGATAATTGATCCCAGTCGATTATTCTAGTGTTTCTTCATTGGCGCCCACCGATTTCCTCTGTTTTTTCAGTTTCATCTCGTTTTGATTTAGCTTCTTCATTCTCTGTCTTCACATGACAGAGAATCCATCATCTCACCCATCAGGTCCTCGATCTAAGTTCGAGGGTTCTACAACCCAAAATACCCAGATCGACGGAATCATAGGAACAAACGAAAATAACAATCATTCAGACGGAAAGAATTCATCAGATCAACTCATAGAGAGATCCCCAGAGTACTGGTTTAACAAATGCCAGATTGCTTTGAACACAATTGTTACACAAATTGCCAGATCTGAGTTCTCAAACATCAGATCTGGTGGAGAAATCGACACTATAGTATTGGACCCACCAACACCTTGTCAGGGGGACATCCAATCTAACAGTAATGTTGAGATACGTCAACAATCCAGAAATATCAGCCATCAGAAAGCTAAATCAAAACACATAAACATGGTACAAGGAGGCCCTTCACGAAGGCCAAACAAACGATGTCATGATCAGCATTGGAGGGAACAGCAAGTTGTGTTCCCAGTGGTTCCTGGAGGCCCTCATGAAGAGCGACCAGTAATTATTACTGGCATCTTCGGCCATTATCAAACGGACTATATGTTTATATATCCAGGAAGCTCAATGGATATCATATACGAGTAGTGCTTCAAACAGCTCGATCCAGAAGACAAAGCACGCCTAGAGCCGGTCGATTTTCCTCTCACCGGATTTTGTAATGAAGCTGTATTCCCATTAGGGCAAATAGCATTCCCTGTAACTCTATCTGATGGCGAGCATTCTCGTACAGTCACAGTGAATTTCATGGTTATGCCAGCAACATCACGTCATGATGTATTGCTCGGGAGAAGATCACAGAGAGAATTTAGCATGATCACCTCTATTCCACATGCTGCATGCGGATTCCCAACAGAAACCGGAGTAGCAATTTTATACTCAAGTAAAGAGGTCATGTACGTGGACGATGAACCACCAGCAAAGGTGGCCAAACCTTCAGCATCAAACGAACCAGAGAAATGGGTTCTGAACAACGAATATCCAGAGCAGACCATCCTGCTAGGACACGCCATTTCATCGGCAACGCGAATACAAATAAAAGAATTGTTGTCCAACAATAAAGACATATTCGCTTGGTGCCCAGCAGACATGACTGGGGTTCCACGCGACATAGCGCAACATTGTCTGAACATCCGACCCTCAGTAGAACCTGTTGCTAAGGGAAGGCGCAGCTTTAGTGAAGAAAAAGCGAAAGCCATGGACGAACAAGTAACAGAGCTACTTAATGCGGGAATCTTACACGAAGTTAAATACCATACATGGGTTGCCAATCCAGTAATGGTACAGAAACACAGTGGCGGATGGAGAATGTGCGTCGACTTCAAAGACCTGAATAAAGCATGCCCCAAAGATTGCTATGCGCTTCCAGAGATAGACAAAAAAGTCGACTCTCTAGCATCATTTCGATGGAAGTGCTTTCTTGACTGTTACAAAGGTTACCATCAGGTCCAGATGAAGGAAGAAGACGAAGATAAGACTGCATTCCACACAGATAAGGGCATCTTCTGCTACACCAAAATACCCTTCGGCCTGCGCAACGCAGGCGCAACATACCAAGGACTAATGGACACTGTCTTCAGAGGAGACATTGGTAAAACAGTCGAAGTATACACAGACGACCTTGTCATCATGAGTCATGAGGAAGAAACAATGTTGGCAAACATTCAGCGCACATTCGATTCATTGCGCAGCGTAAACTTAAAGCTCAACCCAACAAAATGTTCCTTCGGGATGGAAGAAGGGAAGTTTCTGGGTTTCATAGTAACACGAGATGGGTTTAAAATAAATCCAAAAAAGGTGCAGGCCATCCAGCTAATGCCATCACCTGCAACAATAAAAGAAATGCAAAGACTCGCTGGACACTTAGCGGCTTTGAACATATTCTTAGCCAATCATGCGGCAAAGTCCTATCCATTTATCAGTACACTACGAAACTACGCCAAAAAGACACTTCCAGTGGACCCCCGAAGCAGAAGCAGCCTTCAAACAAATGAAAGAATGCCTAATTCAGTTACCAACACTAACAACACCACAAGAAAAGGAACCACTGATCTTATATTTGTCTTCCACGGAAGTAGCAGTTGGTGCAGTATTAATTGTGGAACGAGAAAACATTCAGACTCCAATTTACTATATAAGAAAAATGCTCACCGGTCCGGAAACTCGTTACTCCATGATAGAAAAGCTGGTCTTAGCAATGGTACATGCATCACGACGCCTACGTCGGTACTTTTCAGGCCATGTCATCACAATTCTCACCAATTATCATTTAGGCCAGATCTTATCCAAACCTGATGTGGCAGGAAGATTGGCTAAATGGGCTATTGAGCTAGGAGGATACAATATCCTGTATAGACCAAGACCAGCAATTAAAGGGCAAGTTCTAGCGGACTTTGCCACATAAGTCCCTATCGACAAAATTCAAGAGTGCGAGGGAATCCAGAACCCTATCCCTGTTTTCGATGATAGAGTCTGGACTCTGCACACAGATGGAGCTTCCAATGACGACGGAGCCGGCGCAGGTCTTCGATTAGTCAGTCCCGATAATCACGAACTTACATATGCCATACGCTTGGATTTCAGAAGCACAAACAACGAAGCCGAATATGAAGCATTCTTGGCAGGTCTCCGCTTAGCGCTTAAAATGGGGGCAAGAAACCTTGAAGCTAATGTCGATTCAAAACTAGTGGCCGAGCAAGTTAATGGCCATTACGACGCAAAAGGGGAAGCTATGGCATTATACCTTGAACAAGCGCGAATGTTAATCAGCCAATTCCAGAAGATCAAGGTTAACCATATAAACAGAAGCGAAAACAAGCACGCAGACGCGCTAAGCAAATTAGCCGCTACCAGCTTTAAGCACTTAGCAAAAGAAGTGCGCATGGAGGTATTGTCTAATCCTTCCATTCACCTCAAACAAGTAAATGTTATAGAAGTCGGGAATCCATCCTGGATGTCTCCGATCATCTTATACCTGCAACACGGAAAGCTTCCGGAAGGAAAGGCAGAAGCTCGAAAAATCCAACACAAAGCAATAACCTATGAAATGGCGGATGGCGTACTATACCGGAAGTCATTTATGGGACCATTACTACGCTGTGTTGACAAAACAGATGCGCAATATCTGGTCAGAGAAATCCACGAAGGTTTATGCGGAATACACGCAGGGCCGCGCATGGTTGTGGCAAAAATAATGAACGCGGGATACTACTGGCCCGGAATGCATATGGATGCAGTAGACTTATTACGGAGATGCGCAGCCTGTCAATGCCACGCGCCAAAAACACTCCGACCAAAGAACCCGCTTGTACCAGTCACCTCCGCCTGGCCTTTTCAACAATGGGGCATTGATCTCGTTGGTCCGTTCCCTGATGCGCCAGGCGCAGTAAAATTCATCATCGTAGCGGTCGACTATTTCACAAAATGGGTCGAAGCTAAGGCACTAGCCTCAACAACAACAATGGTAATTCGCAAATTTATATGGGAACATATTATTCGTAGATTCGGATTACCATTGCGCATCATCTCCGACAATGGCACTAACTTTGCCTCAGAAGATCTTCCGAAATGGTTCAAAGAAATGAAGATTGAGCACAACTTTGCCTCTGTGGCGCATCCACAGGCAAACGGCCAACTCGAAAGCGTCAACAAACAGATAGTCGACGGCATTAAGGCGCGACTAGGCACAGCGCGTAGAGGATGGGTTGATGAACTCCCCAGCATCTTATGGGCACACCGCACCATGCCAAAAACCAGCACGGGAGAAACTCTATTTAGCTTGGTATATGGGTCCGAAGCGGTAATCCCAGCCGAGATCGGTCTTCCATCACCGCGCATGCTAGCCATGGAAAGACAAGACAACGAACAAGAATGGAGACTGGATTTAGACCTTCTCGAAGAAAGGCGCGAGAATGCCGCCATCACAGAGGCCAGGTACAAATCCAAACTGGAAAAATTTTACAACGCGCGTGTCCGCGTATGCACATTTGTCCCTGGTGATTTTGTTTTACGCGATAACGAGGCTTCTAACGCGGAAAAACCAGGCAAATTAGCACCAAAATAGGAAGGACCATACATCATCAATGAGGTCTTAGGCAAGGGGGCATACACCCAAAAGAGACTGGATGGAACAATAGTTCCTCGCACCGGGAACGCGCAACAACTGCGCAGGTGTTATATGTAAGCTAAAAAGATAAAACTACACATTCGATGTATTTTACTTTGTATTAGTGTCTTACGCCATCATCAATACAAACATCATTCTTCCGCATGTTACTGTCTATTACAAATTGCATATATTTCTTTTGGTTTACGCGAAAACAATATGGTAGACATTGTACACCTCATGAACAGTCTAAAGACGGCAAAACTTACACGCCTTTTTAGACAAACGTTCACACATGAGCACAATACCATTCTCATTCGCTCTACCTACTAAAAGCAATTAAACACATGCAACATATTGTAATCTAAACATAACCAGAAATTTACAGGCACAACAATGCATCAAAATATACATATCATCAAAAAACAGTATGAACAACCGTTCACAACGATCACGGCAGTGATCTTCAAAAATTTTACGGTAGCAAGACTAAAAATAAACATCAAAAAAGGGAATACACAATTTCCCCAACCTAACCTACTCAGCAATAGGGTCTTCACCAGCAACCGGCACCAGACTAAACCGGTGTTTCCTTCGACGCTGATAAAACAACTGGCATCCTCCTTTCCGAATCAACGGAAAACGGGCCATTAAATCATCAACAGATAGCACAACAACACCATCATCAACATCATCCTTCAGCTGAGAAGCTTCACGTTCAGAACCAGCAATTGTCGGAGAAATAAGATTGACCGGATCTTTTGCTCCGATAGTCACTAAGGACGGTGAACTATAGAGAAGCACGAGGCCCTCAGCAGCCTCGTAAACCCTAAAAATATCTAGTAGACGACGAGTATAGTAAGAACGTTTCATCTTCCTTTTCGTCAAAATAAGAAAGCTCAATGAACCCATATATATAAACGAGCTAACTTCGGGAAAGGAGAAAGGCATGATTACCTGTCAGATGTCTTTTCCAAGCGACGCTACAGGAACAAGTATCATGTCCTCATAAATGAGGCCTGACAAGCGCCATTACGTATCCCAAGGTAAGGAAGAAAAATATCGCAAATACCAACTATTACTACAAACATCAAAAGGTAAGGAAGAAAAATATCGCAAATATCGCATGATTACCTGTCAGATGTCTCACACCGGAGTCGGGTCAAGGAGAGAACCCTCTTCTCCCCTTGGCGAGGCTAACGGTGCTTCTTTTTTGCAGAATTCACCGGAGGAGAAGATCAATTGTAACCAAATCAACCGAGAGGAAACCCACCTTTTTATGCGGATTCAAACCCCCTAGATAATTGATCCCGGACGATTATTCTAGTGTTTCTTCAATTACATTTAGGATAAATAGGATAATTAATGTTGATGCCCATGTAAGTAGCAATCCATGCATTATACGTTGACAAGGCGCATGAAGCCTGTCAAGTATAAGGAATGCTATGATTACATGTAGCATCTGCGCAGCTGCTGCGCGTTCCACGTCTGCGAAACATCTGTTCCATCAATCCTGCACAGGGTGTACACTCCTTTCCCAAGGACCTCGTTAATCACATAAGGCCCTTCCCATTTAGGCGTAAGCTTCCCAGGGCGTTCGGCATTTGAGGTTTCATTATCTCTTAAGACAAAATCCCCAGGTAGGAAGGTGCATATACGGACCCGCGCATTATAATATTTTTTTAACTTTGACTTATACTTGGCCTCGTTTATGGCTGCATTCTCTCGTCTTTCTTCTAGGAGGTCCAAGTCAAGCTTTCGCTCTTGCTCATTGTTCTGTTTCTCCATGGACAACATGCGTGGTGAAGGAAGACCGATTTCAGCTAGGAATACGGCTTCCGTTCCATAAACAAGGCTGAGCGGAGTTTCACCCGTGCTGGTTTTTTGGCACGGTGCGATGAGCCCAAAGGATACTAGGAAACTCATCCACCCAGCCTCTTCGCGCCATTCCTAATCTTGACTTAATTCCATCAACAATCTTCTTATTGATGCTTTCAACTTGGCCATTTACTTGTGGATGCGCCACAGAGGCAAAGGTGTGCTCTATGCGCATCTCTTCCATCCATTTCTATAGGTCCTCATATGCAAAATTGGTACCATTATCTGTGATGATGCGCAGTGGTAGACCAAACCGACAGATAATATGCTCCCAAATAAACTTCCGATAACCATTACGGTGGTTGACACCAGGGATTTCACCTATACCCACTTGGTAAAATAATCCACAGCAACTATAATGAACTTCACGGCCCCGGGCGCATCCAGAAAAGGACCTACCAAATCGATTGCCCACTGTTGGAAAGGCCATGCTGTCGTTACTAGGACCAAAGGATTTTTTGCGCGCATGGTCTTTGGAGCGTGGCGCTGGCATGAAGCACATTTGCATAGAGTTTCGACAGCGTCCAAGTGCATGCCAGGTAATAATATCATGTGCTCATAATTTTCGCCACCACAATGCGAGGACCGGCATGTATTCCATATAATCCTTCATGGATCTCTCGAACCAAGTTTTGCGCGTCATGTTTATGAACACATCGTAAAAGAGGACCCATATACGACTTCCTGTACAGAATTCCATCCGACATTTCATAATTCAACGCCTTGTTTTGAACTTTTCTTGCTTCCGCCTTTCCTTCCGGAAGGGATCCATGTTGTAAGAACATAATTATTGGAGACATCCAAGATGGATTCCCAATTTCCACCAGGTTCACATGTCGTAAAGGAACAGACGAGTTTGTGAGGACCTTGATGCGCACCTCTTTAGCCAAATGCTTGAAACTTGTGGCTACTAACTTGCTGAGTGCATCCGCATGCTTGTTTTCACTCCGATTAATATGAATAACTTTGAAAGTCTGAAACTTAGGAATTAAGGCTTTTTCCTGTTCGAGATATAGAGCCATTGTTTCACCCTTCGCATCCTAGAGACCGTTGATCTGTCCAGCAACTAACAGAGAGTCAACGTGCGCCTCCAGATTCTTTGCTCCCATTTTAATTGCTAAGCGAAGTCCTGCAAGGAATGCTTCATACTCTGCTTCATTATTGGTGCTTTTGAAATCCAACCGGATGGCGTAAGTAAACTCGTGATTGTCGGGACTGACTAAACGAAGACTAGCCCCTGCGCCATCATCGTTAGAAGCACCATCTATGTGCAAGATCGAAACACTGTCGCCGAAGACTGGGACATGGTTCTGTATTGCTTCACATTCTTGAATTTTATAGATGAGAACTTCAGTAACAAAATCGGCCAAAACTTGGCCCTTGATAGCTGGGCGTGGCTTATACAAAATGTTGTGTCCATCTAATTCAATGACCCATTTCTCCAACCGGCCCGCAACATCCGGTTTGGACAGAATCTGACCCAGGTGATAATTTGTAAGAACAGTTATGACATGGCCAGAAAAATACTTGCGTAGTCTGCACGAGGCATGAACTAATTTTAGAACAAGCTTCTCCATGATTGAATAACGAGTTTCAGGACCGGTCAACATCTTGCTGATATAATAGATTGGCGTTTGAACTCCATCTCGTTCCACTAATAACATTGCGCCAACCGCAACATCGGATGCGGAGAGATATAAAATCAATGGTTCTTCTTTTCGCAGAGCTGTCAAAGTTGGTAACTGAATCAAGCATTCTTTCATTTCTTGAAAAGCTTTTTCGGCCTCTGGAGTCCATTGGAACTCACTCTTTTTTACATAGTTGCACAGTGTGCTTATAAAAGGGAAAGACTTAGCAGCATGATTCACCAAGAATCGATTAAGCGTGGTAAGTCGACCAGCTAATCGCTACATTTCTTTGATAGATGTTGGTGACAGCATGCGCTGAATAGCCTCCACTTTCTCCGGATTAACTTTAAAACCGTCTTTAGTTACGATAAATCCCAAGAATTTACCCTCCTCCATGCCAAACGAACATTTTACTGGATTAAGCTTCAAATTAACTTTGCGCAAGGAATCGAAGGTGCGCTGAATATTCTTGAGCATTAATTCTTCATCAGGGCTCATGATGACAAGGTCATCTATATAAAATTTGACTTTAATGCCAATATCATCTCCAAAAACTTAATCCATTAAACGTTGATACGTAGCTCCCGCATTGCGGAGACCAAAAGGCATCTTTGTATAACAAAAAATACCTTTCTCCGTGCGAAAAGTTGTCTTGTCCTCGTCTTCTTCTTTCGTATGCACTTGATGATAGCCCTTGTAGCAATCCAAAAAACATTTCTAGCGAAAAGAAGCCAAAGAATCTACTTTCTTGTCAATCTCCCGAAGAGAATAACAATCCTTTGGACAAGCTTTGTTAAGGTCCTTGAAATCAACATACATACGCCATCCGCCGTTGTGCTTTTGAACCATCACTGGGTTAGCCACCCATGTTTGATATCGGACCTCACGTAATATACCTGCTTGAAGCAGTTCAACTACTTTCTCATTCATTGCGCGAGTCTTTTCTGGACCTAGACTGCGTTTCGCTTGTACCACTGGTTCTACTGAAGATGAAGTAGTAAGAGTGAAAGTGAATGAAGAACTAGTACCTGAATTCTCTTATTTATAACCGAAGCTTGGCGCCAAAAATATAACGGAGGAAATAACGGAATCTTATTTTCCATCTACAGTTAAGAGTGAAAGTAAGTGAAAGTGAATGAAGAACTAGTACCTGAATTCTCTTATTTATAACCGAAGCTTGGCGCCAATAATATAACGGAGGAAATAACGAAATCTTATTCTCCATCTACAGTTAACTCCTCATCCATGCACACGGATCGCAGATTTGATCAACGACTGGGGAGATGCCACGTGGAAAGTAACTTGATCTAGATCTGCATGTAAATTGTTACCATCATCGTGATTTAAATGAAGGTTCTAGATATTACCACGTCACATTCGGTTATAACTGAATGAGGCCATGCACGATGATCATTTAATGCCTTCTAAAAAATCTACAGCTGTAAGCCTGTGACCCTTTGCCACGTGTCCATTCTGTTATAACAGAAAAGATTTCTTTTGTTCAAGTTCTTATTTCTTCATGCGCGCGAACATGTTTAAGACTTGCCTTTCGTTGTTAAATCTTCAAGCTTAACTGTACCGTTGCACGGGCCCGTGCAAGGGTGTTAATTTGAATATTTATCTTTCCTTTCGTCGACACATGGTTATTTAGGACTGATCTTTCCTAATCTCATTTAAACCCACTTCGCGGCTGCTCAAGGTTTGTTTAAGATGATCTTGGAGTGTAATTATGGTATGCTCCTCTGCGCTTGCGCAAGGTTTTTGAGACCATACCTCTTCAGCAGCTGAAGAAATATGGAATCACCGCCAGGATGATTGGAACCGCTTTCTCTGAGAGGATGGAGGATCATACCTTGTTCCTTCTCTTTGAATCCGGATCTCAAAGAAAAAGAGAGAAAAGTGGGGATGTAGAGACGGTCGGTAGGGGAAGAATCCCCTATTTCCAACTACAAAAAAGTGTGCTTGCCCCATATCTCTTACCCTAACAAGGAGGTGGAGACCTCCTTATATAGGAGACATGGGCAAACCTAACCTCAATGGACCAGGCCCAGTTACGGGTTGTCTCTACAAGCCCACAACCTAGTGTAGTGTAAACTACAACGTGCCGGGCTTCATGGGTTAATACGCAATAATAATAAATATTAATATAAAAGGCGATAAGTAACGTATAACCGTTTAAGCCTGGTCAAGTACCTTACCTCTACAGCAGCCTACCTTGTAACGAGTCCTCAGTCTTCTAGACCTTGTTTTATAACATTGGTTTGTATATATAATTTTACAACTTTTAATTTACATGAAAATATACATTATATGTAAAAAAAATTATAAAAATTGTAACTTTCTTTATTAAATCCGCCAATCATCGTTTGAGACACTCCGTTGGTGATAATTTGTTGGCGCTTTGTGGATGAACATTTTGTCTATGTGGTGTGGCCATCATTGTTCACTAGGTGTGACGTCGATGAATATTCTATTGGTGATGCATTATTGAAAAGGTTATCTGTAATTCATCGGTAATGAAGTCTGTCTGTATCCAAAACATGTTTTCTGAGTTTTTTTCGTAACTAGTGTTGGTAGGAAAAGTATTTACCATTTTAATGTTTCTTCAAAATTATTTACCAAAATGGTGTTTTCGTTTATTTTGTATTTTCCCTTTTCTTTTAACCAACATAATAAACTTATCCATTTTCTATTCTTTTATGTCTTTTTAATCAATCTATTAATGTTTTGTTTATTTTGTATTTACCTTTTCTTTTAATCAACATAAAAACTTTTTAATTCTTTTTCTACTAAATTAATATTATACCCTTTTTCCCTCTTATTTTAAATTTTCAACCAACCCATATCAACGAGAAAACAATAAAATCATTCACAGTAAATTTAAACAACGAAATAAGAAACATAAAAAAACTAATCAAACATTAAAACATTCTTAGGTTGAGATAGCAAGAAAAATCAATTTAAAAACAAAATGAGTAAATTTTCATTTAGTCCCTTAGGTTTGGCAAAAAATGCCACTTTAATCCAAATAGTTTTTTTTCTCCTTTGGGTCTTTGACTTTAGCAATTTTTTTCTATTTTCATCCAACTCACTAACTTCGTCAAGAAAACTCAGTTAACCCAAGGGTAGTTTTATCACTTTACGTTTCTTATTATTTTTTGTCATTTTCATCCAAAACCCTTTTTACATTTAAAAAAATAAAAAATATATGTATTAATGTGTGTGTATAGAAAAAGTGTATCGTACAATATGCCTTAACGTACGAAGCGTACGCAATGTCAAATTCGCATGTTGTAAAAACAGAAGATCGCATGTTAAAAAAATGAAATCCCATGTTTATAAAAAAAACATATTTCTCGTGTTATTAAAAAAATAAATTCGCATGATGTTAAAGAATACCAAAATCGAATGCTATAAACCAATTTTCGCATGTTGAAACTGAATCTTGTATGCTTCGTACGTTAAGGTATTTTGTACAATAACCGACCTCTATATATATATATATATATATAGGGAGAGGATCAGGAGAAAACTAGATATAAATGAGAAAACCAAAAAACTAACCAAAAAAGCACTAAAAAGGAGGGGGGAGCCTTTTAATGAAGGAGAAGGGGGACTTTTAATGAAGGAGGGGTAAAATTGGAAAAAAAAAATATATAACTTTTCAAACATTTCCCATTTCTCCATACGTTATCATTTTAAAACAAAAATGGCACCATAAGATCACAAATTTTTGTATCTTTCATTCAAGTATATTCGAGCATATTTTTTATGACATAAAAAAAGATTTATGGTGTCGTCTTGTTTTCAATACTATTATTATAGTAGTGCACATGTGCAATATAACATGTACTACAATTGCATTACATGCTTAAAATTAGCTTTTTGAGTCTAGTTTAGCTTTTAGGGTTAGTTTTTTTGGAGGTTTAGGATTAGGATTAGGTTTTTGGGTGTGGGGGGAGGGGGGGTTTAGGTTTTTGGGGGGTGGGGGTGGGGGGGTTTAGGTTTTTCTCGGGTTTACAATTGCATTACATGCTTAAAATTAGCTTTTTGAGTCTAGTTTAGCTTTTAGGGTTAGTTTTTTGGAGGTTTAGGATTAGGCTTTTGGGTGTGGGGGGGAGGGGGGTTTAGGTTTTTGGGGGGTGGGGGTGGGGGGGTTAGGTTTTTTTCGGGTTTATGTTTAGGGTTTAGTTTTAGGTTTTCGGGAGGGTGGGGGGTGGGGGGTTTAGGTTTTTGGGGGGTGGGGGGTTAGGCTTTGGGTGGGAGGGTGAATTTAGGTTTTTGGGGGGTGGGGGTGGGGGGTTTAGGTTTTTTGGGGTGTCGGTGGGGGGTGGGTTAAGTGGTTTAAGCTTTATGTATTAGTGCACATGTGCAGTACAACCAAAAAAAAATTTATTTATTATTTTTTTTTTTTGAAAATTTTTTTCTAGGCATAAAAACTAGCGATTTTTTTATTAAAAATTGTAAAAAAAAAAATTGTTATGTTTTTAGGTTTTTCTTAGGCTTTTTTGTTTAGTTTTTTTGTTTTCTCATTTAAACTAGTTTTATCATGATCCATCCCCTATATATATATAGAAAGAGAGGGAGAGAGTAAAGATCATTTCTAATAAACAATCATTCTACTTATATTTTTTAATATTTAATATTGTTTAAGAGCATTTTTTTATCATTTATTATGATTCCATGTGTGTTAAGAGTAGTTTTATCATTTTTTTTTCATATGTAAATTTATAATTAGATATACATAAATTAGTTCCCTTACACATATGTAAAGTAGTTCCTTTACACATATGTTAATTAGTTATTACACATACATAATTTGGTTTTTGATATATGTAATCATAAGAATACATATAATAAATGATAGAAGTATCCTTAAATAATGTTAAGTATAAAAATATATAAATAATATAATTGTTTATTAGCAGTTCTGAAAGTTCTGTGAATATTTAGCGTTCTGAAATGAACCCAATCATATATATATATATATATATATATATATATATATATTGATGTTGTGTGTGTATAAAAAGAATCTCCCACGACCATCACCATCTACCACCACCCACCCCACCACCTGCCACCACCACCAGCCACCACATTCTACTATCGTTCACCATCCTATTCAATATATACGCTCTAATGTTTCATCAGAACCATAACCCCCAACTTCAACTTCAGCATCATGATTTCCTACCTGCAACGACTATCTGATTTACCACTAAAGCCCCATAATCAGAACCACCCCTCCAAAGATCACCTACAGACACCAGTCTCTGTTTTACCACTTGCAAACCTTAGATCTCAAATTTCAGATATGGTTGTATCAATCAGAGATGAACAGAGGGTAAATGGGGAATGGGTTTGGTTGCGAGATTCAAGATGCTCAGAGGGTATAAGAAGGTGTAGGGTGAACGGTTTTGTCGCCGGTGTTGCTGCTGTTGACGGAGTGATAGGTTGATGATGGTGACGGTGTTGGTTGATGTCTTGATGATGTGGGTGGTAGAGGTGTGTGGTAATAGGTGGTGGTTGGAGAGAGGGGGAATAAAGAGAGGAAGAGAATAAAGAGAGGGGGTGAAGGCAGTTATGTAGGTGGTGGGGAATGGTGGTGTCGGTGATGGTGGATAGAGAGAGTGAGGAGAGAGGGGGAAAGAAAGTTGGGTTGTGATGATGTATGTGTGTGTGTTATTATATATTTTTAAACACTACATAATTTTTTAATATATTTTATATGTTAATATTATTTTACTTATATATATATATATATATATATAGAAATGGTCAGGAGAGAACGGTGAAAAGTGTGAGAACGGTGAGAACGGATCCTGGCCCAACACGTGCCAGGGGGCCCTAATTGTTATGCGGGGGTACGATTGTCCTTTTATACGTTCCCTCCTTATTCGCGTTATAAATCTCTTTCAAATTAAAACTCCAAAGATTTATTGTTAGTTGTTACCTCCTTTGCAAGCTTTCTCAGATCTATGGCGTTTAACATGGATTCTGTTCGACAAAGTAAAATTCGTTGGCGTTTTTTATTTTTCGTTCCAGCAAATCATGCAACAGATATGGAGTTTTGTTCTTTTATCATTGTTCTATGGCGTTTTTTTGTATTATTATTTTTTATAATGTGTTGTATGATTTTCAATAGCGTTATTTCAATTATGCAATTTAATCGCGTTTTAATTGATATTTAATCTATTATTAAGAATTGCAATTGGAGTTTTCAATATTAATTTTAATTGTCGTTTACGTTCTAGTGTATTTATTATGTTTTTACGATCATTGGCATTTTTCATCTATTTGATTAGTTTTGAATTTTATTTAGTAGTATTTTTGAATGTCAGTTATTACTATTTTGTTAATTTGTGTAAACATTAGTTTTGTTAATTTTGGCGTTTTCATTATGATGTTATATTTTGTTAATTATTTATGTTGTTAAGTGTTTTTAATTATTCATCTCATGGCTTTTTATCATGTCGTTTTTAAATTATGTTTTTATTATGTCTTTTTTATTATTCAATTAATGGCGTTTTAATGTATAATGTTATTACGAGACATCACTCTGTTTTTCTGATTTTTCTGTTCCTCCCTGTGTTTTCTCAGATGAAGTCTCTTCCTCGAGTCAAAGGAATTGCCCCAAAACTGGATTACCATTTATCATTCCTGACGTCAGTGAAGAATTAAAGCCCAGAAAGGACATGGTATTCTCAAGCCTTGATGATTGTTATTCAATGTATGTTAAGTATGCCAAGGAGTGTGGGTTTTTAGTCAGGAAAGGCACTACAAAGACAAACTCTAAAGGTGTCTTACATATTAAGTATTACTTGTGTACGAGATCTGGGTTATACAAGGACAAGAAGGTTGATACGTTGGACCCCAATCAAAAGGAGCGAGTAGTGCAATCTAACTTTTCAAAGAGGACTGATTGTGGTGCACTGTTATGTGTACTTTTTGAGGATGGATCATGGAAGGTGTATAAGTTTGTCGAGGAGCACAATCATGAACTTGTTGAACGTCCTGATAAGCATTTTCTTCCAACTAAACGACACCTCATTCAGCTCCAGAAGCATGTTATTCACAGCATGTCTAAGTTGAATTTGGGTCCTGTCAAGGCATTTAATGTTATGAAGACTTGTTTTGGCGGTTTTGAAGACGTGGGTGCAAGCAAAGTTGAATTTAAGAACTATAAGAGGCAAATTAACTTGTTCATAGGGGAATATGACGCCAATATGGTTGTGAAACATTTGAATGAAAAAAAACATTCCCAGCCTAATTTCTCGTATGATTACATCACAGACGAAGAGAATCGTTTGAAGGGTCTTTTTTGGTGTGACGATCAAGCCAAACGTAATTACCACGTGTTTGGTGATATGATTTCGTTTGACGCCACGTATCGTTCCAACAAGTAATATTTTATAATTCAACTTCTTCTGTTTTTTGCGTTTTATTAATTTACATGCAATGTCGTTTTTTTTATTTTACACGCAATGGCGTTTTATTAGTTTACATTCAATGACGTTTTATTATTGTTTCATTTCTCATGGCGTTTTCATATGCAGATACTCTATGGTGTTTGTACCGTTCACTGGTATAGACAATCATCACTGCAATGTTACATTTGGTGCAGCATTGTTGGCGACGGAAACTACTGATACGTATATTTGGTTGTTAAGAGTTTTTCTAAAATTTGTTGGTTCTCAACCAAAAGTTGTTGTCACTGACCAAGATCCAGCGATGAAGAAGGTTATTTCTGTTGTATTAGTTGACACGAGGCATCGGTTATGCATGTGGCATGTGATGCATAAACTTTCTCTGAAGGTTGTTATGCTTTTGAAATAACACTGTGTTTTAAAATACATGGCGTTTTAGGATACACTTTGGCATTTTAGTATACACTGTGTTTTAAAATACATGGCGTTTTGTACCTTGTTATTGTTTTTTTAATTAAGTTTTGTCTTTTTTTTTATTTATGCATTGTGTTTTCGTTTTATATAGGTCGGTGTTAGGCTATGTAATTCCACCAATTTTAAAGAACGTATTTGTGGTGTTGTGTGGACGGATATTCTCACACCTGAAGAGTTTGAATCAGAATGGGAAGCAGTTATCGCAGAATTCAATTTAGAAGATAATGACTGGCTATCTGATATTTTTGCACTTAGGGAATCTTGGATCCCTGCATACTATAGAATGGAGCATATGTCTGGTCTTATGCGAACGACATCCAGGTCGGAGAGTGAGAATCATTTTTTTGGTCAAGTGTGCAATTCGAAAGCTACTCTTGTTGAGTTCATGACGCATTATGAGACTGCAATAGAAGCACAGCGTCACACACATCGTAAAAATGATCATGAATCTCGATACAAAAGACCCCAGTTGAAGAGTAGTTACAAATTGTTGGAAGGGCAAGCTGTTGACATATACACAAAAAGTATTTTTTTTTATTTTCAAGCTGAGCTTATTGGAGTTGCGGATTGCATAAATCAACGTTACGAAGATCAGCCTAATGGGTTTGTTAAGTTTTACATAAATGACTTCCAACAGCCTTGTACATCCTTATTTGAGGTAAATAATGGCGTTTTGGTTTTTATGGCGTTTTCTGTTATTAGCGTTTTATCATATGCAATGTGTTTTTTTTTTCTTTTTTAGACAAACATTCTATGCATGGCGTTATAGAGATATTGTTTTTGGCGTTTTTCAGGTAATGTTTCGTAAGTCTGATTGCACATGCAGTTGCTCATGTAGGCATTTTGAACAATTTGGTTTGCTATGTAGACATAGATTCTGTGTTTTGAGAATTATGGACATTAGGGAATTTTCAAAACAATACATTCTGGATAGATGGCGCAAAGAGGCCTTCCCAAACTGCTCTCCTGAATTCTCAATTAGTCGTGAATATATGACCGAGCTTGATCCTGATGTGCAAAGTATGATGCAAGATATTATTTATTCAACCGAATACACTTTGAACCGTTTATCTGGTAATAAAGAGGAGCTAACCTTATACAAGGATCATGTTCAATCTTACATGAAGAAGGTTAAAGATATGCAGATTGTTGCTCCTCCCGTTAGTTCTAGGGATAGATTTGTCGAGATAACCAGTCAATATAAAAACGACAAGAATCCGATAAGAGTCCGTGTAGGTTATAAATCCAAAGGTTCTGGTTCCCGGAAGCGTCTGAAATCTAAACAGAAGATGGCAATCGACAAAAAGAAATCAAAGTCGAAACACGGGGCCAAAGAAAGACAGTGTCAGAACTGCAAAGCCTATGGACACTACGCGTCAACATGCAAACAGGTTGTAATTAAAAGAAGATCGACAAGGACTTCGAGAGCCAATGAAGAGTAGTTTGGCATTTTGTATTTGTCATTCTTATAGAACACATACAGATGGTCTTCGATAGCCAGTGTAGAGTAGTTTGGCGTTTTTTTTTATTTCAATCCTATAGAACACAGACATTTCTCAGTTTGGCGTTTTAAATCATTTTTTTTTTCATCTTTTTTTCTTTTTTCTACCTCATTGTTCATAACATGCTACTTCGAAGTTAAATAATAAACAATATAATATCGGGCAAGGAAATCAAACACCAAAAAAAAAAACAATAACGTCACTAAATAAAACTACCATAAACTTCTAATTTTGGTCGTGCTAAACTCAATAATGTTTTGTTGAACGAGATGGATAACATTGTTAATCCGCAGTCAAGAAAGATGTGTAACAATGTTATCCATCCCGTTTAGCTAAACTTTATAGAGAAAAAAAACAGAATCTCCAGGAAATAGCTTTTTTAAAGTTTTGTGGTTTTTGTATGTTTTGGCATTTATATTGAGGATCTTGCTCATTACATAGAGCGAAAGTTTATTGAGAAAATAGTTTATATCAAAGAAACATGGATTTGAATCTTTGATATTTTGGTTTTTTGGCGTTTATAAGAAGAATGGTATAGAGGAAAATATAGGTTTTTGTGGTTTTGGTGTGGATTTTAGTTGTTCTGAGAGTTTGTTTATATAGGAAGTTTTTGGCGCGTATTTTTGGCGCGTATACCCGTCGTTTCAGTACTGTTTGTTCAGCTTTATCGGTTAAAAACAAAGTTTGGCGTTTTATATCTATGGCGTTATATTATGATGAAATGTGCTATGTGTGTTGAGGCGGGATTTTAATAGCGTGAGTTTGGCGCTTTATGTTAAGTCAAAAGACCTTTTACCCTTAATGAAGCACGCCAGATTAATAAAAGTGATTTTATTTACGCAAATGCCACCGCGTCATCAAGTCCATAGATTGTTTTGATCTGACGATCCATGAGCGTTCTCTCTGTTCTCACACTTTTGTGCGTTTTCTCTAAATCTTGACCCTATATATATATAGAGTTAATAGCCAAAATGGTCCCTGAGGTTTGCTCACTTTTGTCACTTTAGTCCAAAATCCAAAATTTTTAAATATGGGTCCCTGAGGTTTGCATTTTGTTGCCATTTTAGTCCAAATTTCAAAAACCCCCTTTTTGACTGTTGCAACCAGCCTATTTTGTCCTTTTGCGCAGGGGTATTTTGGTCATTTTTATGAGTTGTTATAACAAACCCAGATCAAGAACCCAGATCATCTATCTCAAAGCAGATCAAGAACCTTGATCAACTCTCTCTCCTCTCTCTCTATAGCACCACCACCACCGCCACCTCCTCCCCCTTCTCACCACCGCCACCACCACCATCAACACCCACCCTACAAGCACCACCTCTTCAGAGCACAACCACCCCCGTTCCCCCCACCCCCCTCTAAAACCCTAGCTTTTACCCTCTCTTTCTCTCTCTAAACCTCGCCGGAGGCGATGATGATACAACAACTCTCTGCACCTCCTCTCTCTCTCTAAACACACCTGACTCTCTCTCTTCTCTCTCTCTCTCTCTATAGCTTTTACCCTCTCTTTCTCTCTCTAAACCTCGCCGGAGGCGTTGATGATACAACGGCAACGATCAGAGGGTTTTGACTTGATATCAGTTATAACAGCAACGATCGGAGGCGATGATGATTTTTTCGTTGATATGAGCTTTTACCCTCTTTCTTTTGATTATTATTAACAGATCTGAGCCTCTTCTAATTCTTCTTTTTCATATTTTCGTTTTTTTATTTTTATCAAGGGTTTTGACTTGATATTATCATGAATGGAGGTAGAAGGGGCGTTGATGGGTGGATGTTGATGATGGCGGTGGTGAGAAGGGGAAGGAGGTGGCGGTGGTGTTGGTGCTTGTGGCGGCAGAGAGGAGAGAGGGAGAGAGAGGGGGGTTAATTAGTGTTGTTGATTCGTCATAGTTGCAGGTGTTGATGTTCAGTTGTTTGAGAAGATGATGATGATTCAGTTGTTTGATGATCTGCTTTGAGAGAGATGATCTGGGTTCTTGATCTGAGTTTGTAATTAGTTGTTTGTTATAATAACTCATAAAGAGGCGATTGATGTGTGTCAGTGTGTATATATATTTAAGTATATTTTAAGCCCTTTTTAACACGTTAGTCAAGTTTTAAATTTATAAAACACGATATTTACTAACACTAAACACACATATGGGTAAGTGCACCCATCGTGAACGTAGTATAGCGTTGGTAAGATACCGAGGTCGTCCAAGGACACAAGAGCTTTTAATACCGGTTTATCATCAACGTCTAATCAAATCAAAATTTAGAAAAAGGTTTTTAAAACAAGAAAATAAAACTAACTAAAAATGCTGAAAATAAAAAATAAAAACAGATAGACAAGATGAATCACTTGGATCCGACTCGCCTTTAGTGTACCTTTGATTATTTGCGCACTTTTGCATTTTTTAAGAGATTATCTTAGTTATAGTAGTAGGCCCTTCTTTTTAAGGTGACGTTACCCTAAACCCAGTAGTTTGAGTCAGCAAGGATACAATCCTAAAGGGTTAGATTATTGAAAGATAATTAACTAAGTTATTAATGCGTAATGTGGTAGGCCCCTCTTTTGAAGGTGACGTTACCCTCGGCTAAGTAGTTTGAGTCAGCAGGGATACAATCCTAAGTAGTCGGGTTAATGTTTTAATAGTAGTTTACATATGAGGGGATCAAGAAATTCGAACCCCCAACATCCAATACCAGTGGGTATTGAAGGAGGTCCTACTTAGCTTGACCTAGGTCCTTGCAGGATCTATACACTGAACAAGGCAAGATGCTTACCAAACCATTCCCTTAACCCCCGACCAGGTAGCCAACATATCTCCATATAGACCGTGGAGATATGAATGGTGTAAATCTTTTATTTTATATAGACAGTAAAATAACGCCAAGACACCACGGACAAATGATAAGGAAGTTTCACCTTCAACATAAGAAACTAGTTATTAAAGTCATTAATACATAACCAAATAAAAAGTTCGAAAAGATTAAAAATAAAAAGTAGTACACTAAATGCTTGTCTTCACCAAGTGATATAAGAGACTTAGGAAAACATGGCCTTTGATTGTTAAGAACACTTACTATCAATCTTGGATCCCGAGACTACTCACACACTCTATGATGGATGATGGATGATCGTGGTGGATGTGGGTTGTGATGGTGGTGGTGGGTGGGTGGGTGAAGTGTGAGAGAGGTGGTTTGCCAAGGGATGATTTGCAAGTGAGCCAAACACCCCTATTTATAGCCTGCACAGAAGCCCGGACACGGCCCCGTGTCCATTGGGCATGACCCCGTGTCCACCCATTTTCTCTTTCTTCATTAATTGCAGTTTGTCTGCATTAGTTGACCATGCCCCCGTGTCCGCTGGGCACGACCCCGTGTGCAGAAGCGTATCTGTACTATCAAGATTTTCCTAGATTCTGCGAATCTTAGCGTTGACCACGGCCTCGTGTCCGCTGGCCACGCCCCCGTGTTGGGAAATAGAAGCTTCTACAGTTTTGTCTTTTCTGCAGACACTTAGGCACGCCCCCGTGCTCAATGAGCACGGGGCGTGTTCAGCCTTCTGATGTCTTGTTTTTGCTTAGGAAGATGCTGTCGAGGGGTCAGGCCTGCCACGTTTATTCCTTTTCTTGTATTATTGTTAGATTTGGTTGCATTTTTGCTTCTTTTGTTCATTTAAGCTTATTTAACCCTGAAAATACAAAAGAAAGACAAAAGCACACTTTTTCCAACATTAGTACTAAAAAGGGTTAGTTTTATGCCTCATTTGATGTAATTTATATGTTGGATTTTGCACACATCAAATACCCCCACACTTGAATCTTTGCTTGTCCGCAAGCAAAACTCTTTATTTTGTGGCTTACACACCCAAATGGAATGGGTAGAAGAGAAGGTTTTGGGCTTGTCATAGAGTGTCGAGATTCCAAGATTCTTTATTAGGTTTTATTTTTATTTTATTTACAATCCTATTCGTTATGATTTATTTAGAACATTTCATAAGAGAAATTACTTATTTGGGCATAACTTGCCTCTTTAAAATTCCATTTATATACAAGTTCACATAACTCACGGGGGATCACTCAACACTCGGCCGAAGATGTATTTTTGTGAAACACTCGAGAGCGGCATGAAACTTACTTCTACCATATGCTTGCCAAGCAATCAATCCTCCTCCTTTTTAACTATAAACCTTCGTAAATATCAAGAGTACTTTGGGGAATGGTTTGGCTTGGGTTAAAGGTAGGTGGTTTTGGGTTAGTGGTTAGTAGAAAAGGGCGAAAGGCGTAGAAAGCGTCGGTTTTCGTAAAACATTTTGTTTTGTGACTTTTTATTTTAATGAAGCATTTTTTAAACAAAGTTTCTTTTTGATGAACTTGTTTGTTTATTGCTAAACTTCATCATTTTTTTATAAGGAATGTCACATGAAAACCGAGCTTTGTACTAAAATAAAGGGTTTAAAATAAAAAAAAAAGGTTTTGGTGGGTAAAGGGTGTTTGTTTTGGGTTTAGAAATGAAAAGGTTTAGACTCAAAGGGGTTAACTAGGGGGGTTTTGGGTAGGTGGTAAAAATAGAAAATAATGGTGTTGAAAGAAAAAGGGTTAGTCCTAATGCCTCCATCATTTACTTAATTGGGTTTAAGTTGGTAAGGACCGGGAATGTATCGTCATGACAAGTTCTAGAGTCGTAAGAAACCAAGCGGCTATTCATACAAGAAACGAAAAATGAGCATTTAGTTTAAAGATGTGTATTTGTATGCTCAATAAAGGCTCAAAACTCACTTTTGTGGGAATGGGTTTTTATGTGATCAAGTATATATACTCAAATTTTAACTAGATTTGTTATGTCGTTTCATAATTTTCTTATGTTGGTTCTTTTTATCATGACGCTATCGGTTGTAAATTTGTAAAAATATAATCTTTTTAGAACTTGTTATTCCCAAATTAAACCAAGACAAGTAAAAAAAAGGAAAAAGCTTTTGAAAAAAATTTGGGGTGTTTAGCGGTTCCAATAGAGTTTTGTGTAAGGCTTGTAATTAGGACTTGCAAAATTCAAGGTTTTAGCATCCCCCCCCCCCCCCACTTAAATTACACATTTACCTCAATGTGTCCCAAAAATATGTTTTTAGGTTGATTGAATGTGTAAAAGGTGTGTTAAAAACAAAATTTTATGTTACTGGGCATCTGGACACGGGCCCGTGGTGTCCGGGCACGGCCCCATGTTCAGGTTGCCAGTAACAGAAATCATCAGAAAGTAATAGAAGCCTGGGCACGGGGGCGTTTTCAGCGAACATGCCCCGTGTCCAGTTACCTGAACTAGCGTTTTTCTGCAGACTTTTCAGCACGGGGCCGTGTTGGCTGGGCACGGCCCGTGCCGAACTTGCTGTAATGAAGAAAAATTATCGGGAGGCTCTGTTTTTGTGCATGGGGTGCTGGTTCAAGTTTCCTTTAATATCCTTCACCAATCCGAGTGTGTTTTACCCATTACAACATCATCCAAACACCAAACAATTTTAAAACCATCATTTCATTAAAAATAACACATTACATAGGGTCCTAGAAAATTAAAAACAAAGCAGAAAAATAAAAACTAAAAGTCCTAAAATAGGTCAAGTGATACATAAAATCATCCTAAGGAGTTCTACTCTTACAATAGGAATCAAAATTCCAGAAATAGCTTTCCGATATTTAACAGCTTCGTAGAACTCCGAACCGAGGGATGTTCCCTAGATGTTGTTAAAGCCATTCTTCTATCTCTCTTGGGAGGAAGAAGGCGGGCTCATTTTCCTCAACATCCTGTGGAGGGGAAGTGACACCAACCGGAACCCCTTGTAATATGTCGCGAGGGGGATCCGGGTGTATGGTGTACCACTCAGCCGGTATGAGACTTCCGGTACCACATTCCATGCCCTTTGGGTGATGATTGGTACCAAAGAAGGAGAAGCGAGAATTTTCAACCTTTGGTACAAAAGGTTGACCTCTCGAAGACATCCTTCTAGTCCCACCGTTAAGTGATTGATACGGTCGACCGATGCTTCTTCTACTCCCGTCATCTCATCAATGGCCTCTCTTAAAGCGTAAACATAGTTTACAAGAGAGTCTTCTACCGTAGATGACCTTCTCCCTTGTCGGTTGTTCCTGGAGTGCGATGAAGATGTCCCGCTAGTTCTGCTCCCATTCTGAGAAAACAGACCGAAAAGAGTTCAATTTTGTTGGACCAGTACCTCGGACACGGCCCCATGCTCAATAAGCACGGCCCCGTGTTCACCTGTCTGCAGATTTTTGGAACAAGGAATCTTGGAGTTTCAAATTATTTTTCTGATCTTTAAAGCATTTTTAAGCAGAAATAATTTAAAACCATGTTGTAGAACTTATTTTTAACAAGATTCCTTGAACAAAAACCTTACAAACATCACCATAAAGCTTGGAACCATGGTGATTTCAAGCTCTAATGGAGGTGATGAGGAAAAATTGAAGAAGAAGGAAATGGACAAAAGTAGAAAAGACAAGATGGTTGTTGAGAACCTTCTTTATAATATACCTAGGATGGTATGTGTGAAGATCCCACCAGATCTTTGTCTTTGGAGTGGTCCAAATGTGTAGGAATCTTGCTGCATTTATAAAAAATGACAGCACGCTACACACGGCCCCGTGTCGGCTGGACACGGCCCCGTATGCAGACAAGATCCTGACATATTTTGTCCGTATTCTGACCAAAAGTCAGACGGGAATCTTTTGGTGGACATGGGGGCGTGCTGACCAGGACACGGCCCCGTTCCTAGAAGCTGTTTATGAAGTTTCGTCTATTTTTAAGGAATTTATCCAGATCGGGTGGTTCCTTACTGGATGGAACAACACCGAAGTGCCTGAGATACCTTAATTGCTCTAGATTTAGACGAGAACGCAAGAGGTTATCAGTGAGGGTGATTCTTATGCTAAATGTAGGTGGACAAGTCCAACCCTTTCCCGGGCTCTCGTTAAAGAAGGTGTATGTCGAATCGCTCAAGTCTATGTATGCATCGAAGCAAGTTGATAGGGAGTCCTTCATGGCACAATCGACACAGGGACGACTATCGCTCAAGTCTTCGTAAGAGTTAGAGGTGATTTCGGGAACAACGAAGTTGTTTTTTTCCGAATGCGGTCTCAATAATTCTTCTTGGGTATCGTCTTGAGGTGAATTAATGATATCCATCTCAAGTTCTTTTACCCAATTAAGAATTAGATCTTCCATTTGAAATAATTCATCAAGAAGCATTTCTCCTAGAATGGATGTATGAGAGCATTCGAGGGAGAGATAGGGATTATTTTTACTTTCGCCCCTCTTAAGGCTACAGGAAAACAATGGGTCTATATAGTGGGGCTTGTAATTTAAAAAATAACATTCTAAATCTTTATGATTTCCGCCACATATTTGACACCACATACCATAAGAGGGTTGGAAGTCAAAATTATCAGTATCACTCATGGTTGTTTTAGAAATTACCAACCGTCGGGATCTTACGGTTCTGTTTTCAGTATCTGAAACTTGGGCATGGGGCGCGTTGATTGGGCACGGCCCCGTGTTCAGCTACTGTCTGACTTTAAAACAGGATTGTCAGTACCAAAGATTGGGCAAGGGGCGTGTTCAGCGGGCACGGTCCGTGCTGAGTTCTGCAGAAGCTGAAAATTTAAGAAAAATCCTAAAAAATAGAAAAATAAGAAAAAAGATTAGGCCGTTGATTCCTAATTTTCTTAAAATCCTTGTGTCCCCGGCAACGGCGCCAAAAACTTGATGTGTGTCGGTGTGTATATATATATTTAAGTATATTTTAAGCCCTTTTTAACACGTTAGTCAAGTTTTAAATTTATAAAACACGATATTTACTAACACTAAACACACATATGGGCAAGTGCACCCATCGTGAACATAGTGTAGCGTTGGTAAGATACCGAGGTCGTCCGAGGACACAAGAGCTTTTAATACCGGTTTATCCTCAACGTCTAATCAAATCAAAATTTAGAAAAATGTTTTTAAAACAAGAAAATAAAACTAACTAAAAATGCTGAAAATAAAAAATAAAAACAGATAGACAAGATGAATCACTTGGATCCGACTCGCCTTTAGTGTAACCTTTGATTATTTTCGCACTTTTGCACTTTTTAAGAGATTATCTTAGTTATAGTAATAGGCCCCTCTTTTGAAGGTGACGTTACCCTCAACCCGGTAGTTTGAGTCAGCAAGGATACAATCTTAAAGGGTTGGATTATTGAAAGATAATTTATTAAGTTATTAATGCGTAATGTGGTAGGCCCCTCTTTTGAAGGTGACGTTACCTTCGGCTAAGTAGTTTGAGTCAGCAGGGATACAATCCTAAGTAGCCGGGTTAATGTTTTAATAGTAGTTTACATATGAGGGGATCAAGAAATTCGAACCCCCGCCATCCAATACCAGTGGGTATTGAAGGAGGTCCTACTAAGCTTGACCCAGGTCCTTGCAGGATCTATACACTGAACAAGGCAAGATGCTAACCAAACCATTCCCATAACCCCCGACCAGGTAACCAACATATCTCCATATAGACCTTGGAGATATGAATGATGTAAATCTTTTATTTTATATAGAAAGTAAAATAACGCCAAGACACAATGGACAAATGATAAGGAAGTTTCACCTTCAACATAAGAAACTAGTTATTAAAGTCATTAATACATAACCAAATAAAAAGTGCGAAAAAATTAAAAATAAAAAGTATTACACTAAATGCTTGTCTTCACCAAGTGATGTAAGAGACTTAGGCAAACATGGCATTTGATTGTCAAGAACTCTTATTATCAATCTTGGATCCTGAGACTACTCACACACTCTATGATGGATGATGGATGATGGTGGTGGATGTGGGTTGTGATGGTGGTGGTGGGTGGGTGAAGTGTGAGAGAGGTGGTTTGCCAAGGGATGATTTGCAAGTGAGCCAAGCACCCCTATTTATAGCCTGCACAGAAGCCCGGACACGGCCCCGTGTCCACCCATCTTCTCTTTCTTCATTAATTGTAGTTTGTCTACATTAGTTCACCACGCCCCCGTGTCCGCTGGGCACGACCCCGTGTGCAGAAGCGTATCTGTACTATCAAGATTTGCCTAGATTCTGCGAATCTTAGCGTTGACCACAGCCCCGTGTCCGCTGGCCACACCCCCGTGTTGGGAAATAGAAGCTTCTACAGCTTTATCTTTTCTGCAGACACTTGGGCACGCCCCATGCTCACTGAGCACGGGGCGTGTTCAGCCTTCTAATGTCTTGTTTTTTCTTGGGAAGATGCTGTCGAGGGGTCGGGCATGCCACATTTATTCCTTTTCTTGTATTATTGTTAGTTTTGGCTGCATTTTTGCTTCTTTTTTTTTTTTTTTGTTCATTTAAGCTCATTTAACCCTGAAAATACAAAAGGAAGACAAAAGCACACTTTTTCCAACATTAGTACTAAAAAAGGGTTAGTTTTATGCCTCATTTGATGTAATTTATATGTTGCATTTTGCACACATCAGCGATGATGATTTTTTCATTGTCTGAGTAAATCGAGTGAAGCTTGAGACTTACCGTATCTTGGCGGGGTAATATCCGGCTGCTAAAGCAGCCGCGATGTTTGCAGCCATGGCGGTTGGTTCCTCTTTGTTTTGATTATTATTAACAGATTTGAACCTCTTCTAATTCTTCTTTTTCATATTTTCGTTTTTATTTTTATCAAGGGTTTTGACTTGATATTTTCGGGATTAATTAGTGTTGTTGATTCGTCATAGTTGCAGGTGTTTTGGTCAAAAATTACCAAAGCAATTAAGTGATCAAACTAGTTAAGTGAGGTAGTGTGCTAAGAATTTGTATTGAAAATATGCTAATTTAGTTGTTTATAAAAATAGTTTTCAGGATACGGCTCAAGATATCGAGCTGTATCTACAATCAAACAATGAGCTGAAATGTAAAGAGTGACACGGGATGTACGAGGAAAGCCCTTAATCAATCTAGATCGCCGGCACAAAACCTCGGGAGTTGACAATCGCAGCTGCCTTGTTCTTCTTATTGCTTTAAATATCAGGATACAGTACAGGATATGATGCGGATCAACTAAGTGATACAATGCGATTTCGATACAAGTGTAAGTGTGTAGTGAGTGTTTGCAGCTAGAGAGAAAGAGAGCTCGAGAGATTGTGTGTCCTTATCTTATCTGATCACTCCTATTTATAGTAAAACAAAACTAACTAACTAGCCTACAAATCCGGGATATATCGAATATTCCCTATGTGAACGTTGTAGTCCACGTCTTCCGGCTTCAACGTCCATAATTCAACAGATTTGCACGAGTCTTTGGGAGAAGAAGTCCACTTGAACATTATAGACTTGTTCCAATAATCTGCACGTGAATTAATTAGTTACTACCAGGATATTGTATCAGGATGTTACCAATATCCTGATCCGGTATCCTGGCCACAACAAAAGAAACATATTCAGAATATTAGTCAGGATATATGAGTAGGAAACCGCCCATAACAATTGTCCCCAAAATATATCTGTTGGAATCCTGAATTCAAACGGATATATTTTAGAGTTTATCACCCGGATCGAGGCAATTAATACGATTGGACTCTTGAAGCAATAGTGTGCAACTTCCGACGCGTTTTTCACTCGATGGCTATCCATTTAGCCCCTATATCTTCTCTCTTTTTGTTTGATAACCCACCATCTTCACCAGAATTCTCAGGTAAATTCTTTCTTCTCTGTTTTTCTTCGCTGAAATCCTCCATGGCCAGTAGAACGAGATCACACACAGGCGATTCAATCCCGGCCTTCGAAGCCCAAAACCTTCTTAAAGAACCCGAGAAAGAGGTCTGTTCATTTGACAATGCTGACATTGCTGCCCTGCAAGCCTTCGGTGCTTTCCCTGTTGGTGTGATTATCCGACCTTTCGACAGAGAAATCCGATCGGATTTTTCTTCCAACGAATGGGTGTGCTTCTTGGCTTACCCCTTTTCCATCGGACTCCGATACCCCTTTCCGGCTTTCATATCTCGTTTCTTTGAACGTACCGGTCTTAGTTATGCCCAAACCATGCCTATGGTTTGGCGTGTGCTAGTGACCTTGGACCAAATCAGATCTCGTTTTATTCCTGATCTTTGTATCGAGGATCTTCCTGTTGCCTATCACCTTCGTTCTCATAGCAACAACCGTTTTCTCCTTTTCTCAACTTCAAAGAATCCCCTCATCCTCAAAGCCACAAAAAATGAGGAAAAATGGCAAAGAAAGTTCTTTTTGTAAAAAGGAATTCCATTACTGGGGTTTTTGACCTTCCTGTGAAGTGGTTAACTTCTAGTAGGATTTAGGGTTTTAGGAATATCCCCAAACGTATCCTGAAGTTATATCCTGAACTGATATCTTTATTTCTTGTGCAACAAATTTCAGAGAACTAGCCCCTCTAAGCGCTGAATCAGATCCGAGAATCAAAAGCGTTTACCAACTCCCAAAAAGTGAGAGAACTTTTTCTCTGTCCTTTGCAAGTTCAAGCCAAAAATCCAGTTCCGACATGTCTGGTAAGGGTAATTCTGCAAATAATTGATTAGCTTTATATAATGAAATAATAGAAAAGATTTAGAACTCGTCTTTTTTTATGTAGCACCGGCCAAGATTCCAGAGGTCTTCGATCTCGATGAGTTGGACAACTATTCTGCTCCTATCTCGGTGAAGAGAGAACCAAGCCCTAAAGCCACCACGTCTTCCTAGCCCACCGGTTCTAAAGTTGCCACCACTCCCAAGCCTCCTCCAGCCACCAAGACTCGTGCCTCCAGTGCCCGAAAGAGGAAGGAAATGGACTCTACGGCTACCTCCGAGACCTTCCCTTACGAGAACCATGGATTCAATGAAGCCAGTGGGTTCATGACGTCATTCCTCAATCAGGTAAAAACTCACACCTGGTATCCTGCACATATATGTTGAACTATTATCCTGGACAACCTATTTATATTGATACCTGTATTTTTTATCGCATGGCCTCGAACGTCTCATGCACTTATATGAAGAAGCTTGTGGGCTCAACAAAATGCTGGAGGTCAAGCTCAAGAAAGGCGAAGTCACCATTGCTGATCAAGGGATGATTGCTGCCGCCAAGTCTCAGCACTACGAAGACAAATTCAAGGCGATAACCCAGGAGCACCAAGCTGCCATTCACAAGTCCAATGAGGATGCCCAAGCCAAGCTGGATGCTGCTCATCTCCAATACCAGCAGGATATGAATTCCTACCGGGATGGCCATAAAGGACCTGTTGTAATTTCCCTTCTCCAAGCCAGGTTAAGGATGGCCTATGAGGCCAAAGCCTTGGGCTTTGAATGCCCCTCCTGGAATGTCAAGGCTTGGGAAGCGAAATTAAAGGATCTTGGAGGCAATCCCGTGGAACATCCTGCGAAGCATACTGGTGAGGATCCTTCCAAGGCAGCAGAAGAGGCGGCTGATGCAGGTGGTGATGCCGAGAAGAATCCTGAGGGTGATGCTGGTACAGGTGCTGGGGGAGACGTTGCTGGTCAAGAAGGTGCTGCTCCTTAAAAGCAGCGAAGTGGGCGATGATGGATGTTTATGCCTAGGCCAGAGCACACTTTTTTTAAGTTTGATGGTTGTGGTCTGTTAAACAATTTCTATTTCCTGTCTTAGAATAATTTACATTTCCTACACTAAGACAATATGATGGCCAAAGGTGGATGGGTCCTCGGTTTCAGGATGAAGCCCTTGGTCATCAATTAGTATCGTTTATTTTGAACAATATAACAGTTGGAGGTGGATGGGTCTCGATTTGAGATGAAACCTTCAACTGCTAGGTGAATATGATAAAAAAAACTAACTGTGCTTTTGGCGGACGGATCTCGGTTTGAGATGAAACCAAAAGCATAACTTTTGCTATGTTAATAATATAACTTCCTTTTGACCCTATTTATCATTTTCCTTTGTTATGCATTGCTTAGTTTGAATTTCAATGTTCCAAACTTAGTGCAATATTTCAAATGTCTTATCCAAATATTATGAAAATATCTTGATCAGTATACTCGCAAATATCCTATAAAGAATTTCGTCAATTAGGGTTTTTATAAATCAAACAATTCAGATAAAGTTTTCAAAGAAAAATGACAGTTCATTTTTATTTTACAAAGTTTGTTTCGATAACACTTGTTTGACTAGAATACAGTTTTAGTTTTTAATCCAAGTATCATGTCCCAAATATTCCAACCAAATATCCTGAAACATATTCTAAAAATATATTCTGAAAATATATCCTGAGAACATATCCCAATCAGGATATTCAAGCTTTTGTCAAAGATAGTTTCAAAAACTTAACCGATTTAGACAAGGTTTTGTAAAGGAAAGATCATACCAGAAATAGAGTGCAACCCCACTCTCATTCTTCAATCCTTTTGCAACCTTTCCAAGGAAGATGTCCCCAGTCTGGGACACTTAGCGTACTGGGTTCGAGCTTGATCCTTTGAGCTTTGTATAATTGCCTCAGTAGGAATATCCCCTGTGTATTATGTTTTTCAATACTTAGAAATTTTTTGGACATCAATTGCAATCGTTTGAATAATTTTTGTATTTCAAGGGATAAACCCAAAAATATACTGGAGATAAATCCTTAGTGTTCTAGGGATAAACCCATAAGTATTCTGGGGAAAATCCCAAGTTTTCATGCGCTACAAGCGGGAGTGTATAAACTCCAAGACTTAGAAAGGTGAAAACCTTTAAACCTTAGAGAGTATGAAAATACCCTTTCGTGAGAGAGGGTGATCAATCCTCATATACCTTGAGGATCCAGGATATAGCCAACAGTAACAAAATTGTCAGCCACTTTTACATGAACTGGTCCCGCCACCTTGAACTATCCCTGGATAACCTGCGCTCCAGGTGTTAGTGCATGCGTCTGTCGACTTCGTCTTGTATCGAGTCTTACATTAGGATTTTTAGACCAGGACGCATTGTACGAGAAATAGGGTAGGATTTATGTGTAATTGAGCTAATTTCGTTTGAACATGACATGTGACACATTCAAACGAAATTACCTTGTTTAATTTCGTTTGAAGGACTCCATGACACATTCAAATGAAATACCAACACCTATAAATACCTCTCATGTCTAGTTCATTTGTAACTTTCCAGTCAGTGCAACGAAGTGCTGCCGAAGTGTCCACTAGCTGTAAATCATTGTGAAATCAATATACGGACAGTTTAAAGTGTGAAACTAGCTGAATTGACCTCTACACGTCTGTTTCCGCCTTTCGTGTTGAGATAAGCTCTTCTGATCGACTCTTTCGGGTCTTAAAACGATCCTACAAGTGGTATCAGAGCTCAGGAGGAAGAGTTCATACCAATTCAGCTGTTTTTTCTAACTTCTACACCTTATTTTCAAAATTAAACAAGTTTCCACGGTTAAAAACATCTGATTTTCACATATCATGTGCGTAATGTTGTTTTAACAAACCCTAGAAAGTTTCAGAACTTAATTCGACCATTTGCTTGACCAATTGGACCAAAATCAGACCGAAATGATGATGTCATGTTGATTTCGTTTGAAGATTGATGGATGATTTCGTTTGAGAGTGAACATAATTTCTGATTTCGTTTGAAGTTTGAGGGTTATTTCGTTTGAAACACGAATTTCGTTTGAAACATTGGATTGATTTCGTTTGAGGACCTTATTCCATTTGAGAATTTCGTTTGAAAGCAGCTATCTCGTTTGAAATCGTGATCTCGTTTGAAGAGCAATTTTGTTTGAACAAGTATTGTTTCAAACGAAATTAGACATATTGTTTGAGAAGTAATTTCGTGTGAGGAAAGCTATTTCGTTTGAAGAGGTATCTAGTTTGAAATTGAGTATTCTGCTTGAAGGTTATAATCTCGTTTTAAAGGGGATTTTGTTTGTACATGATATTTTGTTTGAACAAAACAGTTTTGTGAACATTGAAAAACCGAAACATGGACGAGGAATTTTATAACGCATTCGCTACTCCGGTTACCCCGATTACTCTTGCACAGAACACGATGTTAGAAAACGAAACAGGGACGATGCAAAAACCACCTAAACTCATGAACATCGAGGAGTATAAAGGTTGGGAAGGTCGTTTCGAAAACTGGGTACAAGCAAATTATCTGGATGCTTGGGAATGTGTCGAGACGAAATACATTAGACCGATGAATGATGATGAAGAGGTTATAGCAATTAAAGATCTAAGTGCCGATGCTAGAAAGAAATACAAAGACGAGAAAATGATGCTAAGTCTTTTACAACAAGCTGTGATGGAAGATATCTTGGTTCTATTGCAACATAATGGAACTTCTTACTCAATCTGGAAAGCATTAAGATCGAAGCTTCTTGGAAGCCAATAGATGGTTAAGAACAAGAAATCACTTTTTAAAAAAGAGTTTGATCTGTTTCGTGGGTTAAAAAATGAAAGCACAAGGCAAATTATTGAAAGATACTGCAATCTGCTAGCAAACATGAAGAGATTGAGCATTGAAAAAGACAATGAGGAGTTGATTGAAAAGCTAGTTGATGCATTGCCACACGAGACTTGGGGCACATATCTCATGATGTTGAGGAACAAGAAAGGTTTTAGCAGTCTGACATTGAGCAAATTCATTGAAAAGATTGAGGCTCAGGAGATGGAACAGAGAAAGATTTCAAGAATGAAAGATTTCGACGGTGAACAAGACATTGGGCTTTATTACAAAGGTGGTGTCAGTGATAAATCCACCAACTTGTCACCAAAGGTAGAGACTGCATACAATGCAAAAAGTTCATCAGGGAGTTCATCCAAAGGATCAAACAGCAACACAAGTTTCTCTTCATATCCATCATTTGATCCGAATATTTCTACAACAAAGAATGGCAAAAAGCTACAATGCAACATTATACTGAATCTGGAGAATGATGAGGATTATTCAGCAGAAATGGCCAAAAGTCACAGGTCTTTGTTGGGAACTGTATTGGAATCTTATGGTAGTTTTGTTGCAGGTCGGATCGGGAATCCATTGCTTACAAAAGAGGATTACGATCAGATTGATGCTGAAGAGATGGAACTGATGGACATAAAGTGGTGTTTGGCAAGTGTATTGAGACGAGCTGAGAAGTTTAAGCAGATCACAAGAAGAGATAATTTACGTGAAGCTAATAATTCTACTTTAGGATTTGATAAATCTAAAGTCACTTGTTTTCGTTGCAGGGAAAAAGGACACTTCAAGAGGGAGTGCAAAAACCGCGAAGCAAGTGGAGCTCAAAATCCGTTTAACAACAACAATGATTACTACCGGAAGGCTATCTATCATCAAGTTGCTCAACAACAACAAGAACCGCAAGTGGCACATGGTAGAAAAGTGATTGAAGAATCTTCAAAAAGAGCTTGTATGGTGAATCAGGATGATCAAAAGCCAACGGAAGGTTTCAGTTGGGACAAATATATCTCAGCTGACAACAAAGCATGCCTAATCAATCAAGATGATGAAAAATTGCCTGAAGGTTTTAGCTGTGCAAATTTCAATTGGGATGATTATGATCCAAACAAAGATTCAAATCAAAAGGCCTTTGTTACTCGTATTGAAGAAGATAGTGATGATGATCGTGAGTATTGGTCAAGAAAAATGGCAGATCATTTGAAAATGATGGCAGAAAGTGATAGTGATGATGAAAAGGTTAAAAAAGAAAAAGAAAAAGATCAAAACACCAGTGAGTAGTGATGATGAAGATGTTCCAGTGATAAGGCAAAAGATGAAAGACGTTCCAAAGTTCAAAGTGGATAAAAAAGTTGATGCAAGTAAGATTCCGGTGAATTGTGACAACTGTGAAGCTATAAAGAAGCAGAACAGCACATTGATTTATAACTTGATCAGTTTGAAGGAATCTTATGATGTCCTGAACAAAGCTATGAATCAGTACAATCAAACAAGTGAAGAACAAGCAATAGCAATGAAGACACTTCAAGGAGCTTTCATGATAAAGCAGAAAGTTGTGAACAACTACATTGAGAAGTGTGCTATGCTAGAACAGAAACTTGAAACCCAAAGAATTGAAACTGAAAGAGTTAATCGTTTGTTAAAAAGTTACTCATGTACTTCTTATGTCATTGACAGGATCTATCCAACTGTTGAAGGCATGAAGGTTTTTGAGGATGATGAAGTGACTGAAGAACAGAAGGTATCTGAAGAAAAGATTTCTGAAAAGAAGAATGTAAACAAGAAAGATATCAAAGAAAAGACATCTGGTAAGAAACAAGGTTTCAGGTACAACAAGTGTCCACCCCCGCTTGAAAATGGATATTCTCCGAGAAATCCAAATTTAGAAAGAGTCGAAAAGGCAACAAATTTACAATGGGAGTCGGAGTCTACAGTTAATCTACCAGATAATATTGATGTCACGTTTACATCGTCTGACACTGATCATGAGTCCGAGTTAATAAACAAAGTAGTCGATCAGGTGTTGGATAAAGATGAATCCGAGGAGTCAAAGTCGGAGTCTAATTCAGAGTCAAATTCTGAGTCCAGCATTCCGAGTCAAAACGACAAACAGGGCAAAAGGGTTTACAATAAAGAATTCATGTTATCAAAATCTAATTTGAATAACGAAACGTTTAAAGTTGGATATACTTTGAATGATTCTGAAAAATTATATTTTGATGAGGAATTTCCAATAAGAGGTGTCAAACCAGAAATGATAAAAAAGGTTTTCAAACTAACAGAAATTAATATTTCTGAAATAAAAGATGTAAATCTTTCTGTAAAACCAAGACCTTACACCTCAAGAGTTAAACAAAGAGAAAACAAGAAAAAGGGTTACAGTTCTGGTTCTGGTTATCGAAAGAAACCAAACCATAACGGTAATTTCAAAAAGAAAGGATTGGGTTTTATTCCTTCAGAAAAACAGAAAAATGAAAAATATGTTTGTGATTTTAAATCAAAAATGATATTTGTTTCAGGTACAACTACCAAAGAAGAGAAATAAAATTTGTTCAGGAACCAGTCAAACGGAGAATTCCTTGCAAAGAAGCAAGAAGAGATGAAGACTGTTGATAAGATGAAAGAAACGAGAACCTGTTTCAAATGCAACACTGTTGGACATATTGCCAAAGATTGTTCCAAGGCAATACAATCTAAAAAGGGAGTTTCTCGTAACCTGAAAGATAAAGAGGTTGAGTTTGAACCACCAATTGATAGAACAAAACTTTTCAAAAATACGATTTTTGAGATTGGTGAAAGTTCAAACAGATTTTACAAGAAAAAGGGAAATCTTGACAACCAGAAATGGGTTGTTAAGAAATCGGATGGTAGTTGTAGCAATGATTCTGATTCGTCAAAATCAGAGGAGCTATCTTCTGGCGATGAATCTGATTCCACTAAATCAGAGGAGCCACAGGTTGAGATTAAAAGTGAAAAATCAGTGCCGACTGTGGATGATGAGAATTTTCCACCACTTCGGGCTGAAAATTTTAAAAAGAAAATTGGTAAAGTTGAGATTTCAAACCAATTTTTCTCAGAAAAGAAAGAGTTTGATGTTGAAAAAGCGTTTAATTCCAAAGTACATCATATTTTTGGAAAAATGGTTGACAGGAAGGTCAAAGGGAGTCAAGGAGTTTTACGAGAAGAAAACAAAGAAGCAAGGTAAAGTATCATCCCTGGTTTGTGACTGGGATGGTACCTACTACGAACAGTAAAATCCTGGACTTGCCGGAGCTCCCAAGTTAGTAATCGTGGAGCAGGAATCGGCATCTTTCTTATGTTTTTGAAAAATTGAAAATTAGTCACAACTATGACTTGCCGGAACTCCCAAGTTGGTAAGTGAGGAGTAGGAATCGGCATTCTGAGAATTCAACCTACAAATGGTATTGGTTGGTAAGCCATGTGGTTGAAAAAGAGTTTGTGTTTTTAATTGAAGGTTAATCAAGATCATTAGGTTGAACTTGATTGAACTATTTTTACAAGTGGTAAATCAGGGACATTAAGTTGTATCTGATTTCCTACAAGTGGTTGTGAAACAAAATGATGAGTTCATCCCCTAACCTACAAATGGTAAAATTAATCAACAAAACTTATTTTCCGGAAAAACAATTTGATTAAAAAAAAACTTAAGTGTTTTGAAATCAATGGGAAAACAGTTTGTTGTGAGGGGGAGTTCTGATTGTTTATGCCAAGTGGATGGCGAAGTGAAGCGATTCGATATCGGTTGTCAAATTTACTTGTACAGTTTGTTTTCAAATTTCTTTTAAATGTGTTTGCATTTTAGGGGGAGTAAGAAATTTCTGAAAATCCAAAAACATTTGAAAATTTGAAAAAATCAAAAACATGATATAATGAAAAATAGAGTTTTTTGTGTCTAAGAAGAGGAAATGATAGTACATCAGTGGACTATCACAGCATGCTAAAGAATTGGAAAGTCAAAATGTGATAAACGGTCTCACTGATGATGTGCCAGTAGGTTTTTGCACATTTAGTAGATTGTTACGAGATATAAACCTAAATTCAAACTTGCTTATATCGTGGGGAAACATCTCTCGGATATATGGGTAACCCCCGAAATCTTGTTTGAAAGGTCCCTCTTTCTGAGATACTAGGTCTTTATGCTCAGTGATATCTGGGGTATTATCCCGGGACTTCTGATAATGCGGAAGCAATGGCCTAGTCCCCGGAGAATACTTTACTGCTTGCTTAAAATATAGCGTCACCCTCAGTACAAAAAATGATGAAACATTGCAAAATGCTAATCATGTGCTGTTTTAACAAAATATCCTCTAAAGGGGACACACCAAAAGCCGAGCCGTCATCTCTCTGCTGAACGGAAGTTCTGACCTGAGCTCTCACGGTTTTCGCAATTAACCCCTTACAGATATCATCTGTGGTATACTCACCTGTAAGACTGAATATTGGGATCTGGATATGGGAGTATATTCTGAGGTGGGACACGCGATTAAGTTTAAGTATCTAAGACATTAATCTCGTATCTCGAAGCAATTGAACTTTGTGTAAGAATTTAAATGGATCAGTATACTGACAATCTACGTGAATCGTTTAGAACTTAAAATGTTTAGAGCTTAACGGTGTTGGTGATTTGTCTCATAAACTGATATGATCCTCTTACACGAACTCACAAAAATATTGTTTGTAAATATTTCTTCTCTGCATTTCATTACATTCATAAATCCAAAAAGATTTTAGTGTGTTTTAGCATAATTTTTGAGAAATACAAAAAGATTTTAGACAACGGATGTTGGAGAGCTGATTTTCAAAATTCCAAGTGCTAGACATGATGAACAAATGGATTGGGTGAAATTGTTTGAGATGTTTTGAAATGAAATGAGAAAAGATTTTTGCAATAAAAATTGATATATTTTCAAGTAGTTTATCATAGATCTACATTGTAAAATCATTCATTGGTTAAATAATTCCTGCAAGTGGTTCATCAGAGAGTGAGAGTTATTTTTACAAGTGACCATCAGAAAATTTATTTTGAGGTAGAGATTGTGCAGATAAGCCAGATTTCGATCATGAGCAAGATTTGAGCCAAGTTACGATCTTGGAACAGCTGATGCTGATGATCTTAAGGAATCAAGAAATCTGATCAAGTGATAGAGAGACAGGTTCCGATACCTGAGGACTCTGTGATTTTAACAAGCCAGACTGCGATCCCAGCATATTGAAAGGGGGAGTCTGAATACATCTAAAGAAAGAAGTGTGTTGGTGCAGGTAATGATAGAGTCAGGAATCGATCTTGAACTTGTGGAGTTCAGAGCTAGGTTGTGATTCTGGAAGAAAGAGAAGAGAGAGATTTGAGGATGCTTACAGCGTCGGATACTTCAGAAAGTTCGAGAGGACTGATCAAGACTGAAGATGCGAAGACTCGACACTTTAAGACTCGTCAACATTCGAGGGGGAGTCTGTTAGTGCATGCGTCTGTCAACTTCGTCTTGTATCGAGTCTTACATTAGAATTGTTAGATCAGGACGCATTGTATGAGAAATAGGGTAGGATTTATGTGTAATTGAGCTAATTTCGTTTGAACATGACATGTGACACATTCAAACGAAATTACCTGGTTTAATTTCGTTTGAAGGACTCCATGACACATTCAAACGAAATAGCAACACCTATAAATACCTCTCATGTCTAGTTCATTTGTAACTTTCCGGTCAGTGCAACGAAGTGCTGCCAAAGTGTCCACTCGCTGTAAATCATTGTGAAATCAATATATGGACAGTTTAAAGTGTGAAACTAGCTGAATTGACCTCTACACGTCTGTTTCTGCCTTTCGTGTTGAGATAAACTCTTCTGATCGACTCGTTCGGGTCTTAAAACGATCCTACACCAGGCGGGGTGTTTAAACCCAATTCGTGAGAAAGGAGAATACCTTTAAACCTGTGAAGGGATCAGGATCCCTTAAACGTGAGAGAGGAGGCCAATCCTCTAATCTTTCGAAGTATCCTGAGTGTGTATCCTGGAGCTATATCCCGAAGAAAATACTGTAAAACAACTGTAAACTAAGGTGGGTGTTAGCCTGGCTAACACCACTCCGATGCTTAAGTCAGTATTGGGTTCAAAATTATAAATACTATCAAATATATTAAAAGAGATAGAATTCATACCATCCTGAGTTAGAAATTAAATTCTAAACTCACTTGAAATAGAGCTTTAGGTGTATAGCATTCCAGGATCTTGGTAGCATATTCCCTTCCATATTCTTGAGTCGGTATGCTCCTTTCCCTGATTCTTATTCAATCTCATAAGGTCCTTCCCACTTAGGAGCTAACTTTCCATTAGCAGGATTAGTAGTATTCTGAAATGCCTTTCTTAACACCCAATCCCCAACTTGAAATCTTCTAGTCCTTATATTCTTGTTATATGCTCTGGATATCCTCTGTTGATATGCTGCCATCCTTAGTTTTGCTGCATCTCTTGTCTTATCAATAGTATCCAATTCTTGGCATAGGGCTTCAGGATTCTGCTCAGGATCCCGGAGGTTAGATCTTGCTGTAGGTATCACCATTTCTATTGGGATCACTGCTTCTGCTCCAAATACTAAGGAGAATGGAGTTTGGCCAGTCGCACTCTTTATTGTTGTTCTATCAGCCCACAAAACAAAGGGGTAATTCTTCTGCCCACCTTCCTTTCTTAGCTCCTAGTCTCTTCTTCAACTTGTTGATAATTATCTTGTTCGAGGATTCTGCTTGTCCATTTGCTTGAGGATGTACTGGAGTAGATGTGATCATTTTGATTCCCCAACTCTTGCAAAAGTCAGTAGTCCTCTTCTTATAAACTGGGAACCATTTTCACAAATTATCTCGACTGGTACCCCAAACCTGGTCAGGATATTCCTTTTTATGAAGGATACTACTTCCTGGTCTCTGACTTGAACCAATGCTTCAGCTTCAACCCATTTAGAGAAAAAGTCAGTCATAGCCAGCATAAAGACTTTCCCTCCTGGAGCTTTTGGCAATTTTCCTACTATGTCCATCCCCCACTTCATGAATGGCCAAGGGGAAGCAATAGGATAAAGTGGTTCAGCAGGTTGATGCAATATGTTACTGTGCCTTTGACATGCAGCACACCTTCGGGCATATTCTGCAGCATCTTTCCTCATCGTAGGCCAATAGTATCCTGTTCTTAATACCCTTGAGAATAACGACCTGCCCCCAGTATGGTTACCACAATCTCCTTCGTGTGTATCCTGAAGCACTTCTTTAGTTTCGGGATCCTCCAAGCACTTCAGGTATGGTCCTGCAAGAGATTTCTTATACAAAACATTATTTATAATAGTGAATCGTGATACCTTCATTCTAAAGGCCTTAGGATTCTCATCCTTTGGGATGTGTCCGTCCTTAATATATCTCATAATCAGAGCCGTCCAGGACCTAGGATCCTCCTCGGGATACTCATCATCAGGATCCTGGATACTTACTACTTCCTTATCCTGAGATTTGAGAAGATCCATCGCATGATACAGGATATGTAGTATTGGTATTTGGGTTCTTTCCGGTATCCTGACTGATGATCCTAGATTTGCTAAAGCATTGGCTTCAGCATTATCCTCTCTTGGTACCTGTTCAAGTGTAAAAACATCGAAATATCCTGCTAATTTTTTGAGAATTTCGAGATACTCGATTAACTTCTCACCTTTAACTGCATAGGATCCATTAAAATGATTAGTAATTAACAAGGAATCAACATACACTTGCAAACTCTTAATATTCATGTTCTTAGCCAATTCTAACCCTGCAATCAAAGCTTCATATTCTGCTTCATTATTAGTGGCAGGAAACTCACACCTAATAGCCTGGGGTAATATATCCCCCTGTGGCAATTTTAGTAGTATACCCAAACCAACACCTCTTATATTAGATGCACCATCAGTATATAATGTCCAGGATTCTAAATTTTCTCCTAGCTGTTGTACTTCTAGGTCTACATCATTTTGAATATCACTACTGAAATCAGCCACAAAGTCAGCTAGGGCCTTAGACTTTATGGCATTTCTAGGTTCATATACTAGATCATAGGCACTTAATTTTACTGACAATTTAGCCATCCTACCTGACATCTCGGGTTTCCTAAGCACATTTTTAATAGGATAGTTAGTTTTAACATGAATCCTATGTGTCTCAAAATAATGTCTAAGTTTTGTCGATGCCAATATAATTTTTTCTAAATGAGAATATCTAGTTTCAGCATCTAATAAACTTTTGCTAACATAATAGACAGGATATTGCTGACCTTCGTGATCCTTTACCAGGACAACACTTACCGCATTCCCTGATACTGCGAGATACAGGGATAATGGTTCACCATCCTTAGGCTTCATTAATAGAGGTGCAGTTGAAAGATATTGCTTCAGATCCTGCAAGGCTACTTCATGCTTCTCTCCCCATTTGAATTTCTTATTCTTCTTCAGGATATCATAAAATTCCTTGCATTTTTTCGAGGATCTTGAGATAAATCTGTTTAATGCTGTTACTCGTCGCATCAGTCTTTGTACATCTTTCATGTTGGAAGGTGACTTGATATCCAAGATGGCTTTGATCTGTTTCAGGCTTGCTTCTATCCCTCTTTTCATCACCATATATCCTAAAAACTTTCCTGCCCCCACTCCAAAATGCCATTTAGCAGGATTTAGCTTCATGTTGTACTGGTCCAGGATATCGAACGCTCCTTCAATATCCCGAAGATGATCCTCATCCTTCTTAGATTTTACCACCATATCATCTGTTATGGGTCATTTTCTGAGCGTACATATCCTGACTAATATCCTGATTTTGGTTGTTTGCTTGTGATCAGGATACTGGATTAGGATATTGCTGACATCTTGGGCGATATCCTGGTGTTAACTAAATTAACCACGTGCAGGTTAGAGGCTGTGGGTTACTAACGGTCAGATGGACTTCTTCTCCTCAAGACTCGGGCGTATCTGTTATGTGAGAGACGTTGAACCCGAAAGACCAGGTCTACAACGTTCGAGTGGGGAATAATCTCCGGATCCTGGTTTATTAGGATAGTTTGTTGCATTTCTTTTACTATAAATAGATGGGGGCGGATCAGATTAAGGCACGCAACTTACACACACACTTTCGAACACTTTTGCTCTCTAGCTCACTGCGAACACTATACACAAACACTTGTATTCGAATTACGGTGTAACACCTAGTTGATCCGTATCACATCCTGCACTGTATCCTGATATTTGAAGTAATAGAAGAACAAGGCAGCTGCGATTGTCAGCTCCCGAGGTTTTGTGCCGGCGATCTAGATTGATCAAGGGCTTTCCTCGTACATCACGTGTCAACCTTTACTTTTTTGCTCATTGTTTGATCATAGATACAGCTCTATATCCTGAGCCGTATCCTGAAACTGTTTTTACAATTAATTTGGCTAACATATTTTTCACACATATTTCTAGCACACTACCTCACTTAACTAATTTGATCACTTAATTGCTTCAGTAATTTTTGACCAAAACAATTTGGCGCCCACCGTGGGGCAAGTGGTGTTATTTTTGCTAAAAACTTTAGTAAAATCATTACTCGGTTTTCTATTGTCAAAACTTTTTTCTAAATTGTTTTCAATGGCCTCGAGATCAAACATGAGCTCTTCCACTATGTCTGCTACAACCTCCGCAACAATTGGTTCGGTGCTTCCACCTCCTCCTCCAAGAATGCAAGCTTCATCATACGGAGCTGAAAGTCATGTAGCACGGGATGTTATCCCCGCTCCCAGTACCCAGGGATCCGGTCCTGTTTTGGCATCTAATGATGAAATTCTGAATTTGTTTGGTAGTATACAGGAACAGATGAGGCAGCAGCAGGAAACTAATCGGATGTTGATGAGAGAAATACAACTCTTGAAATCCGGCCCAAGTAGACCTGCTGAAGAAACTGTCACTCCTATACAGCCTAGGGCTTTGAACTTCAGTTCTGCAGTTTACACTGAGGATAACCGGGGGAACATCGTCCCAAGCCATTCTCAGAACCATACCCCTGAGATACCCTCCTCGGTCAGGATATCAACTGTGAGGAGCTCAGGATATGCTTCAGGATATGGCCAGAATCCTCAGACCGGTAATGTGTCAAATAATAATATTCTTGCTACTAACAACAATGGGTCTTTGCAGGATGCAGGTATGACGTCAACATTTACTAGGGAGCTTCAGAAATTGAAGGACATGATATCCAGTGTACCTGGAGTAGTCCAGCCAATTCCGGAAGTATCTCAAGACAGCCACAGGATATCCCGCTTTGCATATCCTATCTGTGATGCTGAAATCCCAAAAAGATTTAAGACCCCCAACATGAAACTGTATGATGGGACTACGGATCCTGAGGAGCATATTGCCCAGTATAGAGAAAGAATGGAGATTAACCATATCCCTCCGGAACTCAAGGAAGCATGCTTATGCAAGGGTTTCGGTTCTACCTTGACAGGATCAGCCTTAAAATGGCTGTTAAATGCTCCTCCTCACTCAATTACTTCGTTTGCTCATTTAGTTAATTTATTTAATAGTCAGTTTTCTTGCAGTCGGAGTTTTGAGAAACTAACCAGTGATCTTTACAGAATAACTCAAGGACCTTAGGAATCCTTGAGGGATTATGTGAACAAGTTTAGTCGAGAATCCTTAGATATCCCACATCTTGATGTTGCAACAGTTGTGCAGGCTTTTAAGATGGGGTTACAAAAGTGTTATGAGTGAAATTATGAGCTCATATCCTGGGAAATATCTTGACTTATATCTTGGTTGTATGATGTCTGTTCATATCCGGGATGCTCATTCAGGATATTGGTAACATCCTGAATGGTATCCTCAGGATTACTAATGGGTTGTGTGCAGGAGTACGCGTCCAGGTGACCAATGTTCACAAAGACCCTTTCTCCGGGAGACTCGGTCCAAGTCATTCAAATGAAGACGTTGAAGCCGCATTACTCGGTCTACAACGTTTACAATGGAATATTCGGGAGCATCCCATATTTATAGGAATTTTAGTTTGTATTTCGTTACTATAAATAGGTGGGTATATCAGATCAAATAGGACATCACAATCACACTCACTACACTCTTACACTCGTTCTCTCGCAATTTTCACTCACAAAAAAGCATTGTAACACTTAGCGATCTGGTCGATATCCTGCACTGTATCCTGACGTTTAAAGCAAAAAGAAGAACTAGGCAGCTGCGATTGTCAGCACCCGAGGTTTTATGCCGGCGATCTAGATTGATCAAGGGCTTTCCTCGTATATCTCGTGTCATTCTCTTTACTTTTTGCCCATAGTTTGATCACAGATACAGCACGATATCCTGAGCCGTATCCTGAAAACTGTTTTTACAAACAACCTAACCAGCATATTTACAGCACACTTTTTAGCACACTACCTCACTTAACTAATTTGATCACTAAATTGCTTCGGTAATTTTTGACCAAAACAATTTGGCGCCCACCGTGGGGCCAGTGGTGCTACCTTTATTAAAAATCTTTGTGAAATCGTTAATCGGTTTTCTGTTTTCAAAACTTTTTGCCACATTGTTTACAATGGCCTCAAGATCAAACATGAGCTCCTCCACTGTGTCTGCTACGACTTCTGCTACTACCAGTTCGGTGCTTCCACCACCTCCTCCAAGGATGCCAGCTTCTTCACAACCTCAGGATATTATCCCTACTCGGAGTGTTCAGGGATCTGCTCCCGTTTTAGCCTCTAATGATGAAATTCTAACTTTGTTTGGAAGTGTGCAGGAACAAATGAGGCAGCAACAAGAAACTAACCAAATGCTGTTAAGAGAAATACAACTCTTAAAAGCTAGTTCGAGCAGACCCGCTGAGGATATTGTTACTCCTTTACAACCCAGAACTTTGAACTTCAGTTCGGCTGTGTATACTGAGGATAATAGGGGGAATATTGTGCCTAGTCATTCCCAGAATCATACTCTTGAAATACCCTCCTCGATCAGGATGTCAACTGTGAGGAGTTCAGGATATGTTTCAGGATATCGCCAGAATCCTCAGACTGGTAACGTGTCAAATAATAATATTCATGCTACTAACAATAGTGGATCTTTGCAGGATGCAGGTATGACGTCAACATTTACTAGGGAGCTTCAGAAATTGAAGGACATGATATCCAGTGTACCTGGAGTGGTCCAGCCAATTCCGGAAGTGTCCCAAGACAGCCACAGGATATCTCGTTTTGCATATCCTATCTGTGATGCTGAGATTCCGAAAAGATTTCAAACCCCTAACATGAAGCTCTACGATGGGACTACGGATCCTGAAGAGCATATTGCCCAGTATAGGGAAAGAATGGAGATTAATCCTATCCCTCCGGAGCTCAAGGAAGCATGCTTATGCAAGGGCTTTGGTTCTACCTTTACAGGATCAGCCTTGAAATGGCTCTTAAATGTTCCTCCACATTCGATTACATCTTTTGCTCACTTAGTGAAGTTATTTAATAGTCAATTTTCTTGTAGTCGGAGTTTTGAAAAACTGACAAGTGATTTTTACAAGATAACTCAAGGTCCTCAGGAGTCCCTAAGGGATTACGTGAACAAATTCAGCAGGGAATCCTTGGATATCCCACACCTTGATGTTGCAACAGCTGTGCAAGATTTCAAGATGGGGCTACAAAAGGATTCCCAGTTTTATCAGGATCTTGTGATGAATCCTTGCAGGAACTTGGACGAAGCTCGAAATAGAGCCTTGAGATATATCAGGCTGGAGGATGATAGAAAAATGCAAGAAAGGATGAACTCATCCACTACATATGAGTCAACTAATAGGAAGTCAGAATCCTCATTTAAACCATATCGCTCTAAGCCGTATGGTAGAAATGACAACAAGAAAGTGAATGCTGTTGAAGACGAGGATCCTGAAGAGTATCCTGAATTATCTGAATATTGCTTTTCTGTTAACATTCCTGAATTAATGTATGCTATGCAGGGTTTAGGAGACAAAGCTAGGTGGCCTCGGAAGAATCAACAAAAAGTTGATTGGAAGGATAAATCCAAATGGTGTGCCTTCCATGAAGATTTCGGACATGTGACTGAAGATTGCATCGCTCTAAGAAAAGAAATAAGTTATCTTCTGAGCAAAGGATATCTGAAGGATCTCCTAGGAAGAAAGAAGAATAAGGGTCAGGATACTGAGAAGGATCCTGAACGAGCGGCATCACCTCCTGCGGATGCCAAGATAATCAACTTTATTTTAGGAGGATCCGACATTTGTGGGACTTCGTATTCTGCGGCCAAGAGGCATGCAAAAGAGGCTAAGCCCGAAAGGGGAGACAAACCAGCCAGGATGACCACCCTGACAACTGATAAAGTGATCACTTTCGATAGTGATGACAGGGATACTGTCCAGGATCCTCACCATGATGCTCTTGTAATAACATTATATGTGGCTAACCATTTTGTACGCAGGATATTGGTGGATAATGGCAGCTCCGTCAACATAATCCAACTAGAGACTTTGAAAAGAATGAATGTATCCCCAATGGATATCACATCAAAATCCACCGTGCTTGTTGGGTTCAGTGGAGAGGCTAGGAACACAGTGGGAGAAATAAAGTTACCTGTATATATTGAAGGGGTCAACTCGATACAACGTTTCTGTGTGATGGACTCCCTATCCTGCTACAACATCATACTGGGCAGGCCATGGATCCATGATATGAAGGCTGTGCCATCAACTTATCATCAATGCATCAAGATCCCTACCCATTGGGGGGTTGTCAAGATTGACAGTGACTAGCAGGAGGCAAAAGAATTTTACTCATCCTGAATGAAATCCTCAACCAAGCCTAGTACAGCATAGCAATTAAAGTTGCGGGCCCAGGATATCGTGGAGGCTTCAGAGCAGGATATGAAGAAAGTTATCCTGGATCAGGATAATCGTGATATCTTGGTGCTCGTAGAAACCAATATCCCTCAGGATATTGAAGAACAATTAACTAACTTTTTGAGGTGCAGGATGTCAACATTTGCATGGAAGCATGAGGATATGACAGGTATATCCAAAGACATTATCACTCACAAGCTTGGAATTGACAGGTCGTTCAAGCCTGTGCAACAAAAGAGAAGGAAGTTCGCTCCTGAACGAAATACAATTATCCAAGAGGAAGTTGAAAGATTATTGAAGTCCAAGATGATCAGGGAAGTCAAATTTCCCAAGTGGCTGGCAAATGTGGTCGTGGTTCAAAAGAAGAATGGGAAATGGAGAGTTTGTGTAGATTACACAGACTTGAATAAGGCATGTCCCAAAGACCCATTTCCTCTTCCTCATATTGACGCAATGGTAGATGCTACTGCCGGGCATGAGATGTTAACCTTCATGGATGCATCCTCAGGATTTCAGCAGATTCAAATGGAGCCTTCGGACCAGGAGGATACTGCCTTCATGACACCAATAGGTATTTATTGTTATAACGCTATGCCTTTCGGTTTGAAAAATGCAGGTGCCACATACCAGAGATTGGTGAACATGATGTTCAAAGATAAGCTGGGGGACACAATGGAGCTATACATCGACGATATGGTTGTAAAATCTAAAAAGGCTGAGGATCACCTCCAGGATATTAAAGGAGCATTTGATATCCTGGATCAATATAACATGAAGCTAAATCCTGCTAAGTGTCATTTCGGAGTGGGGGCAGGAAAGTTTCTAGGATATATGGTGACCAAAAGAGGAATAGAGGCGAGCCCGGAGCAGATTAAAGCCATCTTGGATATTAAATCACCCTCAAATATGAAGGATGTTCACTGATTAACAGGGCGAGTCGCAGCATTGAACAGATTTATTTCAAGATCCTCCGAGAAATGCGAAGAGTTTTATGATATCCTGAAGAACAACAAGAAGTTCGAATGGGGTGAGAAGCATGAAGCAGCCCTGCAGGATTTGAAGCAGTATCTTTCAACTGCACCTCTACTGATGAAGCCTGAGAATGGTGAACCACTGTCCCTATACCTCGCAGTATCAGGGAATGCTGTAAGTGTCGTCCTTATAAAGGATCATGAAGGTCAGCAATATCCTGTTTATTATGTTAGTAAAAGTTTGTTAGATGCTGAAACTAGATATTCTCATTTAGAAAAGTTGATACTGGCACTAGTTATGGCATCAACAAAGCTTAGACACTACTTTGAGACACATAGAATTCATGTCAAGACCAATTATCCTGTTAGAAATGTGCTTAGGAAACCCGAGATGTCAGGCAGGATGGCCAAGTGGTCAGTAAAGTTAAGTGCTTATGACTTAGTGTACGAACCTAGAAATGCCATAAAATCGCAGGCTTTAGCTGACTTTGTGGCTGATTTCAGTAGTGACATTCAGGATGAGGTAGACCTAGAAGTACAACAATTAGGAGAATCCTCAGGATCCTGGACATTGTACACTGATGGAGCATCTAATGTTAGAGGAGTAGGATTGGGTATACTACTAAAATCGCCATAGGGGGACATAATACCCCAGGCTATTAGATGCGAATTTCCTGCCACTAATAATGAAGCAGAATATGAGGCTTTAATTGCAGGATTAGAACTGGCTAAAAATATGAATATCAAGAATTTGCAAGTATATGTTGACTCCTTGTTAATCACTAATCATTTTAATGGAACCTATGCAGTTAAGGGTGAGAAATTAATCGAATACCTCGATATTCTCAAAAAATTAGCAGGATACTTTGATGTTTTTACACTTGAACAGGTACCAAGGGAAGATAATGCTGAAGCAGATGCCTTAGCAAACCTGGGATCATCGGTCAGAATACCAGAAGGAACCCAAATACCAATACTACATATCTTGTATCCTGCAACGAATCCTCAGGATAAAGAAGTAGTAAGTATCCAGGATCCTGTTGCTGAATATCCTGGGGAGGATTCTAAATCCTGGACGGCTCCAATCCTAAGATATCTCAAGGAAGGACACATCCCTAGAGACGAAAATCCTAAGGCATTTAGGATGAAGGTATCACGATTCACCATTATAAATAATATTTTGTATAAGAAATCTCTTGCAGGACCATATCTAAGATGCTTGGAGGATTCCGAAGCTAAAGAAGTACTTCAGGATATACATGAAGGGGATTGTGGTAACCATACTGGGGGCAGGTCATTATTCTCAAAAATATTGAGAACAGGGTACTTTTGGCCAACAATGAGGAAAGATGCTACAGAATATGCTCGAAGGTGTGATGCATGTCAAAGGCACAGTAACATACTACATCAACCAGCTGAACCACTATATCCTATAGCTTCCCCTTGGCCATTCATGAAATGGGGGATGGACATAGTAGGGAAATTGCCAAAAGCTCTAGGAGGAAAAGTCTTTATGCTGCAATGACTGATTATTTTTCTAAATGGGTGGAGGCTGAAGCATTTGTTCAAGTCAGAGACCAAGAAGTAGTGTCCTTTATAAAGAGGAATATCCTGACCAGGTTTGGGGTACCAGATGAAATCATTTGTGACAATGGATCTCAGTTTATAAGCAAGAGGACTACTGACTTTTGCAAGAGTTGGGGAATCAAAATGATCACATCCACTCCAGTACATCCTCAAGCAAATGGACAAGCTGAATCCTCGAACAAGATAATTGTCAACAACTTAAAGAAGAGACTAGGAGCCAAGAAAGGGAGATGGGCAGAAGAACTACCCTTTGTTTTGTGGGCTGATAGAACAACGGTAAAGAATGCAACTGGCCAGACACCATTTTCCTTGGTATTCGGAGCACAAGCAGTTATCCCAATAGAAATGGTGATACCTACTGCGAGATCTATCCTCCGGGATCCTGAGCAGAATCCTGAAGCTTTATGCCAGGATTTGGACACCATAGACGAGACAAGAGATGCAGGAAGACTAAGGATGGCAGCATATCAACAGAGGATATCCAAAGCATACAACAAGAATATAAGGACTAGAAGGTTCAAAGTTGGAGATTGGGTGTTAAGAAAGGCGTTTCAAAATACCACTAATCATGCCGATGGAAAGCTGGCTCCAAAGTGGGAAGGACCATATGAGGTTGAATCAGAATCAGGAAAAGGAGCATACCGGCTCAGGAATATGGAGGGGGATATGCTACCAAGATCCTGGAATGCCATACACCTAAAGCTCTATTTCAAGTAAGAATAGAATTTAGCTTTTATCTCAGAATGGTATGTATTCTATCTCTCTTAAATATATTTGAATTCGTTTATTATCTTGAACCCAATACTGACTTAGGGATCGGAGGGGTGTTAGCCAAGCTAACACCCACCTTAGTTTAAGATTGTTTTGCAGAATATGAATCAGGATATAGCTCCAGGATATACGCTCAGGATATTTCGAAAGATTAGAGGATTGGCCCCCTCTCTCATGCTTAAGGGATCCTGATCCCTTCAAAGGTTTAAAGGTATTCACCTTTCTCTCGAATTGGGTTTGAACACTCCGCCTGGAGCGCAAGTCATCTGGGGATAGTTCAAGGTAACGGGACCAGTTCATGTAAAAGTGGCTGACAATTTCGTTATAATTGACTATGTCCTGGATCCTGAAGGTATATGAGGATTGATCACCCTCTCTCACGAAAGGGTATTTTCATACCCTCTAAGGTTTAAAGGTTTTCACCTTTCTAAGACTTGGAGTTTTTACACTCTCGCCTGTAGCGCATGAAAATCAGGGTTTATCCCCAACATGTTAAGGGTTTATCCCCAGGATGTTAAGGGTTTATCCCCAGGATATTAGGGTTTATTCCCAGGATATCAGGGTTTATCCCCAGGATATTTGAGGTTTATGCAGTCAAACTAAAATATGACCATGTTGAACACAGGGGACATACATCATACTATTTGAAAGATGGATTTAAATTTATGCACTAGGGACATTCCTGTGATTGGAAGAAGGAATTGACTCTCTGGGAGTATTCGGTATGATCTCTCCTTTTTATAGCCTAAGTTTTATAAGTTGCGAGGCAGTATCCTGAGTAGGATATCTCTCAGGATATTCTTGTAATATGTTCCCTATATTGTCCAAATTTAACTATTTTTATAAGTAAAGTTTAAACAACAAAGTAGTAACAACAAAAATAAAGGCAAAAGGAAGTTATATTATTAACATACCAAAAGTTGTGCTCTTGGTTTCACCTCAAACCAAGGACCATCCACCAAGAGCACAAATAGTTCCTTATTATATTTACTTAACAGTTGAAGGTTTTGTCTCAAACCAAGACCCATCCACCTCCAACTGTTATATTGTTCAAAAGAAAAACATACTAACGGTGATGACCAAGGACTTCATCCTGAAAGTCAGGATCCCTCCACCTTTGGTCATCATATTGTTCAAGTACAAAAAAGTAAAAGGCAGGAAAAGTAAATTGTTTTGAGTTACAAGACAACGATCAAATTTAAAAAAGTGGGCTCTGGCCTTGGCACATACATCCATCATCGCCCACCTGAATGCGCTCATACAGCGGCATCTTCTCCAACCTTCTCTGCCTTCTCAGCCTCAGCATCCTGAGAAGCATCCTCACCAGCATCCGTCCCAGCATCCGCTCCAGCATCCTTCTTATCTCCAGTCTTGTCTGCCACCTCTGCTGACTTAGAAGACTCACCAGTTTCAGCAGGAAGGGGCACAGCCTTGCCTCCAAGCTCCTTCAGCTTTGCCACCCAGGATTCGACCGGCCAGGATGGGTACTCAAGGTCTGTCTCCTTGGCCTCATAAGCTATCTTAATACGAGCTTATAGCAGAGAGACGATGGTAGAAGCCTTGATTCCCTCCCGGAAAGAAACCATGGCATGTTCATGTTCAATTTGGACGGTGGCCAGCTTGATCTCAGCATACTGGGTTACTTTCCTCAGCTTGCCCTCATAGTGCCGAGTCTTCACTTCAGCAATGGTACCTTGGTCGGCAACAGTAGTTTCAAGTTGTTTAATCCTGGCTTCATGGAGTGCAGCAGTACCACAGGCATCGTTGTAAAGGTGGAGCAGATGCTGGAGGCCCTGTAAGTAAAAATTCAGGTGTAAGTCAATAAACACTAACCGGATATCCTGTCAGGATATTCTATCAGGATATATGTACAGGATATAGGATCGGGATATTACCTTGTTGAGGAAGGATGTCATCGGTTCCAAGGAATCAGTGAAGCTGAGCTCATCATAAGAGAACCCTTCAGAGCCTGGAGCACTAACTTCGGAGTTGTTCCTCTTTTTCGCCGTGGAAGCACGAGTCCTCGGGTTGCCCTTAGGAGCTGGGAGCGGCTTGGAGCTGGTGGCAGTAGGAGTTTCTTTCTTGACCATGACTGGAGTAGGGTAACTGTCAAGCTCGTCAAGATCAAGGAGGATTGGAACTTTGCTAGAATCTGCATACAGGGAGTAGAATTCTTTCCTAAATACTTCAAATAGAAACATGTATGCAGGATATTGTGCAGGATCCTTACCAGACATGTTTGCACTGGAAAGGGGACTTGGAGATGGTGGAGACGGGTTAAAACTTCTTTCAGCCTCTGGAAGCAGTCTGATAGCATCGATCCTCTTCTGTGAATCAGCAAAGGGAGGTGCAAGCTTCCTAAAATCAGTTGTACACAAAACAATAAACAGAAAGTTGATCAGTTCAGGATATGGAACAGGATGAGAGGCAGGATTACCCTTAAACCCTAAATCCTACCCTTTCTCAACCACTTCACCGGATATTCCGTTCCACCAGGGATTGAGTCTCTTTTGACAAAAAAGAACTTGGATTGCCATTTCTCCTCGTTCCTGGTGGCACGAAGTATCAGCAACTCGCCGAAGGTGGAGTAAAACAAAAATCTACAGGATCCGAGGCATCTAAGCCGGTATGCTAGGGGGAGGTCATGAACAGAAAGGTCAGGGATGTGATTCTTCTTGATCTGGTCAAGAACGGACAAGACTCGCCAAAGCATCGGCATTGTTTGGCTAAAAGAGATTTTTGTAATGCTGAAAAACTCGGTAATAAAGTCTGGGAAGGGGAACCATAACCCTAAGGTGAAAGGAAAGGCACTAAAGCATAACCATTCATCGGAAACCATGTCTGACCGGATTTCCCGGTCAAACGGCCGGAATACCGTCCCTTCCGGGAAGATACCGGAGGATTTGAGGGCCGACAAATGGGCGCTATCAAAGGTACATATTTCTTTCTCCGGATCCTGGAGAAGATTCTGTTGTATGAATGTGGGGGCCGGAACTTGATCTTGTTTGCCTTGTCATATTCTCGCCGGAATGCTGGAAAGAATGAGAGAAGAAGATGAAAAAGAGAGAGAAGTTTTTACCTTTTTCTCTTCGGTAAAGAATAAATGGGATAAGGATGAGAAGTTATAGGGTGGTGATGAGTAAATGTAGGCTGAGCAGTTGCAAACAGTCACATCATGGGTCTAATCTCTTAAATTGCCTCGTTCTTCGTAAAAAAAATATGACCGTTAGTGCCAGGATACTAAACGGTAATATTTTTTGGGGACAATTGTTATGGGTGAAATTCTGAGCTCATATCCTGGGAAATATCTTGACTTATATCTTGGTTGTATGATGTTTGTTCATATCCGGGATGCTCATTCAGGATATTGGTAACCTCCTGAATGGTATCCTCAGGATTACTAACGGGTTGTGTGCAGGAGTACGCGTCCAGGTGCCCAACGTTCACGAAGACCCTTTCTCCAGGAGACTCGGTCCAGGTCGTTCAAATGAAGACGTTGAAGCCGCATTACTCGGTCTACAACATTAACAATGGAATATTTGGGAGCATCCCATATTTATAGGAATTTTAGTTTGTATTTCGTTACTATAAATAGGTGGGTATATCAGATCAAATAGGACATCACAATCACACTCACAACACTCTTACACTCGTTCTCTCACAATTTTCACTTTCACAAAAAAGCATTGTAACACTTAGCGATCTAGTCGATATCCTGCACTGTATCCTGACGTTTAAAGCAATAAGAAGAACTAGGCAGCTGCGATTGTCAGCTCCCGTGGTTTTATGTCGGCGATCTAGATTGAGCAAGGGCTTTCCTAGTATATCTCGTGTCATTCTCTTTACTTTTTGCTCATAGTTTAATCACAGATACAACGCGATATCCTGAGCCGTATCCTGAAAACTGTTTTTACAAACAACCTAACCAGCATATTTACAGCACACTTTTTAGCACACTACCTCACTTAACTAATTTGATCACTTAATTGCTTCGGTAATTTTTGACCAAAACAATTTGGCGCCCACCGTGGGGCCAGTGGTGCTACCTTTATTAAAAATCTTTGTGAAATCGTTAATCGGTTTTCTGTTTTCAAAACTTTTTGCCACATTGTTTACAATGGCCTCAAGATCAAACATGAGCTCCTCCACTGTGTCTGCTACGACTTCTGCTACTACCGGTTCGGTGCTTCCACAACCTCCTCCAAGGATGCCAGCTTCTTCACAACCTCAGGATATTATCCCTACTCGGAGTGTTCAGGGATCTGCTCCCGTTTTAGCCTCTAATGATGAAATTCTAACTTTGTTTGGAAGTGTGCAGGAACAAATGAGGCGGCAACAGGAAACTAACCAAATGCTGTTAAGAGAAATACAACTCTTAAAAGCTAGCTCGAGCAGACCCGCTGAGGATATTGTTACTCCTTTACAACCCAGAACTTTGAACTTCAGTTCGGCTATGTATACTAAGGATAATAGGGGGAATATTGTGCCTAGTCATTTCCAGAATCATACTCCTGAAATACCCTCCTCGATCAGGATGTCAACTGTGAGGAGTTCAGGATATGGCCAGAATCCTCAGACTGGTAACGTGTCAAATAATAATATTCATGCTACTAACAATAGTGGATCTTTGTAGGATGCAGGTATGACGTCAACATTTACTAGGGAGCTTCAGAAATTGAAGGACATGATATCCAGTGTACCTGGAGTGGTCAACATTTACTGCTTTTCTGTTAATATACCTGAGTTAATGTATGCTATGCAGGGTTTAGGAGACAAAGCTAGGTGGCCTTGAAAGAATCAGCAGAAAGCTGATTGGAAGGATAAATCCAAATGGTGTGCCTTCCATGAAGATTTCGGACATGTGACCGAGGATTGCATTGCTCTAAGGAAAAAATAAGTTACCTGTTAAGCAAGGGGTATCTAAAGGATTTCCTGGGAAGAAAGAAGAATAAAGGGCAGGATCCTGAGAAGGATTCTGAACAAGCAGCATCACCCCCAGCAGATGCCAAAATAATTAACTTTATTTCAGGAGGATCCGACATATGTGGGACTTCGTATTCTGCGGCCAAGAGACATGCAAAGGAAGCTAAGACTGAAAGGGGAGACAAACCATCTAGGATGACTACCCTTACAACCGATAAAGTGATCCCTTTCGATAGTGATGACAGGGATATTGTCTAGGATCCTCACCATGATGCTCTCGTAATAACATTATATGTTGTTAACCATTTTGTACGCATGATATTGGTGGACAATGGTAGCTCCATCAACATAATTCAGTTGGATACATTGAAGAGGATGAATGTATCTCCGATGGACATTACTTCGAAGTCCACTGTGCTCGTTGGTTTCAGTGGAGAAGCTAGGAATACCGTAGGAGAGATAAAGTTACCAGTATATGTTGAAGGGGTCAACTCGATACAACGCTTCTGTGTGATGGACTCCCTATCCTGCTATAACATCATACTAGGCAGGCCATGGATCCATGACATGAAGGTTGTGCCATCGACTTATCACCAGTGCATCAAGATCCCTACCCCTTGGGGGTCATCAAAGTTGATAGTGATCAGCAGGAGGCAAAGGAATGCTACTCATCCTCAATGAAATCCTCAACCAAGCCTAATCCAGCATAGCAATTAAAGATGCGGGCCCAGGATATCGTGGAGGCTTCAGAGCAGGATATGAAGAAAGTTATCCTGGATCAGGATAATCCTGATATCTCGGTGCTCGTAGGAACTAATATCCCTCAGGATATTGAAGAACAATTAATTAACTTTTTGAAGTGCAGGATGTCAATATTTGCATGGAAGCATGAGGATATGACAGGTATATCCAAAGACATCATCACTCACAAGCTTAGAATTGATAACACGTTTAAGCCTATATAGCAAAAGAGAAGGAAGTTTGCTCCTGAACGAAATGCAATTATCCAAGAGGAAGTTGAAAGATTGTTGAAGTCCAAAATGATCAGGGAGGTCAAGTTTCCAAGATGGCTAGAAAATGTAGTCGTAGTATAGAAGAAAAATGGGAAATGGAGAGTATGTGTAGATTACACAGACTTGAATAAGGCTTGTCCTAAAGACCCATTTCCTCTTCCTCATATTGATGCAATGGTGGATGCTACTGCCGGGCATGAGATGTTAACATTCATGGACGCATCCTCAGGATTTCAGCAGATTCAAATGGAGCCTTCGGACCAGGAGGATACTGCCTTCATGACACCAACAGGTATTTATTGCTATACTGCTATGCCTTTCGGTTTGAAAAATGCAGGTGCAACATACCAGAGATTGGTGAACATGATGTTCAAAGATAAGCTGGGGGACACAATGGAGGTATACATAGATGATATGGTGGTGAAATCTAAAAAGGCTGAGGATCACCTCCAGGATATTAAGGGAGCATTTGATATCCTGGATCAGTATAACATGAAGCTGAATCCTGCTAAATGCCATTTCGGAGTGGGGGCAGGAAAGTTTCTATGATATATGGTGACCAAAAGAGGAATAGAGGCAAGCCCGGAGCAGATCAAAGCCATCTTGGATATCAAATCACCTTCAAATATGAAGGATGTTCAACGGTTGACAGGCCAAGTAGCAGCATTGAACAGATTTATTTCAAGATCCTCGGAAAAATGCAAGGAATTTTATGATATCCTCAAGAAGAATAAGAAGTTCGAATGGGGAGCAAAGCATGAAGCAGCCTTGCAGGATTTGAAGAGATATCTCTCAACTGCACCTCTATTGATGAAGCCTGAAAATGGTGAACCACTATCCCTATACCTCGCTGTATCAGGGAATGCTGTAAGTGTCGTTCTTATAAAGGACCATGAAGCTCAGCAATATCCTGTCTATTATGTTAGTAAAAGTTTACTAGATGCTGAAACTATATATTCTCATTTAGAAAAGTTGATATTAGCATTAGTTATGGCATCAACAAAACTTAGACATTATTTTGAGACACATAGGATTCATGTTAGAACAAATTATCCTGTTAAAAACGTGCTTAGGAAACCTGAGATGTCGGGTAGGATGGCTAAGTGGTCAGTAAAACTGAGTGCTTATGACTTAGTATATGAGCCTAGAAATGCCATAAAATCTCAGGCTTTAGCTGACTTTGTGGCTGATTTCAGTAGTGACATTCAAAATGAAGTAGATTTAGAAGTACAGCAGCTAGGAGAAAACTTAGAATGCTGGACATTGTATACTGATGGTGCATCTAACATAAGAGGTGTAGGTTTAGGTATACTACTAAAATCGCCACAAGGGGACATATTACCCCAGGCTATTAGGTGTGAATTTCCTGCTACTAATAATGAGGCAGAATATGATGCTTTAATTGCAGGATTAGAGTTGGCTAAAAATATGAATATCAAGAATTTGCAAGTATATGTTGACTCCTTGTTAATCACTAATCATTTTAATGGAACCTATGCAGTTAAAGGAGAGAAGTTAATCGAGTATCTCGAAATTCTCAAAAAATTAGCAGGATATTTCGATATTTTTACACTTGAACAGGTACCAAGAGAAGATAATGCTGAAGCTGATGCCTTGGAAAATCTGGGATCATCGGTCAGGATACCGGAAGGAACCCGGATACCAATATTACATATCCTATATCCTGCAACGAATCCTCAGGATAAGGAAGTAATAAGTATTCAGGATCCTGATGATGACTATCCTGAGGAGGATCCTAAGTCCTGGACGGCTCCAATCATGAGATATCTCAAGGAAGGACACATCCCAAAGAATGAGAATCCTAAAGCCTTTAGAATGAAGGTATCACGATTCACTATTATAAATGATGTTTTGTATAAGAAATCTCTTGCAGGACCATATCTGAGGTGCTTGGAGGATCCCGAAACCAAAGAAGTACTTCAGGATATACATGAAGGGGATTGTGGTAACCATACTGGGGGCAGGTCCTTATTCTCAAAAATATTAAGGACATGATATTATTGGCCGACGATGACGAAAGATGCCACAGAATATGCTCGAAGATGTGATGCATGTCAAAGACATAGTAACATATTACATCAGCATGCTGAACCGCTGTATCCTAATGTTTCCCCTTGGCCGTTTATGAAATGGGGTATGGATATAGTAGGAAAGCTTCCAAAGGCTCCAGGAGGAAAGGCTTTCATGTTGGCAATGACGGATTATTTCTCCAAATGGGTTGAAGCAGAAGCATTTGTTTAAGTTAGAGATCAGGAAGTGGTATCCTTCATAAAAAGGAATATCCTGACTAGGTTTGGAGTACCAGCTGAGATAATATGTGACAACGGATCTCAATTTATAAGTAAAAGGACTACTGACTTCTGCAAGAGTTGGGGAATCAAAATGATTACATCCACCCCAGTACATCCTCAAGCAAATGGACAAGCTGGATCCTCAAACAAGATAATTGTCAACAACTTGAAGAAGAGATTAGGGGCCAAGAAAGGAAGATAGGCAGAAGAACTACCCTTTGTTTTGTGGGCTGATAGAACGACGGTAAAAAATGCAACTGGTCAAACCCCATTTTCCTTAGTGTTTGGAACAGAAGCGGTGATCCCGACGGAAATGGTGATACCTACAGCAAGATCCAACCTCGGGAATCCTGAGCAGAATCCTGAAGTCCTATGCCAGGAACTGGATACTATTGATGAGACAAGAGATGCAGCAAGGCTAAGGATGGCAGCATATCAACAAAGGATATCCAGAGCATACAACAAGAATATAAGGACTAGAAGGTTCAAAGTTGGAGATTGGGTGTTAAGAAAGGCTTTTTCAGAATACTACTAATCATGCTGATGGAAAGCTGGCTCCAAAATGGGAAGGACCATATGAGGTTGAATCAGAATCAGGAAAAGGAGCATACCGACTCAAGAATATAGAGGGGGATATGCTACCGAGGTCCTGGAATGCTATACATCTAAAACTCTATTTCAAGTGTGTATGGAATTTGAATTCCAACTCAGGGTGATATGAATTTTGTCTCTCTTATTAAATTTTTATATTATTTACTATTTTGAACCTATTACTGACTTAATCATCGGAGGGGTGTTAGCCAGCCTAACACCCACCTTAGCTTATGATGGTTTTGCAGGATATACTTCGGGATATAGCACCAGGATACACACTTAGGATACTTCGAAAGATTAGAGGATTGGCCCCCTCTCTCACGTATAAGGGATCCTGATCCCTTCACAGGTTTAAAGGTATTCACCTTTCTTCCGAATTGGGTTTAAACACCCCGCCTGGAGCGCAAGTTATTCGGGAATAGTTCAAGGTGGCGGGACCAGTCCATGTAAAAGTGGCTGACAATTTCGTTACTATTGGCTATATCCTGAATCCTAAAGGTATATGAGGATTGATCACCCTCTCTCACGAAAGGGTATTTTCATACTCTTTAAGGTTTAAAGGTTTTCACCTTTCTAAGTCTTTGAGTTTATACACTCCCGCCTGTAGCGCACGAAAATTTGGGATTTCCTCCAGGATACGAGGGATTTATCTCCAGTACATTTTGGGTTTTACCCCTGTAACACAAAAAATTGTCTATACAATTGGAACTGATGTCCAGAAAATTTCTAAGTATTCGAAGACATTATGCACAGGGGACATTCCTACTGAGGCAATTGTGTAAATCTCAAAGGATAAAGCTCGGACCTAGTACACTAAGTGTCTCAGACAGGGGACATCTTCGTTGGAAAAGTTGCAAAAGGATTGAAGTTTGAGAATAGGGTTACACTCTATTCCTGGTATGATCTTTCCTTTGTAAACGTTATTTAAATTATTTGAGTTTTTGAAACTATGTTTGTCAAAAGCTTAAGCATCCTGATTAGGATAAATTCTCGGGATATATTCTCAAAATGTATTTTCAAAATACTTTTAAGGATATTTGATTAAAATATTTGGAAGTGATACTAGTTTGAAATTAAAACCTTGATCAAACAAGTATTGTCAAAACAGGTTTTAGAAAGTGGACTATCTTTTATTCTTTAAAAGGTTTCTCTAAAGTTGATTGAATTTTTAGAAGTTCTATTTAATAAAAGTTTTCATAATATATCACTGAGTATATTGATCAGGATATTTTCAAAAGATAGTTGTACAAAATTTTGCAAAGCTAAAATCTACATTAAGGAATGCATGACAGAAATTAAAAGGCAACAACAAATAAGTCAAAAGGAAGTTATATTATTAACATGTCAAAAGTTGTGCTTTTGGATTCACCTCAAACCGAGGCCCATCCACCAAAAGCACAATTAGTCTTTACCATACTTATGTAACGGTTGAAGGTTCTATCTCAAAACGGGACCTGTCCACCTTCAACCGTTACGACATTCAAAACAGGTTATACTAACCGATGACCAAGGGCTTCATCCTGAAACCCAGGACCCATCCACCTTTGGTCATCGTATTGTTCTAATGCAGGAAATATAAATTGTTCAACGACAGGAAAAGTAAATTGTTTGTACAAACCACAACCATGAAATTTAAAAAAGTGGGCTCCGGCCTTGGCACGTATATCCATCATCGCCCACTTCGCCGCCTAAGGGGAAGCACCTTCTTGATCAGCAACTTCTTCCCCAACGTCTGCACCAGCATCCCCCTTAGGATTCTTCTCGGCAACATCACCAGCATTGGCCACTTCCTCTGCCGCCTTAGAAGGCTCTTCACCAGCATGCTTTGCAGGATGAGCGACGGGATGGCCTCCAAGATCCTGTAGTTTCACTTCCCAAGCCTTTACATTCCAGGAGGGGCATTCGAAGCCCAAGCTCTTAGCCTCATAAGCCATCATTAACCTAGCTTGGAGAAGGGAGATAACAACGGATGCTTTGAGACTGTCACGATATGAACTCATATCCTGCTGGTATTGAAGAAGAGCGGCATCTAGTTTGGCTTGAGCATCCTCATTGGCTTTGTGGAGGGCAGCTTGGTGTTCCTGGGTCATTGCCTTGTATTTGTCTTCATAGTGCTGGGACTTGACAGCTGCGATTATTCCTTGATCAGCTATGGTGGCTTCAGCTTTTTCGAGCTTAATCTCCAGCATCTTGTTAAGCCCACAGGCGTCTTCATACAAGTGCATGAGATGTTCCAAGCCCTACAGTTAAAAATACAGGTAAAATGAGCACGATAATGACTAACATGCATGTTCAGGATATTGGAAGGGAATTTTTACCTGCTTGAGGAATGAAGTAGCTTCATTAAATCCATGATTCTCAAGAGAGAATGTCTCAGAGGCGGCTGGAGAATCCATTTCTTTCCTCTTCCGGGAGCTAGAGGCCCGGGTCCTGGATGCCAGAGGAGCTTTATGAGCGGTAGTAGTCTTTGAAGTGGTAGGCTTCGGAGTGGCAGATGACTTCGGCTTAGATTCTTGTTTGACAGGAACAAGGCTGGAGTAACTATCCAACTCGTCAAGTTGGAAGCCTTCAAGGTTGACAACTGGTACTGCACAAGGGAAGATATTTTTATAACTCATAATACCTCTGAAAAATAATCGGTTTGATAAATAAAGATAATTACTGAGAATATGCTTACTAGACACCTCTGAACTTGATTTTTGGCTTGAATCTGTAAGAGACAGGGAGAAAGTTCTTTCACTGGCAGGAAGTTGGTAGATTCCTTTGATCCTGGACTTGGATTCCGCACTTGGGGTGCTAAATCTCTGAAGTTCGCTGCATAAAAACATCAGAATATAAGTTTGGGATATAGTTTAAGGATACACTTGGGGATATTCCTAAAACCCTAGATCCTACCCTTGGTTAACCATCTAACCGGCAGATCGAAACCCTTGTCAATAGAGTCTCTTTTCACAAAAAAAGAACTTTCGCCGCCATCGGTCTTTGTTCTTGGTGGCTTTAAGAATAAGGGGTTTGTTGGAAGTCGAAATAAGCAAAAACCGGCTAGAACCATGAGATCGAAGGCGGTAAGCGATTGGCAGATCTTCGATACAAAGGTCGGGACAGTGAAGATGGTTACCTGAAAATCGCTTAAAGAGTAATGATAACAAGAAGAAATATCTCAGCTAATTATAGGCTGAATATAAGGGGTAAAGAGTAAATATTGCATTGAAAATGGCACAATGTCACCTCAACCATCGTTTCGTTTTAATTGCCTTAATTTACGAGATAGAATTTTTAAAATATATCCGTTGGATTGGTATACCAACAGATATATTTGGGGATAATTATTATGGGTCATTTTCTGAGCGTACATATCCTGACTAATATCCTGCTTTTGGTTGTTTGCTTGTGATCAGGATACTGGATTAGGATATTGCTGACATCCTGGGCGATATCCTGGTGTTAATTAAATTAACCACATGCAGGTTAGAGGCTGTGGGTTACTAACGGTCAGATGGACTTCTTCTCCTCAACACTCGGGCGTATCTGTTATGTGAGAGACGTTGAACCCGAAAGACCAGGTCTACAGCGTTCGAGTGGGGAATATTCGTCGGATCCCAGTTTATTAGGATACTTTATTTCATTTCTTTTACTATAAATAGATGGGGGCGGATCAGATTAAGGCACGCAACTTACACACACACTTTCGAACACTTTTGCTCTCTAGCTCACTGCGAACACTATACACAAACACTTGTATTCGAATTACGTTGTAACACCTAGTTGATCCGCATCACATCCTGCACTGTATCCTGATATTTGAAGTAATAGAAGAACAAGGCAGCTACGATTGTCAGCTCCCGAGGTTTTGTGCCGGTGATCTAGATTGATCAAGGGGTTTCCTCGTACATCACGTGTCAACCTTTACTTTTTTGCTCATTGTTTGATCATAGATACAGCTCTATATCCTGAGCCGTATCCTGAAACTGTTTTTACAATTAATTTGGCTAACATATTTTTCACACATATTTCTAGCACACTACTTCACTTAACTAATTTGATCACTTGATTGCTTCGGTAATTTTTGACCAAAACATCATCCATGTATACCTCCATGGTGTCCCCCAGCTTGTCTTTGAACATCATGTTCACCAACCTTTGGTATGTTTCACCTGCATTCTTTAAACCAAAAGCCATAGCAGTATAACAATAAATACATGTCGGTTTCATGAAAGCAGTATCCTCCTGATCCGAGGGTTCCATTTGGATCTGCTGGAATCCTGAGGAGGCATCCATGAAGGTTAACATCTCATGACCGGCAGTAGCATCCACCATTGAATCGATATGAGGTAGGGGAAATGGGTCTTTGGGACAAGCTTTGTTCAAGTCTGTGTAGTCTACACAGACTCTCCATTTCCCATTTTTCTTTTGCACCACCACTACATTTTCTAGCCATCTGGGAAATTTCACTTCCCTAATCATCTTGCTCTTTAATAATCTCTCAACTTCTTCTTGAATGATAATGTTCCGCTCTGGAGCAAACTTCCTTCGTTTCTGTTGGACAGGCTTGAAAGACCTATCAATTCCGAGCTTGTGAGTTATAATATCCTTGGAAATACCTGTCATATCCTCGTGTTTCCATGCGAATGTTGACATCCTGCATTTCAAAAAGTTAGTCAATTGATTCTCAATATCCTGAGGGATATTGATTCCTACGAGCACTGAGATATCTGGATTATCCTGATCCAGGATAATTTTCTTTACATCCTGCTCTGAAGCCTCCACGATATCTTGGGCTCGTATCTTTAATTGCTATGCTGCATTGGGATTTGTTGAGGATTTCATCGAAGAAGAATAACACTCCTTTGCTTCCTGATGATCACTTTCCACCTTGACTACTCCCCAAGGGGTAGGGATCTTGATGCATTAATGATAGGTCAATGGCACAGCTTTCATATCATGGATCCATGGCCTACCCAATATAATATTGTAGCAGGATAAGGAGTCCATGACACAAAATCGTTGCATTGAGTTGACCCCTTCAACATACACAAGCAACTTTATCTCTCCCACGGTATTCCTGGCTTCTCCACTGAACCCAACAAGCACAGTGGATTTCGAAGTAATATCCATCGGGGATACATTCATCCTTTTCAATGTCTCCAACTGAATTATGTCAACGGAGCTGCCATTATCCACCAGTATCCTGCGCACAAAATGGTAAGCAACATATAAAGTTATTACCAAAGCATCATGGTGAGGATCCTGGACAGTATCCCTGTCATCACTATCGAACGTGATCACTTTATCAGTCGTGAGGGTTGACATCCTGGTTGGCTTATCTCCCCTCTCTGCCTTGGCCTCCTTCGCGTGCCTTTTTGTCGCAGAATATGATGTCCCGCAAATGTCGGATCCTCCTGAAATGAAGTTAATTATCTTGGCATCCGCAGGAGGTGATGTTGCTCGTTCAGGATCCTTCTCAGTATCCTGACCCTTATTCTTCTTTCTTCCCAGGAGGTCCTTCAGATATCCCTTGCTCAAGAGATAGTTTATTTCTTTCCTCTAAGCAATGCAATCCTCGGTAACATGTCCGAAATCCTCATGGAAGGCACACCATTTGGACTTATCCTTCCAATCAGCTTTTTGTTGATTCTTCCGGGGCCACCTAGCCTTGTCTCCTAAACCCTGCATAGCATACATCAGTTCAGGTATATTTACAGAAAAACAATATTCTGACAACTCAGGATACTCCTCAGGATCCTCATCTTCAACAGCATTCACTTTCTTGCTGTCATTCCTGTCATATGGCTTAGAGCGATTTGGTTTATACGAGGATTCTGATTTCCTGTTGGTTGACTCATAGGTTGTGGATGAATTCATCCTCTCTTGCATCTTTTTGTCATCCTCCAATCGAATATATCTTAAATCTCTGTTCCGAGCTTCATCCAGGTTCCTGTAGGGATTCATTAGAAGATCTTGGTAAAATTCAGAATCTTTTTGCAATCCCATCTTGAAAGCCTGCACAACTGTTGCAACATCAAGATGTGGGATATCTAAGGATTCCCGGCTAAACTTGTTCACATAATCTCTCAAGGATTCCTGAGGTCCTTGAGTTATCCTGTAGAGATCACTGGTTAGTTTTTCAAAACTCCGACTGTAAGAAAATTGACTATTAAATAAATTTACTAAATGAGCAAATGATGTAATCGAATGAGGAGGAACGTTTAAAAGCCATTTTAAGGCTGATCCTGTTAAGGTAGAACCAAAACCCTTGCAGAGGCATGCTTCCTTGAGATCTGGAGGGATAGGGTTGATTTCCATCCTTTCCCTATACTAGGCAATATGCTCTTCAGGATCCGTAGTTCCGTCATAGAGCTTCATGTTGGGGGTTTGAAATCTTTTCATGATTTCAGCATCACAAATAGGATATGTGAACCGAGATATCTTGTGGCTATCATGGGATACTTCTGGGATTGGCTGGACTACTCCAGTTACACTGGATATCATGTCCTTTAACTTTTGAAGCTCCCTAGAAAGTGCTGATGTCATACCTGCATCCTGCAAAGATCCAATACCATTAGTAGCGAGAGTATTATTTTTATTAGATACATTACCAGTCTGAGGATTCTGGCCATATCCTGAAGCATATCCTGAGCTTCTCACAGTTGACACCCTAACCGAAGAGGGTATCTCAGGAGTCTGATTCTGAGAATCTAGGCACAATATTTCCCCTGTTATCCTCAGTATATACTGCAGAACTGAAGTTCAAAGCTCTGGGTTGCAAGGGAGTGACAGTATCCTCAGCAGGCCTGCTTGAGCTGGATTTCAAGAGTTGTATCTCTCTTATCAGCATTTGGTTGGTCTCCTGTTGTTGCCTCATCTGTTCCTGTACACTACCAAACAAAGTTAGAATTTCTTCATTAGAGGCCAAAATAGGAGCAGATCCCTGAATGTTACGAGCAGGGATGACATCCTGAGGCAGTGAAGAGGCTTGCGTTCTCGGAGGAGGTGGTGGAAGCACCGAACCAATTGTTGCAGAGGTTGTAGCAGACACGGTAGAAGAGCTCATGTTTGATCTCGAGGCCATTGAAAATAGTGTAGCAAAAAGTTTTGAAAATAGAAAACCAAGTAATGATTTTGCAAAAGCTTTTAGTAGAAATAGCACCACTTGCCCCACGGTGGGCGCCAAATTGTTTTGGTCAAAAATTACCGAAGCAATTAAGTGATCAAATTAGGTAAGTGAGCTAGTGTGCTAAGAATGTGTATTGAAAATATGCTAATTTAGTTGTTTATAAAAACAATTTTCAGGATACAACTCAGGATATCGAGCTGTATCTACAATCAAACAATGAGCTGAAATGTAAAGAGTGACACGGGATGTACGAGGAAAGCCCTTGATCAATCTAGATCGCCGGCACAAAACCTCGGGAGCTGACAATCGCAGCTGCCTTATTCTTCTTATTGCTTCAAATATCATGATACAGTGCAGGATATGATGCGGTTCAACTAAGTGTTACAATGCGATTTCGATACAAGTGTAAGTGTGTAGTGAGTGCTTGCAGCTAGAGAGAAAGAGAGCTCGAGAGATTGTGTGTCCTTATCTGATCCGATCACTCATATTTATAGTAAAACAAAACTAACTAACTAGCCTATAAATACGGGATATATCGAATATTCCCTATGTGAACGTTGTAGTCCACGTCTTCCGGCTTCAACGTCCACAATTCAACAGATTTGTCCGAGTCTTTGGGAGAAGAAGTCCACTTGAACGTTATAGACTTGTTCCAATAAATAGCACGTGAATTAATTAGTTACTACTAGGATATTGTATCAGGATGTTACCAATATCCTGATCCGGTATCCTGGCCACAAGAAAAGAAACATAGTCAGGATATATGAGCAGAAAACCGCCCATAACAGCAGGTGTTGATGTTCAGCTGTTTGAGAAGATGATGATGATGATTCAGTTGTTTGATGATCTTCTTTGAGAGAGATGATCTGGGTTTGTTATAATAACTCATAAAAATGACCAAAATACCCCTGCACAAAAGGACAAAATAGGCTAGTTGCAACAGTAAAAAAAGGGGGGTTTTTGAAATTTGGACTAAAATGGCAACAAAATGCAAACCTCACGGACCCAGATTTAAAAATTTTGGATTTTGGACTAAAGTGGCAAAAGTGAGCCAACCTCAGGGACCATTTTGGCTATTAACTCATATATATATATATATATAGGGGTTTATCTTGAGAACGCTAAATATTGCGAGAACCGTGAGACCGAATGAGAAAACCAATCAAAATCGTTTTATTTAATACAAACATCATCGTAATTAAGATACAACAACAAAAAAAAGGAATTCACAACATCAAATAATTCATTTCTCCTCTCAAAATCACTCTTATTAGATTTTTTACACATATGTAAATATAACCCATTTACACATGTGTAAATGGCAGACTTACACATGTGTAAATTTTCTTTAGTTACGAATTGATGTCAATTTAGACGTGTATTAAATTTCTAACATTATATTCGAATAATAATGATAAATGAAAAAACAAAATTTGAATTTGAATTGTTTTTGAACAAGTTCTCGTGATTCATTCGTTCTCACGTTTCTCACAATATTTAGCGTTCTCATTTAAACCTTCCCTTATGTATATATATATATATATATATATATATATATATATATATATATATATATATATATATATATATATATATATATATAGGAAAGGGGTATCGTGAGAATACTAAATATTGCGATAACCATGAGAACAAATGAATAAACCAATCAAAACCAATTTTTTTAATACAAACCTAATTGTAATTAAGATACAACATCAAAAAAAGAATTTACAACATCAAATAATTCATGTTTCCTCTCAAAATCACACTTATTAATTTTTTTACACTTGTGTAAATATAACAGATTTACACATGTGTAAATGGCTGAGCTACACATGTGTAAATTTTCTTTAGTTACGAATTCACATAAATTTAAACGTGTAAATTAAATTTATAACACTGTATTCGAATAATAATAATAATGATAAGTGTAAAAACAATTTTGAATTTGAATTGCTTTTGACAAAGTTCTTATGGTTTTTCATTTATTATCACGGTTCTCACAATATTTAGCATTCTCATTTAAACCTTCCCGTATATATATATATATATAGTGAAAGTATATCGTACAATTTGCCTTAACGTACAAGTCTATGCAATGGCAAGTTCGCATGTTATAATCCCATATAAGAATTATCGCATGTTATGAAAACCAAAGTTCGCATGTGCAAAAAAAGAAAATTCGCATGTTAAAAAAAACAAAATTTCGCATGTTATTCAGAAAAACCAACTTCGCATGTTATTAAACAGTATTCGAATGTTGATAGTGCATCTCGTACGCATCGTACGTTAAGGAAATTTATACAATAACCGACCTATATATATATATACTAGTCGTTTACCAGCGCGATGCGGCGGGAAACATATCACTTAAGTTGGTGAGTTTAGGGCTATGTACGGGGCGGTTCGGTTTTGAGCCATAACCAAAACCAAATTCGTGATGCAAATGAAAACACAACACTTGTTAGTAATTCTGAGGGTGTGCATGAGAAGGTTCATTTCAGTCAGGTCATAACTAAAATCTAAATTTTCGGTAAGGTACTCTCAAAATCCAATATGTTACACTACAAAATAAAATTTTGAAAATTATAGTAAAATTAACACTACAAAGCGAAAAGGGGACGCCCCTTTCCCCAATGAAGTTTCGCCCATTATATTGTATAGCTCTTCTATATAGAAAACAAACAAAATCTTGTACAAACGCATCTACGATTTTATGACATAAAATAAATTCTATACAAACACATCTGCGAGTAATTTTATGAAGGTAGTCCGCATCAGCCAAAGGCCTCGTATGATAGTTTCAGAACTATCATGTTGTGGAGGGTTGAATAAAGGAAGAAGGCCGATGAACTCCCACAATTCACCCATGCTCTCTTTCTTTCCAGCCGGCACTTCCTGAAACAAAACAAAAAAATGATTAAACATTTTTAACCAAACTTAGGATGTTAACCATTGAGCTCGTGTTGAAACAATCGAATCACCTGGCAAGAAACTCCAAGAGAACGAAGCCCACACTCTGAACACTTGTCGATTACCAATGCACCTGTTCGAGATCTCTGATTATATGTTCAAGATTATCAGTACAATGTTATCAGAATGATTGAGCGATATGAAACTGTTTTGTTTTTCATCAGTCAATCCAATGCACCGTAGCTGCATGCCACTAACGATATGAAATTGTAAAGGATGAATGTCATACCAAATTTTCCAAAGTTTCACTCTAGTTCAACAGGTGTAATATGCATTTAGAATAGGGATGACACATGGTACTGGTTTCGAACAGGTACTGGTACCGAATTTACCAAACTGGATACATTTTCGGTACCGATTTGGTACCGACTTGATTTCTGATGTTTTTGGTTGTTCCGGTACGGTACCATGAAGTTATTGAGCATCACCTTAAAATAAGAGTGAAAAAAAGACGATCATGAACTTCATTGACCTGTTGTTCCCACTGCCAAGACTTGACCTTTTCCGCTGGTAATTATCAACTTTGCCTAATATGACATCACATAAGGCAAATGGTTAAAATCATCTTTGTAATCATGTTAATTATTAACCTTTTCTAATCATATTAATATATTAAGTACTTACACAAGGAAAATGATTAAAAAGCGGTTATAGGTTGGGACGGCTAGTTTTGACTGTACTAAAAAGTGCTTGCTTCGGCAACAGCCCACTATGACCTGTAACCCAACCCACACAAACTATCCATTTAGACACCCGTAAAACTAAGCTAAGAAGGAACTCAAGAAAAGGAGCTGGTTAAATGAGTCCAGCAGGTAGCCTTTTAAAGTATAATTACCTGTAACAACTTCATAGATTAAGAGCATGGTATCACCAAAATATCACAATCATAGTGAATTCTTTTTCACTTGAGATGGTGACCCCTTACACTGCAATGAACTATTTACACAAAAAAAAAAAAAAAAAGAAACAACAATGCAATAATCTGTAAAAGATGATGTAAGTAAAACAGATTAGCTGCAAGGGTCTCTTTGTAGAAAAAAGTGTTCACTTTAAACAGGAAAAATAATAAAATAAAGGGCTACATGTCAAGTATACAAATAGACTGTAGAAGAACAGTGATCAAGTTGCATGGAATTAAAAAAAGGAGGCAGTTTTAACATTTAAAGGCATGTGATACGTTCATAGTCCGGTTTACTTATAGAAGAAAATCAGTAGGTTCTAGAAACTCATTAGGAGCCATTAGCTCAAAGACATCTAAATCGCTGAATACGATTCTGAACTTGGTTTTAAAAAGCGCCTAAGCACTGAGGTGCAGGCACTGGGGCTTTTTCGCTCAGTGCCTAGAGTAAATACAAGAAGCGATCAAAAGGCGCAGGTTTTAGGGTTTTTGGGGGGCCTTTTTGGCCTGAGGCGTTTTTATGCAGAAAAATGTTGTACTTTGGATTTTTTGGCTTGTACATGTAGGTAAAATGGTATAAAAACTTTATTTACAGTGATATTTTGGGTAAAGGAAGCTAAATCATATAATATATATGTTAATAAATTATATAATCACGTTGCGCCTCGGGTACGAAAAGTCCACCACTTTTGCGAATTGCACCTCGATTTTAGACCTCGTCGCTTTTGTGAGCCCATCGCTTTTTAAAACCAAGGTTCTGAAATAATGTTACATGAAGCATTCAGATGTACCAGTTAACATAAACAATTTTACAATTTAGTGTCTGTGAATTAATTGACATGTTGATGAAGTTTTTTGAGAAAAGTTGATGAAGTCACATCTACGGAAGACCGGTGTTATGGGTCATTTTCTGAATATACATATCCTGACCAATATCCGGCCTTTATTTGTTTATTTGTGACCAGGATGCTGGAAGAGGATATTGCTAACATCTTGGGCGATATCCTGAGGTTTATTGAATTAACCACGTGCAGGTTAAAGGCTGAGACTTGCTAACGGTCAAGTGGACTTCTTATCCTCAAGACTCGGACGTGTTTGTTGAAGGAGAGACGTTGAACCCGAAAGACCAGGTCTACAACGTTCGATTAAGGAATATTCGGTGGATCCCGGAAGTTTAGGATAGTTTGTTACATTATCTTTACTATAAATAGATGGGGGCGGATCAGTTTAAGGCACACAATTTTCACTAACACTCTCACTCTCTAGCTCATTGCAAACACTACACTAGTATTCAAATTTCTTTGTAACACATAGTCGATCCGCACCTCGTCCTGCACTGTATCCTAACGTTTGAAGTAATAAGAAGAACAAGGCAGCTGCGATTGTTAGCTCCCGAGGTTTTATGCCGGCAATCTAGATTGATCAAGGGCTTTCCTCGTACATCTCGTGTCGTTTACTTTACTTTTGCTCATAGTTTGATCATAGATACAGCTCTATATCCTGAGCCGTATCCTGAACACTGATTTTCTAAATTACTTAACAAGTATATTTTTCACACATATTTCTAGCACAATACCTCACTTAACTAATTTGATCACTAAATTGCTTAGGTAATTTTTGACCAAAACAATTTGGCGCCCACCGTGGGGCAAGTGGTGCTCTCTTTACTAAAATTTTTGGTGAAATCGCTAATCGGCTTTCTATTTTCAAAACTTTTTGCCACATTGTCCATAATGGCCTCAAGATCAAACATGAGTTCCTCTACTGTGTCTGTTATGACTTCTGCTACTACTGGTTCGGTGCTTCCACCACCTCCTCCAAGGATGCCAGCCTCTTCACGACCTCAGGATATTATCCCTACTCGCAGCGTTCAGGAATCTGCTCCCGTTCTGGCTTCTAATGATGAAATTCTTACTTTATTTGGAAGTGTGCAGGAACAAATGAGGCAGCAATAGGAAACAAACCAAATGCTTTTAAGGGAAATACAACTCCTGAAGTCTGGCTCGAGCAGATCTGCTAAGGATAATGTCACTCCATTACAACCCAGAACTTTGAACTTCAGTTCAGCTGTGTATACTGAGGATAATAGGGGGAATATTGTGCCCAGTCTTCCTCAGAATCATACTCCTGAAATACCCTCCTCGGTCAGGATGTCAACCATGAGGAGCTCAGGATATGCTTCAGGATATGGGCAAAATCCTCCAACGGGTAACGTGTCAAATAATAATAATACTCATGCTACTAACAATAGTGGATCTTTGCAGGATACAGGTGTAACATCAGCACTTACTAGGGAACTTCAGAAGTTGAAGGACATGATATCTAGTGTACCTGGGGTGGTCCAGCCGATCCCAGAAGTGTCCCAGGACAACCACAAGATATCTCGTTTTGCATATCCTATCTGTGATGCTGAGATCCCAAAGATATTCCAAACCCCCAACATGAAGCTTTATGATGGGACTACGGATCCCGAAGAGCATATTGCTCAGTATAGGGAAAGAATGGAGATTAACCCTATCCCTCCGGAGCTCAAGGAAGCATGCTTGTGCAAGGGATTTGGTTCTACTCTAACAGGATCAGCCTTAAAATGGCTGTTAAACGTTCCTCCTCACTCAATTACTTCGTTTGCTCGTTTGGTTAATTTATTTAACAGTCAATTTTCTTGTAGTCGGAGTTTTGAGAAACTAACCAGTGATCTTTACAGGATAACTCAAGGGCCCCAGGAATCCTTGAGGGATTATGTGAACAAATTCAGTCGAGAATCCTTGGATATCCCACATCTTGATGTTGCAACAGCTGTGCAAGCTTTTAAGATGGGATTACAAAAGGATTCTCAGTTTTATCAGGATCTTGTAATGAATCCCTGCAGGAATCTCGACGAAGCTCGTAACAGGGCTTTGAGATATATCCGTCTGGAAGATGACAGGAAGATACAAGAAAGGATGAACTCATCTAACACTTATGAGTCAACTAACAGGAAGTCAGAATCCTCATTCAAGTCATATCGGCCTAAGCCATATGGTAGAAATGAAAACAAGAGAGTGAATGCTGTCGAAGATGAGGATCCTGAAGAGTATCCTGAGTTGTCTGAATATTGCTTTTCTGTTAACATTCCTGAATTGATGTATGCCATGCAGGGTCTAGGAGACAAGGCTAGGTGGCCTCGAAAGAATCAACAAAAGGCTGACTGGAAAGATAAGTCAAAATGGTGTGCTTTCCACGAAGATTTCGGACATGTAACTGAGGATTGCATTGCTCTAAGGAAAGAAATAAGCTATCTTCTAAGCAAGGGATATCTGAAAGATCTCTTAGGAAGAAAGAAGAAAAAGGGTCAGGATACTGAGAAGGATCCTGAGCGAGCAGCATCACCTCCCGCGGATGCCAAGATAATCAACTTCATTTCGGGAGGATCCGACATTTGTGGAACTTCGTATTCGGCAGCAAAGAGACATGCAAAGGAAGCTAAGGCCGAAAAAGGAGACAAACCTGTCAGGATGACTACCCTCACAACTGACAAAGTGATCACTTTTGATGCTGATGACAGGGATACTGTCCAGGATCCTCACCATGATGCTCTGGTAATAACGTTATATGTGGCTAACCATTTTGTACGCAGGATATTGGTTGATAATGGCAGCTCCGTCAACATAATCCAACTAGAAACTCTGAAGAGAATGAATGTATCTCCAATGGATATCACTTCAAAGTCTACCGTGCTTGTTGGGTTCAGTGGAGAGGCTAGAAACACAGTGGGAGAGATAAAGTTGCCAGTATACGTTGAAGGAGTCAACTCGATACAACGTTTCTGTGTAATGGATTCTCTATCCTGCTATAACATCATATTGGGAAGACCATGGATTCACGATATGAAGGCCGTGCCATCAACATATCACCAATGCATCAAGATACCTACCCCTTGGGGAGTTGTCAAAGTTGATAGTAATCAGCAGGAGGCGAAAGAATGCTACTCATCCTCGATGAAATCCTCAACCAAACCTAGTGCAGCATAGCAATTAAAGACGCGGGCCCAGGATATCGTGGAGGATCCGGAGCAGGATGTGAAGAAAATTATCCTGGACCAGGATAATCCCGATGTTTCAGTGCTCGTGGGGACCAATATCCCTCAGGATATTGAAGAACAATTAATTAACTTTTTGAAATGCAGGATGTCGACATTTGCATGGAAGCATGAGGATATGACAGGCATATCCAAAGATATTATCACTCACAAGCTTGGAATTGATAAATCATTCAAGTCTGTGCAGCAAAAAAGAAGGAAGTTTGCTCCTGAGCGGAACACGATTATCCAGGAGGAAGTTGAGAGATTATTAAAGTCCAGGATGATCAGAGAGGTTAAGTTCCCAAGGTGGCTAGCAAACGTGGTTGTAGTACAGAAGAAAAATGGGAAATGGAGAGTTTGTGTAGACTACACAGACTTGAACAAAGCTTGTCCTAAAGACCCATTTCCTCTTCCCCACATTGATGCAATGGTAGATGCCACTGCCGGGCATGAAATGCTGACCTTCATGGACGCATCCTCAGGATTTCAACAGATCCAAATGGAGCCTTCTGACCAGGAGGATACTGCCTTCATGACACCAACAGGTATTTATTGTTATACAGCTATGCCTTTTGGTTTGAAAAATGCAGGTGCAACATACCAAAGATTGGTAAACATGATGTTCAAAGACAAACTGGGGGACACCATGGAGGTATATATCGATGATATGGTGGTGAAATCTAAAAAGGCTGAGGATCACCTCCAGGATATCAAGGGAGCATTTGATATCCTGGATCGATACAACATGAAGCTGAATCCTGCTAAATGCCATTTCGGAGTGGGGGCAGGAAAGTTTCTTGGATATATGGTGACAAAAAGGGGGATAGAAGCAAGCCCATAGCAGATCAAAGCTATCCTGGATATAAAATCACCCTCAAATATGAAGGACGTACAAAGATTGACAGGCCGAGTAGCAGCTTTAAACAGGTTTATCTCGAGATCCTCAGAGAAGTGCAAAGATTTTTATGATATCTTGAAGAAGAACAAAAGATTCGAATGGGGAGAGAAGCATGAAGCAGCCTTGCAGGATTTGAAACGATATCTCTCAACCGCACCTCTATTGATGAAGCCTGAAAATGGTGAACCACTATCCCTATACCTTGCTGTATCAGGGAATGCTGTAAGTGCCGTTCTTATAAAAGATCATGAAGGTCAGCAATATCCTGTTTATTATGTTAGTAAAAGTTTGTTAGATGCTGAAACTAGGTATTCTCATTTAGAAAAATTAATACTAGCATTAGTCATGGCATCAACGAAACTTAGACATTACTTTGAGACACATAGGATTCATGTTAAAACAAATTATCCTGTTAAAAATGTACTTAGGAAACCAGAGATGTCAGGCAGGATGGCCAAGTGGTCAGTAAAGTTAAGTGCTTATGATTTAGTATATGAACCTAGAAATGCCATAAAGTCTCAAGCTTTAGCTGACTTTGTGGCTGATTTCAGTAGTGATATTCAGGATGAGGTAGACCTAGAAGTTCAACAGTTAGGAGAATCCTCAGGATCCTGGACATTATATACTGATGGTGCATCTAATGTAAGAGGAGTAGGATTAGGAATACTACTAAAATCGCCACAGGGGGACATATTACCCCAGGCTATTAGGTGTGAATTTCCTGCTACTAATAACGAAGCAGAGTATGAGGCTTTAATTGCAGGATTAGAGTTGGCTAAGAGTATGAGTATCAAAAATTTGCAAGTATATGTTGACTCTTTGTTAATTACTAACCATTTTAATGGATCCTATGCAGTTAAGGGTGAGAAATTAATCGAATATCTCGATATTCTCAAAAAATTAGCAGGATATTTCGATGTTTTTATACTTGAACAGGTACCAAGGGAGGATAATGCTGAAGCGGATGCCTTAGCAAATTTGGGATCATCGATCAGGATACCTGAAGGGACCCAAATACCAATATTACATGTCTTATATCCTGCAACGAATCCTCAGGATAAAGAAGTAACGGGTATTCAGGATCTTGGAGCAGAGCATCCTGAAGGGGATCCTAAATCATGGACGGCTCCAATCATGAGATATCTCAAAGAAGGACACATCCCTGGAAATGAAAATCCTAAGGCATTTAGGATGAAGGTATCACGATTCACTATTATAAATAATATTTTATACAAGAAATCTCTTGCAGGACCATATTTGAGGTGCTTGGAGGATCCTGAAGCCAAAGAAGTACTTCAGGATATACATGAAGGGGATTGTGTTAACCATACTGGGGGCAGGTCCTTATTCTCAAAAGTATTAAGGACAGGATATTATTGGCCAACAATGAGAAAAGACGCCGCAGAATATGCTCGAAGATGTGACGCATGTCAAAGACATAGTAACATACTGCATCAACCTGCTGAAACATTATATCCTATTGTTTCCCCTTGGCCGTTTATGAAGTGGGGTATGGATATAGTGGGAAAGCTACCAAAAGCTCCGGGAGGAAAAGTCTTTATGCTAGCAATGACGGATTATTTCTCTAAGTGGGTTGAAGCTGAAGCATCTGTTCAAGTTAGAGACCAAGAAGTAGTATCCTTCATAAAGAGGAATATCCTGACCAGATTCGGAGTACCAGCTGAGATAATCTGTGACAATGGTTCTCAGTTTGTAAGCAAGAGAACTACTGACTTTTGCAAGAGTTGGGGGATCAAAATGATCACATCTACTCCGGTACATCCTCAAGCAAATGGACAAGCAGAATCCTCAAACAAGATAATTGTCAATAACTTAAAGAAAAGGCTTGGAGCCAAAAAAGGGAGATGGGCAGAAGAATTACCCTTTGTTTTGTGGGCTGATAGGACAACGGTAAAGAATGCAACAGGCCAAACCCCGTTTTCCTTGGTATTTGGAGCAGAAGCAATGATTCCAACGGAAATGACAATACCTACTGCAAGATCTACCCTAAGTGATCCTGAGCAGAATCCTGAAGCCTTGAGTCAGGATTTAGACACTATAGATGAGAAGAGAGACGCGGCAAGGCTAAGGATGGCAGCATATCAACAAAGAATATCCAGGGCATATAACAAGAATATTAGGACCAGAAGATTTAAGATTGGAGATTGGGTGTTAAGAAAGGCTTTTCAGAATACTACCAATCCTGCCGATGGCAAGTTAGCTCCAAAATGGGAAGGACCATACGAAGTTGAGTCAGAAGCAGGGAAAGGAGCATACAGACTCAAGAATATGGAGGGGGATATGCTACCGAGATCTTGGAATGCTATACACCTTAAGCTCTATTTCAAGTGAGTTTAGAATTTAATTTCTAACTCAGGATGGTATGAATTCTACCTTTTTTAAATATGTTTGGTTTAATTTGTTCTTTATAACCTAATACTGATTTAAGCATCGGAGGGGTGTTAGCCAAGCTAACACCCACCTTAGTTTACAATTGTTTTGTAGGATATGTTTCAGGATATAGCTCCAGGATATGTACTCAAGATAACTCGAAAGATTAGAGGATTGGCCCCCTCTCTCAAATTTAAGGGATACTGATCCCTTCACAGGTTTAAAGGTATTCACCTTTCTTCCGAATTGGGTTTAAACACCCCGCCTGGAGCGCAAGTTATTCAGGGATAGTTCAAGGTGGCGGGACCAGTCCATGTAAAAGTGGCTGACAATTTCGTTACTGTTGGCTATATCCTGAATCCTAAAGGTATATGAGGATTGATCACCCTCTCTCACGAAAGGGTATTTTCATACTCTCTAAGGTTTAAAGGTTTTCACCTTTCTAAGTCTTGGAGTTTATACACTCCCTCCTGTAGCGCATGAAAATTTGGGATTTTCCCCAGGATACAAGGGATTTATCTCCGGTATATCCTTGGGTTTTACCCTTGGGACGTAAAAAATTGCCTATACAATGGAAACTGACATTCAGTAGATTTCTAAAGTATTTGAAGACATTGTACACAGGGGACATCCCTACCAAGGTGGTGATGTTAAAAGGATAAGGCTCGGAACTAATGTACTAAGTACCTCGCACAGGGGACATCTTCATTGAAGAAGTTGCAAAAAGATTGAGGCTTGGTAATAAGGTTGTATACTACTCCGGGTATGATCTTTCCTTTGTAAACATCGTCTAAGTTTTTAGTAACACTATGTTTTATAAAAAGTTAAGTATCCTGATATATTCTCAAAGTCCTTTTCGGATATTTGATTAAGGTGTTTGAAACTAGTATTAGTTTGGAACTTTGATCATTTAAGTATTATTATAAACTGGTTTTGGAAAAATAGATTGTTTTTCAAAAACTTTCTACAAAGTTGAAGGAATGTTTGGAAGTTCTATCTAATAAAAAGTTTTTACAATATATCGCTGAGCATATTGATCAGGATATTTTCATAAGATAACAATATAAAATTTTTTGCAAAGCTAAGAATTACACTAAGTAATGCAAGGCAATAGCAAATAAGTCAAAAGATAGTTATATTATTAACAAGTCAAAAGTTGTGCTTTTGGTTTCACCTCAAACCGAGGCCCATCCGCCAAAAGCGCAATTAGTTTTTACCATAATTATGTAACGGTTGCAGGATATATCTCAAAACAGGACATGTCCACCTACAACCGTTATCGCATTCAAAACGAGTTATACTAATTGATGACCAAGGGCTTCGTCCTAAAACCTAGGACCCATCCACCTTTGGTCATCACATTGTTCTAGTGCAGGAAATGTAAATTGTTCGAAGACAGGAAAAGTAAATTGTTTATGCAACCACAACCATGAAATTTAAAAGTGGGCTCCGGCCTTGGCACGTATATCCATCATCGCCCACTTCGCTGCTTAAGGGGCAGCACCCTCTTGAACAGCAACCTCCTTCCCAGCGTTCGCACCAGCATCAACCTAAGGATTCTTCTCGGCATCATCACCAGCATTGGCCACTTCCTCTGCCACCTTAGAAGGCTCTTCACCAGTATGTTTTGCAGGATGAGCAACGGGATGACCTCCGAGGCCCTAAAGTTTCTCCTCCCAAGCCTTTACATTCCAGGAGGGGCATTCAAAACCCAAATCCATGGCCTCATAAGCCATCCTTATCCTGGCTTGGAGAAGAGAGACGACCACGGATGCTTTGAGGCTATCCCGATATGAACTCATATTCTGCTGATATTGGAGAAGGGTGGCATCTAGCTTGGCTTGAGCATCCTCATTGGCTTTGTGGAGGGCAGCTTGATGTTCCTGAGTCATTGCCTTGTATTTGTCTTCATAATGCTGGGATTTGGCAGCCGCAATGGTTCCTTGATCAGCTATGGTGGCTTCAGCTTTCTCCAGCTTGATCTCCAACATCTTGTTAAGCCCGCAGGCATCTTCATACAAGTGCATAAGGCGGTCCAAACCCTATCGATAAAGACACAGGTATCGATGTGAAAATAGGTAGGATAAGGACTAACATACTTGTGCAGGATATTGTAAAGAAAATTCTACCTGTTTGAGGAATGAGGTAGCTTCGTTGAACCCATGATTCTCGAGAGAGAATGTTTCAGAAACAGCTGGGGAGTCCGTCTCCTTTCTTTTCCGAGAGCTAGATGCCCGGGTCCTGGATGCCGGAGGGCCTTTGGGAGCAGAAACAGTCTTCGAGGAGGTAGGCTTTGGTGTAGCAGACGGCTTTGGCTTGGATCCTTGTTTGATGGGTTCGAGGCTGGAGTAGCAATCCAACTCGTCAAGTTCGAAACCTTCAAGGTTGACGACTGGTACTACACAAGGGAAGATATTCTTAAACTCATCATACTTTTAAAAAGTAATTAATATATGCTGAGAATGTGCTTACCAGACATTTCTGAGCTTGATTTCTGGCTTGAATCTGTAAGAGACAGGGAGAAAGTTCTTTCACTGGCAGGAAGACGGTAGATTTCCTTGATCTTGGATTCGGATTCTGCACTGGGAGGCACTAAATCTCTGAAATTCGCTGCATAAAAACATCAGGATATAAGTCCGGGATACAGTTTGAAGATATAATTGGGGATATTCCTAAAACCCTACACCCTACCCTTGGTTAACCATTTAACCGGTAGATCGAAACCCTTATCAATAGAATCTCTTTTTACGAAAAAGAATTTTCGTCGCCATCGATCCTCGTTCTTGGAGGCCTTAAGAACCAAAGGGTTCTTGGAGGTAGAAAACAGAAGAAAACGATGATCGCCATGGGATCTCAACCGGTATGCTATAGGGAGGTCTTCAATAAACAGGTTGGGAAAATGACGAGACTTGATTTGATCCAGCACTATTAAGACTCGCCAGACCATTGGCATAACCTGGGCGTAACTAAGGCCGGTGAGGTCGAAAAAGCTAGAGATAAAGGGTGGAAACGGGTACCGGAGTCCAAGAGAGAAAGGGTAAGCGAAAAAACAAACCCACTCGTCGGATGACGCGTCCGATCGGGCTTCCCGGTCGAAAGGGCGAAAGACTGTTCCGGTGGGAAAGGCACCGGAATCTTTAAGAGCAGCGATGTCGGCATTGTTGAAACAGCAGACTTCCTTTGATGGGTTGCGAATAAGGTTTTGACTTACGAGGGCTGAGGCTGGTCGGTCCGATCTGGATTTCGTTCGTGGTGCCATGAAAAGTATTGAGCAAACTAAAAGAGATTCAAGAAAGAAGGATAGAAAGGAAAATACCTGATGTCCGCTTGAAGATAAGGATAACCGTAATAAGGAGTCCCTCGATTAATATAGGATGAATATAGGGGGTAAAGAGTAAATAATGCTTTGGAAGTTGCACCGCTATCATTTCAAGGGTCTAGTCGTATTAATTGCCTTAAGTTATGAGGTGAAACTTTTGAAATATATCCGTTGGATTGGTATCCCAACCGATATATTTGGGGACAATTGTTATGGGTCATTTTCTGAATATACATATCCTGACCAATATCCTGCCTTTATTTGTTTATTTGTGACCAGGATGCTGGAAGAGGATATTGCTAACATCTTGGGCGATATCCTGAGGTTTATTGAATTAACCACGTGCAGGTTAAAGGCTGAGACTTGCTAACGGTCAAGTGGACTTCTTCTCCTCAAGACTCGGACATGTTTGTTGAAGGAGAGACGTTGAACCCGAAAGACCAGGTCTACAACGTTCGATTAAGGAATATTCGGTGGATCCCGGAAGTTTAGGATAGTTTGTTACATTATCTTTACTATAAATAGATGGGGGCGGATCAGTTTAAGGCACACAATTTTCACTAACACTCTCGAACACTCTCACTCTCTAGCTCATTGCAAACACTACACTTGTATTCAAATTTCGTTGTAACACATAGTTGATCCGCACCACGTCCTGCACTGTATCCTAACGTTTGAAGTAATAAGAAGAACAAGGCAGCTGCGATTGTCAGCTCCCGAGGTTTTATGCCGGCGATCTAGATTGATCAAGGGCTTTCCTCGTAAATCTCGTGTCGTTTACTTTACTTTTGCTCATAGTTTGATCATAGATACAGCTCTATATCCTGAGCCGTATCCTGAACACTGATTTTCTAAATAACTTAACAAGTATATTTTTCACACATATTTCTAGCACGCTACCTCACTTAACTAATTTGATCACTAAATTGCTTAGGTAATTTTTGACCAAAACAACCAGTAGGTTCAAATAGCAACTAAAATAAAAGTAAAACAAAGTAAGATTTTACTCAAATTCTGCTCAAACACCAAGCTTATGATGTTCGGCTGTTTGAGAACTTGAGAGTCACAAATATCTGAATGTCTGGTTTAATAATAATAATGCAACCACAAGGACACTAAAATAGAAGAAAGCACCAGTCATTTAAGATTTTAAGTGAACAGATCAATAAAATTATTCTTCAATACTCACCTTTTTAAAGCCAGCTATTAAGCTAGCAGAAACCCAGCCCTGTTCGTCCATGTTTCGCCTCAAGTATGTATCTCTAACCAAGTTCTCATTACTGCAATGAAACAGTAGCCGTCAAATCCTCAGCTAGGTTCTAGTAATATAAAAAATCATTTGTTTTCCATTTGATAACGTACCTGAAATAGTAATCAATTTGGCTCACTATGTTAGCAATTAACACGGGATCAGAATAATACATTGGGGATAACGGTGCACCAAACAGCATCAACACGCAATCAACACGCCCCATGCTTCCGCGCCACCCATCCGTCCCAATCCTCCCACACGCCCCATGCTTTCGCTCATGCCACCATAACCCCACTGCAAAACATTTGTTGACATTACTAATTTTCTTCATTAATAGCATACCATCATCATTTGAAATATTCTTACATCATCAAAATCCAAGCTTCCATACATTTTGCCGTAAGCTCGCATGGGGCCATAGCCTCCGTACGTTGGTTCAGGTGGGTTGTCCAAATAGTGGCTGCTGCCTCTGCTTGAACCACCGTCATCAACAAGTGTAGCTTAATCTATTGCTACCTGTAATCCATCAAGCATTTATCACAAAAAACAACTCGCCTGATTAAATAGGTGTACATAATATTACAAATTCAAAACCAATATATTCTATCAAGTACCTGTTGTCTACAAATCTCGTGTGACCTTCATGAAACACGATCTGCAACACCATCCTCAGCAAAGGTCACAAAACCAAACCCCCTTGTGACCAGATCTCTTAGGGTCCTACATTCAGTAGGCAATTAAATTAAAGTATAAATAAGTAAAAGAGTAAAACCCCATTTCCGTCCCCGAGGTTTGGCCAGTTTTGCGACATCTGCATGTTACCTTAGGTGTTGGCGTTGCTCTGTCAACCACCACATCTGAACCCCCAAGTTCCTGGGTTTCAGACATGAGATCATCCACAGAATCTGTAACAAAAGATTCAACAAGTTAATTAATTACCAGATGTCAAAATGATTATTCAGTCTCAAGTGAATTACCAGCATTTGCGAAAGTTATAAAACCATTTCCACGATGGCCCTTGGTACTTGGATCCTATGCAGTTAATCTCGGTGATATATCGGTCTCAAATATCGGTCAAAATATCGGTACCGATATAACCGATATATCACCGATATTTGACCGATATAATCGATATATCACTGATATATCACTGAATTATTAGTATTAAATTGCTATATATATAAATTCTACATTGTATTAAAATCACCGATATCCCACCGATATCTCACCGAGATAACACATATATCACCACTCAGCCATTCAGCCATTCAACCCATTTCAATATGAAAGAAAGAAATTTTTATTCATAACAGATACTTAAAGTTCAGCAGAATATCTTCTAAAAAACAAGGAATATCTTCGAAAAAACAGATTTGCAGCATTTTCTTCTATTGGGCTGGCCAACTTTCGACTCGACTTCCTTAACCACGTTCCCTTTAGCCGCAGCGAGCTTCTTCTGCTCGTATTGAATCGTTTTCATAATCAAATTCCAAAACAAACACACAAAATGCACCGAATCATTCACCGGAACAGAATACGTAATCTTCTTAAACGTCTCCAACGGCATACTCGGCTCCACCAGCCTATAATCAAACACTCAAATCCTTAAGTCTACACTTAAATTCAAACATTCATCATAATTCGTAATCCATAATTCATTAACAACACAAAATGACAACACTAACCTACAATAGGAATCTACAACCTAGTAGCTTCCAAAATCACAGAACTCTTCCTTTCAGTATCAAAAATCATCACACAATCCGGCCGATTAACCAAGGTCAAATTAAACTTCTGATTCCTAGACCGAAACTTAACAAGAGTTTAAAACAACACATTAAGACATCAAATTAATAACTTTACTCAGGTTTTCATAAAAAAAACATGATATTAAGAGAACTTTTAGCTAAATATAGGTAAATAAAAACACAAAATCAACTGGGATACTGAAAGAAAATAACAAAAAAATTAACTACTTTTTACTTGTTTATACGTTGAGGAGATAAAGCATGATCAGGAAGGAGTGGATGATGAGAGTCTTGTTCGTTTACAACCCTCCTATCAACACGTAGATAAATCCCAGTCAGTCTCTTTCTGTTTCCCCCACTGTAACTTATCCATCACACAAAATGATTCATAATTTATCTCCAAAATCAAAAACCCTAAAAAAGAGGGAAAACTGTAAATAAAGAGCACTCACAAGAAGATTTGTGCTTAAAACCTGTTTGTGAAGAATATGTCAACCATCTGAGAACCCAACACATATCTGAAAGTATTACAAAGATCTAACTCAAATAACAAACAAAAATAGTAGGTATAGGTAAAAAACGGTACTAAGAGGTCAAACCCAGACGATCTGGTGTCGGATAGAGAGAAATTCACGATCTAGTGTCATTGAGAAAGCCTTGATCTTGAATTGTATGGGGAAACCCTAGATCTGAACCGCTGGAGAGAAAGCGATGGGGGCAGATGTTTTGCAATTGAAAAAACCCTAAATGAGATTCAACTTGGATCATCGTTTTTCACCTTGTGGTCTTCTTGGTACCGTGAAGTTTGTAGGGTTTCTTGAGAGAGAATGGCTCTGAGATTTGATTTTGAAAAGACAGGAAGAGTATTGGGAAGTGGGGATGAGCGGGGATTCAAAAATTTTTGAAAAAAAGGATTGGCCGCCCAAAAGAAGTTTTCAACACATCCATCCTTTAAAGGTTGTACATTAGGCTTCAAAGGCTTGTAAAGTGGCAAATGACCATTTCTATCCTTCCTATATGCTTTATAAAGTAGTATAGATAAACGGGATTAAGAGAAAAATCCCAAAAGTGTGAGAACGGTGAGAACGCACTCTGGCAAAACACGTGGCGCGGGATATGATCAGGGGGTGAGGGGTTTTTTTGTCTTTTCAATCTTCTTTTATTTTCCCAACGCGCTATAACATTTTCTGGCGTCTAAGATTATTTTGGCGTTAATTGTATTTATTAAACTTTTTGGCGTTGAATGAATTGTTTTTGTGTCACATAGATAATTTTTTGGCGTTATAGCGTTTTCTGGTCATTTTTTTGGCGTTTTGTGGCGTTGTTTGATAATTCACTACGAGTGATTAATATTTTCAGAAAATTACAATAAGTCCAAATGTTTTAAATGGCGTTTAGTGAAATTTTTGGCGTTTTGTGGCGTTGTATGATAATTCACTACTAGCGTTTTGGTGTTTTGTAGTTTTTGGGGTTTGTAGTTTTTGGCGTTTTATATAATAATGTATTTTATTTGTAAGAATTAGATTTCATAACAAGAGATAATTTGATAACAAAACAATATAAAATGAAAAAGTAAAAAAACTAAAAGTGGTAATCTATTTTCTCTTCCGAATCTTCAGTGTCATCAGGCTCTTCTTCTTGATTTTGTTTTTGGCGTTTTGAACCTTTGAATAACTTAGCTAGATGTCAACTTTCCTACATAAACACCGTCTTTTTTAGACGAAGCTACTTAGTAGCATCCTGTTTTTTGGTGTGATATTTTTGTTTGGTGGTATGTCATTGAAGATCAACTCTTGCTTGATACTATTTATAATAATGGAGTCCAAAATAGCATTTTACACTTGTGTTGATCCCTTTATTCCATGCAAATATTCATCAAGAACGAAGCTCACATGATGGCATATCACTGTCATCAGTCTATTTTTCTTGAATATTTGTCCATCTCATTCAACAAAAGATTATTCAGATAACCCCCTCAGAAGAATAATCGATTCAGTGAAAGCTTTGCCATCTGTGGTTATTTTAACTAGCATTTTTTTGCGTTTTAAAGTGAGTGGTTTATAGAGAATATGGCGTTTGTTTTTCTGGGTGTGATCAATTCATTGTGTATATACCCCTCTCTTATAGGAGTGTTTTGGCGCGTAGTTTAGACGGGATTTTTTTATTGTAATAAACGATGGTAATAAAGTAACCGTCTTTTCAGTTACTGTTTTGTATTTACTGTTTTGATCAGCTTTATCAGTTGATACGTGATAGACGTCCCATCTTCTAAGTTTGACGTTTTTTTTAAATGGCCTTATGCAGACCAAGATGACAAAATATTAAGCAGGAAAAATATTTTTTGTTATTTCTGCCGTTTTGTAAGCAATAACCTTTATTAGTATTTTTTGGCGTTTTGCAAATAAATAGAGAAATATATCATTTAATTATCTTAAAAAAAGATTACACAGAAGAAAAAAAAGAAAAAAAATTAAAACCCTTCGTCAGAAGGTACTTTATCCGAAAAGTATACATCACTTGCGTCATCTTCTTCCTCGGAGTCTTCATCTGGATCTTCATCCATGTCATCACCTTCACCTTCATCGGCTTCTTGTTCCTGAAGATGCTGAAGCCTCCACTTGAACATGTCTTGCATTAACTCCAATTTTGAGTCCATTTCTATGTTCAAACAAGTGGCGTTATGCAATTCTTCAATGAAACCAAGCCCCTGCTTTGTCATGATGTTTTCAAGCCAGTATACTTATTGCTCTCCGCTGTCATATATAACGGTCACCATGTCCGTTTCATCATCAAAACGCCATGATGTCATGACAAGGTCCGGCTTCACATCTGCTTTGATTGGTCCAAATTTCCTGGTTAATGCTTTCATAAGCATATGTGTTTCATGACATTCGTTGTCCAGAGCGATGCCAAGGGATAGGATACCCCTTTGTACCTCTTCTTCCATCTTCAAAATTGCCTTGATCGTCCTAACATGCACCCCCCCCCCCCCCCTTCTGTTGTTAAAACGCAGGACAAATCGCCTGATTGCCAGAGTGTATCTCCACCAAACGAGTGTTGCCATTTTTGGCGTTTTGGTTAAATTGGCGTTTTTGGTAAAAGATGTTTTTGCAGAAATGGATAGATTGAAGTGATTATGGAAGCGATGTTTTACGTCGTTTATATAATGATTTTTTGGCGCGTAATTTAGGAGGGAATTTCTTTTAATAAATGTTAATAACTGAAATTCAGTTACTGTGTTGTTTCCTCTTCCTGTAATATCCAACGCGTTTTATCATTAATTTTTAGCGTTTTGTTTTTAATGGCGTTTTATTTTTTTTTATTTTTTTAATGGCGTTTTATCATTTGTTGGCGTTTTCAATTTGAGCGGTAAAAGACCCTTTTACCCTTAATGAAGCGCGTCCACATACTAAATTTGATGTTATTTACGAAAACGCCACCGCACAATCTAGTACATGGATTGTTTTGATCGGACGACCCATAAGCGTTCTCACACTTTCAACCGTTTTCTCTAAATCCTGACCATATATATACATATATATATATTATGTGTGTGTGTTTATTTATTTATAGATTAATATTTTATTTATATATTTTTTTAATAATCACATTATGAAAACAGAAACTATATAAAAAGAAAAAAAAGTGTATAACGGGTAGATTCATGTTTAAAAAGAAACTACAATAAATCAATTATATATCTTTTATATAAAAAGAAAAAAAGTTGAATAAAAAGAAAAAAAAAGATAATATTTGGATGAAAATGACAAATACAAAACTATTATGCGAACCGATGAAATTACCTCTGGGTTAATTGGGTTTTCGTGAAGAAGTTATTGGGTTGGATGAAAATGGAAAAAAAATTATAAAAGTTAAGGACTCACAGGAGAAAAAAAAAAAACTATTTGAAATAAAGTGACATTTTTAGTCAAATCTTATGGACTAAAATGACAATTTACTCAAAACAAAATGGTTGATTCTAAAAAATGCAGTGAAACTCATACTACAAATTGTATTATTTTTAGGAAGTCAAGAAAAACGTGAAGTGAAACTAATATTATGAACTTATGAACAATTAATTTATTTTTTAACATTAACTTGGTGATATGATAAAAAAAAAAAAAAAGATGACTAATTAATGCTTTTACTCTATTAATGAGACTTAATAGTTTTACCGTATCTTTTCACTGTTTTCTTGACTTTCTAATATAATAATAATATTATGTTAACTGAATAAGGAATATATTCTGGAAAACAAAGAATTATTGTTTTGTAGATGTTTAAGTTTTTAAAAGGTGATATTAATATTTAAATAAAAAAGTCGACAAGGGAAAAAGAAACAAACCATTTTATTCTTTTGCATTGTTATTCTTTTATAAAAGAATAAAAATGAAAACAGTGGATTGATTGAATAGCAAAAAAATTACTAAGTTTTTTTGATGTTGATTAAAAGAAAAGTCAAATATAAAATGAATAAAAACACTATTTTGATGAATAGTTTTGAATGAACACTAAAATGGAAAATGGTTTTTTTGCCAACTAGTTTAAGGAAAAAAAACTCCATATTTTCTCATAAAATTTCTCTGGCGGTTAAATGACTGATCTTCTTCGATTAAAGTTCTATAATTTGTAGTGACAATTACCCCTCGTCTTAAAACTTACACACATATTATGGAATTAGAATCTTACTCATGCTTTTTTGTGATTATGAGATTTTTAGCATAAGCTCTCAGGAACGGAACGAAAGATATTATGTGATTTTTAACATTTATAAAACTGGTTTTATATCTATAATCATTTTCTATAACAACATAGGGGAAATATCCACTAAAAAATAGATTTTGACTAAGTAGGCTAAAAAGGATTATGACAATGGCATGTGGTACTCTATATAAGTAGGAAGGAAGGATATTTTGCTCCTTATAAATAGGAGTGTTAAAATGAAATGTGTCCATCTTTTGTTTTCTAAAAAATACAACAAAAAAATCCATTACAAAAAATATAGCACAAAAAATCCAGTACATAAAATATAGCACACAAAATGCAGTACAAAAAAAATATAGCACAAAAAATCTAGTATAAAAAAAATATATCACGGAAAAATTTAGCAAAAAAAAATATAGTACAAAAAATCCAGCACAAAAAATTAAGACAAAAGTTCAGCACAAAAAAATTAGCACAAAAATATAGTACAAAAAATTCAGCAAAAAAAATGTTATACAACATAGAAATACAACACATTTTTGTGGGTTTTGTTAGTCGTTATATTTTATATAGCAATATGGTACTCAATTTAAAGATAAAAAAACGCTTGATTTTATGGTGAAATTTTTATGAAAAAATAATGTCGTATAAAAAAGTTATGAACGTTTAAAAAATGAGGGTGAAATATGCATGTGTCTTCCATGTGGACAGAGAAAGTCAATAAATAGTATTTTCCCAATATACTCTTACACACTTCTTTTTTACTACATTTTTATCTTAACCATTGATTGGAAAAAATGAATGGTTAAAATTACCTCTCATCCTACTTAAAAATAAATTTTTTATTTGATCTTACCTGTAACAACATAAACCATGAGACTATCTCCAATGCTAAGGGCGTCCTTAGACGCCCTTAGCTGCCTAATCATCTGCCACATCATATCCTTAAAAATCCTTATAAATCCTTAAAAACCCCAATTTCATCTCCAACCATACAAACATCCTTACACATCCTTATATTTTCCACGTCATCACCCATTTTCCTTTAAATTTAATTACTTAAATTAACTAAATGTATGCACATAATTAAATGATCAAATAATTAATATATATAATTAAGTATTATCAAAAAAGTAAATAAAAGTTTGGTAAATGAAGTGTACAAAAGTAAACTAGATATTAAAAAAAAATAGAAATGTCACTACAGCAACCGATTATTATTATTTTTTAAATTGTTTTTTTTTTTTAATTCGATTTTATAAAACTTAAAAAATTTAAAGGTTTCCTATGTAATTTACTTTAACTAGAGGGGTGGTTATAAAACTTTAATATTAAAACAACTTCTTTCTCTTTACCTTTTACACTTCACCTTCTCTCAGTGTTGCAAAAATCGGCCTAGGCGGCCAATTAATCGGCGCCTAGGCGCTAGGCGGCTACTTACTGACTAATTTTGAGCTAGTCGGTCAATTAATCGGAGTCGGTCAAAGTCGGTCAAAATCGGTCCTAGGCGGTCAAAAATCGGATTAATCGGACTATATTAATAGGTCAAAATCGGTCCTAGGCGGTCAAAATTGGTCAGAATCAGTCAAAATCGGTCAAAATCGAACCATACTATCTGAAACTTGAAGTATTTATGTGGATTTTGAAGTATTATTTTTATATTATTGGGTATATATATATAATTTTGAAAAAATACATATAACAATCCCATTCCGATTAATCCCTAGGCGGTACCTCACCGCCCGACTAGCGCCTAGCGCCTTCTACAACATTGCCTTCTCTACAACCTTTCTTTTTCCATTAAAGCTCCATTCAAGCTTTTCAAAATTTCACAGCAATTTGGAGCCTTATTCCAAGTCTTCACATTCTTCATGGATGGTTGTGTTGAAGATACCATATCATCGTTGAAATAAAAGAAAAAAATGAAAAGAAAGTGGCACAATAACCAAAACATATGACGCCCTTACAGTAGGATTTTTCTCACGGATCTGTCATAATCAGATATGCTTCATTGAGCCTGTAAACTTGGATTTATGCCAAGTCATCTCGGACGGGTTTATGGATCTCCCGTTGGAGATAGTCTGAGGGCACCACTTCATTGGTTGATTATTTTTGTATTTAATTTTCAAACCTTTAGCTTTCCTAATATATGTGTTTATCTTGTCTGTTTAAAAAAAATAATCCCTTTTCTTTTATTGGTTAATTTTGTTTATATACGTGTTTAGCCATCTGCTTTAACTTTGTTTTTGTACATGTTTAGTCCCTCTACTTTTATTCTTTTAAGTAATTGATTCTCTTTTTTGTATTTTACTTTTAAACCTTCAACTTTGATAATATATGTGTTTAGCCTCTCTGTTTTTAGAAAAAGAAAAAAAAAAAGCTTTCTTTTTATTTGTTAACTTTTTATACGAGTGTTTAGTCCCTCAACTTTAACTTTGGTTGTATACATGTTTAGTCCTACTTTTATTCTTTTTAGTATTTCATCTTTTAGCTTTTTCCCATTGCTGACGTAATGAATCAACTCAGACGAATAGTGACATTAGCTATTGGTGGGTACCGCTACTACTTTTGGACTTCAATAAATTTACTTAGTGTCAGGCAACCCCCTCATTGGTTGATTATATTTGTATTTAACTTTCAAACCTTCAGCTTTGCTGGTATACATGTTTAACATCGCTGTTTTTAAAACAGTTGTTCTTTTATTGGTAAACTTTGTTTATATGCGTGTTTAGCCCTCTGCTTTAACTTTGGTTGTGTACATGTTTAAAAGGGTAGATGCACGGTACCCCTAACCGCAGAAGGGATCCCCCTTCCCAAGCTAGCGACCCAGCAACGCTGCCTGGCGGTTAATACCCTACTGGGTGGGCATTTTGGTTGAACCAGTGCTCGAACCTGCCCAGACCAATTTGTAATGGGTGCTGGTGGCCACTGGGACACTCCAAGTGGTTACTTTTAAACCTTTTACTTTTAAACCTTCGACTTTGCTAATATACGTGTTTAACCCCTCTATTTTTTGAAGAGGGAAAAAAGCTTTCTTTTTATTTGTTAATTTTGTTTATATGCGTGTTTAGTCCCTTAGCTTTAACTTTGATTGTGTACATGTTTAGTACTTCTACTTTTATTCCTTTTAGCATTTTCCCATTGTTGCCTTAATGAATCAACCCAGGGGAATAGTGACATTAGCTATTGGTGGGCACTACGACTACGTTTGGACTTCAATAAATTTACTTTATAATTCCTAAACTTTATTAAAACAAAAATTATTTGACACGCGTATTTTTATCTATGTATCGATATAACTTTTATTGAGTTCGTATTATAACCTGTATGTACTTTTATTCTTTTAAGTAATTGATTGTCGCTTTTTGTATTTTACTTTTAAACCTTCGACTTTGCTAATGTAGGTGTTTAACCTCTTTGTTTTTAGAAGAAGAAAAAAAGCTTTCTTTTTATTTGTTAATTTTGTTTATATGCGTGTTTAATCTCTCAGCTTTAACTTTGATTGTGTACATGTTTAGTCCTTCTACTTTTATTTCTTTTAGCATCCCCCCCCCCCCCCCTTGCTGCCTTAATGAATCAACACAGGGGAATAGTGACATTAGCTATTGGTGGGCACCAGGGCCGGCCCTGAGCATGTGTGGGGTGGGCGCCGGCTCAGGGCCAAAAACGTAAAAGGGCCCGTAAAATATTTTAAAATTTTTATATGTTATATACATATTATAATTAATACACTAACTCAGCATAAACAGCACTGTAGTCCATTGGCAGCCGGCTTTCTTCTTAAATCTCTGGTCTTTGGTCTCCGGTTCGAGGTTGGCTATTCTATTAAATTGATACTGCAGCTCGCTGATTTGTTTTTAACATTGATACTGGAAAGCTTTACCATTTATTGGTTTATTTTAGTGATGCTGTAACTATTTATACTTGTCATTCATAACCCTTTATATTTCATTTTGTGTACAAAAAACCATTATTCTGTTTTTTTTCTCTTTAAACTTATATACTTATCATTCACTTAAGTTTTCGTTTTCATTTTTGTAAACAACTAAATTCTTTTATTGTTCTAATATTATTATTAGTTATAAATTATAAACATATAATGTTTTTCTCTTAACTTCTAAAATAATATTTTTTACAAATTATTCGAAAGTGACCTGAATCTTTTCGGTTCGCTATATATAGTACTCATAATAAGGTACTAAAGTATGTATATGCTTTACAAAATTCTAAATATAGTGCCTGTTCGATTCGTTATATAGTTGTAATGTAATAGGGTATTAATGTATGTATAATGTTTTACAAAATTCTAAATATAGTGTTACGACGTGCTTATATTTCTCTATTTTTTATGTAAGTTTTATTAGAAACTTACTCGAATTTGTTTGGTTCATTACAATACCCAATCGGTTCGGTCCAAAGTAAACCCAAACTGGGCCCTCGCCAATCTGTTTAGTACTTTAACTGGTTGAAATTTGCTTGAGTTTTCTTTAGTACCAATCGGCCTAATCTGTTTAAGTGGCCCAAAGTTGATTCAGATTTTAAATGACAATATGTTCAAACAACTAAACCCAACCCCCAGGCTCAAATGTTCAAATATCAAACCCAATTAAAATAAAAACTAACTATTGATTAAGGTGGGAGGGGCGGTAAAAAAACACAGTGACGCGGGGCTGAGTGAGGCAATAACAACAATGATGTGAAATTTTGCAAAGGGTTTGATAGAATTTTTGAGTGACGCAACGACCCTAAATTCTGGTTTTTCTAGGGCAAGTAGGGCCCGGGTTTTTTATCTCGCACAGGGCCTAATTTTTTTTTAATATTTTCGGAGACGGCCATGGTGGGCACCGCTACTACGTTTGGACTTCAATAAATTTACTTTATAATTACTAAACTTTATTAAAACAAAAATTATTTGACACATGTATTTTTATCTATGAATCGTTATAACTTTTATTAAGATCGTATTATGAGCAGTATATACAAGTAAGCGAAACACAGATCTGTATATTATTAAACTGAGAAATATTCCTAATACCACCTGCAACACGGCCGGGATAAACTAGTTCATAAGATTACCGAACTGATATTTATGAATCAATCAATTTTGAGTTGCTTATAGAAAATGACGAATGTCGATGTATGCACATTATGTCCACGAAATACTGCCACAGTGCCACCTCACGTCCTTGACATCCTTCTATGCATTGGTGACGACTCGATACAAAGCTTTACAAAGTCTTGCTGCGCAGTGGCGGAGCTTGACCAAAATTTTCGAGGAGGCGTAAAGTGATGGGACCCAAAAAAATTTTTTCCTATCGTTATGTTTTGGGTCAGGTTGGGTTGGTTATTCGATTTAAGTCGGGTCAAATAATAATAGTTCCAAATAAAACAAAGTGTATATTTACCAAACTACCCATCATTTATATACAAAGTTTATAAATATTTAGGATATACAATTTAGGAAAAATAATCGGGGGGCCGATCCTATATAACTTTAAAAATTTCGGACGAAAAATCGAAACTTATACACTTCTAACCGAAACATTGGGGTGGGCGGGTGCACCCCCGGGCACCCATAATACTTCGCCACTGTTGCTGCGTACTGAACCATAATTAATGACCCAACATCGAAAAAGTCAACCCCATATTTATGAAACAAAGTCAAATCTTCCTCCACGAAATTTTCAATAATAATGGCCTCCTCTCGATGCCAACTTTGATATGGATCCACCGATGATGATGCACCATGTATTGCCTGTGCTCATGTCGGATAATACAGCAAGTTGAGCATTACTAATTTACTATTAGAGTGAGGGGTGGTTATCACTCAGCTTTAAATTCTCACAAGAATTTTAACTATGAAGATAGGAAAATCTCAAAAAAAAATTGGAATTCGTGTAGCGAGAAGAGTTTCGAAACTATTTATCACTTGCAACTTCCAATCAAGTTTCGATATGTCATCGAGCTTTATTTCATCACTCACAACTTTTTTTAGTGGAAATGTTCATCACTCACAACACTCAACAACCCATCACTCAGAACCCTTCAACGCGTGAAAAAATTAACGCATGAAGAAGTTAAGTGGCGGTGGTATGCTTTTGTTTTTCACGAGTGATAATATTCCATCACGTGCAAAACTCTATCCACCCCGCTTGCTCTTAGTCTTTATACAAGGTGTGTGTATATATATATCAACTAGTTGATGTCTTGCTCGTGTTGCGGGGCGGTAGACCTAATATTTCTCAAACAATTAGAAAAAACACTACCATAGTTTTGTTAGAGATAAAAAAACTAAAACGATGGCAATACCGTAATTTTGAGCTTGAGGCAAAACTGTAATTTGTCAGCACTAATGAGTGAGTGTTAGGCAGCTCCTTGACACGAAAAAACAAATTATATCGAGTCAACCAGTTAAAACAAAGCACTTTTCTATTGTTTTGCTAAAAAACTAAAATGATAGTAATACTGTAATTTTGAACTGAGGGCAAAATTGCATTTTTGGCTGGGGTAAAATCGTAATTTGCCAAAAGCTAAAGCGATGACAATATTTTAATTTTTAACCAGAGGCAAATTCGTAATTTTGAACGGAGATAAATTTGTAATTTTAAACTGGGGGTAAAATCGTAATATACCCGGACTAATGGGGGGAGTGTCGCATTGCATTATATATGTGTATTTATGTAATCTTGTAATCTGCAACGGTTACTATTTATCTTTTAAAGGTGAAGGTTATGTTTGGCAAAAGTAGCTGGTGGCTGGAAGCTGATAACTGATAGTTGATAGCTAGTAGGTGTAGCTTTTAATATATTTGGTGTTTGGCAGAGTAACTAGAGCTTTTAATAAAATGTATAAAATGATCAAAATGGAAATAACTAAAAATTTAAAAAGTCTGTATATTAAAAAGTTCATTTTCTTTAGAGGTTAAAATTGTCATTTTTCTCTAAAAGTTTGTGCCTCCTTCTAAATACTACTAGAAGAAGCGTTCAACCAAAAGTTTCAAACTTCTAACTTAAGAACTTCAAGCTACTTCAATCAAACAAGACTTTTTAGCTCCTAAAAGCTTCATAACAAACATACAACAATCATCCTAATGAAGTAACGATTCACTATTGTAACAAACCTATAGCTAGATAACGTGAAAAGATTTAAGAATCATTTAAAACTTTTAAGGAATATATAAAAACTAATAAGATACAAAATATTAACTAATAATAATACATGCAAAGATTTAGGAAAATATTCAAAATGAAATAAGTTAATATATGCAAAAAGTTTGAAAAAGAAAAAATTAACATAACCATACATGCTTGGGCCATCTTTAAACATTAAGAAAGGCACTTCATCAACTAACAAGAACAACTCATGTTTGACTAGATCAAACCCGATTAGCTATTAACTCCATCATTGAAAAATTGCCGGCCATCCTCATCCTGCTGTCTCTCGAACTGGACATGCCTGACATCCTCTCCCACTCTTCATGAAAGCTTATATCTAACCAGATCAACGTCTGTCTTATGTGTGCCACATCCATCTACACCATGCAAACGTAATCGTCCACAGTTTTTCGTAATTGTTGCTCTTCACTTATACTAGTCATTCTTAACGGAAGGAAAAGAAATTACGTGTAAGTAATTAAATAAAAACACATAAAAACATAAAAACCTAATGAAATAATAAAAAAACGTTTTATTAAATATTTTGAATGAGCGGCATAGAATCATAGTTGCAACTCGTTGCTTCTTTCAAGCCACCCCAGTTGTCACATCAAGAATAATGCATCATCATTGCCAATACAATAACAATGCTACAGTACAAAACCATCTCAGATTATATATATATATACAGGAAATGGTTAAAATAAAAACCACGTTGAAAACCGTGAAAAACCACTTTCCAACCATTAGATATTGGTGATGGATGAGTGAGATAAAAAGTAATTAAAACCATTATAAAATTCTTTTTATCTTGATATATTTTTAATATTTTAATTTAAAAATGGTAGTTAAGTAAATTTACTTTTTTATCTTATTATATTTATTGTTTGTTATTACCTTTTTTGTCTCATTACATTAATTAATTTTTATTAAGAATCGGATTTTTTATCAAACAAAATTTTAAAATCATATTTTTTGATAAAAAAAATTTCAAGATTTTTTTTACCAAAAAACGTTTTTACGAGCCGTTTTTTACGCCCCATTTTTACTTGCAGTTTTTTACGGCCCGTTTTTCGCCCGGTTTTTTAAGCACCGTTTTTTACGCCCCCGTTTTTTTGACGCGCCGCTTTTTACGCCTTGTTTTTAAGCGCCGTTTTTTACGCCCGTCTTTTACGCGCCGTTATTTTTTATATGCCGTTTTCTACGCCCCGTATTTACGCGCCGTTTTTTACACACGTTTTTAAACTTTTTTACGATTTTAAACTTTTTTTACGAACACTTTTTTTAATGATTTTAAACTTTTTTTTTTACAAAAAAACTTTTTTACAAATTTTTTTTTCCAAAAGATTTTTTTTACAAAATACAAAAATTTATATGAAAACTTTTTATGGTTTTAACCTTTTTTTACACACACTTTTTTAATTTTTTTTACGTTTTTTACAATAACTTTTTTTACGGTTGTAAACTTTTTTTTTACAAAAATTTTTTTACCAAGTTTTTTTTTACAAAGAACAAAAATTTATACGAAATTTTTTTTACGGTTTTAACCTTTTTTTTTTACAAAAACTTTTTTTTTTACAAAAACTTTTTTTTACACACACGTTTTTTACGAAAACTTTTTTTACAGTTTTAAACTTTTTTTACAAAAAACTTTTTTACAAAGAACAAAAATTTATACAAAATCTTTTTTACGGTTTTAAACTTTTTTTACAAATTTTTTTTACACAAAACGAACGCACCCAAAATCACAACTCAGTAGGTGTCTCAGATAGATTGAACTTATCATCATCGACTGGAAAAAAAAATAAAAACCCAACAATAAAAATCAAAACAAATGTGTGGATTTTGAAAAAACGGGGTTTGGCTCAAAGTTTCCAATAATTATTGCTGCAAAGTGGGGTTGCAGGTTCAAAAACCTACCCTCCACCATTCTCGTCGCGCCGTCGTCATCAATTGTCAGAAAACTTGTTTCGAACTATCACTGTCAATCTCAATCCCCCAATATAAAAAACACAAATCAATAAAAAAAGATCAAAAACACCGGCACCAAACCGGAGTCTGATCAACCAAACCAAATCGGAGTCTGATCAACAAACCGGAGACAGAGACTTATTGGTCAAATCTGAAAGAGTAAACTGCCATTTTGGTCCCTGTGGTTTGGCCAGTTTTGCCACTTTAGTCCAAATCTCAAATCTTTTACATCTGGGTCCATGTGGTTTCACTTTTATTGCCATTTTAGTCCAAAAGTGAAATCAGGTCTTCCTCAGGGGCATTTTGGTCATTTGAAATTATATTATATAAAGATGATTGCAGATGATGAAACCACAACAGTTTCATCCACTGGAATTACGGTCACCGGACATCCACCTTCAAGTCTTCAACTCCACCACTGCCACCTCCTCCCCCTCCCCTTCTCACCACAGCCGCCACCACCACCTCATCCCCCTTCTCACCACAGCCGCGACCACCACCTCCTTCTCACCACAGCCAAATCCACCCAAATCCATAACCCTCTATCAACCAAATTCACCCAAAATCAAAACCCTAAATTCATATGGTCACCGTCACAGAACAACAACGTCATGGTCACCGTCACTCTCTTTCCCTCTCTTTCTCTTTCTCTCTCTCTCTCTCTCTCTTTCGATTACTCTCTCTCTTCCGATCATCGGTGACGTCAATGTCAGTAGCAGCAGCGTCGATGCTCTTGCTCCGCCAGTGGATGTCCGGTGACCACGAGCGTTGTTTGGAGAGAATCAGAGGTGTTTGTTTGGAGTTTCCATTGGCGAAGATTCCTGGTGGGTTTTGGGTTGCAGGGGGGCGGTGGTTGAAAGGGGCAGTGGTTGCAGGGGGCGGTGGTTGCAGGGGGTTGTTGGTTGCTGTGGTGGATGGGTTGCAAAAGGGTGGTGGTGGGGTGGGTAGTTGGGCAGGAGGGAAAGAATTCTGTAGAGAGAGAGAGAGAGAAACAGTTCACCGGGAGCAGAAGGGGGAAAAGAAGAAAATGGGTAGGGGTGGGGGTAGGGTGGGTAGTTGGGCAGGTGGATAAAATGACCAAAATGCCCTTCAGAATATGACAAAATAGACAGGTTGCAACAGTCAAAAATGGGGTTTTTGAATTTTGGACTAAAATGGTAATAAAAGTGAAACCACAGGGACCCAGATTTAAAAAGTTTGAGATTTGGACTAAAATGGCAAAAGTGCCCAAACCACAGCGACCAAAATGGAAGTTTACTCAATCTGAAATTTATAAAATTGAAGTGTAAATAATAAGAGTGGAGTAGCATTTTTGGATAGTAAGGAAGTTTGTTGTTGATTTCCAACACCAACCTTCCACAACCCTACCCCTTCACAATTATCTCATTCACCCATTAATAATAAAAATAATAATAATAATAATAATAATAATAATAATGGATGGAAAGTGCAAACCCCACACTCGACAGACACTCATCCACTTTTATTTTCCTTGCTTGTCCTCCTCCTCAATTAAAGCAAAGCAATGGGCGATTCCTCCTCCCTCCACTGCCCCTCCTGATTTAGAATCAGCACCACCGGCACCACCTCTACCCACCACCCACCACCGGTGGTATTACGGATGAAGAGGATTTTTGAATCAGCACCACCGATACCACCTCTACCCACCACCCACCACCTGGTTGCCCATTGTTGCTTTTGTTCACCGCCGCCATGAGCGGCGGCGCTTCTGCCGGAGAAACCTGGTGGTGAACGAGCGAGAGAGAGAGAAACCGGCGGCGAGTTCATCAACTCCGGGGTGGGTGATGCCGGCGGCGAGTTCATCGGGGGTCGGCGGCGAGTTCATCAACTTCGTGTGTGTGGGCGGCAGATTGGCCTGTTTCAGATGAGGGATTTGAGAGATGGTGGTGAACGATTAGAAAGAGAGATATGACATTTGGGTTAAATTACCAAAATAACCTTTTGGTTTTAAAATAATAGTGTATAAATGGCATAATCTGATTGGTGGAGAGTGGTTCTCGCGGTTCTCGCAACTGGGAATGGTTTATTTTAACCGTCCCCTATATATATACATATATATATATATATATAATCAAATTGTTTTTGCAACGCAACACATCTCAGATGAGTTCGCAACACATCTTAGATGAGTTTGCACTCATCATCAACAAAATCCACATAATAAAAACCCTAACAAGTGAAAAGAGTAAACTGAAATCTCCGATGAGCACTTGGTCACCATCATCGAATGAAAAAAAAACGTAACCATGAGCATCCTGTTGGAAAATTGTGTCTTAAGTAAACCGTCTAGAACGCCTAACTAAATGTCCACCAGAGACGACAAGAATAGAAGTCACCATATGTCGACAATGTAAAAAGGAAGAGAAAACAGATTGGTGGAAGTAGAGTCTAAAAAACTTATAATTGCAAACAAACCTGGTAATTAATAACATTGTCTCATCAAAACTTTTGCTCCACAAGACTAACCAAATCAACCAACTTATTATATTTTAGGAGAGCGTTTGCTCTGTAAAACAACTCGAGAATTAACAATATCTTCTTAGATGAGATTTTCCCAACATCATCGACTAACACAACCTGTCTAATATACCAAAATCAAATCAACAACCTGCAAGTTCAGTTTACAGAAACCAATCCCAAAAATTAGGGCTTACATTGAACCACATAATGAACACAAGCAGAACGAAATAAAATAAACAATGCATCCACGTCTCATATGAGTTTACACTCATCATCATCGACCAACCCTCATTGAGTCTATTGAAAATGCAAAACCATTGTAGATCCCCAAAATAAAAACCCTAACTCGCTGGATAAAAAAAAAGAGGAACAGATAAACAACGCAACCATGTCTCGGGTGACTCCACACGTATCATCATCGACCAACCCTCAATATCCAAAACGTAAAACCTTAATATGTGAAAGTGGAAAAGCGAAACCTCCGGTAAGCAGTTGGTCACAATCATCGAAGGAAAAAAAGAAATGAACCATACCTTAACATTTACAATAAATAATAAAGAAAAATGCCATTCCATTTCGACAAAAGACCCACACCCAAGTCTCGCTATAAAACGACAGTAGTAACAGAATCAAGAGAGGGGCAGAAAGTGAGGCGGTGGCCTTTTAAAGCCCCCAAAAAGAAGTAAAGCTTGGTTTGTACCTTGTTGTTACCAATTTGTAAAAACAACTTGGTAATTGATAGATATATAATTAGTTAGGCACTTAGGTTGGTTGTTTTGACCCATTTATAGGTTTAAACAGACATATCCGACTGACCCACTACTACACTATTTTTTTTTTAACGGTGGCGTATTCGAGCTCAGTTGCATACCTCTTCATAGACCAAGTATATATCCATACCTCATATGGAATTACAACCATCCAACATTAGTTTGATCCTCAAGGATGGTGCCAAAACATTCTAGGAGGAGACCGCCTAACTAGTAAAACCTCTGACTTGTTTTCCAGGAGAAATTCACTGGCAACAAGACTTGAACCTGTGTCTCCCCCTTTGGAGAGATACAAAGTGCCACTGAACTAGAAGGCCTTTTGCCTGCTATTACACGAACTAATGATTAATATAAACTAACCCACTACATTCACATACAACTATTAAACAATAAGAAATAATTATTACGTGACTGCCATTAGTCACTACCAACACATCAAAGAGGGATATTTGTAAAAACTATTTTTGATTTTTTATTTTGAGTTGTCTACTATTCAACGATAATTATCGGTGATAGATACCCATTAGTAATATAGGTGTAAACGATTCGTGATCGAGCTTGACTAGGCTCGTTAGCCTAAAAGAGCTCAAGCTTGGGTCATGCTAGAGCTCGGCTCATATCTTACATATGATCTATACAAGTGTAAAACCTTCCATATTGTTCCAATTGTAACAATAGGATCTTGATCCTATCCGACCTTTATCGACCTAAATTAATGAACCAATGGTACTAGTAAACTAAGTTCCACAAAAGGAATTCATATACACATGATTAGTTTTACATGTGTTTGTCCTTACACATACTTGAACACAATCAGATATATACATGCTTAGTCCTTCCATACACTAAACTTTCCATGGGTTCATATACAAACCCACCACAAATCACACTATCGGTCCTGCCTAATACTGTAACACCCCGACCGCGCAATACAACAAACCACGGCGAAAACATCGGGGAGTCATATCATAGAATCATTGTCTCACAACACATGGTATTTGAAGTTTTGTTTTATTTCATTTATAGTCTCATTGTTTTGATACAAACCAAATAAGTATAAACAATTGTCTTTCGAGTTTTAAAGTCACTAAGGTCCACGTCTATCCTATGTGAAGCAAGCATTCATATCATCAAACAAGAGATCATGAAACATATGTGAAAATAAAACGTCAGCATAAAAATGCATGTAAGTAACATAGGTTTTATGATTTAGATTCATGGCTTTGGATATTTTAAAAAAAGGACATATGTTTTCAAAAATAGCCATGAATCCTTGTAAAAAGTTTGGTATCTAAAATACCTTGCTTTTTAATAAAAATATTTATAGTATATACAAAATATACTTTGGTTCGAAATAATAGAATAGGCAGCATATCAAAATATACTTTGATTTTGAAATAATAGAATAAGTAGTATATCAAAATATACTTTGGTATTTGTATAAAAGATTTGATAGTATATTATAATATACTTTAGTTTAGAAATGAAAGCATCGGTAGTATATCAAACTATACCCTGGTTTAAACAATATCACTTTGGTAGCATATCAAACTATGATTTGGTAGTATATCAAAATATACTTTGGTATAAGAAATAGTGAAATCAGTAGTATATCAAACTATACTTTGGTAAACAATATCACATTGGTAGCATATCAAACTATGCTTTGGAAGTATATCGAAATATACTTAAATTGTGATTTGGTAGTATATCAAACTATACTTTAGTTTGGGAAAATCAATAAAAGATAAGTTTTTATGGCTTAATTGAAAAACTTTGTAAAAACACATTGTGAATTTTGGTAATACATTCAAACCTTAGTGTATCAAACTACACTTTGGTGACTATAGATTTACCACGAAGGAAAAATCTATTTGGTTTAAACTTGGTTTCTGACATTCCTTAAAACGGGAATGGGGTGTCAACTCCTATAGCGCTATATCGTACTACCAATCGGCAAGATCATTGTTAATGAATGTATAGGAATATAAATACGCACCAACAATAGTCTTACAAACTTTGAAAATCATTATATAAGCCATAGGTAATGGTTTCAATTCGTTAAAGGATAACTACTATGTATGCGAAATCATATAGCATTGAAATCATGAAAATAGTGAATAGCCACATATGAATCACCCCAAAACATTTAAAAATGTAAAAGAGGGGACTATGTACTCACTTGGGATTGCAAAGAGTCCTTGAATCAAGTGAAATAATAATGCTTCAAACGTGTCCTAATGTGTCTTGTGTTCTAGGATGAAAGAATACTCAGATGGGAGGCATCCAAAGATGGTAGCTCTCCAACTTAGAGCAATGAGATATGAAGAAAGAAATGAGCAAGGATTGAAGAAGTTTGGGTGGCTATTTATAGTGATTCTTGTGTTGTAGGATCAATACAAGTGGCATGTGTGTTGCCCAAGGATTAAACAAGATTAATCCATGTGTCTAAGATCAGATTTAGGCTTGGAAAATACTTAACTTGGTCACCAAACATGAAAAACAACTAAACAATACAAGGTGCAACATGCTGTTTAAAAAACAACTTTCTACCCAGCTATAGGGCTCGCACCCCATGACCAGACCAGCCCAAGGTTGTCGCGCCCCGCCACCTGGTGCATTAAAGTTTCAGCAACTGGCAAGAATGGTCCCTGCAACATGTTTTGATGATTTTTGATGCGTATAACCCTCGTTAACCTCAAATTTAGGTTTTAAAAGGACGTTAAAGCATAGGGGACTTGAAATATGTCTGGAAATGTCGTGAATGTCAGTTCATTCGGCTGTATAGTCGCGTTTTTCACTTAATTACGACGAACGTTTCATCTAACGCGAAAACGATCGAAATTGCGCAACGATGGATATTTTTCCATTCCTATCATTAGAATACAAGATTTTAATGATTAAATTTTTTTTATGTGCGTACGTGTTCCATATTAAGAAATACGTGAATCGGCAGACTTTCGCAGTTTGACGCAAATAGTACCTGTGATCAATTAAGCATGTTTTTGCCATACCGAACCCTTCAAAACTTATTTATATGTTATGTAAAGGGTATTTATGGTATGTTTAGCTTATGTCACTATTCCGGAGTGTACGTCGAGTTAAATTGACTACATTTGCATAACAGTTTACGTATAACTTCCAGAAAAGCTTCTCGAGAGTTCGAAATCATACAAAGATTGAAATGTGTAATTGTCACATGTAATTATACAAATCCCAGATATGAAACACAAGATTTCATTAGATTTGAAATTTCTCGGAATTGTACAATGGTAGTAAAGGCACAAATGTCACAGGCTCCCCTACTTTAGGAAATTTCATCTCGAAATTTAATTTAGTGGAAACTTGTGTAAACAGATGTGATGGTTTCGCTTTCAAATAAATCCTCCGTTCCCTAAGTAAAACTCTGGGCCACGTTTGGATTTCCAGTGAATTTTGTTAATAGTACTCATTTGTTGTCTATTGGAATGAGTTCAGATTCGAAAATCTAAACTTCATTCCAATTGGTAGGTGTATGATATCTTCGATTGTACCGAGCCCCAAGAGAGTCATGTAAATGTCAAAGTGGTATTCTTGTTGTAGAAGAATTCGAAGAAGGTGTGATCTTTGGAGTTTCGAACAATGGATGGAAGAATGTTTCCTATGAAGACTATTATAGGAAACTTGTGTGTGCTCGAAGTTGGAGTCGGGGAGTGTAAGATAAAACAACATTGGTCAAGGTCCAGAACTTCTAGTAACTTAAATAACGCCACGCTTGCATTATAATAAGGAACACTTATATGTAGGAAGTACCAGCGGCGTATCCACCATGCCCTTATTACATAGTTCTCGTTTCGTTATTCTTATCACTATAGGTTCTTACACATGATAAAACTTGCTGTGGTTTCTGTGCACTGAATTTCATAATTATGTATGCATCCATAATTACTCAATTCCTTGCATAGTCCGCACAGTTCATTTTATGATGTGTAGGGGAAAAATCAAACGAATAATCATGTGATGACTTTGACTAGACCACCAAAGGGTCTCTTTAACTAGGTCAACAAACGATCTCTTTAACTAGATCAACACATGATCTTTTTAACTAGATACGATCTCTTTAAATAGGCCACCAAAGGGTATCCTTTAAATTTGAATCAAATAATTGTTTGGAATAGTACTTTGGAATCCAAGGGTCTAACTATTTGCATAGAAAAGCCCCTTAAGGATTTAAGATAGTACTTTGGATATCCCTCTGAGAATCTATCATATGAAAATATGGAAGATTCTACAAGGATTTGGATAGTGAGCATTTGAACTAACCAAACACATAATCACATAATCATTAACTTGGTCATTAACTTGTTTATCAACTTGTACATATGCATTTAAAACACACTAGGAATCCAAACAAAGACTTCAATTAGTACTTTAAAGATCCACAAGAATTTAACTATGAAGATAGGAAGATCCTATAAGGATTTGGTTTGGTCTCATTGAATCATAACATACGTATTAAAGCACACAAAGAATCCAATTAAGGACTTCGATTTGTACTTTAAACATCCACAAGGATCTAACTATAAAGATAGGAAGATCCTATAAGGATTTGGTTTGGTCTCATTGAATCATAACATACGTATTAAAGCACACAAAGAATCCAATTAAGGACTTCGATTTGCACTTTAAACATCCACAAGGATCTAACTATAAAGATAGGAAGATCCTATAAGGATTTAGGATTTGTGTAGAGAAAATGTTTTGAAAACCATGTACTAGGTATGCTAGGTCAACATACGAAGCAAAATGTCTTTGAAAACCGTGTACTACACATGCTAAGTCAACATACAAAGCAAAATGTCATTGAAAACCATGTACTACGCTTGCTAAGTCAACGTACAAAGCAAAATGTCTTTGAAAACCGTGTACTACGCATGCTAAGTCAACATACGAAGCAAAATGTCTTTGAAAGCCATGCTTGGGATCTTTGAAAACATATTTGATGTTTTTGAAATCATATGTAATGTTTTTGGAATCATACTAGGTATATTAGATAAATATGTTTATAAAAATGTTTTAAAACCATGTGAAATGTCTTTGAAATCATGTATGAGGTTTTTGAAAACGTGTATAATTTTTTTGAAATCATATACTATGTATAATGTCGCGAAATCAAAAAGAAATGATGTGCTTATAGTCATATTACATAAGACCAATTAAGGACTTATGAAAATACCCTTAGGTATTCAACCAAGGATTTAAAGTGGTACTTCGAGTATTTGTTAAGAGTTATAACTTGTACCTTGTACTTTTGTTTCGTAGAAAAAACGAGTACTTAGGATTTTTGTGGAGACCGCGAGCGGTCATAAATATGGATGAAACTACGAGAGTAGTTTGATTTTCAAGGAATCATATCCTTGTTATCAGTATTGTAGGGGTATGCCACACATAGACATAATTGCATTGGTTTTGTAAATAAAATTGAAATAACAAATTTATTTATAAACTAACTGGAATGTTTCGAGTTTCATAGATAAACAACAAGGAAAACATAAGAGTTTAAATGTTCACTGCTGCATTGTCATTTGCATGAGCCTCATTTATGTTAAATACTCGTCCACGGGCTGGATTTTCATTAACAAGCTTTGAGCAATTGTTTCGATAGTGAGTAAGATCACCATAGTTGTAGCATGATCCAGGTGGATATGGTGCTTGAGCTGCAGCAGGGTTTGCAACAGTTTGGTTTTGGGTAGCAAAACGGCATGCATTGACCAAATGTCTCAATCGTCCACAGTGGGTACATTGGTGACAAGGTGTTTGATTTAGATGATGACGGTTGCATTTGTTGCATAGTGGTGCGGTGCCAGCATATGTTTTCCTAGCACGAGGTTGTGCTTGTTGGTTGGGAGCAGCTTGATTGTTCTGAGCAGCTACAACAAAGTTTTGTGAAGCCTTACGCTTCTTTGACTTCTTGGAGGATTCAGTCTTGTTATCTGTCGCAACCCCCGATCCCACATCCCCGGGAACGGGCGGCCGCGAGCCAGTTTCGGTGGTATCTCGTATTGTCTAATTTGGCAGCGGAATTTTTCATCAGGACCGTAGCTAGGAAATATTTTATCAGAGTAAAATACCACATTTTCATAGTATTAAACAAATGGGTTAAAACCCAAGTTCATAGTACACACGTTTTCATAGGAATAAATCCTATTTATTTAATAAAAACATCTATTTTATTTTTAGATAACTTTATTGCCACTTTTCCAAGCCTTCAGTGCTGTCCAGCTGGCTTCTATTTGGCTTTCACATTTTGTTACCTGAAACGCGTTTTAAAAAACATTTGTCAGTGGGAAATAATGGTGAGTGAATCCCAGTTTAATCAAGTTTAAGTAAAACAAATCCCAGTGTACAGTATTGAGGGCGATCCCGCAATTATATTTGTTTCCAAGACATATCAATTAACATCCATGGTACTGTCGAACCCGACTTGTGGAAATGTTACTCCTTGACCAGGTGGTAACAAATTTTGTATACAAAAGCCCAACATACTCATCATAATTGTATTCTTACAAGTACTCAATAATTGTTATTCGCATGGAAAAGTATTTAAGGTTTTGTAAAACAGTTAACAAAAAGGTTTACAAAAAGTGGATCAACTCACATTGCTGTCTTAGATTTTCCGTAAGGATTTCCTGGTGACAATCTATAATTTACACAAATGCACACGCGTTAGTATAATAACCCATTTTAACATTAGTAATACCCTCCCCGAGACGGCATCCCAACGACTACGTCGGGCAGAACCACGACAGCCGTTACGGAACCCTAGATCAATCCGGCAGCGTATCTAATACGTATCCAGGGGTTATAATACTTACAACGGAGCAGAACTTCGCTAATTAGGGGGGTATAATACCCGCGTATAAAGCCTACTATTCTGATTTTGAGATTGAGAAAAGAAAATGGAACGAATTCAACTGAGATCCGATGCGTTCGATTTATAGTTGCTGAGTTTGGCTTTGTCGCGTCCCGCGTAACACAGGGGCAGGGCCTACGCGGCCCGCATTGACTCCAGGTCAACGTGTAGCCCATCCAGATCACTATGTAGGCTCGACATATGTTGGGCCATGTGGCCGCACCGGGCTGCGCCACATTTTGGGTCTCTAGCGGCCCGCGTAAGGTTGAGGTGGGGTTCACGCGGCCCGCCTCAACTTAAAAATAATGAAATCTGGTTCTAATCCTTTATACCGCCCGCGTGAGGGTTGGGGTGGGGTCTACGCTGCCCGCCTCAGCCCAAAATTTCAATTTTTATTTATTTTTAATACTATATAATGTATTTGAGGCCCGTTTTCGCGTATGGGGTGTATTTTGGGACATTTTGGGATATTTTAAAATATACTAGGGTGTCGGAAATAATAATCGAGGGTGTCGGTTTATTGAGGATTGTTACATCCTCCCCACCTTGTTTTAGAGCTCGTCCTCGAGATCTACTGGAACAAGTGTGGATATTTCCTTTGCATTTCTGATTCAAGCTCCCATGTGTACTCAGGTCCTCTTTTGGAGTCCCACTTTACTTTGACCAGAACTAGTCTCTTATGTTTGAGATTCTTAACTTTCATGTCTTCAATCTGTAGAGGCCTTTCTACAAACTTGAGTTGTTCATTTACCTCTATATCCTTAAGAGGTACCATTAGTGATTCATCAGCTAAGCATTTCTTGAGATTAGATACATGAAACACATCATGTATTCCTGCCATTTCCTCTGGAAGTTGTAGCTGATAGGCTATAGGTCCTATTCTTCTAATAATCTCAAAAGGTCCAATATACCTGGGACTTAGCTTTCCTCTTTTGATGAATCTTACTACTCCTTTCCAAGGAGAGACTTTCAACAATACTTTATCTCCTACTTGAAATTCCAATGGTTTGCGTCGGTTATCAGCATAGCTCTTTTGTCGATCACGTGCTGCTTTCAGTCGTTCCTTGACTTGAATAATCTTGTCGGTTGTTTCTTGCACTATCTCAGGTCCAGATAGTTGCTTTTCCCCAATTTCTGCCCAACAGACTGGGGTTCGGCACTTTCGTCCATAAAGTGCTTCGAATGGTGCAGCATTTATACTTGTGTGATAACTATTATTATAAGAAAATACTATTAAAGGTAAGTGATCATCCCAATTACCTCCGAAATCAATTACACAAGCTCTAAGCATGTCCTCCATTGTCTGAATTGTTTTTTCGCTTTGTCCGTCTGTTAGAGGATGATAAGTTGTGCTTAGATTTAACTTGGTTTCCATTGCCTTTTGGAAACTTGACCAAAAATGAGAGGTAAATCGGCTATCCCTATCAGAAACAATTGAAAAAGGAATTCCATGTAAAGAAACGATTTCATTTACATAGAATTTAGCTAATTGTTCCATACTAAAGGTTTCCTTCATTGGTAGGAAATGAGCTGACTTGGTTAGTCTGTCTACAATCACCCAGATTGTATTATTACCTTTCTTTGTTTTGGTTAATTTAGTAGCAAAATCCATTGTTATTAATTCCCATTTCCACACTGGCATTTCTAACTGTTGCAATAGACCTGAGGGTTTCTGATGTTCAGCTTTAACTTGTGAACAAGTTAAACATTTAGAAACATAGGCTGCTATGTCCTTTTTCATTCCTATCCACCAGAAATTTTTCCTTAAATCCTGGTACATTTTATCACTTCCTGGATGCATCGTATACTTAGACTTATGGGCTTCTTCTAATATACGATGACGTATGTTTCCTAATTTAGGTATCCACATTCTCTTTTTATGGAATCTCCATATTCCATATGTTCCTTGTTCTAATTCTTTTAGCATACCTTTTAATTTTTCAGTATCATCCTAGATTACTGATTCTTGTGCTTTTCTGATTTGTTCATTTAAATCTACTTGCAAATTTAATTTAAGAGAACGTACCCTTTTTGGCTTTTCATGATACTTTCGGCTTAAAGCATCTGCCACTACATTTGCTTTTCCTTCATGATACTGGATATTACAATCATAGTCGCTAAGCATCTCCATCCAACGTCTTTGTCTCATATTCACTCCTTTTGCCCAAAAACATACCTTAAACTCTTATGATCATTGAATATGGTAAACTTACTACCATAAAGGTAATGTCTCCAAATCTTAAGGGCAAAAATTATAGCTCTTAATTCCAAATCATGGGTTGAATAATTCTCTTCATGATTCTTAAGTTGTCTAGATGCATAAGCTATAACCTTTTGGCGTTGCATCAATACACATCCATAACCTAATTTAGAAGCGTCACAATAGACTACAAAGTCTTCAGTTCCTTCTAGTAACGCTAATATAGGTGTATGGGTTAATTTATGCTTAAGAATTCTAAATGCTTCTTCTTGTTTTGGTCCCCATTCAAACTTAATGGATTTACAGGTTAACTTAGTTAAAGGAATGGCTATTCTAGAAAAATCTCGAATAAATCTCCTATAATAACCAGCCAATCCTAAGAAACTTCTAACCTCAGTTGGTGACTCAGGGGTTTTCCATTTAATAATCGCCTCGATCTTTGTTGGATCCACATGAATTCCTTCATGGTTCACTAAGTGTCCAAGAAATTGTACCCGTTCTAGCCAAAACTCGCACTTTGAAAATTTAGCATAAAGCTTTTCCTTTCTTAATAGACTTAAAAGTGCGTGCAAATGCTTTGCATGATCCTCTTTACTCTTAGAGTAAATTAGAATATCATCTATGAAGACGATTATGAATTTATCCAAATATGGCTTACATATTCGGTTCATCATGTCCATAAATGCGGCTGGGGCATTGGTTAAACCAAATGGCATGACAGTAAATTCATAATGGCCATACCTTGTTCTGAATGCGGTCTTAGGAATGTCCTCTTCCTGTACCTTTAATTGATGATATCCTGACCTTAAATCGATTTTAGAGAAAAATCGACCTCCTTGCAGTTGATCGAACAGATCATCGATTCTCGGTAATGGGTACCGATTATTAATCGTGACTTTGTTCAATTCACGGTAATCAATGCACATACGCATTGATCCGTCCTTCTTTTTAACGAACAGTATCGGCGCTCCCCATGGCGACGAACTTGGTTGTATGAATCCTTTTTCCAGCAATTCGTCTAATTGTTTCTTTAATTCCTGCATTTCTGCGGGTGCCAAACGGTAGGGTGCCTTGGCAATTGGTGCTGTTCCAGGCAATAGATGAATTCTGAATTCAACTTCTCTGTCTGGCGGTAGTCCTGGTAATTCTTCTGGAAACACATCTGAAAACTGAGACACTACTGGAATGTCTTTTAGTTCTTTTCCTTTAGTGTTAGCGATTATAGAAATCAAATACACTATAGAACCTTTTCTTATATAACTTGCAGTTTTCATCACATAGATGAATTTTGTAGATCTAGATGGTTTATCTCCTTTAATTGTGATCGTTTTACCTTTTGGTGAATTTACTTGGATTGACTTTTGATCACATAAAATACTGGCTTTATTGGCTATTGACCAATCCATTCCTAATACAACATCAAATCCTACCAGATTCATAGGATAAAGGTTTGCCCTAAACTTCTGATTTAAAATTTCTATTCTTGCTCCCTGCAAGAATTCAGAAATCTTAACTATTTCTCCATTAGCTGTCTCTACTAGACATTCTTGTGGTAGTTTAGTTAATGACTGATTTAGAAGTTTGCAAAACGAAGTATTAATGAAACTTTGGTTTGCACCAGAGTCAAATAATACCTTAGCAAAAACATCATTAACTAAAAACGTATCAGCTATCACGTCTGGAATCATCTTGGCTTCATCTGCAGTCAGAACAAATGCTCTAGCATTTTTAGTGTTCCTGTTGTTCACAGCTGGAGCCAATTTTGGACAATTCAGCTTGATGTGACCTTTTTCTCCACAGTTGTAGCATAGTCCGTTACTTGATTTCCTCCTGCAATCTTCTTCCTTGTGTCCTGGCATCTTGCAGAAATTGCAAAGAGTGGAGCATTTTCCCGAATGCTTTTTCTTGCAGACCTTACAGAAAGGTGCAGAGGTAGAACCCATATTCCTACGATTGTAATTCCCAGAACGGAATTCTTGAGTAAGCCTTTGGGTTAGGTTTCTCCTCTGGTCTTCTTCCCTAGTACGGATGTAACATCCCTATTTTTATCATATAAATTATAGGTTTGGTAAAATTTATTAACCACTAATAACTAGTTATTTTTAATAAAATTATTCAACCCAAATAGTTTTAAACACTATTTTATATAGTTAGTTGAAATGAATAATTGGCCTGTATATGGGTCACCTTTCTAAAATAAAATAAAAGTATATAAAAACTTATATTATTAAGACTTGTAGATTACGGGTAAGTTAACTGTAAGAAATATGAAGTACCTGGATGGGCCCAGGAACCGTTTACTAATTAAATTATAAAAATACATTGTATTTTGAACCTACTCTATTTTTAATGAAACTTGGTTCAAAATGTAGACAAAAATATTCTCGTTCTGATAATATATTTATTATTTTATAAAACGTTATATTTTAAAAATTATAAACGCTAAATAAGTAAAGCTGTTAAATTAATTATAAAAATTAATCAAAACTTAAAATATTGTTACAATATCTCGTGAACATTAAAATAATAAAAATTAAAATCAAAGTATTTGTCTACATATTACATATGAAAGAAAATTTAAAGATAAGAAAGGAATAATAAAATAATAAAAGTACAAACTAAATGCAAACACATAGGTTTGTACGTGTCAATCAAAGGAAAAGAAAGAGTAGTGTACACTCCAATTCATCCATATAAATAGAAAAGCTATGAGCTCTCATAAACTGCTAAACATTTTCTTTTAGTCTCTTGCTATCGTCTCTTTCTACTTTTGTTCTTTCTATATTTTTCTTTCACTAGTAATAATAATAATAAAACCATGCTTCGATTTAAGTATTTTAAATCCCGATCACCGCTACCCTTTCCGATTGATCTGAACCCATAACACATGTCAGGGCTCTGCCCGACTAAGTTGTTGGGATTCTGTCTCGGGACATCGGGACAAGGTTGAATTAAGGGTACTATACTTAACACGAGTGCATTATATATTTTTAAATAGCTCAGAAGTTATACCCAAAATTTATATCAGGAGGCTTTCTAGTTGAACCCTAAAGTTACAAAGTGAGTCCATTTTCTTTTCTCACTATTTTATTCCCTTTTTCTTTGTAAAATAATTATATTCAAAAATGTCCCAAACCATAACAACTCTCACCAAAACTATTATATTTTTATTTCTATTATTATTAGTTATATTTTGTCTAAAAAGAAACCCTAGTTGGGACCCTCAAATAATCCTGCATAAACCCTAAAATTTTCATAACAATCAGAATCAGGATCAGAGCCCCTAAAACTCAGAGGGGGCATTTCCTATTCGATATTATCTACACAATTCGTTGTCTAAATAGAATTTTATGAAAACGTCGACTCACCAGGGCTATGCAAGTAACCAGGCTACCCTAGGCTAGGGGGGTGTGCCCCGCGACACGCGACAGGGACCGAGGATCCCTTCGCGACACGCGGGCGGGTCCAATTTCGGGTATAAATAGGGAGGCTTGGGACTTGAACAGTTCGCTTGTTTCGACGTCAAAATTCGATTCAGGCACTGAGATATCGTCCAAATACTACAGAAACACACACGATCACGAAACGCTGCTACGATTCATGGTATTAACTTGATAGCTGCTACGATTCAATGTCCGATCGATTTAAACTATCCGACCGGATGTTTAAGCGCTATCCTTTGTCATTAGTCGTGATTCCGACAGGATGTTTGAGTACCACCCGAACTCGGGGAATACTCTGTCATTCGTTGTGAATCCGATGGATGTTTAAGTGATTGCACTTTGTCATTCGTTGTGAGGGTTTTAATCTCGTGAGTTATCGTAAATGCTGTATTAGTTATTTACCTAGTTCGTGTGCACTAGGTTACAAGGCTAAATCAATAGGCTAAGCTCTGCCCGTATAAATCTGCAATATATCAAGGCTTATCTGTAGACTAAACTTTGGCCGTATGAATCTGCATGCTTATAAAGTGAGTCATTCTCTTTTTATCAAATTACTTTCAAAATCATGTTTATTTTCAAAGGTTATAATTACAGTGATTAAGTTTATGTAATCACCAAATTACAGCCGGTATGTGGGGTATTGTGCACATTACTACTGTTGTTATCACGTTAGGTGGGCGAACCTAATTAGTGATATTCGTCACCCTTGGGGCAGCCAATGGGTGACATGACCACAGTCACCGAAATGAGTCGAGTGACAAATATTGTGGGTAGTTGGTTTGATATCTGAAACATTGTAATCTCTCTTAATACTGTGAATTATAACAAAAGAGTCATTTTAGCAAAATAAATGATTCACTCAGTATTTCCCGCTGACAAAACTTTTTTCAAACATGTTTCAGGTAATTACAATAGATTGGAGTAAGAGATGGGTACGGCACTGAAAGACTTCAAGAAGTGGCTTATTTTATTAATTAAATCAAATTAAGAAATATTGTTTAGGTAATAAAATTTATCCTTATTAAAGCTACCATTGTAAAACATGGGTTTATCCAATCTATTTAATAAATAAAATCCGGTGTTTTCTAAACTCTGATAATTTTCCTAACTCACGGTCCTAATAAAATTTCCGCTGCAATATTTTTCAAAGTAAATCACCGGTATCACTGGGCTGTTCGCGGCTTCCGATTCCGTCCAGGGGGGTCGGGGGTCGTGACAGAAGGTGGTATCAGAGCCACTGCTTTAAGTCAATAAGTGTTATACTAATAATACTTAATCTTATATAAAAGAGTTAGGAGATTGTTGTTAACTAGTAGCACACAGGATAGTATTTAGACTTGAACTTTAGAAAAGATGCCTTAGTATCAGCTTTGAGATAAGCTAAGTACTTGTGTAAATTAAGTATGATGGGTTTTGATATACCATAATAATGGTAATTAGAATATTGCAAGATATGATAAATAAGCAAGAATTAATAGTAATTATTGCTTAATAATATTAATTTGTCTAGAATAAGATATGTTACGGGAATACAAATTTCTCTAATTCTGGATAAAAGCCTAATAAAAGAGGCAGTTTCGAAAAGATACTATTTATGGGAAATAGAAAATTTTCTCTGGCAAGACTGGGTATGGTGTAGTAGACTCTCCAGTTTGTCCAGATATACTGAGGTTACCGCTCCGACGCGAATCGGATAAGACGGGATAGATAATATGTCAAACAAGTGACAAGATTTCCCTAAATAGTATCATGACCAGATATTTGACTGGTTTTTGGAAATATGAATCTGTTAAATACATTAACCTGATAAATGGTATGTTTATTTCAGCATGTGAAATATATGATTATATAGATATATATATATCTATAAAGAATTCCAAAAGTCAAATAGGAATAAAGCACAAGCATCTGTGTCTAGATTCCTTTATCAGGAATTTCTTTTCCAATATCAAACATTATTTCGTTTGATCATCTGTCTCCTAGCTCGTGTAAACAATGGAAACCCATTAAGTTGGGATACCATCAAAAATATAAAGAATTTCCAAAGCGTTATCATAAATTATTAACGCAAGTACGAAGCAAGTAAAATTTTGCCAATACACAAGAAAACACATGAAACTTAAATTATACATCCACAAACGTCAAAGTATATAACACAACTTTCAAGACAAGACCTTTGGAAAATATGATTGGGCACTTTGCCACTTAATTCTACAAATGACCTGAATTATTGAGGTACGTTATAACAAGATTTCACAACCATCGGTGCACAGTTTAATCAGAGTCATAATTATTAATACTACAAAAAGAAGTCACATACCTTTGCAAATTTCCTATTTCATTTTATGTCATTTAACAACGATTATCACACGAAATTCTAGATAAAATTTTTATATTTCTTTTTCTAACTTCTGCATATAATGAGTTGACTTTGTGTTTCTACTTCCCCTAATGGTTATCATACCATGAGGATTTCTTTCATAGCAGCGAATATTGATCTATTTCAGTTTTTGGTAAGTTTCCACATTACACATACACTGTTTGTTGCACATGTGATTCGTTTGATTTATGAAGACCACTGGAGGACTTCATTCCGATTTGTTATTTTATTCAAACTCAAATATCATTCCGCCTTTTGTACTATGAACCGCATTATTGCAAAACAATAACTCCTTGATATCGAGTCAATGAATTTCTTGAAAAATTTAATTTTCTTTGACATACATATTTTCTATTTTGACCATGTCCGAACTTTCTTATTAAAACTTGTTTTAGTCAAGTTCAAATTATTTGACTTGATCACATTACATATTCATTTCAAAATCCCATATGATGGATGGAAGCTATCATATTCAAAATAGTCCCAACAAGCACTTCATTTGTTTTAAACCATAATAGGCTTGTTTAGTCTTCGACTTTATTGAATCATTTCTTTGATCATGATCACCTTATACTGACGTTTTCACAAAATTTAAAGTTTACACTAATCTCGTTTATATATATATCATATACGGATTTAATTATTTATATATTTATAAAAATCATCTTAACACAAATCGTGTGTTAAGATAATGATACACAAATTATTGTCATATTTCAGTGTATCTCTTAAATGATTCTTACAACATCAATCTAGCCTTTCGTAATAATTATTGCTTTAACATCTTCAATCGAAAAATATTATATAAAATTTATTATATATGGAAATTTACATAAGGGATTACAAAATAGTATTACTATATTCTTATTAAACCATTAAGGTAAAGAATTTATATTTATATATATATATAAAATTTATGTTGAAGTATACTCTCATTTAAGTTTACGTTCAGTTATTTATTATTAATAATTAATATTAGTTTTATTATTAATAATAAATTAATAACAGAAGTGTTAATATTTAAGTGCTAGGGTTATTGTCAGGGGCAGGTATTGAATAGCCTAGCCTTAGTTAGGCATGGACTGGCCACCTATGCTTAAACAAGGCAGCACTAACCAATATCCAACCATGATAATAACTAGTTTATATATATAAATTAAATCATCATACTTATTTAGTAAATTTTAATTATATATGAAAATATATATACTTTGTACTGTAAGGAGAATACATATTTTCATAAAATAAAAGGGACGAATAAAACTATATAAATAATAGTCTATCACACGTTTTGTGATAACTATGTACCATAACACTTTAACAAGAAAATGACCATATAAGAATAATATGGTAGTCATCAATTACGTTGGGTTAGGGGAACATTGTAATATATAAGAATAGTCTCCGTTTTCACTTATTTACAACAATTGTAAATATATTCATAACATTATATGGTTTCAAAATAAAAATAAGTAATCACATAGAATCGACCCATTAAGTGTTATATATGTACAAAAGTATTTGTACAAATATTTTGTACAATAAATATTTTTACACATTTATTTTACAATTTTCATTAAATGTTATAAATAATAGTGATTTCTTTTACAAAATAATAATACTAAAATATTTTGTAATAACTTCATTACGGTGTTATGTAATATATATTACATAAGTAAATATAATTTATTTTACACAGTATAGCAAAATACTAAAATAATCTTTATTTAAAAGTGGTGACCATTTACATATAGTAAAAATACGTAACAAATAATATATATTACATTTGCTTTACAAAATATAATATAATAGTTAGTCATGCCAAAACAACTTGTTCTTATTATATTTCTATCTCTAAGATATAGTATGAAAAATATGATTACTAATAGTATACTATTACATTGTTTCACAATTAAACCAAACTGGAAATCTAAACAATGATACACTAATTCTATTGTCTTTTGGTGTATCTTTGCAATTCACTCATCTCAGCACATTGATTTTTCTCATATCATAATTTAATATTTGACAAATCATTTTTCATGCTTTTTGGAACCTGTCAATTCTAAGTCTTCCTCAGTTGCCAATCAAAGTAAGGTTTCTTTTGACAAAGAAATTTTTATTAATTCTAAAAGTTCTTCACATTCGTTTAAAAATATCTATTGACCATATATCTTTTGGCTTAAAACTAGTCACCTTAAGAAAACTATATCATTTCATCTCATTCGTTTATCATCAATTTCTTGAACTAATTCAGTTGAACCATTGAATCCTACTTATGATACAACTCGTATTCACAAAAAAAAAAAAATTATATTTTAAATCTGTGTCATCTACCTTAATATTATTTTTATTAACTAAAATATAACATAAATCTAAAAGAAATATCATAATCCAAATCTCGAGGACGAGATTTAAAACAAGGTGGGGAGAATGTAACATCCCTATTTTTATCATATAAATTATAGGTTTGGTAAAATTTATTAACCACTAGTAACTAGTTATTTTTAATAAAATTATTCAACCCAAATAGTTTTAAACACTATTTTATATAGTTAGTTGAAATGAATAATTGGCCTGTATATAGGTCACCTTTCTAAAATAAAATAAAAGTATATAAAAACTTATATTATTAAGACGTGTAGATTACGGGTAAGTTAACTGTAAGAAATATGAAGTATCTGGACGGGCCCAGGAACCGTTTACTAATTAAATTATAAAAATACATTGTATTTTGAACCTACTCTATTTTTAATGAAACTTGGTTCAAAATGTAGACAAAAATATTCTCGTTCTGATAATATATTTATTATTTTATAAAACGTTATATTTTAGAAATTATAAACGCTAAATAAGTAAAGCTGTTAAATTAATTATAAAAATTAATCAAAACTTAAAATATTGTTACAATATCTCGTGAACATTAAAATAATAAAAATTAAAATCAAAGTATTTGTCTACATATTACATATGAAAGAAAATTTAAAGATAAGAAAGGAATAATAAAATAATAAAAGTACAAACTAAATGCAAACACATAGGTTTGTACGTGTCAATCAAAGGAAAAGAAAGAGTAGTGTACACTCCAATTCATCCATATAAATAGAAGCTCTCATAAACTGCTAAACATTTTCTTTTAGTCTCTTGCTATCGTCTCTTTCTACTTTTGTTCTTTCTATATTTTTTTTTTCACTAGTAATAATAATAATAAAACCATGCTTCGATTTAAGTATTTTAAATCCCGATCACCGCTACCCTTTCCGATTGATCTGAACCCATAACACATGTCAGGGCTCTGCCCGACTAAGTTGTTGGGATTCTGTCTCGGGACATCGGGACAAGGTTGAATTAAGGGTACTATACTTAACACGAGTGCATTATATATTTTTAAATAGCTCAGAAGTTATACCCAAAATTTATACCAGGAGGCTTTCTAGTTGAACCCTAAAGTTACAAAGTGAGTCCATTTTCTTTTCTCACTATTTTATTCCCTTTTTCTTTGTAAAATAATTATATTCAAAAATGTCCCAAACCATAACAACTCTCACCAAAACTATTATATTTTTATTTCTATTATTATTAATTATATTTTGTCTAAAAAGAAACCCTAGTTGAGACCCCCAAATAATCCTGCATAAACCCTAAAATTTTCATAACAATCAGAATCAGGATCAGAGCCCCTAAAACTCAGAGGGGGCTTTTCCTATTCGATATTATCTACACAATTCGTTGTCTAAATAGAATTTTATGAAAACGTCGACTCACCAGGGCTATGCAAGTGACCAGGCTACCCTAGGCTAGGGGGTGTGCCCCGCGACAGGGACCGAGGATCCCTTCGCGACACGCGGGCGGGTCCAATTTCGGGTATAAATAGGGAGGCTTGGGACTTGAACAGTTCGCTTGTTTCGACGTCAAAATTCGATTCAGGTACTGAGATATCGTCCAAATACTACAGAAACACACACGATCACGAAACGCTGCTATGATTCATGGTATTAACTTGATCGCTGCTACGATTCAATGTCTGATCGATTTAAACTATCCGACCGGATGTTTAAGCGCTATCCTTTGTCATTAGTCGTGATTCCTACAGGATGTTTGAGTACCACCCGAACTCGGGGAATACTCTGTCATTTGTTGTGAATCCGATGGATGTTTAAGTGATTGCACTTTGTCATTCGTTGTGAGGGTTTTAATCTCGTGAGTTATCGTAAATGCTGTATTAGTTATTTACCTAGTTCGTGTGCACTAGGTTACAAGGCTAAATCAATAGGCTAAGCTCTGCCCGTATAAATCTGCAATATATCAAGGCTTATCTGTAGACTAAACTTTGGCCGTATGAATCTGCATGCTTATAAAGTGAGTCATTCTCTTTTTATCAAATTACTTTCAAAATCATGTTTATTTTCAAAGGTTATAATTACAGTGATTAAGTTTATGTAATCACCAAATTACAGCCGGTATGTGGGGTATTGTGCACATTACTACTGTTGTTATCACGTTAGGTGGGCGAACCTAATTAGTGATATTCGTCACCCTTGGGGCAGCCAATGGGTGACATGACCACAATCACCGAAATGAGTCGAGTGACAAATACTATGGGTAGTTGGTTTGATATCTGAAACATTGTAATCTCTCTTAATACTGTGAATTATAACAAAAGAGTCATTTTAGCAAAATGAATGATTCACTCAGTATTTCCCGCTGACAAAACCTTTTTCAAACATGTTTCAGGTAATTACAATAGATTGGAGTAAGAGATGGGTACGGCACTGAAAGACTTCAAGAAGTGGCTTATTTTATTAATTAAATCAAATTAAGAAATATTGTTTAGGTAATAAAATTTATCCTTATTAAAGCTACCATTATAAAACATGGGTTTATCCAATCTATTTAATAAATAAAATCCGGTGTTTTCTAAACTCTGATAATTTTCCTAACTCACGGTCCTGATAAAATTTCCGCTGCAATATTTTTCAAAGTAAATCACCGGTATCACTAGGCTGTTCGCGGCTTCCGATTCCGTCCAGGGGGGTCGGGGGTCGTGACAACGGATTAATTCATTTGTCAAGGTATTCGCTAGTTCTACAGCTTCTTCTATAGTTTGGGGTCTAGCTGCCTTGACTACATGTCTAATTTCTCCAAATCCCCATATATAACGGGAGATTAACACTGGTTCAGGTGATGCAAGGGTTGGTACTATTCTAGCATATTCAAAGAATGTGGTAGTATAACCCTTACTATCTACCCCGGTCATTCTTAAGTTTAGGAACTTATTAGCTATCTGTTCCTTTTCATTAGGAGGGCAGGATTTCCTTTCTACCGTATTTTTAAATTCTTCCCATTCCATGTTGTATATCCTATCACTTCCTCTTGACTGGAGGATAGTGTTCCACCATTCTATGGCTGAGTTCTTAAACAGATTAGAAGCAAGCATTATTTTGTCTTCTTCAGCACATTTGCTTATTTTTAAAACAACCTCAGTTTTCTCTATCCAGCGTAGGGCTGCAATGGGTCCTTCATTGCCCGAGAATTCTATTGGTTTACAGGACCAGAATTCTTTGTAAGTGTGACAACTCGTAATTTAGAACCCTTCGTTGTATCTTGATGTAACATGCTTGAACGTTATGTGACTAGTTGACTTGTTGGTTTAATGAATGTTATAAGTGAATATTACGTGAATATGTGTCGTGCGTGTATGTATACATATATATTTACTCGTAAACCGAAATCACAACTCGAGACCACCCGGTCTCGAGTGAACAGTGAACAGTTGGACCGTTTGGGCCGCACCTCCCTTAGCCCACTCCGAAAGCCCACTAGGGTGCATCATTTGGTATAAAACCCATGCCATCATCCACATTTCCCTTACACTCACTCCCACACTCTCCTACATCCCTCTCTCTCTAAAACCCTAACAATCAAGCATCACCTTCTCCCTCACCTCTCGGACTCAGAACTAAGCAGCCATCGGAGGTCTCGGATCATCCCGTGTACACCGTTTGGGAGCTTCATTCTTCACTACTTCACACCCTTGTAACCACACTTGAATCGGTTAGTATCCCACCTTGTTTGTTTAGTGATGAATGCACTATGACTATTGTTTGTGCATGATAAAGGTGTTTGTTTGATTAGGAGTGCACATGTTCATGTTTGATATGTAGGATGTGTATTAGATAACATAAAAATGGTTGAATGTTGATGATGAATCTTATAGATGCATGTATTGATCGGATATGTTGGATATAGGAACTAATGAGAATAACTAGGTTGTGTAACTATTGCGGTTTATGCTTATGTTGATTAATCAAGTGTGCAAGTTGAAAACTCTAATGAAGAACATGATGAATATGTGTCGAAAATGATATAAACATATGAGGAACTGTTTGAATGCGACTTGAATATTTGAAAAATTGTATGTTTGATCTGTTTTGAATCAATGTTAGACAAGAAAACATGTTTGAGTATTGTGGTTGGATAGTACATCATATCATGAAATCAGAATTCTATTGGCTAGTACAAATGCTGGCAATTAGCAGATGTGCCAGTCGAGACCCTCTGTCTCGACTCGAGACCATATACGTGACAGCTCGAGACCGAGGCTGCGACACAAGTTACAAGTCGAGAATCCCTAGTATCGACTCGAGACCACGCATTATCAGCGCACAGACACCATAACTCGAGACCATGGTTGCGGGTCGGGTTGCGACTCGAGACCATCTAGTCTCGAGTAGTGCATGCATAACTCGAGACCTCCTCAGTTGCGACTCGAGAACTTGTAGGCTACAACTCGAGACCGCACAGTCTCGACTCGGGACCTCTAGTCTCGACTCGAGACCATATGCACGAGCGCGCTGTTTTGGACTTGCATGCTATCACGAGCCCAACTATTTGGGCCGCATACTTGGACTTTGCTTATTTACGTAGATGAGGCTATTGGATGTGTTTGAGCCCTGTTGATTAACTGAAGTATTTATACGTGTGTGCCATGATCAATACGTGTATGCAAATGTGTGTAGAAAACATACGTGCACTACCTGAATACGAACCTGACTTGTGTGGTACAACTATGTTAGGACGTGGTTGACCACAATATAGCTTGATTGACTTTTCTGTGTATCTGCCGAGCAAACCAAGGTGAGTTCACACCCTCTACAAAGCATGGGATTCCCAGGGGTTGGGAATGGGGTTAAGGAACATGGATTCCTCATCCTTTATTGGGTAGGACAGCGATGGCTCAGGAATATAATTCCTCGTCCTCATGGACAGATAACTCGTACTAGACCAAAACTCTATCACGAAGTCCCTCCTTTTTATATCGACTTAATCGCCGGGCCAATGGCGAGCGGGTCATTAGTTAGATAGCGCTATTTAGGTCTGACAAGCCTCACACCGTGCCGCAGAGGACGGGCGTGAACTAATGGATCTGGGCACGTCAATGATGATAGACATTGACAGTTCAGGGCACATAAACATGACTACAGTCAGCAGTCGATATGGTAACGAGTCTAGTGTATACATGGGGCAGCCCCCACGGCCGAAATGCCAGATAACTAACATGGGGTAGCCCCCACGGTTGTATTGCCAGAGTAAATGGGTAAACAAATTTCGTTTTCAACTATGGGGTAACCCTCACGGCAGGATGCCAGTAAAGGAAACTGTTTTTGGAACAACTTAAAAATGAACACCCAACCGTGAACTCACTCAACTTGTTGTTGACTCGTTACTACATGCTTTGCGGGTCAATAGGTACTTAGCTGGAGTTTGCATGGGGAAGAGTCGTTGTGGGACATGGACAGCGGTGTGCCATGTTAATCTTTGAAACGTTTAAACTTATGTTTTGGATTTGAACATTATGCTTCCGCTTTGCAACTTAAACTATGTTTTGTTTGGATACCAATGGTATTTGTTAAACTTTTATAATTGTTAACTTGCGTGTTCAATATGATTGGTGGCTGGATCCTGGTCAGTCACGCCTCCAAGCGGTAGTATTCCGCAGGTGGTTTTTGGGGGTGTGACAGATTGGTATCAGAGCCATTGGTTATAGTGAACTTGGTTTTAATAAGGGGAAAAAGTTTTTGTTAAAACCAGACTATAACCTGTACAGTGCTCAACGGTCCACAACGACGCTTCACTCCACATGCAAGACTCGACATTCTAGGTGATATGATCTGTGTATAAATTGCCTATTTGATAGTTACATAGTGCATTGCTCCTGGTATGCTTGGTTAGTATAACTACTGTTGCTCGAACCCGTGTGTGCTTACTCTCTTCTGTCATCGCATTTTTACGAACCTCTCTCACTCATGTTCTTCTTGATATGAAGATCATGTCTGGACGTGTTAACATGACTCAAGCCCAGTTGACGGCTCTGATTAACGAACGAGTTGCTGCGGCGCTTGCAGCTGCACACGCAGGAGGTATATCCTGCAGTCCAAACTCATTCTAGGATCTTTAGATCCTACTCTCGTGAACCAACCTTTGTGTTAAACTCTGTCTTTTCTTCCACCCACAATAGGTCAACATGCTCAGCCACCTGTGTGCACCTTTAAAACTTTTATGGACTGCCGGCCAACTACTTTTAGCGGCACTGAAGGAGCTGTAGGTCTCCTCCACTGGTTTGAGAAACTAGAATCTGTGTTCGAAATGTGCGAATGCCCTGAGGCACGCAGGGTGAAGTATGCTACCGGTACTCTCGAGGGTTTAGCCCTCACATGGTGGAACGCTCAGGTCCAAATGCTGGGGTTGGTTGCTGCCAACGCCACCCCATGGGAAAATTTTAAAGAGATGATCAAGGAAGAATACTGCAGTCGGGACGACATTCATAAGCTGGAAGTCGAATTCTACAACCTCAAGATGACGGGGTCAGAAATTGAGGCGTATACTAAGAGATCGAATGAGCTTGCATTATTGTGTCCTACTATGGTGGACCCTCCAATTAAGCGTATTGAACTCTTTCTCAAGGGCTTAGTGCCAGAAATCCAAAGTCATGTGACGTCAACAAACCTCGCCACCATCCAGCAGGTTGTTCAGTTGGCTCACCGTCTCACTGATCAGGCGGTGGAGCAGAACAGGTTACCAAAGCGTATAAGTGCTACAGCTACTTCGGATGCTCCTAGTGACAACAAGAGAAATGGGATGGAGCTTCAAGCAAAGGTTCAACATCTGTGCAATCTCAGTCTCAGCAGAGAAAGACTGATGACTACAAGAGCCCCAATCAGCAATCATCTGGTGGTCAAAGTCATGGTGGGTACAAGGGGAATCACCCCAAATGCAATCGCTGCAACCTACACCACAGCGGGCCATGCACCAGGGGCAACTGTCATCGGTGCAACAAGCCAGGTCACGCCGCCAAGGACTGCAGAAGCTTGTACCCCGCAAACCAGAATCGTCAACAACAAGCCCCTCAGAACCAGCGACAGCAGCAGCAGCAGCAAGGTATCAACAAAGGGTGCTTTCAGTGTGGAGCTGAAGGCCACTTCAAGAAAGATTGTCCCCAACTGAACAGGAACCAGAACAACAACAACAACAATAATCAGGGGAATGGTAACAATGGGAACAACAACAACAACAACAATGGTGCCAGGGGGCGGGTGTTCGTGATTGGTCAAGGTGAAGCTAGGAACGATCCCAACGTGGTGACGGGTAAGTTCCTTCTCGACGACTTTTATGTTACAGTTTTATTTGATTCGGGTGCCGATACTAGCTACGTGTCACTAGAAGTTAGTCGAATGCTTAAGCGTATTCCAACACCTTTGAATAACAAGCACACCGTAGAGCTAGCCAACGGTAAGAGTTTAGAGGCCGCACACGTAGTCAAGGGTTGTAAACTTATTCTCGCTAACCAGACCTTCTCTATCGACCTTATTCCTATTGTCTTGGGTAGTTTCGACGTTATCATTGGGATGGATTGGTTATCCCAACACCGAGCAGAGATTCTTTGCAACGAGAAGATTGTTCGTGTTCCTGGTTCCGGTGGTGAACCTCTCATGATTCGTGGCGACAAGAGGGGTACGGTTGAGAACGTCATCTCTTTCCTTAAGGCCCAGAAGTGCTTGCGAAAGGGCCACACTGCCATTTTGGCTCTCGTTACTGACACCTCGGAGAAAGAGAAGAAGATAGAAGATTTTCCAATTGTACGCGACTATCCTGAGGTATTTCCTGAGGAATTACCTGGTCTTCCGCCTCATCGCCAAGTTGAGTTTCAGATTGAACTAGCTCCTGGAGCTGCACCTATAGCTCGTGCACCTTATCGTTTAGCTCCATCAGAGTTGGAAGAACTCTCTACGCAACTACAAGAACTCTTGGATAAGGGTTTTATTCGTCCTAGCTCATCGCCCTGGGGAGCTCCAGTGCTGTTTGTGAAGAAGAAAGACGGTACCTTTAGAATGTGTATCGACTATCGTGAACTCAACAAAATGACGGTGAAGAATCGTTATCCTCTACCACGTATTGACGACTTGTTCGACCAGCTACAAGGGTCAAGCTACTATTCAAAGATTGATTTGAGATCGGGATATCACCAGCTGAGAGTCCGAGAAGAGGACGTCTCCAAAACAGCTTTCAGAACTCGTTATGGACACTATGAGTTCTTGGTCATGCCTTTTGGGCTGACAAACGCACCTGCGGTTTTCATGGACTTGATGAATCGAGTGTGCAAGCCTTACCTGGACAAGTTCGTTATAGTCTTCATCGACGACATCCTGATCTATTCTAAGAGTCAGGAGGAACACGAGCAACATCTACGACTTATTTTGGAACTTCTTCGAGCAGAACAGCTATACGCCAAGTTTTCAAAATGTGACTTCTGGCTTCGTGAAGTCCATATCTTAGGCCATGTGGTGAACAAGGATGGGATTCACGTTGATCCATCCAAAGTAGACTCGATTAAGAACTGGCCTGCACCTCGTACACCAACGGAAATTCGCCAATTCTTGGCTTTGGCAGGTTACTACAGGAGATTCATTAAGGATTTTTCTAAGATTGCACAGCCTCTCACCTCACTAACGCAGAAAGGCCTACAGACTGAACTTACCAGCAGAACTCGGTGCAGTTCACAACGTTTTCCACGTGTCGAATCTGAAGAAGTGTCTGTCAGATGAGACCCACATAGTTCCTCTGAAGGAACTCACTATCGACGAGCAGTTACGATTCGTCGAAGAACCAGTTGAAATCACGGACCGGGATGTTAAGGTCCTCAAGAACACTAGAATACCTCTCGTTCGAGTTCGTTGGAACTCACGTCGCGGCCCAGAGTTCACCTGGGAACGCGAAGATCAGATGAAACAAAAGTATCCCCAACTATTCGCAAACAGTACAACCACTACTGAGGCTGAAGCTACGGAATTTCGGGACGAAATTCCAGATCAACGGGGGGTGGATGTGACACCCCAGGAAAACCAGGAAAACCATACAACTTAACTAGCTTCCTCAGTGAGTACTTACCAAATTTCGGGACGAAATTTCTTTCAACTTGGGGATAATGTGACAACTCTTAATTTAGAACCCTTCGTTGTATCTTGATGTAACATGCTTGAACGTTATGTGACTAGTTGACTTGTTGGTTTAATGAATGTTATAAGTGAATATTACGTGAATATGTGTCGTGCGTGTATGTATATATATATTTACTCGTAAATCGAAATCACAACTCGAGACCACCCGGTCTCGAGTGAACAGTTGGACCGTTTGGGCCGCACCTCCCTTAGCCCACTCCGAAAGCCCACTATGGTGCATCATTTGGTATAAAACCCATGCCATCATCCACATTTCCCTTACACTCACTCCCACACTCTCCTACATCCCTCTCTCTCTAAAACCCTAACAATCAAGCATCACCTTCTCCCTCACCTCTCGGACTCAGAACTAAGCAGCCATCGGAGGTCTCGGATCATCCCGTGTACACCGTTTGGGAGCTTCATTCTTCACTACTTCACACCCTTTTAACCACACTTGAATCGGTTAGTATCCCACCTTGTTTGTTTAGTGATGAATGCACTATGACTATTGTTTGTGTATGATAAAGGTGTTTGTTTGATTAGGAGTGCACATGTTCATGTTTGATATGTAGGATGTGTATTAGATAACATAAAAATGGTTGAATGTTGATGATGAATCTTATAGATGCATGTATTGATAGGATATGTTGGATATAGGAACTAATGAGAATAACTAGGTTGTGTAACTATTGCGGTTTATGCTTATGTTGATTAATCAAGTGTGCAAGATGAAAACTCTAATGAAGAACATGATGAATATGTGTCGAAAATGATATAAACATATGAGGAACTGTTTGAATGCGACTTGAATATTTGAAAAATTGTATGTTTGATCTGTTTTGAATCAATGTTAGACAAGAAAACATGTTTGAGTATTGTGGTTGGATAGTACATCATATCATGAAATCAGAATTCTATTGGCTAGTACAAATGCTGGCAATTAGCAGATGTGCCAGTCGAGACCCTCTGTCTCGACTCGAGACCATATACGTGACAGCTCGAGACCGAGGCTGCGACACAAGTTATAAGTCGAGAATCCCTAGTCTCGACTCGAGACCACGCATTATCAGCGCACAGACACCATAACTCGAGACCATGGTTGCGGGTCTGGTTGCGACTCGAGACCATCTAGTCTCGAGTAGTGCATGCATAACTCGAGACCTCCTCAGTTGCGACCCGAGAACTTGTAGGCTACAACTCGAGACCGCAGAGTCTCGACTCGGGACCTCTAGTCTCGACTCGAGACCATATGCACGAGCGGGCTGTTTTGGACTTGCATGCTATCACGAGCCCAACTATTTGGGCCGCATTCTTGGACTTTGCTTATTTACGTAGATTGTTGGACTGTTTGCGTGACCCTAAAAGTCAGTTAAGGTAGTTCATCTTCAAATATGAAGGCGGAATCAACATATATAAAGTCATAACAGCTTTGTTCCTTTCAATTCTTCTTCTATTAATCGATTCTGAGTCTTTACAATCAATTTCTAACAAAATTTCGACAGCACCTTGACTCACACACAAACACCATCAGGTTTCTATTCAAATGACACACTCTCCTATATACAGGCCCTAGGTTTCTCTTGAAAATGACACACTACCAGTTCAATAGAAAGCTGATCAATAGGTTTCTATTGAATATGCACAATATCAGTTCAAGAGAAAGCTGATTAATAGGTTTCTCTTGAACTTGCCTTGAAACCCCTTCAAGAGAAACACCCTAGATAAACATGTAAAACCCTAATTTCTAATCTATTGTGTGTTCATTCTTTCTATCTAGACAAAAGGCTTGATAAGACGTAATCAGCAGACATTCAGTGCACCAACAGACTCCCCCTTGGATGTTGATGAAGTCTTTGGCTTCAAGTCTTTAGTCTTTGCCTTTATCAACTTTGTCTTCTCATTGCAAAAACTCTTTCTTCACAGGTTCAGAAACTCAAACTAGCTCCATCTTCAAACTCCCCTTTGACTGTTGATCCAGACTCCCCCTTTCACAGACTCCCCCTCTCAATATGCTAAAATATGAGGTCTTTATCTGGTTCAAACTTTGACATTTAGCTTCCATGGGAATTCCTGAAACCTGCATATCCTCTACCACAACATAAGTTTCACAAATTTATAACACTTAGATTTAAAAACTTACTGGTAGACATCATTTAAACAACAAACATAATAGTTACATCAAGTTCAAATGAATGACCTTGATTAACTAAGCACACAATCATTCAAAACATTTGTATATGACATTAAAAGTTTTCAACATATTCTCCCAAACCAATTCATCATGTTTAGCACTTGGAATTTTGAATATCAGCTCTTCAACATCAGTTGTCGAAAATCTTTTTGGATTTTGATTTTAAAGAAATGCAGTAAAGAAATATATAAAGAAATATACACAAACAATATTTTTGTGAGCTTGTGTAAGAGGATCATATCAGTTTATAAGACAAATCACTAGCACCGTTAAGCTTTTGACATTTTAAGTTCTAAACGATTCACCTTGATTGTCAGTATACTGATCCACTTAAATTTTCACACAAAGTTCAACTGCTTCGAGATACGATTTTAATGTCTTAGATACTTAAACTTAATCACGTGTCCCACCTCAGAATATACTCCCGTATCCAGATCCCAATATTCAGTCTTACAGGTAATTATAACACAAATGATATCTGTAAGGGGTTAATAAATTATGAAGAATCATGAGAGCTCAGGTCAGAACCATCGTTCAGCAGAGAGATCATGACTCAACTTGTGGGTGTGTCCCCTTTAGAGGATCTTTTTTTACAACAGCATTGCTAAGCCATTTTATTGTCTTATCATTGATGCTGAGGGTGATGCTATGTTTCAAGCATTTACAGAAAGTATTATTCGAGGACTAGGTCAGAACTTCCATTCAGCAGAAGTCCCGGAATAATACCCCAGATATCACTGAGTATAAAGCCGAGTATATCAGAAAAAGGAATCTTTCAAACAAGATTTCGGGGGTTACCCATATATCCGAGAGATGTTACCCACGATATAAGCAAGTTTGAATTTAGGTTTATATCTCGTCACAATCTACTAAATGTGCAAAAACCTACTGGCATATCATCAGTGAAGCCATTTATCACATTTGACATTTCATATCCTTAGCATGCTGTGATAGTTCACTGATTTACTATCATTTCCTTATTTTCACAACAAAACTCATTTTTACTTTTTCAATGTTTTTGACATTTTCAAAATTTTTTTTCAAAATTTTTCTCCCCCTAAAATCAAAATATGTTACAATTTTGATTTTCAAGGAAAATTTGAAAACAAACTTTACAAATAAAATGACAAACTGATATCGAATCGCTTCAATTCGCCATCCACTCGGCATAAACAATCAGAACTCCCCCTGACAACAAACTATTTTCCCATTTAGATTTCAAAACACTTAAGTTTGTTTTAATCGAAATGGTTTTTCCGGAAAATTAGTTTTGTTTGTCTATTCACAAACTCGGGGTTTCATCACCTTGTTCTTTTTCAACCATTTTGAAGAATTTAACATTTAAGACCCTTGTCAACAACAAACACTAGTAGAAAATCAAGTACAACTTAATATCCCTGATTTTGCCACTTGTAAGTCAAAATATCACCAAAGTGAATTTCTCAAGAAAGATGCCGATACCTGCTTCACACTTACCAACTTGGAAGCTCCGGCAAGTCAGGTTTTTCTATTTGAAAAGATTCACCCAAGCCTGACCAGCCTTGGGTGATTTTGAATTCTTGTTCAACAATGATGAAAAATTTTCATCATCCATTGTTAAACCTGAATTCTCAGATTTTACCTCAACACTAGGCTCCTCTGGCTTTGACGAGCCAGAATCATTGCCTGCACATGGCTTGTCTGACTTTGAGACGTCAGATTCATCGCCGATCATTTTCTTCTTCTTCTTCTTTTCTTCTTTCGTCCTCAGATTTGTATCCGATGAATTCATCTTTCTTGACTTTGCAATCGAGTTAGTTGATTCATCAGAACTCTTATTCAATCTGTCCGATGAACCCGAGGACAAAATTTTCTCCAGATATTCTCTTGCCTTCTTTCTCTTTTTCCTCAGTCTGTCTTTCTGCCCCTGTGAAAGCTTCACTTTCTTTTCTTGAACTTTAGGTTCTTGAACCTTCTGTTCTTTGGGCTTGACGTTGACTGGTTTCTTTTCCATTTTCTGAGATTCAGCCTTCGATCTTCCTTTTGATCTCATTGGGCAATATCTTGCAATGTGACCTTTGATTTGGCATTCATAGCATCTTCTCGTCTCAAATCTCTGTCTCTGGCAGTTAACAGAAATGTGTCCCTGATAACCACATGAGTAACACACTCTGTTATCATACCTCTTCTTACTTTCATATCGTACACTATTTTCATACCACACACTTAGATCATAGCATTGAGTTGCCTTGTGGTAGTCATTTATCTTCTTGTATCCTTGATTTGGCATTTGAGCACTGTGGTCAAACCTGCACCACTTATTACCAACATTTTGTGAGTTTTCATTTTTAGATTTTTGTGATTTTTGATAATGATTGGATGACTTATCTGATGAGCTTTTATTTTCATTTTTAGGATTTTTCAAATTTTTATCTTTTTGTTTCTGTTCTACACTCTTCTTAACAGGTTTTTGTTTAGAACATTCACCTGTTTCAGTAGATTTCAAAACAGTATTTTTAATTTTTTCTTGTAAATCTAAAAATATTTTTCTTTTCTTTTCTTTTTCATCATCAGATATTTCATCACAATCTTCAATTTTGACTTTGTCAAAATTTGTGACATTGTCACTTATTGGAACAGAATTGATCGGTTTTGGACAAACATGTGATGTAAAATTCACAAAACCTTTCAATTTATTCTCAAGCTCGTTAATTTTATTTCGAGCAATTTCAGCTTCATTTTCAAGTCGAATGATTTTCTGAAGATGAGAATTTATTTCAATCTGTTTTTCAAGATTATTGTTAAAAATAACAGACTTTTCATCTTCTAAAACCTTCATTTGACTTTGAAAATCTTTTTCTTTTTCTTTTAACGCTTCATTTTCCAATTTTATCCAAGACACGTTTTCATTTTCAATTTTAATTTTTCCAAAATCTTTTTCTTTTTCTTTCAAATTGTTAATTTCCAATGTCAAACTGTCCAAACTACTCAACAGTTTGACATTTTCAGACGTCAATTTCTCACAATTTTCTCTCATTTCAAGAATCTGTTTATTATCAGATTCTTTCTCATCCTTCAAGCTTTTGATTTCCACTGTCAAATTCTCCACATCTTTCAAGAGATTGAAATTTTCTGCTTCAGATTTTTCGCATTTTGAGCACACAACTTCACCTTTTGAAGTTTCATCCTTCTTTGATTCTTCATTCTTTGTCATTCCTTCTCTGATCTTTTTGATTAATTCAAGAAATTCAACCAAACTTATATTTTCTGAGTTTCTTTCTATTTCATTTATTAACTCTTTCTTTTTCTTTTTCTCTTCTTCATCTCCCCACCATTTCTTCTGCCAATAATCATCCTCATCTTTGTACTCCTTGATTATGGCTTCGATATCAAGCGTTTTGTCATCGATTGCAATATTTCCATATTCATCAAGATAACACTCTCTATCTGGATCCCATCTATTTGCTCTCTTCGCTTCCAAATAGATACGAGAAATTCTAATGATTTTGTTTTCAGCAATCATTTTTCTGTATCTATACTTCTGCTCTTCAGTTCTATCATCTTTCCACGGAATAGGTTCGGAATTTGCCATCTTGTATGTTCCTGAAAAATAATCAGCAAAACACTTAGAAATTTCTTGATTTTGAAAAACTCAAATTCAAATGAAACCTCTTGAAACAGTTCAATAGAAAGCCAAGTTCAAGAGAAAGCCCTGATTACTTTCAATAGAAACCTGATTATATGAACCTTTCAAGAGAAAGCTGTATTTTATGGAGGTTTCTATTGAGTTTTTCAAGAGAAAGCTGTATTCTTCAAGAGAAAGTTCGAAGAACAGTTCAAACGAAACCTAGTTTTAAGCCATTTTTTATCAGTTTTATTCTGAATTTTGATCTGATACTTTGTAGGATTTGTTAATTCTATGTTTTACACGACATATGAAAAAATCAGGCCATTTCAACCGTTAGAACTCGTTCAAATCAGAAAAATATGAGAAGAAGTGAGTAGAAATAAGAAAATCTGGTAGAATCAAGCTGCTATGGTATGAACTCCTCGTCCTGAGCTCTGATACCACTTGTTGGACCATTTGCGTGACCCTAAAAGTCAGTTAAGGCAGTTCATCTTCAAATATGAAGGCGGAATCAACATATATAAAGTCATAACAGCTTTGTTCCTTTCAATTCTTCTTCTATTAATCGATTCTGAGTCTTTACAATCAATTTCTAACAAAATTTCGACAGCACCTTGACTCACACACAAACACCATCAGGTTTCTATTCAAATGATACACTCTCCTATATATAGGCCCTAGGTTTCTCTTGAAAATGACACACTACCAGTTCAATAGAAAGCTGATCAATAGGTTTCTATTGAATATGCACAATATCAGTTCAAGAGAAAGCTGATCAATAGGTTTCTCTTGAACTTGCCTTGAAACCCCTTCAAGAGAAACACCCTAGATAAATATGTAAAACCCTAATTTCTAATCTATTGTGTGCTCATTCATTCTATCTAGACAAAAGGCTTGATAAGACGTAATCAGCAGACATTCAGTGCACCAACATAGATGAGGCTATTGGATGTGTTTGAGCCCTGTTGATTAACTGAAGTATTTATACGTGTGTGCCATGATTAATACGTGTATGCAAATGTGTGTAGAAAACATACGTGCACTACCTGAATACGAACCTGACTTGTGTGGTACAACTATGTTAGGACGTGGTTGACCACAATATAGCTTGATTGACTTTTTTGTGTATCTGCCGAGCAAACCAAGGTGAGTTCACACCCTCTACAAAGCATGGGATTCCCAGGGGTTGGGAATGGGGTTAAGGAACATGGATTCCTCGTCCTTTATTGGGTAGGACAGCGATGGCTCAGGAATATAATTCCTCGTCCTCATGGACAGATAACTCGTACTAGACCAAAACTCTATCACGAAGTCCCTCCTTTTTATATCGACTTAATCGCCGGGCCAATGGTGAGCGGGTCATTAGTTAGATAGCGCTATTTAGGTCTGACAAGCCTCACACTGTGCCGCAGAGGACGGGCGTGAACTAATGGATCTGGGCACGTCAATGATGATAGACATTGACAATTCAGGGCACATAAACATGACTACAGTCAGCGCTCGATATGGTAACGAGTCTAGTGTATACATGGGGTAGCCCCCACGGCCGAAATGCCAGATAACTAACATGGGGTAGCCCCCACGGCTGTATTGCCAGAGTAAATGGGTAAACAAATTTCGTTTTCAACTATGGGGTAACCCCCACGGCAGGATGCCAGTAAAGGAAACTGTTTTTGGAACAACTTAAAAATGAACACCCAACCGTGAACTCACTCAACTTGTTGTTGACTCGTTACTACATGCTTTGCAGGTCAATAGGTACTTAGCTGGAGTTTACATGGGGAAGCGTCGTTGTGGGACATGGACAGCGGTGTGCCATGTTAATCTTTGAAACGTTTAAACTTATGTTTTGGATTTGAACATTATGCTTCCGCTTTACAACTTAAACTATGTTTTGTTTGGATACTAATGGTATTTGTTAAACTTTTATAATTGTTAACTTGCGTGTTCAATATGATTGGTGGCTGGATCCTGGTCAGTCACGCCTCCAAGCGGTAGTATTCCGCAGGTGGTTTTTGGGGGTGTGATAGTAAGAACAACCATAAGGCATGGTTTTTCTTCTTTTGGGAATGGGAGCTTGAAGTACAGGTCCATTGTTCACGCTGTTTTCTGGTTCAATTGGTCGCTTATTGCTATGCTTACTTTTATTATTCGCTTCTTGAATCATTTGAATAATAAATGGCATTGCATCTATGATTCCTTGTGCCACTATATGTTGAACGACACTATTATCCATTTGGTTTCCATTGTTATTGATGCTCGGATTCTCATTAACCACGTTAATGTTACTCTGGTTATCATTATTCAGATTTCCTTGATTTCCTTCATCGGCCATCTGAATTTTAAACATTTACCCCATATTAATATCACAAAATAATATTTAATATAGTCAATCACATGACACGCATTTTTGCCAAAAGCGTCGATCATTGCGACTTTACTCTATTCATCTACTATATATCTATTACACACCAGTACTGAAAATAAAATTACAATACCAACTGAAATAAATAATAGTAGGCATCCGTACACACATATTTTATTTTATTATTATTATTACTATTACCGTCTCCTACCATCACATTCAAGGATATGGATTCATCCAAAAATCTATATTGCGCTCGTCGTACTTCCAGACGAGTCTCTCTCCCACCTGTCTCATTCTCTCACTGCTCTCTAAAATTTCCTCACCAAATGTCTTAAGTTCTTGTACGTTTTCTGCACTCATTGGGGGTGCAGGTTCTAGGACTGGGTTCGGAATCTGGGGTGCGGGTTCCTGGTATGGGGGTGTAGGTTCATGAAATCGGTAAGGATCTTCTAAAATATCCCTAACATATTCATCGTGGTAATAGGGATCTAAAGGGTCCATACCTGGATAGGCTCCTATGTTTTGCATGGGTGTGTCTTCATGTATCGGGTAGCGTTGCACATAGTCCCTAACTTCATCCCACCAGGGATCGTAATTTGGGTCTAGGGGGTTTGGTGTTGGTACCCTAGGGATTTCTTCCGGATTGAAGTCATGCATCTCTACTTGGTTTTCAGGGTTTTCTATCTCCATCTGTTGGTCAGGGATTGGTGGCTGTGGTTGGGGTGCTATTATTTGCTCCAGATTAGGGTCAGCTGCAGTGGTTGCTAGGATGTGAATATTGGCTATACCCCTATTGATCATATCCTGGGCATAGGCATCTGTCTCTCTCTTGGCTGCTGCTAGTACCCTCTGGTCTTGTAACTTTTTCATACGTTTTCTACGCTCGTGTGCCCCTCTACTGGACCATCCCCTCTTTTTCTAAGGAAATGGCTCTTCTGACTGAGCCTTAAACACAAAGATTCCTTCTTCCGTATCAGCAGAATACACTGAGAGGGCAGGCTGAGAAGAGGAGGTGCCTTCGCTTCTAGGTGAACCAGACAATTGACGATACGCGTCAGATGGTCCTTGGTCGCTCATACTGTAAACTAACAAATAGTCAAATAACACATAACAATAAATACAGTTATGCACGTATTTCCGTAATTTATTTCCTAACACTTTACATTTTTGATGTCAGCAGAACACCTCTGTGGCTGAATCAGTGGCTTAGCTCTGATACCACCTGTTGTCGCAACCCCCGATCCCACATCCCCGGGAACGGGCGGCCGCGAGCCAGTTTTGGTGGTATCTCGTATTGTCTAATTTGGCAGCAGAATTTTTCAACAGGACCGTAGTTAGGAAATATTTGATCAGAGTAAAATACCACATTTTCATAGTATTAAACAAATGGGTTAATACCCAAGTTCATAGTACACATGTTTTCATAGGAATAAATCCTATTTATTTAATAAAAACATCTATTTTATTTTTAGGTAACTTTTTTGCCAATTTTCCAAGCCTTCAGTGCTGTCCAGCTGGCTTCTATTTGGCTTTCACATTTTGTTAACTGAAACGCGTTTTAAAAACATTTGTCAGTGGGAAATACTGGTGAGTGAATCCCAGTTTAATCAAGTTTAAGTAAAACAAATCCCAGTGTACAGTATTGAGGGCGATCCCGCAATTATATTTGTTTCCAAGACATATCAATTAACATCCATGGTACTGTCGAACCCGACTTGTGGAAATGTTACTCCTTGACCAGGTGGTAACAAATTTTGTATACAAAACCCCAACATACTAATCATAATTGTATTCTTACAAATACTCAATAACTGTTATTCGCATGGAAAAGTATTTAAGGTTTTGTAAAACAGTTAACAAAAAGGTTTACAAAAAGTGGATCAACTCACATTGCTGTCTTAGATTTTCCGTAAGGATTTCCTGGTGACAATCTATAATTTACACAAATGCACACGCGTTAGTATAATAACCCATTTTAACATTTGTAATACCCTCCCGAGACGGCATTCCAACGACTACGTCGGGCAGAACCACGACAGCCGTTACGGAACCCTAGATCAATTGGGCAGCGTATCTAATACGTATCCAGGGGTTATAATACTTACAACGGAGCAGAACTTCGCTAATTAGGGGGGTATAATACCCGCGTATAAAGTCTACTATTCTGATTTTGAGATTGAGAAAAGAAAATGGAACGAATTCAACTGAGATCCGATGCGTTCTATTTATAGTTGCTGAGTTTGGCTTTGTCGCGGCCCGCGTAACACAGGGGCAGGGCCTACGCGGCCCGCGTTGACTCCAGGTCAACGTGTAGCCCATCCGGATCACTATTGTGACAACTGTGTTCGGTAATCGTTGTACGATGTAAAACAATGATGATTATTAATAAAACAATGTGCTTTGATATTATTATATGTGTTTTGGTGTTTCTATGTGTGTATTTGTGTTTGGCGACTTTTCAATTCAATTCGATTCCGATTGCAAGCTTTAAATCGCGTTCTGGAAGGTTATACGCAAACTGGTGCGTAAACGCAGTCAGTATAACGCGACAAACACTCCAAAATAGAGACATAGGCTTAACATACCTTAAATAACCTCCGCATAACTTATAAATAAGTTTTGAATGGTTTGGTGTGTTGAAATCAACTTTGTTCGATCGCAGGGACTATTTGTGTCAAACTGCGAAACTATGCCGATTTGTATAGTAACGAACATTCCGGAACTTGATCATAAGTTAAACATACCCTAAATAACCTTTACATAGCTTAGAAATAGACTTTGAGGGGTTCGGCATGCTAAAATAAACTTTATGCTCACTCAGGGACTAAAAGCGTCAAAAAGTGCACAAGTTTGCATTTTCGCGCATAACTTACGTTCTGAATACATCCGGACATCCAAAAATTTATGTAAGCATTAAAATATTTTATTTTAGTGTTTGGCATAAGAAAAATCCATTCGTCGCGTCATTTGAATCGTTTTTCGCCCTTATGCGTATTCCGTCATAATTAAGCGAACATCGCGATCATACGACCAAAAGAACCGACATCCGGCATATTTTTGAGCATGTTTCATGTCCACAATGTTTAGGCATCATTTTAGGGCCTTAAAGTTGGCTTAACGGGCCTTAATCATGTCGAAATAAGCCTTAAACACTAACAGGGACCAAAACTGTCAATTATGCAAACTTGCTTCTGATCAGAAGGGCCAGGCGGCCCGCGTGAACCCTTGGCGGCCCTGTCAGCCGCTCAGATCAGTTTAATTAGTTTTAACAGCTGTTAATAGCTATTATGCACTCCAAACCCAATTCCACATGTTGTTTCCTGATGCAAGGGGGCCATTTTGAGGTACCATAGTGTTGCAACAAGTGTAGGGATGAGATTAAATCACGGTTTTCAAGGAACGATCCTAACGGTCCTAGTAATCCTATAAATACCCCCACCCTTCACTTGCAAAACCCACTTGAAATCTGAGTTTTTTTCTCTAAGTGGTTGTGTTTATACACTTCCTACCTGAGATTACTTGGAAATCAAACTTGCGGGGACCCATTGTAAGTGTTCTTTCGTTCTTTTCATTCGTTTTAGCGTTAAAGTCAAACTGCGTTTGACTTTCTGCATTGACCAGCTTATGGTCAATGTGAAGTTCGTTTGAACTTCTTAACGTGAGCGTAATCACGATGGTTATAGTCCCTAGTGACTATACATACTGATTACCACGTTATCTAGGCTCAGTGACGAGTCGTAGTTTAGGCCAAAATGCGTATTCTTGCGTATTTTGTAACCAAACTACTCTAGGATATCAAAACCGTTTGTTTTGATATCAAAACCTGTTTTCTAACTTAACTAAACTTGTTTTAGCATGTTTAGCTCGTCACTTTTAGTTTAGTGCTTGTGTAGAGTCGTAAGTCAAGCGGACTAAACACCCGCTTAGACTTTCGAACACGACCCGTTTGGTCGATCATTAGGATCCGACCAAACATGTTTAGAGACCATAGTAGCACAGGGAATAACCTTCCAAGGTTATACCTTATGGTCACCTAGTTTAGATAGTTGTATGATAAGTAATTTATATGCCTTAGGTAAATTACCAAAATACCCTTTTCATGTATAATTGGTAATTAAGCTTATGTAACCTAAAATTTTGTCACATAACTGATTATACAATATGATTAAACATGTAATGGCATATAATAATTGTCATAGGACTAGTTAGACGTCTCGAACGCACTTTGCGCGCACGACCCGTTAAAGTAGCGTAAGCTACCTTAAAGGGTCGCGATGGGTCGAAAGCACTTAGGTTAGGTTTCATTTAGGATGTAGGCTTTGTTAAACCATATCACATGAGTTCCAACACTCATTTGGTTTACAAGACCTCATTCTGTCCGATCTTCCGATTTAGGCGTCTATTGTTTGACTAGTGATTCGATTACTAGGTGCTACTTGATTTCTCTGGTTTACTCGAGTTTGTTGAAGTACTATTGATTGAGGATACCTTGCACTACATGTGAGTACATAGTTCCCCTATTTTACAACTTTCAATTGTTTTGGGGTGATTCATATGTACAAAATGTTTTCAAGGTTTAAACGATGATTTCAAAAACGAATAGAACGATTTATACTAAACTATTAACGATTTCGATAATGTGAACGAACTTGTTGGTTGTGATTACATAATGATTGACATTCATTAGCATTGATCAAGCCAACCAGTATTAGGTTATGGTACCATAGGATATGACAAATCCCATTATTGCACTATACCCATGGTTATGTGTGGGTGTTGTGGGTAACGATTGAATCTGATGATTGTTAACTTACCCTTTGGAGGGTTATTAATGCAAGAATGAGTTGAACGATGAACGAGTCACAAAAGTTTAAATGTTATTAACGAGACGACCATATATAAGTTTTTCACAATTAAAACGATGATGATCTAAACGATTTAAACGAGTAAACGATTTGTAAACGATTTGGAAACGATGGTAAAAGATTTGGGTAAACGATTGGTTTTTGGTTAGTGTTTAGATAACGGGACGGGTGTAATGTGGTGAAAACATGGTAGATACACCGCTGGTACTTCTTATATATAAGTGTTTTCAACATATTACATACCGCGGCGTTATTTAGTTCACTTGGGTAAACGATATTGAAACGATGTCACACAACGATGTTTTCGAAGTAATACACGAGGTTTATTAAACGAGTTAATACGAGATGTTTTACAATTTGCTCTACTAAAACAAATGTTTTTGGGTTAGGAATCATGGCTACGAGGTTTTATAAACTATCACCCGCTTGATTTGAGTTGGTTAATTAAGTGGCAATATTATACTCTTTTCAAAACAAGGTTTTAATACAGTATTGCAACATTTAAACTAGCCATGAATCCGACACTCCTATAAAACCTATGTACTCGCCATCATTTCTTTGCTGACTTTATTTTCACATATGTTTCAGGTGTTGATGCTTGATGATGAATATTAGGATGCATAAGTCACATAAGATCAGGACGAAGCCTTAGTGACTTTAAAACAATGATAGTCGATATGAAACTTGTTTATTCTATGTTAAGACAATGTTAATGTTTAATATTATCAATAAAACAAAACACTTTTTATCCATGGTTGTGAAACGATAATCCTGTTGCAACACGCCCTGACGTTTTCCGCCGCGCTTTGTTGTTTTACGCTGTCGGGGTGTGACAGAAGAGTTGGTATCAGAGCCAATGGTAATAGGGAATTAGGTTATTAGTAATGCTGTGACCTAGACTATAACTTCTAGGACCCCAACGCGAGTTTATTTGCGTTTAGATTTTTAAAACAAAATCGTCACCCATCCTTAGGTGATAAGCACAACGAGAACACAATTTTCGAACCCACTTTGAAAACTAATCATCTGTTCTAGGATGATTGCATACTAGGTTTTGAATCCTCTATTGTAAGGTTTTGAACCCTCTAAGTTTTCAAAATCTCGTCAAAGTTTGGGTCTAAATAATGTGAACACGTGCAAACTGGAAGAGTGAATGCATGTACCCTGAGTTTTCTGTCTAAGGCTAGAATGTTCGTACAAATCCACATAATCGGACCAGTCACTCTTACCTGGGAACTCTTGGGGTGAGTGTTCACTTATAGGCGAGCATGTCTTCGCGATACGTTATTTGGATCCATTTACTTTGATTAGTCACTGCGTGTCGTTTTTTGTTCGAGGTAACGAACAAATGATCTCCTTCCTTGTGTTTTGTCGATACCTCTTTTGCTTTTCCTAATTATCAACCTCACTCGTCTCTCATATTTCCTTGTTAGACAATGCCTCCTCGACGTGAAGCACAAACTTTCACTATTGAAGAAATCGCAGCCCTGGTCTCTCAGCAAGTGGCTGCTGTGCTTCCCGGTGTTGTGACCCAAGTCCACGAGATATTCAACAACAATAATAACAACAACAATGCACCGTGTAATTTCAAGAGTTTCAATTCTGCAAAGCCTCTAAAGTTTTCTGGGTCGCAATGAGCAACTGCACTCCTGTAGTGGTTTGAGAGTATAGAGAGCACATTCAGACATGTGCAGTGTCAAAATGCGCGTAAGGTTGAATTTGCTTCGAGCGTGTTTGAGAAGCGAGCGCTTACCTGGTGGAATGGTATTATGCGCGACAGGGGTGCCGAAGTGGCATTGGCACAAACATGGGAAGAGCTTCGGGCTCTCATGATGAAGGAGTTTTGTCCCCATCACGAAACTCGGGCTTTGGAGCGAGAGTTTGACGATTTAAAGCAAGATGGGGCTGAACATCGTGCGTACACGGATCGTTTTGAAGAACTCAGTCTATTGTGTCCCACCATGGTTACCCCTCTGGAGAAAGAAATCGAGAGATATATCGATGGGTTACCCGATTCTATTCTGGAGATTGTGACCGGTGTTAATCCTACTACCCTTCGTCAAGCAATCGAGTTGTCTGCTACCCCGACTGAGACTCAAGTCAGGAAGGGTAAACTCACCCGCAAGGGTGATAAAAAGAAGGCGACTGATTCAGGGAAGGACAAGAAAAAGGGTAAGGGTAAGGGTAAGGAAGGAGAGACGTCGAAGAAATCGAGGAAGCGAAAGGGTGCCCAGAATTTTGCTGTTACAGCACAGACTGCTCAGAACCCGCAGAACCCACCGGCTCAGCCACGTGCAAAGAAAGCGTATGCTGGTACCGCACCTCATTGTGCTCGTTGCAACGGTCATCACGTTGCACAACAAGCTTGCAAACAATGCACAACGTGTGGTAGACTTGGGCATTTGGCCAATGTTTGTCGTTTGGGACAGAATCAGGTTGCTCAGGTTCCAGCTCCGGGTCTAGGGAATGCTGCAAGATTCCCACCGGGTTCATGTTTTAATTGTGGAGAGTATGGTCACTTCCGCAACAACTGTCCGAGACTGGTGAATGCAAACGCGAATGCTAACGCGAACCGGAATGCGAACGTCATCGTTAATGTGACTCCCGCTCGTGGGCGAGCGTACAATTTGAATGCAATCGAAGCGAGGGCTGACAACGAGGTTGTCAATGGTACGTTTCTTGTTAACAATCAACCTGCATCTATTCTTTTTGATTCTGGTGCCGATAGAAGTTTTGTTTCATTATCTTTTGAGCCTTTGCTTGCGATACCTAGAACTAAACTGAGGAAACCCTTATCTGTCGAGGTTGCTACTGGTAAACCTCTGGTTCTCGATTCTGTTATTCGTGATTGTCAGTTGAACCTTGATAACCATCTTTTTCCTATTGACCTCACACCGATGCAACTTGGGAGTTTCGATATTATCGTTGGAATGGATTGGTTAACCAAACACCACGCTGAGGTGGTTTGTTTCAATAAGATTGTTCGTATTCCTTTGTCTTCCGGCGATGTTTTGGAAATTCGTGGTGAGAAACCTCCAGGTGGTTTGAAGCTTATGTCGTGTTTGGAAGCCCAAAGGTATCTACGAAAAGGATATGTTGCTTTTCTGGCACATGTCACCGAGGAGAAAGGCAAGAGAAAGAGTATTCAGGATATTCCGATTGTTCAGGATTATCCGGAGGTGTTTCCTGATGAACTCCCTGGTTTGCCTCCAGTTCGTCAAGTCGAGTTTCATATTGACCTTGTACCCAATGCCAACCCGATTGCAAAAGCACCTTATCGTCTTGCACCGTTGGAGATGCAAGAGTTATCGAAACAGCTTCAAGTGTTATCTGATAAAGGATTCATCCGAACGAGCTTTTCACCTTGGGGAGCTCCTGTCCTCTTCGTGAAAAAGAAAGATGGATCTTTTCGAATGTGTATCGATTATCGTGAGCTTAATAAGCTCACCATAAAAAATCGATATCCCCTACCTCGAATTGATGATCTTTTCGACCAGCTGCAGGGTGCTTCATGCTTTTCCAAGATCGATCTGCGTTCTGGGTATCATCAACTTCGTGTTCTCGAAGAAGATATTCCCAAAACTGCTTTCCGCACAAGATATGGGCATTATGAGTTCACTGTCATGCCTTTTGGTTTGACGAATGCTCCCGCTATCTTTATGGACTTAATGAATAGTGTCTGCAAACCTTATTTGGACAAGTTCATTATTGTGTTCATCGATGATATTCTCATTTATTCAAAATCTCGAGCCGAGCACGAGCAACACCTTCGGTTAACATTGGAACTCCTGAAGAAGGAACAACTTTATGCTAAATTCTCCAAGTGTGAATTCTGGCTTAAAGAAGTTCAATTCTTTGGTCATATAGTCAATGAGCAAGGTATTCATGTGGATCCATCCAAGATTGCTGCTATTAAGGACTGGAATACACCGACGACGCCTACAGAGATTCGATCTTTTCTTGGTCTTGCTGGTTATTATCGTCGATTCATTTCAAATTTCTCGAAGATTCCGGTTCCACTCACTGCTTTGACTCAGAAGAATAAGCCTTTCGAGTGGGGACCCAAGCAAGAAGGAGCGTTCCAAACGCTGAAGCAGAAGTTATGTAATGCTCCTGTTCTATCTCTACCCGAAGGAAGCGATGATTTCGTTGTCTATTGCGATGCGTCCAACTTAGGCCTTGGTTGCATCCTTATGCAACGAGGTAAGGTTATTGCATATGCATCTAGACAGCTGAAAGTTCACGAGAAGAACTATACGACTCATGATCTTGAGTTAGGAGCTGTGGTTATCGCGCTTAAAATCTGGAGACACTACCTCTATGGAACAAAGTGTGTGGTTTTCACAGACCACAAAAGTCTCCAGCATGTTCTTAATCAGAAAGAGCTGAATATGAGGCAACGACGTTGGGTTGAACTTCTGAACGACTATGATTGCGAGATTCGCTACCATCCTGGTAAGGCGAATGTCGTAGCTGATGCACTTAGTCGAAAAGAACGAGTCAAGCTTCATTCTATTCGAACTCTAGCTGATCTTCAATCTCATGTCCTTCAAGCTCAACAATTTTGTGTTCCACAAAATTTGATGGGTACGGAATTACCACGTCAACTTGAGCTTATACTCGAAGCGAAAGACGATGGTTTGCTCTATTTTAAGGATCAATTGTGGATTCCGAAACAAGACAATCTTCGCACCTTGGTAATGGACGAATCTCATAAGTCTCGATATTCTATCCATCCTGGTGCTGATAAAATGTACAAGGATCTTCGTACTCGGTGCTGGTGGCCTGGTATGAAGAAGGATGTTGCCTTGTATGTATCGAAATGCCTAACTTGTCTCAAAGTTGAGGCCGAACATCAACGACCTTCTGGCTTTCTTGTACAACCAGAGATACCGGTTTGGAAGTGGGAGAACATTGTGATGGATCTCATCACTAAATTACCGCGTACGTCTAAAGGTCATGATGCTATCTGGGTTATTGTCGATCGATTAACGAAATCAGCTCATTTCATTCCGATTCGCGAGGATCTATCTGCTGATAAACTTGCAAAGATTTATGTTGATGAGATTGTGACACGACATGGTGTGCCCTTGGATATCATCTCTGGTCGTGATGCTCGATTTTCATCTCATTTCTGGAAGGCCATGCAATCTGCCTTGGGAACCCAACTGAATCTAAGCACTGCTTATCATCCCCAAACAGATGGCCAATCTGAGAGAACGATTCAAACTTTGGAGTATATGCTTAGAGCATGCGTGATAGACTTTGGTGGTAATTGGGATTCTCATCTGCCGCTGATCGAGTTCTCTTACAACAATAGTTATCATACTAGCATTAATATGGCACCATTCGAAGCTCTCTACGGTCGAAAATGTTGTTCACCTGTCTGTTGGAACGAGACCGGTGAAGCTCAGCTTACTGGACCTGAGCTCGTTCTGGAAACAACTGACAAAATCAAGAAAATCCGCGATAATCTTGTGACAGCTCGAAACTGTCAAAAGAGATATGCGGATTTGGGACGCAAGCCCTTAGAATTTCAAGTCGGAGATCGTGTCCTACTCAAGGTTTCACCTTGGAAGGGAGTCGTGATATTTGGAAAGAAAGGAAAACTTGCACCTCGATATGTGGGACCATTTAAGATTGTGGAAAGAATTGGAAAGGTTGCCTATCGTCTAGAGCTACCTCTAGAGCTTGGAAATGTTCACCCGACTTTTCACGTGTCCAATCTGCGAAAATGTTTAGTTGACGCTGATCTACACATTCCTCTCGACGAGATTCGAATCGATGAAACGATGCACTTTGTCGAGAAACCTGTGGAGATAGTGGAACGTACATACAAACAGTTGAAGAACAAACGGATTCATTTGGTTAAAGTTTGCTGGGAATCCAAACGTGGCCCAGAGTTTACTTGGGAACGTGAGGACCAGATGAAGACGAAATATCCGCATTTGTTTTCACAAACTTCCTCTAGTTAAAATTTCGGGACGAAATTTCCTGAAGTAGGGGAGACTGTGACAACTGTGTTCGGTAATCGATGTACGATGTAAAACAATGATGATTATTAATAAAACAATGTGCATTGATATTATTATATGTGTTTTGGTGTTTCTAAGTGTGTATTTGTGTTTGGCGACTTTTCAATTCAATTCGATTTCGATTGCAAGCTTTAAATCGCGTTCTGGAAGGTTATACGCAAACTGGTGCGTAAACGCAGTAAGTATAACACGACAAACACTCCAGAATAGAGACATAGGCTTAACATACCTTAAATAACCTCCACATAACTTAGAAATAAGTTTTGAATGGTTTGGTGTGTTGAAATCAACTTTGTTCGATCGCAGGGACTATTTGTGTCAAACTGCGAAACTATGCCGATTTATATAGTAACGAACATTCCAGAACTTGATCATAAGTTAAACATACCCTAAATAACCTTTACATAGCTTAGAAATAGGCTTTGAGGGGTTCGGTATGCTAAAATAAACTTTATGCTCATTCAGGGACTAAAAGCGTCAAAAAGTGCACAAGTTTGCATTTTCGCGCATAACTTACGTTCTGAATACATTCGGACATCCAAAATTTATGTAAGCATTAAAATATTTTATTTTAGTGTTTGGAATAAGAAAAATCCATTTGTCGCGTCATTTGAATCGTTTTTCGCGCTTATGCGCATTCCGTTGTAATTAAGCGAACATCGCGATCATACGACCAAACGAACCGACATCCGGCATATTTTTTAGCATGTTTCATGTACACAATGTTTAGGCATCATTTTAGGGCCTTAAAGTTGGCTTAACGGGACTTAAACGTGTCGAAATAAGCCTTAAACACTAACAGGGACCAAAACTATCAATTATGCAAACTTGCTTCTGATCAGAAGGGCCAGGCGGCCTGCGTGAACCCTTGGTGTTCCCTTACGCGGCCCGTGTCAGCCTCCCAGATCACTTTAATCAGTTTTAACAGCTGTTAACAGCTGTTATGCACTCCAAACCCAATTCCACATGTTGTTTCCTGATGCAAGGGGGCCATTTTGAGGTACCATAGTGTTGCAACAAGTGTAGGGATGAGATTAAATCACGGTTTTTAAGAAACGATCCTAACGGTCCTAGTAATCCTATAAATACCCCCACCCTTCACTTGCAAAACCCACTTGAAATCTGAGTTTTTTTTCTCTAAGTGGTTGTGTTTATACACTTCCTACCTGAGATTACTTGGAAATCAAACTTGCGGGGACCCGTTGTAAGTGTTCTTTCGTTCTTTTCATTCGTTTTAGCGTTAAAGTCAAACTGCGTTTGACTTTCTGCATTGACCAGCTTATGGTCAATGTGAAGTTCGTTTGAACTTCATAACGTGAGCGTAATCACGATGGTTATAGTCCCTAGTGACTATACCTACTGATTACCACGTTATCTAGGCTCAGTGACGAGTCGTAGTTTCGGCCAAAATGCGTATTCTTGCGTATTTTGTAACCAAACTACTCTAGGATATCAAAACCGTTTGTTTTGATATCAAAACCTGTTTTCTAACTTAACTAAACATGTTTTAGCATGTTTAGCTCGTCACTTTTAGTTTAGTGCTTGTGTAGAGTCGTAAGTCAAGCGGACTGAACACCCGCTTAGACTTTCTAACACGACCCGTTTGGTCGATCATTAGGATCCGACCAAACATGTTTAGTGACCATAGTAGCATAGGGAATAACCTTCCAAGGTTATACCTTATGGTCACCTAGTTTAGATAGTTGTATGATAAGTAGTTTATATGCCTTAGGTAAATTACCAAAATACCCTTTTCATGTATAATTGGTAATTAAGCTTATGTAACCTAAAATTTTGTCACATAACTGATTATACAACATGATTAAACATGTAATGGCATATAATACTTGTCATAGGACTAGTTAGACGTCTCGAACGCGCTTTGCGCGCATGACACGTTAAAGTAGCGTAAGCTACCTTAATGGGTCGCGATGGGTCGAAAGCACTTAGGTTAGGTTTCATTTAGGATGTAGGCTTTGTTAAACCATATCACATGAGTTCCAACACTCATTTGGTTTACAAGACCTCATTCTGTCCGATCTTCCGATTTAGGCGTCTATTGTTTGACTAGTGATTCGATTACTAGGTGCTACTTGATTTCTCTGGTTTACTCGAGTTTGTTGAAGTACTATTGATTGAGGATACCTTGCACTACATGTGAGTACATAGTTCCCCTGTTTTACAACTTTCAATTGTTTTGGGGTGATTCATTTGTACAAAATGTTTTCAAGGTTTAAACGATGATTTCAAAAACGAATAGAACGATTTATACTAAACTATTAACGATTTCGATAATGTGAACGAACTTGTTGGTTGTAGTTACATAACGATTGACATTCATTAGCATTGATCAAGCCGACCAGTATTAGGTTATGGTACCATAGGATATGACAAATCCCGTTATTGCACTATACCCATGGTTATGTGTGGGTGTTGTGGGTAACGACTGAATCTGATGATTGTTAACTTACCCTTTGGAGGTTTGTTAATGCAAGAACGAGTTGAACGATGAATGAGTCACAAAGGTTTGAATGTTATTAACGAGACGACCATATATAAGTTTTTCACAATTAAAACGATGATGATCTAAACGATTTAAACGAGTAAACGATTTGTAAACGATTTGGAAACGATGGTAAACGATTTGGGTAAACGATTGGTTTTTGGTTAGTGTTTAGATAACGGGACGGGTGTAATGTGGTGAAAACATGGTAGATACGCCGCTGGTACTTTTTATATATAAGTGTTTTCAACATATTACATACCGCGGCGTTATTTAGTTCACTTGGGTAAACGATATTGAAACGATGTTACACAACGATGTTTTCGAAGTAATACATGAGGTTTATTAAACGAGATGTTTTACAATTTGCTCTACTAAAACAAATGTTTTTGGGTTAGGAATCATGGCTACGAGGTTTTATAAACTATAACCCGCTTGATTTGAGTTGGTTAATTAAGTGGCAATGTTATACTCTTTTCAAAACAAGGTTTTAATACAGTATTGCAACATTTAAACTAGCCATGAATCCGACACTCCTATAAAACCTATGTACTCGCCAGCATTTCTTTGCTGACTTTATTTTCACATATGTTTCAGGTGTTGATGCTTGATGATGAATATTAGGATGCATGAGTCACATAAGATCAGGACGAAGCCTTAGTGACTTTAAAACAATGATAGTCGATATGAAACTTGTTTATTCTATGTTAAGACAATGTTAATGTTTAATATTATCAATAAAACGAAACACTTTTTATCCATGGTTGTGAAACGATAATTCTGTTGCAACACGCCCTGACGTTTTCCGCCGCGCTTTGTTGTTTTACGCGGTCAGGGTGTGACAACTATGTAGGCTCGACATGTATTGGGCCACGTGGCCGCACCGGGCTGCGCCACATTTTGGGTCTCTAGCGGCCCGCGTAAGGTTGAGGTGGGGTTCACGCGGCCCGCCTCAACATAAAAATAAAGAAATCTGATTCTAATCCTTTATACCGCCCGCGTGAGGGTTGGGGTGGGGTCTACGCGGCCCGCCTCAGCCCAAAATTTCAATTTTTATTTATTTTTAATACTATATAATGTATTTGAGGCTCGTTTTCGCGTATGGGGTGTATTTTGGGACATTTTGGGATATTTTAAAATATACTAGGGTGTCGGAAATAAGAATCGAGGGTGTCGGTTTATTGAGGATTGTTACATTATCCTTTGGTTTTTCTTGTGTAGTCTTGTCCGATGGTTTCTTGTCGCCTTTCCGGAAAAGTTTACCCTTCTTGACCTGTGATTCAGTCAGGGTAGCGGATAGCTCAATGGCCTATCTAACTGTAGTAGGGTTGCTACTAGTAACAATGTCCTGAACTGGGACAGGAAGGCCATCGATGTATTTCTCAATTGCCTTATCCAAAGGCGTAAGCATGGTAGGACATAACAAACTTTGCTCCTCATAACGATCAGTGTAGGCTCGATGTTCACCACTATCTTGTTTAAGATCATGGAATTCATTTTCAAGAGCCCTTTGTTCGTGTCGTGGGCAGAACTTCTTCATCATAAGAGCCCGAAGCTCCTCCCACGTTTGTGCCATTGCCACGTCGGCACCCATATCCCTCATCACATTGTTCCAAAATGTGAGTGCTCTTTTCTGGAATAAACTTGATGCAAATTCAACCTTTCGCTCGTTCGGGCATTGTACACGACGAAATGTGCTTTCGAGACTCTCAAACCACTGTAAGAGGCCAGTAGCTCCATCAGACCCAGTAAACGTGAGTGGCTTAGCTGAGTTGAACTGTTTATAGTTGCACGGAGCGGGTGCATTGTTGTTATTGTGTTGTTCGCTTGATTTAACTGGGTTACTAGGTTTGGGAGTACAGCAACAATTTGCTGAGCGATCATGGCTGCTATAGCGGATCTTGAGTTTGATCACGTCGAGGAGGCATTCTAAAAGTGCAGAGAAACATGAGAGAAAACAAGTGAGATGATATGGGATAATCAGGATTGAACGTTAAAAATATCGACAAAGCATAAGGATTGTGATCATTTGTTTGTTACCTAAAACAAACAAACAAACAACACAGTGACTAATCAAAGTAAATGGGTCTTTATAATGTATCGTGAATACATGCATTAGCCTATAGGTGGACACTCACCCAAAGAGTCCCAAGTAAGAGTGACTGGTCCGGTGATGCGGATTTGTACGAACACTCTAGCCTTAGACAGAAAACTCAGGGTACAGCCATCCACCCTTCCGGATTGCACATGTTCACAAACAAACATCAAAGGCTCAAAATCCTAAAATAGATCATCTAAGGATAGATGATTTCTTGTGAAGTTTTGGAAAAAAATTGACTCAAGAGAATGAATTATGTTTTGTTTTTGGTAATCACCTAAGAATAGGTGATTGGTATTGTATTAAGAATCTAATCGCAAATTTTCTTGCGTTAGGGTCCTAGGAAGGCTATAGACTAGGTCAAGGGTATTACTAATAACCTAATTGTCACACCCCAACCGATGGCGGAAACATCGGAGTGAGACGAAATAGATTACAAGAGACATCATAACACTATTTGTGACAAGTATTTAAATAATAAATTTTCATTTCATTTCTAAAGAGTCAATTACAAGGGTTTGAAACAAATACAACATGAATAATGAAATACAATACAATAAGAATACAAATTTAAAGTGTGTATCTAAGCATCCTACTAGATTCCATGCATCACCAACATCATCGTTAAACAAAATTTGCATATGCTTTCCGATTATCCAATTGTTGACGAGCAATGAGATTAGGAGATCGAATGTATAAGGGTTAAAATTCAAGGTATGTTCAGAGTCGAGATTCGGAATTTAAAACATAAGAATATAACATATGAAAGTAATCATATTTTAACACATAATACTCGTTTTACACTATGAAACCCCAAGGGTTAGAATGTTTTCATGCGTAGAACACCCATTAGAATCATAACAAGTTTTAGGTCTTAGATGATGTAATCTAGTACTTTGATGAATGAACACAAATTCATCATCAAAGGTTCGAATATTTGGATAGTTTATATAAGTATTATATAGGTTATGTAATATATCAAAAAACCTGCAAAAACATTCTGCTCGTAACTCTGGAATTTTGGAGAGCAATTCAGGCGATTTTCAGGCTCCGGAGGCGTTAGCTTTCACCCGGATTCAAGCCACATTGTCCCGTTTAGCTCGATTACTATCCGGATTCTTAATCTTATGCTTGTTAATGGTTTGGTTTTCTAATCTTTCCATGATTTTGTTAATCTTTCAAGCATTTAGATTAATGTTTATGTATTATTGTAGCCTTTGGGCAAAAACACAACAATCCCTTGCTTGATTATAACCATTAGTGTGTTAATCTTTGTTTGTAATGACATTTGGAATTATTTTCTATGTTAATCTTTGATGATTAGTTTGCAACCTTGTTATTGATATTGATTTCTTGATTATAAGTAATTGTGTTGGATGATTAGTATTTGGTTAGTTAAGATAGTTGAAAAATGAAGCTTAATTAATCTTGTATTAGTAAACTTTGAACTTGGTTAACTAGTTTAGCTTGGTTTAAATGTGTGCATCATGATACTAGAAATGGTTAGTGATTTAGTAAAATGTAATTATTGTTAATCAAGAGAGCTTGCCGTCACGTAAGGACCTTAACGGGTTAGATGGTGTCGTTATAAATTCTTGCCATGATTTGTTAGCTTAGTTAGTAGTTTAGGCCAAAATTGCTATCTTGGTGAATTATTATGCAAGATTTGTAAAATGAACTCGGTTGTGATTTAATCTAGTTTATGCTTGTCTCGGTGGTTGCATTGTGTTTATCGGTGTCGCTTTCCTTGTTTAAGTGAGGTTAGAAAACTCCTAACGGATGACTAACTTATTTTTAAGAGATTTTCATAGACATTTATCAATTGCACGTTAAAGAACAATTTTAGGTGGTTAAAGTGTGTTTATCGTTTTAACTTTCCGAATGATTGTCATGTTAGGATTCCCGAAAGGGATACTAATTGTCTTGAAAATGGAAAATTGACCGAATGCTTCTAGTGCCAAAACCGACTTAGTTGACATGCTTTGGTTGTGTATTAAGCAAGGCTTTTTATCTATTATCTACTATGTTTTATAAGTATTTGTTTATGCTTACTTTAGTTTGTTAAAAACCAAATCAACTTATGTTTTTTACCGGTAGTTTAGTGACAAAGGTCTAGTATTATTTCTCCGCCCATTTCCTTGGATCGATACTTGGTTCTTACCGATACTTTACTACATATATGACGGGGTACACTTGCCTCTTTCGTGTGTGTTTTGATGTTAAAGTAATAATCACTTTTATAAATTTAAAACCGAATCGTGTGTAATTTCATTGTAAAAATATATAGGGACAACATTATTATATTAATAAAATATTCATTGTGTAAATTTTTCGTTTGCAGGTTAATGTCCTATACCCCCGCTCCCAATCCTATTGAGCCGTCAGACGAACCCGAGCGTGATCTGAGGAGACGTCTTCGTGCAATATCTCGTGCGGTTGGGCTGATACTCGCAGCCGGTGAGCAGGAGCAGGTAGTACCCGCTGAAGCCGAGGGCTCAGGGGCAGTAGGAAACGCAACCATGGCAGACGACGACAAACCTTTGAATGAAACAAACCAGCCCGGAGGAGAAGGCTTGCTACCGAGCATCACCCGACCGACGGTAGCAGCACCGAGTTTCGAGATAAAATCCAGCATCATCAATATGATACAAAACTCGGTGCAGTTTGATGGGAAGGATCACGATGATCCGGGTCGGCACATCGCAAAGTTTCTCGAGGTGTGCTCGACTTTCAAGATAAGAGATGTTTCTGAGGACGCGATTCGTTTGCGGCTCTTTCCGTTTTCATTGCGAGACAAAGCCAGTGCTTGGCTTTTGTCACTTCCGGCAGGATCTATCACCACTTGGGCCGAGATGGCAGAACTATTTGTGCAAAAATATTTTCCTCCAGAAAAGACGACTAAATTGAGGAACCGTATCATGACGTTCAAGCAAGACGACGGAGAATCTCTACACGCAGCTTGGGATAGGTTTAAAGATCTATTAATTGATGTCCCACATCATGGGTTGTCCAAAAGGCAACTGGTACTGACCTTTTAACAGGGACTCAATTATGACTCGCAGGAGCGTTTAGAAGTGTATGCAGGAGGCGATCTTGGAACGAAGACACCAACAGAAGCTTACGCGATCATAGAGAAAGCTGCGTTGAAGTCAAGTTCTCGCCACGGTGGAGCACGGAATAAGACATCATCCACTTCCGGAGTTCATGCTGTGGATACATATACGGCTCTTACTGCACAAATTGGAGCCTTGGCAACAAGAATTGACCAGTCTTAGAATGTCTCGCGAATTCAATCACCATCATGTGATCAGTGCGGGGTTGCACACGTGCCAGGTACGTGTGAGCAGGGTGTTATGTTTACAGGACACGAGGAGGTGAACTACATGGGCAATCAAATCAGGCCCCAAAATAACCCCTATAGCAACACGTACAATCCAGGGTGGAGAAATCACCCAAACTTTGGGTGAAAATCTGGTTCTGGTAACCAGAACGCACACGGATATGCTCAACATGCTCCCGCGCCACAACCATCTCAAGGTCAGTCCTTCCAGCCACAGTATCATAATCAAGGCTCAGGAAGCAGTTCCCAGCCACACGCCTCTCAAAGCAACGCAAAGCTAGAGGAAATGATGGCACAACTGCTGAACAACTCCAACAGTGCTAATCAAATGGCTGAGAAACGATATCAGCAGCATGAGGAGCGGTTCTTGGTCAACGAAGGAAAAAGTGGGCCAGTTGGCAAAAATGATGTCGGAGAGACCCCCAGGTGGTCTTCCGGGCAATACCGAGCATAATCCGAAGGGGCGTGGTAATGGCCCGCACATGTAACAAGTGTGGGGACATGAGTCTTGCTATCGACTCGCCGACAAAAATTTAGCATGGAGTCTTGCTATCGACTCGCCGACAAAAAATTAGCATGGAGTCTTGCTATCGACTCGCCGACAAAAATTTAGCATGAGTCTATGCTACTGACTCGCCGACAAAAATGTAGCAGGAGCGTCTTTGGCGCTATAAGGGTAAAATTGTCCACTTTTTTGTTTTTCTAGTTTTAGCGTAATTTGGGTATGTTAGGTAGTTTCCGTTAGTTTGTATAAGTTTCATACGTGCCGGGCGAAGGTTCTATGTTGAAATATTGTTTAAACAGTTTGTGTGTCGAAAAAATGGCGAAATACGCCCAAAACAGTTGCTGGAAATGGCTTCTGCGGAAAATTCTGATCTGCAGCTGTTGCACGGTCGTTCCACGAGTCGCACGACCGTGCGTCTCCGAGGGCCGGAACAGTGAGTCGCACCCCCAGTGCATCACCGAGAATAGCTGCATGGTTTGCAAAATGTAGGTGACGCACGACCGTGCGAGCTGTCGCACGACCGTGCGAGAGGCAGGGTCAGTTTGGTCTTTTGCACAATATAAAAACCCCCCATCTACTTCCAAACCCTTCATTCGCGAACCCTAGCCATCTGCAGCCGTTTCAGAGCGATAAAACTTCAAATCGCACGGTTCTTCGCACGATTTCACACCCAACTTCGCACGGTACGTTCCTTCATGTAGATTATCTGTTTCTTCGCTTTCTAGGGTAGTTTCATCCGATTCTTCAAGGCTTTTTAGGGTTCTCTTCATAAACAAATAGAAACCCTAACCCTTGTTTGAATCGTGCATATCGTGAACATCCAGTGAATTTTCTGACCCCTGTTTATGTAAAAACTTGTTGATTTGTGAAAAATCGGGCAACTTAGAGCCTGGGTCAGAATCTGCAGAAAAACGTTGTCGCACGGTCGTTCCTTTGTGGAACGGTCGTGCCATTCCGGATGTTATCGATATTTTGCTTGTTGGTCGGTGTTGCACGGTGGTGTCGTTGGTCGCACGCCGTGCAGTTCCGACATCTTTGGGCAATTGGTACTCGTCATCGGCGACGCACGACCGTGCGTCTCGTCGCACGACCGTGCCATATGCCCAGATCAGATTCACAGCTTCTTCATAATTGGCTGCTCGGCTGTTTTTTATTAAAAATTTTCCTGTTCCCATCTTTCTAACAATATTCCCCGTACAGATGGATCACCCTTTCCTTCAATTCGACCCCAATAATGAGCGAGAAGCACTTTGCATTCCGAGACGCGATGCCTTATGAGCAAGGCGGGGGCAATTCGGAGTCCCCCGATGGCTGGATTGGGAAGTCTTGAGGGAGCTGAATCAGTATGATAGACTGGATAACATGATCAGTATCCCGCTTGCAAATCTGGTCGGTATCAACCGACCCATCTACCGTGAGCTGACAATAGAGTTCTTCTCAACTTATGCCTATGAAAAGCCTGTTGCACATAGAAGACCCAAATTCCGCCACAAGGAGCGGATAGTTTTCAGATTGGGTAGAAAATGGAATACTTGGTCAGTGGGGCGTTTGGGTAGAAGGCTCGGGATCTATACAAGGGAAGACATGGATTCCGATGTCTTCACAGATCAGTTCACCTTCCCATCTGATGCAGCACGGGATGCATTTTGGGCTGAAAATGCAGTTGGGGACCCTTACAACCCGAGGATGTCGAAGGCTTCACGACTGAGGGACCCTTTGGTGCGACTGATGCATCATGTGTTTAGCCACACAATTTGCGGGCGCATGGACAGTCTTGGGAACTGTCCCACACCAGATTTGATTTTTCTCTATGCGCTGGTTACGGGAGCAAATATCAACCTAGCCGCAAGAATGGCTGAATACTTCGTGAAGTGCTCGGGGCGGACTCCAGTGAGATACACGGCGGTCAGTATGTGACCGAATTAGCCTACAACTTAGGCTTGATGACTGAGGAGGTGCTTCAGAGTCTCACTCTGATAACCGAGGGGGTTTTTGTTGATATCAGGTCACTGAAGGCGATGGGTTTGATTGTGGAAACTGATAGGGGGGATAGGTTGAAAGGGTTGAACAACGAGGTCTAGGACCCGTTGCCTCCAGCTGTGGAGGAACATGAGGATGAGGAGATGCACGATCAGGAGCATCCGGAGCAGCAGCACCAGCACCAGCCACAGACACCACCACATTCACCACAGCACCATGCATTCCACCAGCATCAGGACTGACCCGAGTTCTATCAGCAGTTCCAGCAGATGCAAGTTAACCAGGATCAGATCAGGGTTAACCAGGAACAGCATGGGGTTTATATTGACCAGATCCGGTCTAGACAGGACGAGATTAGGGCCGCTTAGGATCAACTTCGGGCAAACCAGGATAGTTTATATCAGGGAGTAAGTGCTGGGTTTTCATATCTGTTTGGGGAGATGCATCATGCATACCCCGACTACTTTCAGCAACCTCCACAGTTCCCACCGTGGCACCCACCTGGTTACGGAGATGCGGGTCCGTCCTTTACTAGAGACGATGATGGTGATGACGCGTAGGAGTCGGTGGTATTGATTGTTGGTGGTTGTTTTTATTTCAGTACTTTATATTTTGGGTGTTCATTTTGTTTGTTATTTCAACACCCTCGGATTGTATTTGGTTTTCAGACAATTTACTTTATGTCTTGTTTTTGTTTGGATGTTAGTCTTATATTTTTGTACATTATGGTTTATTTGTGATTTTTCTGTTTCTGTTCTGTTTTGGTGCACATGTGACATACTTGCAGGTTTTGGCTATAAAATCTTGGACCGGAGCACGTGACAGATACAGTTTCGGAAGTCTCGTGGCATCAACATCATCTTGAGGGGAGTACTATTATCCTTTTCTCTATATTTCGGGTCTCGCATTGGGGACAATGCGAAGTTCAAGTGTGGGGAGGGGGTTAACTTTGTTAACTTTGTTTGTCCTCTATAAAAAAAATCAGAAAATCAGAAAAATCATTCAAAAATACCTGTATTTTGTATATATTTTAGTAAATAAACCGGTTGGTTGTGTTTTAGAAAGCTTCGGACTTGATAAAAACTCGACAAGCAAAATATTTTTGAAAAAGGAAACCGGAAAGCGTGACAAACAAAGAAAGACTTACATGATAGTTTTCACACTTTTACCCATTCCTTCCGTTACGTGGGCATATTTGAGCCTTGATATTGTTTTATATTTGTTCATTTCGGATATAGGAGTGAGCCGGATGTTATGTGTAATTTAGAACTTGTCACTAGTATGCTTGTTAAGACCATGAACGTGCGGATTTGTGTAAAAGTGATAGAGGCACTTAGATTACCCTTTGTTGTAAGCCTTGTTCTTTGTGTTGTGCTTCCCACCTTACATTACCCTTTAGGATTAACCATGTCGAGCCTTCCCGTTTACCTTTGTTTACCCACATTATCGCCCACTTAGCCAAATTTAGCCTTTTTATGTTTTAAACCTTTTTAGTGTTAAAACTCGGTCAAAATAATCGTTTAACTAGCGTTTGTTGTAGTTTATTGTTTATTTATCTAGTTTCTTGCAAAAAAAAAAAAACAGAAAATAAAACACCCTAAAATAGGATGAAGTCGACGAAAATCGAGCAATTTTGAATGCTTAAATGTCAAAATATCGTTGATTAGCTTGATTGCGAAATAGTCGCCTTTTTAAGGCATTTGTATGTATAGTTGTTTTGTTTGTTGCTAGTTAAACGCTACTACCGAGTTTTAACCATTTTCGCCACTTTAAAATATCCATTTCCATACCCTTCGCCCAAGCCTAACGTTATAACCCGTAAAGACCTCTTGATTTACACTTTTTCGCAGTTAGTTGGTGGAGACGAGATCTTATGACAAGCTTATGATATTACACATTTCATTGACGAGGCGTTGAGTGTTTGCACGTACACATTTTATGTATGTTTCATAAATAAAACCGAGTGTGTGTGAACTTTGTGAGTTGTGTGAAGATTAACATGTTGAGTCAATTAAATGTGAAGTCACGGCTTTTTGGTTGTCGCTATATATTTGCATATGCTAGTTGGGTTTGAATCTTTTGATGTTGTCTTTCGAAAAACCGACTAACCGTTTGTAGTAGTTTCAATAAAATATTGTGTAAATTATCGTTCTTGTTTATTTCTATCTTTTATTGCATTTTAGTTTAGCTTGCTTGAGGACAAGCAAGGTTCAAGTGTGGGGAGATTTGATATTCGCTAATTTACACATATTTTAGTCCCCCGTTTTACCCCTATTTTATGTGTTTTCGGCCGTAAAACCGTCATTCGGATGCTTAATCATCTACACTTTTGTTTACAGGCATAAAACAGCATACCAAACAAGATGATAGCGAAAACGAGGACTTTCCGGACAAAACGACAAAGCTGCGAACATTCTGTTAAGAAAACTGACCTGGGCGTGTGGAACGGTCGTGCGACCTAATGCACGACCGTGCATCTCCGACAAATGCAAATCAATCCGGAACTGAACGACCAGTGCGACTCAGCGTGCAAGGCATTCAAGGCCATCCCGGTGATGCACGGGCGTTCCATATATTGCACCCCGTGCGGATCCGATGATCAGCCAAAACCTCGGTGATGAACGACCAGTGCAGCAGCTCGTGCAACAAGATCCCGGAATGGAACGGTCGTGCGATACGAAGAACGACCGTGCGTGACCTACGACTGGTCAAGATCTGTGACGTCATGCAGTATGGTGCACCATACCTACAATAATTGCTTAAAGTGCACGGTCGTGCAACAGGAAGAACGACCGTGCGAGACCAAAATTATATAAAAAACCTGCAGAAACATTTTGCTCATAACTCTGGAATTTTGGAGAGCAATTCAGGCGATTTTCAGGCTCCAGAGGCGTTAGCTTTCACCCGGATTCAAGCCACATTGTCCCGTTTAGCTCGATTACTATCCGGATTCTAAATCTTATGCTTGTTTATGGTTTGGTTTTCTAATCTTTCCATGATTTTGTTAATCTTTCAAGCATTTAGATTAATGTTTATGTATTATTGTAGCCTTTGGGCAAAAACACAACAATCCCTTGCTTGATTATAACCATTAGTGTGTTAATCTTTGTTTGTAATGACATTTGGAAGTATTTTCTATGTTAATCTTTGATGATTAGTTTGCAACCTTGTTATTGATATTGATTTCTTGATTATAAGTAATTGTGTTGGATGATTAGTATTTGGTTAGTTAAGATAGTTGAAAAATGAAGCTTAATTAATCTTGTATTAGTAAACTTTGAACTTGGTTAACTAGTTTAGCTTGGTTTAAATGTGTGCATCATGATACTAGAAATGGTTAGTGATTTAGTAAAATGTAATTATTGTTAATCAAGAGAGCTTGCCGTCACGTAAGGACCTTAACGGGTTAGATGGTGTCGTTATAAATTCTTGCCATGATTTGTTAGCTTAGTTAGTAGTTTAGGCCAAAATTGCTATCTTGGTGAATTATTATGCAAGATTTGTAAAATGAACTCGGTTGTGATTTAATCTAGTTTATGCTTGTCTCGGTGGTTGCATTGTGTTTATCGGTGTCGCTTTCCTTGTTTAAGTGAGGTTAGAAAACTCCTAACGGATGACTAACTTATTTTTAAGAGATTTTCATAGACATTTATCAATTGCACGTTAAAGAAACAATTTTAGGTGGTTAAAGTGTGTTTATCATTTTAACTTTCCGAATGATTGTCATGTTAGGATTCCCGAAAGGGATACTAATTGTCTTGAAAATGGAAAATTGACCGAATGCTTCTAGTGCCAAAACCAACTTAGTTGACATGCTTTGGTTGTGTATTAAGCAAGGCTTTTTATCTATTATCTACTATGTTTTATAAGTATTTGTTTATGCTTACTTTAGTTTGTTAAAAACCAAATCAACTTATGTTTTTACCGGTAGTTTAGTGACAAAGGTCTAGTATTATTTCTCCGCCCATTTCCTTGGATCGATACTTGGTTCTTACCGATACTTTACTACATATATGACGGGGTACACTTACCTCTTTCGTGTGTGTTTTGATGTTAAAGTAATAATCACTTTTATAAATTTAAAACCGAATCGTGTGTAATTTCATTGTAAAAATATGTATAGTCGCGCACACGTCAATAAACCAAGTATAATTAAGCGTATAAATGTCGTATTTAAGTATCGTATATGATCAAAAGACGTTTTATGCATGAGTTCCACGTATTTGCAAGATTAACACGTAGTTTCCAAGAATTAGGTATAAGTATCAATTGTTTCACAAAATCAAACGTGTGAATATGTATAAAGTACATATAACACGAAATTAAAGAAATACGAGTTTTATTTATGATCCAAGTCTCAGATCTTACAACGATTAGAATGAAAGAATGATTTATAAGACTACGAAGTTTCCAAAAATAGGTTTACAATCGATGGTTTCTAAATATAGAAAGTATGAAAACGCGGGGCGTTACAATCTTCCCTCCTTTAGGAAATTTCGTCCCGAAATTTATTCAAGAGGAATACTTGAAAGAGTTTTAGCAAAAAGGTGATTATTTATAATTGAAACTCGAAATTTTGAAACTTAAAAAGTATGAAATTTTGAAAAAAACGATAAGGTGGGTTTGTAAAAGAATTTGTATGGCTAAAATAGATTTGAGGCGTAAGCATGGGTGAAACGTGTATAGGCGAAACGATTTTAAACAAGTTTTGAGTAACTAAATTTGAAGTTGTTTTAAAATGTATCATATTTACGAAGGAGATCTTTGTATCAAAAACGGTTTGTATTCATGAAAGTATGTAGGAAGTTTTAACGATAGTATAAAACCAAATATTTATAAAAATTGCTTTTTGAGAGGAACGAGAAAGTTTGGTACTTTAAATAAAGTGTTAACGGTCTACTAAGTATGTTAGTACAAGAATAGGTAGATAGTTTTAAAGGTAAGGAGATAAGTTAGGATTTGAACGTTTAAAGAGACTTGTTTGTGTACGAGGTTCGTACAAAAGAAAAGAATAATGGAGAATAATAGGAGTATCAAAGTGAATGATTGACCTTTGATAAACGAATGCAAGTATGAGAGTGGCATAAGTATTGGATAGAAGAAAGTGATGTGTCAAGAATGAGGTCTCGTCGTGGATAATCGGATATAATGCGTTTGCGAGTTGTTTAAAGTTTGAATTAGGTCTAAAAGGTCTGCAAAACACTGAATTTTTCATGGCACGTCTTACGAAAGTTCGGTAACATGATGAAAACACTTATATATAGGAAGTACCAGCGGCGTATCCACCGTGTTTTGACCATGTTGCATCGGTCTTGTTATTCGGTGTCATGTTACGTTCCGTGTTTTACCATACAAAGTAGTACACTCTATGGTTTTCATGCGCTTATCACTATAATCTCGTGTGCACCCGCGATTATTTTGATCGTCGCATTATCCGCATAGTTTGTACTAGCTGTGTACGAATCAGGGTATACATAATTTAAAAATAAGAACGTATACGCATAAGAATATAGTATATAAGCAAGTACATGCTTAAGTATGTATGGGACCCACGTAAGCGAATCCCTCGTATTACGCTCGCGTACGGGTACGAATGTATGAATCATGAGTATGAATGAAATTATGAGCATAAACATGAGTTTAAGTATGATTATTCACGTAAGTATGAGTATAGACATAAAACGTATGAGTAGTATGCGTATAAGTATAAGCATAAAACGTATGAGTATGAGTGTAGGTACGAATAATAAAAATTACATATATAGTGTATGTTGAAGCATAACGAATTCGGGCATATAAAATGCTCGAGAAATTTGAATATGTAAAACGAATGATATAGGCGAATTCGTTGCAAGGTAACGATTAAAACGTGTATGATGATATACATGTATAGTTGTTTAAGCGAAATGTTGAGTTTATTGAATCAAAAGTAGATTGAGTTTGATTTGGAAGGTAGAATGTAGTTTGTAAATGTAGAGAATATAAAGTACTCGTTGGTTATGCATAACGTATTTTGTAATGAATAGAAATGCTACTTTTGTTTTAAAAGAGATTACGTAAGTTGAAGATTGTCGGTCCCCATGGAGTCTTCTTGCCCACGTGTTTTGAAATTTGAATGACTAATTAAGCTGTGTAGAATAAAGTTTTCGAAAATAATAGGTTTGCCTCATTTGCGTCAAAACAAGAAATTTGAATTTTGGACGTTCTTATGAAAACGTTGATCCTTAGAAAAGGAATTTAGCAAAACGGACTTAGTGGTCATTGAAAAGAGTTTTAACAAATGATTTGTTGATGTTGAAAAGCGTCTTTGGTAAAATGTTCGTATAATATCTTTAAGATCGTATAAGTATATGAGAAAGTTGATTTGAATTCCGATTGAGAATGAAAGTCTTTAGTATGGTGATATAACGTGAGTGTGTGTTTTAGTGATTAAGTCGAATATGAAGTTCATGGGCAAGAGATTCATTGGACCGATTGAATTGATAGGTAGCATTTCGTAAGGTTTTGAAATTCGGGTAATAAAACATTTTAAGACATGATTAAGAATCTTGTGTATAAGAGTTGAGTGAAAATAGATTGTAGAATAAGAAGTATATTTGATAAAACAATGTATTTTGAAATCGATACAAGTAAGTATTTTGAATAATGATAAATGATTTAGGTATAAAACATTATCGGGTTTGCATAATAAAATATTTTGAAGGAAAGTTTTGATAACGATCGCCTAGGTAAGGGAATCACCACTAACTCGTTGGTGAGCTCGTTTTAAGGAAAGAGGGAGTGGAGTTAATCGTCAAGGTAAGGAAATCACTCATATCTCGATGATATGTCTCCATTTGTCGTTACAAGGAATATGAATTTAAATTATATGTAATCATGCATATGTATAAATGTATGAAAAAGATTTAATATGTTGTGTGTGTGAGAAGAAAATATCGAAAGTAAATTTTGAATTTGAAAGGTTGCATCGCGTAAGATAAATAATAGAAACACATGTTTGATTAAAATTCGGATGGTTCCAACACGGAACTTTGACTAACCAAAGTGGTCGAAAAGACTTTCGAATTTGAGGAGCATGCTTTGGCCTAATAGATGAAATACTCTCGCCGACAAGTCGGTTAACGGTATTTACCCTTCCGGTTACTACATGTCCCAAATTAATCGAAATTTCGAGACTTGGCAGGATTTATGAAAAATCAAGGAGTGGAACTAGTCGACAAGGTGCGGGTTTCACCCCTAACTTGGCGATTTCGTATCCTAAGTGTGGTTCGTACTCGTCGGGTCAAAAATTTAATTTTGACACTTGGACGAGGGTCCACTAGAATTTGAAAATGGAAGTTCTCCATCAAGATGAGGATCTCACTCTTAACTTGGTGGCAAATTTCGTGTAAAAAGAATAGGTGGATTGAGAGTCGTTCACGAAATTGTGGGTTTCACGCCTATTTTGGTGAAGTCGTCTCGTTGGTATGGTGCGAGTGTTGTCGGATTTTAAATAATGAAATAAGCCAACAATTATAAACACATAAGGAGGCATGTCGAGAATAACACATAAAGAGTATAACAATAAAACAAGTATCAACACATAATAAAGCAAGTATTAACACAAATGTGACATATATGTTTAAAAGGTCAAAAGAAAATAAATAAGGAGCAAATATAGTATTATGCAAGTGGTTCAAGAAAAACATAAGAATAAAGCTCTAGAACTATAGACTAGGTAAAAAGCATGGCAATTTTCCCTAATTCCCTATAGTTATGCCTCTGATACCAATCTGTCACACCCCAACCGATGGCGGAAACATCGGAGTGAGACGAAATAGATTGCAAGAGACTTCATAACACTATTTGTGACAAGTATTTAAATAATAAATTTTCATTTCATTTCTAAAGAGTCAATTACAAGGATTTGAAACAAATACAACATGAATAATGAAATACAATACAATAAGAATACAAATTTAAAGTGTGTATCTAAGCATCCTACTAGATTCCATGCATCACCAATATCATCGTTAAACAAAATTTGCATATGTTTTCCAATTATCCAATTGTTGACGAGCAATGAGATTAGGAGATCGAATGTATAAGGGTTAAAATTCAAGGTATGTTTAGAGTCGAGATTCGGAATTTAAAACATAAGAATATAACATATGAAAGTAATCATCTTTTAACACATAATACTCGTTTAACACTATGAAACCCCAAGGGTTAGAATGTTTTCATGGGTAGAACACCCATTAGAATCATAACAAGTTTTAGGCCTTAGATGATGCAATCTTGTACTTTGATGAATGAACAGAAATTCATCATCAAAGGTTTGAATATTTGGATACTTTATATAAGTATTATATAGGTTATATAATATATCAATAAGTCCATTAGTTCAAGCATGAGGTAGGAGGATGAATCCTCCATTTAGGAACCTCTTTGGTGTCATAGAATTCATGTAGGAGGTAGGAAAAACAAGTCTTCCATTTAGGCACCTCTAAGTGTTCACCACTACACTTGATGTTATGAACATTCAAGGAGGGTCTTGAACTTACAAGTAATAATAGAATATGAACATCTAATCTCTGAAAAATCATCAAGCAATGTGTGGATTTTTAATTAGGATAGCCCAAGCGAATCCTAAATCACACTTTCATCAAGTCTTATGCTTGAACTTTACTTGTGAGTTAAACCCTTGAACAAACAGAAAGTTTGTGAGGTTTATACCTCTGATTTTGAATGTCTCAACCTTGTTTTTAAGCCTAACTAACCATAGATTTGGTTATAAGCATAAGGACATAGGTTTGAGATGAGTTTCCTCAAGTTTAACCAAGTTTTATCAAAGTTCTTGTACAAAACAGAAAAATCAGTCAACTTTGGAGCCTTTTTGGCGATGTTCCAGGCTCTGGTTTTCTAGGGAAAACCTCTGGAAACATAGCTAAGATCAATCCAAAGAAGTAGGAAAAATAATGGGGTAAATCGGACAAGCATAGAGTGAGTTATGCTCACTTTAGTGATGAATCTGTCCGAATTTCTGATGTTGCTGCGAATTTAGAGTGATTTGGGAGTGTTGTGAGTGTTTAGAAAAGTGAAAATGGATTGGAGATGGCTTGGTACTTATAGGAGAAAGTTAGGGTAGGTTGTAGTTGGGTATTTAATGCCAAAAACGAGTTTTAACTTCAATTAAACACTAATCCCGCTCAAATTCGCGAGCTGAAAATGGGTTTCTGATCTGGGGAGTGGCTCGCGGGCCGCGAAGAAGTGAGGGAAGTGGGTCGTTCCCCGTGACTCTCCGCCAGGTAAGTTTTGGATTATTACAGAATGGCCCCTCTACTTTATTATTTAGGGTTTCAAGGTGTTTTTGGGGTTGTTTAATTTTTACGTATAAGCATAGTTTAAGGACAAATCAAGTATGGGGAACATAAACCAAGTATAATTAAGCGTATGAATATTGTATTTAAGTATTGTATATGATCAAAAGACGTTTTATGCGTGAGTTTCACATATTTGCAAGATCAACACATAGTTTCCAAGAATTAGTTATAAGTATAAATTGTTTCACAAAATCAAACGTCTGAATATGTATAAAGTACGTATAACACGAATTTAAAGAAATATGATTTTTATTTATGATCCAAGTCTTAGGATCTTACAACGATTATAATGAAAGAATGATTTATAAGACTATGAAGTTTCCAAAAATAGGTTTACAAGCGATGGTTTCTAAATATAGAAAGTATGAAAACGCAGGGCGTTACACTAATTCCCTATAACCCTGGCTCTGATTCCAACTTTTCTGTAACACCCCGACCGCTCATGTCATAGAATCATTGTTTCACAACACATGGTATTTGAAGTTTTGTTTTATTTCATTTATAGTCTCATTGTTTTTATACAAACCAAGTAAGTACAAACAATTGTCTTTCGAGTTTTAAAGTCACTAAGGCCCGCGTCCATCCTATGTGAAGCAAACATTTATATAATCAAACAAGAGATCCTGAAACATATGTGAAAATAAAACGTCAGCATAAAAATGCCTGTGAGTAACATAGGTTTTGTGATTTAAATTCAAGGCTTTGGATATTTTAAGAAAAGGACATATGTTTTCAAAAATAGCCATGAATCCTTGTAAAAAGTTTGGTATCTAAAATACCTTGCTTTTTGATAAATAGATTTGTAGTATATACAAAACATACTTCGGTTTGAAATAACTAAATAGGCAGCATATCAAAATATACTTTGATTTTGAAATAACAAAATAAGTAGTATATCAAAAATACTTTGGTTTTTGTATAAAAGATTTGATAGTATATCAGAATATACTTTAGTTTAAAAATGAAAGCATCGGTAGCATATCAAACTATACTTTGGTTTAAAAAATAAGTGTATCGGTAGTATATCAAACTATACCTTGGTTTAAACAATGTCACTTTGGTAGCATATCAAACTATGCTTTGCCAGTATATCAAAATATACTTTGGTATAAGAAATAATGAAATCGGTAGTATATCAAACTATACTTTGGTAAACAATATCACATTGGTAGCATATCAAACTATACTTTGGAAATATATCGAAATATACTTAAATTGTGATTTGGTAGTATATCAAACTAGTTTGGGAAAATCAATAAAAGATAAGTTTTTATGGCTTAACTAGAAAACCTCGTAAAAACACATTGTGGACGTTTGGCAATACATTCAAACCTTAGTGTATCAAACTACACTTTGGTGACTATAGATTTACCATGAAGGCAAAATCAATTTGGTTTAAACTTTGGTTTCTGACATTCCTTAATACGGGAATGGGGTATCAAGTCCTATAACGCTATATCGTACTACCAATCGGCTTGATCATTGTTAATGAATGTATAGGAATATAAATACGCACCAACAATAGTCTTACAAACTTTGAAAATCATTATATAAAATAGGTAATGGTTTCAATTCGTTAAAGGATAAGTACTATGTATGCGAAATCATATAGCTTTGAAATCATGAAAATAGTGAATAGGTACATATGAATCACCCTAAAACATTTAAAAATGTAAAAGAGGGGAGTATGTACTCACTTGGGATTGCAAAGAGTCCTTGAATCAAGTGAAATAACAAGGCTTCAAACGTGTCCTAATGTGTCTTGTGTTCTAGGATGAAAGAATACTCAGATGGGAAGCATCCAAAGATGGTGGCACTCCAACTTAGAGCAATGAGATATGGTGTCACACCCCGACCACGTAAAACAACAAAACATGGCGGAAACGTCGGGGAGTGTTGTAACAGAATCGTTGTTTCACAACCATGGATTAAATAGTTTCGTTTTATTAAATTAAACGTATTACATTACATTGGAATTAGAAACAAAACAAGAACAAATGGACTTTCATTGCTATTAAGTCACTAAGGCCTCGTCCATTCCTATGTGAGCGTACACAAAAATCATCATCAAACATCATCAATTATGGTACCTGAAACACACGTGAAAATACGTCAGTATAAAAATGCCGGCGAGTACATAGGTTTTATATAAGTGTCAGATTCATGGCTCGTTTTACATGTTGCAATACTTATTTAAAAACCTTGTTTTGAAAAGTATAATATTGCGACATAATTAACCAACTCAAATCAAGTTGGTTATAATTTGCAAAATCTCGTAGCCATGATTCTTAACTCCAAAACATTTGTTTTATTAAATCAAATTGTAAAATATCTCATAAAAACTCGTTAATAAAACTCGTATGGTATATATTATTCAGAAAACATCCTTGTGTGACATTATTTCGAAATCGTTTACCAAAGTGATCTAGATAATGCAACGATATATAATGTGTTAAAAGCACTTATATATAGGAAGTACCGGCGGCGTATCCACCATGCTTTTAACACATTACACCTGCCCCGTTACCTATTCACTTCCCTAACCCAATGGCTCAAACAGTTACACATGGTTCACATAAATCAAATGGTTACAAACGGTTCACATAAATCCAACGATTTCAAATGGTTTAAAACGTAAAACAATTGTGCTAGCATGTTAAGTGAACATACATAGCAAAACATAATGAAATCATGTACTAATGGTGTACTAATGAACATAGCAAGTATATGATATGAAAACATGGAAAGCACAAAAATAACAAGTAGTCACATGTGTTTCACCCCAAAACATTGAAAACAGTAAAAGAGGGGTCTATGTACTCACTTGAGGGTGCTTAGAAGTCTTGAACAACAACCAAGCAAAGCTAGAGGGATCACGGAATCAAACGACACCTAATATAGGTAACTATGTAAATAAACCAGACCTAAATCGGAAGATCGGATAGAATGAGGTTTCGTAAACCAAATGAGTATAGGAACTCATGTAATATAGTTTAACAAAGCCTACTTTCAAAAAGGAAACCTATCCTAAGTGCTTATGACCCATTATGACCCGTTTAGGTAGCTTACGCTACTTTAACGCGTCGTTTGCGTAAAACGCGTTCGGACCGACTAACTAGTCCTATGACAAGTAATATATGCCTTAACATGTCTAATAATGTTACCTAATCAGTTTGGATGTCAAAATTTAGGTTACATATGCTTAAAATGAATTTATGCGTAAAAAGGGCATTTTGGTCATTTACCTAAGGCATATAAACTACCTATCATATAACTACTCAAACGAAGTGACCATAAGGTATAACCTCAGAAGGTTATTCCCTATGAAACTATGGTCACATAATATGCTTGGTCGGATCCTAATGATCGACCAAACGGGTAGGGTTCGAAAGTCTAAGCGGTTGTTTAGACCGCTTATTCTACGACCCTATATAAGCACTAAACCTAAAGTGACGAGTTAAACATGTTAGAACATGTTTAAAGAAGTTTGAAAACAAGTTTGATATCAAGACAAAGGGTCTTGATACCCAAAAGTAGTTTGGTTGCAAAATACGCAAGAATACGTATTTTGACCGAAACTACGACTCGTCAATACACCTAATCAACGTGGTAATCGGTAGGTATAGTCACAAGGGACTATGACCGTCGTGATTATGCTCACGTTGCGAAGTTCAACGAACTTCGTGTTGACCAACTCGTGGTCAAAGCAGAAAGTCAAACACTGTTTGATTTTCGTGCTAAAAACACATAAAAATCACGAAAGAGACTTACAAAGGGTCCAAGCTAGGAAGTTTTGATTCAAACAACTCAGGTATGAAGTAATAACTTCAACTTAGAGCTGATTGAACCAAAGTGTGAGTTGAAATGAAGTGAAGGCATGGGTTTATATAGGATTCGGTAAACCGTAGGATCGTTCCTCGCATTTCGTGCTTTGATCTTGGCCCTCCACTTGGGCTCATGGTTTTCAAAACCATGGGAATGTTTAAAACCAACAAATTTGAGCCCATAGCATCCAAAACCAGCCATTAAAACCATCAACACTTCAAAATTGGATTAGGTTCATTGAATCTGGTCAGAAATTTCAAAAATGGTCCTTGCACTTGTAAAACTTGATTTTTGGCACTTTTAAGCCCCGTTAACCCCATTTCAAATCTCTAAAATGATGTTAAAGTATAGGGAATTTAAAATATGCTCAAAAACATCTCGGATGTCCGTTCGTTTGGTCGTACGGTTGCGTTGTTCGGTTAATTACGATGGAAGTCGTAACGAACGCAAAAGCGATCCAAATTAAGCGAAGAATGGAATTGTATCATGCCAATCACTAAAATAAAATATTTTAATGATTACATAAATTTTTGAATGTCCGGATATATTCAAAACGTAAGATATGCGCGAAAATGCAAACTTATGCACTTTTTGACGCTTTTAGTCCCTGAATGACCAAAAAGTTTATTTTAGCATAACGAACCCCTCAAAGCCTATTTCTAAGTTATGTAAAGGATATTTAGGGTATGTTTAACTTATGATAAAGTTCTGGAATGTTTGTTACAGTACGAATCGGCATACTTTCGCAGTTTGTCGAAGTTAGTCCCTGTAAGCGGATAAACTTGATTTCGGCATACCGAACCCTCTAAAACTTATTTCTAAGTTATGTAAAGGTTATTTAAAGTATGTTAAGACTATTTCACTATTCCGGAGTGTTCGTTACATTAAACTGGTTATATTTACGCATCTGTGCGCGTATAACCTTCCAGAAGGCGATTTAAAGCTTGAAATCGAACATGAATCGATATGTGCAAACGATACACATATTTTTACAAATCCCAAGTATGAAACAAAATATTTCATTAATTTGGTATTTGTTTGATGGTCGCAGAGGCACAGGTGTCACATATGAAGAAAGGAATGAGCAAGGATTGAAGAAGTTTGGGTGGCTATTTATAGTGATTCTTATGTTGTAGCATCAATACAAGTGGCGTGTGTGTTGCCCAAGGATTAAAAAAGATCAATCCATTTGTCCAAGATCAAATTTAGGCATGGAAAATACTTAACTTGGTCACCAAACATGAAAAACAACTAAGCGATACAAGGTGCAACGTGTTGTTTTAAAAAAAACAACTTTCTGCACAGCTATAGGGCTCGCGCCCTGTGACCAGACCAGCCCAAGGCTATCGCGCCCTGCCACTTAGTGCATTAAAGTTTCAGCAATTGGCAAGAATGGTCCCTGCAGCATGTTTTGATGATTTTTAACGTGTATAACCCCCGTTAACCTCAAATTCAGGTTTTTGAAGTTGGTATCAAAGCCATTGGTTGTTATCGAACTAGATGTTTTCGGAGGAAAACACTAGACTTCAACCGGAGAATTTTGAAGTATAAGTCCAAAATTCTCGAAGCCAAGAACTTTAAATAAGCATAGAAAAATTGTATCATGTGTGAAAACCCTTATGTGTTTATATGTATACGTGATTTTCTGTTTATTTTGGGCCTTATGTGTTACTATTCGTGTTGATCACACACTTACTCGTATGGTTACATATATGTCACAGATGTCGCACGAGCACGAGGCCATCGAGATCAACGACTCAGGTAACGAGCCAGATTTCGAGACTTCACCCAGATCCATTCTACCAGAAACACCTATAACGACCCCACAGATGGTTGGTATGGCTGAGTTTGCTTCATCATTCCGTGTCGACCCTGCTGCTTTTGCTAGCCAGGTAGACCCCCGATATGCTTTCACAAGCAACGGGTGGATTGATGACAACGATGACGCTCCTCTCTCAATTCATGAGACGGGACAATCATCTGGCACAGTACCAGTTATCGATACCGTGATCAGAGATGTCCATGTTATTGGAGGACCTTTTAGTATTGCACCAGCAGTGGATGCCACTATTATCACAGCTTGACCATTAGAACCATCTGTTGCTCCACCTGCTACTGTGATCGAGTCTATCGCTGAGGTCCCTCCACCTGTTATGTCAGAGTCATCTTTACATGTCTTTGAGTCATGCGCATCTACTACGCCTCTATTGGTATATTATCGCGGCGGAAAGAGAGTTAGGCCTGCGGGAGATATTGCTTCTACATCACAAGTTGAGACTGCATCTGCTTCTAAGAAGCAGAAAGGAGTTTGGGTGGATCGATGTTGCCATTGTGACCGACAATTTGCTGGCATGCGTGAAGAACTGGAAACGACTAAGGGTAAACTGAAGGACCTCAAGGGGCAAATGGATTGACACGATGAGTTGAAGGATTTGGATAACAGCGCGATGGATCAGATGCATTGGAGGATAGTGGATTTGGAGGAGTTGGTTAGGAAGATGCTGGATTTCATAGGAATGAAGCGTTAGATGTCATCTTTGTTTGTTTGTGGTTGTTTGTGTTTGGTTGTTGTGTCTAGATACTCTTTTGGTGCTTTCTTTTGGGGGCCTGCGTGCCGATTATATTATGTGATATTAGGTAGAAATTCTGTGAAAACTTGTTACGGGTGTTGATGTATACATGCCAATGATAGGTGTGATGTACTGAAAAACAAATTTGTTAATTTTTATGATAATATCAGATGATTAACTTTTGGTTTAAAAAATTTTCTCATTAATATGTGGATATTATACATGCGCAATGTTTGGTCCACTAATATTTAATGATTGAATTATTTTTATTTTGGTTATCGTCTCATGTGAATATTATTGTTGTAAATAATAGAAACGACGAAAATGCCGCCAAAAACAAAACAGGATACTGGACTACCTGCCACACTAGAGGAGTTGGCATGACTCATAACCCAACACGTTAATACTGCCTTGGAACAGCGTGATGCTAACCAAAATGATGGCCGGAAACGTGAATGCCGTACTCCCGAGCAGGATTTTGGTGGGACACAGATTGGAAACCCTTCAGGTGAAATAACGATCGGAAAGTTTTGATTGTTCATCTGTTATGATTTCATTGGAACGTATTCCTGATTTCTATTAACCGTATGAACAGTGCACCGAAGCATACACAAAACAATCCAGGGTTGTAGCCCAAGATCATTTACTGGTGTCCTATGCAATGATGTGACATCGATATGTGTGATATCGGGCTGTCAAAATGAGTCGGTTATCCGAGTGTTTCAGCGATCTGAACCTGGAATTGGAGATTCGAAGAAGCGCAAACCTGAGAGCTCTAAGAAGACTCCCGAAGTTAAGAGTAGAAAGAAACGCAACTTGGAGAAAGCAAGTGTAGCTAACCCTAAAGAGTCAGGAAAGGGTAAAGTCGGTGATGTACAAGAGAAGTGCGCCAGATGTGGCCGAACCAGACATGTGATTTCCCAGTGTTATGCCAAGAATACGTTGAATGGAGTTGCGCTTGAAGGATGCTTCGCATGTGGTGAACAAGGATACAACAAAAGAAAATGCCCGAAACCGAAAGGACAAGATGTTAAGAGCAGTTCTGTTGAGGTGAGTGTCGGGAAGGCAAGTGAGAGTCCTGCTACTATTACTGGTATGTTTCGAATCAAAAGCCAACCTATGTTCATACTTTTAATACCAATGCTGACTTTAGTTTTGTTCGAAAAACTAAGAACCATTTTTGTGTTCACCTACAAGTAAGCTAAGTATAAAGTACCCGATAGAACTAATAGTTGGTAAGTTGATGAAAACTAGCGTGGTCGTTCGCGGTTATAGTATTTTGTTAGGCGATTGTAGTTCTAGAGATCGGTTTATTTTCAATAGAAACTGAGAAGCTTTGACAAAGATGCAAGAATGAATTCACTTTCTGAGGATGAAGTGGGGACTATCGCTCGAAGAAGCTAGTTGGAATATCTCATCCTGATGACAGTAGAAAGGCGGAAGTTGTTCGCGGAAGTTGACCGAGTCGAGTGTTAATAGTCAGGAGTCGTCAGTATTGTGAGGATGCTCGAGTTGTTGCGAAAGGGCTACCCTGCGTTCTTAGTAGATGTGGTGGATACGGAAACCAAATGTAAGAATGTCGGAGAGATTTCTATCAATCGCAAATAACCGGAAGTGTTCCTAAAAAGACTTACCTGGATCTCCCCTGCGAGATGGATCGAATTTCAAATCGATCTGGCTCACGGTGTTGCACCCAATTGCACAATCTCTTTATAGATTAAGCACCGCCCGAAATGATAGAAATGGTGAGATAGTTTTAAGAGCTTGTGAATGTCGGACCCTAGAGAGGGTGGAGAGTGTTGAGACGTGAGTTTAGAAATCGAGGATGTATGTAATATAAGTCTACGAAGATTCTTAGTAAGAATCCCAGTTTCTCGCAGAAACTATAAGACTATATGCATTAGATTCGTTTTTGTTATTGTTACTTAGTGCGAAAACAAAACCTGTAGAGTAAAATTTCGGGGACGAAATTTCCTAAACAGGGGGAGACTGTGACACCCGGCTTTTCAGGTCGTACCGTACAATTGTAACACGTGTTGTGAATAGGTAACAGGGCTGTAATTGACTGATTATGATGTTTATATGTGAAATTTAATGTGTTGATAAAATTAAATTTTGATAAAAACTTTGTTGGCAACAGTAAGATAAACGCTTATCGCGTAACAGTTAAAATACGAAACGAACGTCAGTGACCACCCAATCAGTGTTAAAATCCAAAAAAATAATTTGTTATGATTAGAATAATAATTTTAATCTTATTCGTGAGGAAAAATAAATTAAAACGCTAAGAAACTCTATTTTTCGAATTTGAGCGCGTACCGTGTGATACTGCGCGAATTAAACAAAATACTGTCAACGCAGCCACCCGAGGCAACTGGTAATTATTTCAGTAATAATTTTGAGTGATTATTTTTATAGAATGATAAAAGTAATTTAAAACGCACTAAAACGGATTTAAAACGCTTGATAAAATACCCGGTATCCAGTAAAATACATGTTTAAATCATTAATCTCTATATATATATGTATGTATATGTAATTTATGTGTGTATATAAGAGAGAGAAAGAGAGTTTCCGGCCAAGGGTGGTTCCACCACTTCTTGGAATTGTGAAAACATGACATGTGGACCTTGTGTCTTGTACATAATCATTAGAACTCTTACACACTCCACCTTCTTCAAAACAAGATCAAACAACTCTCTCTCTCTTCCCCTCTTAAAACCTCACTGCTGAACACCCCTCTAACACCCACATTCAAAATTTTTAAACCATTTCCATGAAGAATCAAGAGCTTTCCAAGATGATTTCAAGCTAAAAAAGGGTTTTTGGAAGTGATTTCAAGCAAGAACAACCTACATATCATCATCTATTCACAAAAACTCGTCTAAAAATCTTGAAGGTATAAACCTGTCTTTTAAATCATGTTCGTGATTCATAGAGATGATGGAGATGTTAGATGGTTTCTCTTGAACATGGAATAAATCACAAGACTTGTATTTTAACAAAGAATGAGATTTAAATAAAAGAAAAGTGAGTGTGTATATGTATGTATATATGGCCGAAAGTTTATAAGAGTGTGTGTATCTTGTTGTGTTTTGATTTTGTTAAATAATTCTTACTTGATTTGATTTTGAAAGATGGTTTAATGCATGTGTTGAAAAGATATCATAAAAGAATGTTCTTAAAAAGGTTTCCCTGATTTGAAATAAATATTTTAAAAAGTAAAACTTTGGAAGTATATGCATGTGTGTATATGTCTCGTGTATATATATATATGTATATGTACACCTGCATGTAAATTTTGATGATTAAAAGATTTAAGTATGTAAGAAAGAGTATGTCTTGCATTTATAAGAATTGATTGTATGATGATCAGAAGAATATTGGAATGTTTGAGTTTGAGAAACATGAAATAAATGAAGATCTAAGTGCATTCAAGTTTATACAAAATGATTAGAACATGATGTGGATATATTAGATGCACTAACTAGATCTTGCATGATGATAAATGTTTATAAAAAGGTGATTTGAGTATGATTTAATAAAAATCAGATATAATCAGATTATAAACACTAAAATAAATTTATTTTAAAGTGTTTAGCGACATATAATTTTGTCTTAATGTTTACTAGCTTTGCATGTTGTACTTGGTGCATTAAAGGTTGTAAAATACGTGAAATCGCATCATTTATGTGACTTATATAAAAACTGCACTAATCTGATTATAACCACTATTCAAATCACTAAATAACATGTAATATGTTAAAATATCAAGTCATTTCGAGTTGGGATGGTTATAGTAACGTATAACGCAAAACTATGCGCTAAAACGGTAAAAAATCGGCTTTTCGGATGAATTTTTGTAAAGCTGATTTAGATCAGTGAATAAATTGATGTTTTTAGTTTAAAAATAAGTATTTTAACTAATTTTTAAGTTTACTTGGTGTTTGGTTAGTCATACGTGACTTCCGACGTCCGAAAACGTTACCGAATCGCTAAAATACTCATTTTTTATGTACATTAGTGCGAGTAAAATTTTGGGTAAACTATATGTGGCAAAATTTGTTATGAGGTTTAAATATAAGAATATGAAAATATGTTAAGTTTTTAACATGATGTTAGAAATCTAGCTTACGCATGTATGCTTGTACGTTTTATGCGGTAGAAATAGTAAAAATTGTGTTAGACATGAAACTTGTTTGTCGAGCATGAAATTTGATACTTATATGGTATTTTATGTATAGTTACTTTAAAATGACAAAATAGATAAGTTAGCAATATTTCGCGTGTTTCGGTGATAAATCATATGAATGTTTATGTGTATATATTACGACGAGCAAATCGTAGATATATTGCGTATAAACGGGGAAATTTAACGGATTTACACAATAATGGTCACCAATAAAATCGTTCAAGTCGCAAAATCATAAAAATACATATCTGGACTCATGTATATATATTAACTTGCCAACATAATCCAAAAATAACAACTTTTCGAGATAATCTCAAAGTTATGTGATAATTCTAAGAAAACAGAGAAACTTAGGATTTTTTGTGTTGTTTATATTAATTTAAAATCGTTCCTATATATATATATATATATATATATATATATATATATATATTAGGAGGTGTAGAAATCAATCACTGGGATTGCGCTATTTAAAAATACGCACCCAAATGTGAGTGTCACTAAACCCCTCTTTTTACTGCTTTATATATATTTTGGGGGTAGAACATGCCAAAAAAAGGGTTTAACAATGTTTTTGAAATAAAACATACCTTTTGATATAAATTATATATTTTCATTGAAAATATATGGATTTTTGGGAAACTATATATATATATATATATATATATATATATATATATATATATATATATATATATATATATATATATATTTCGGGATGAAATGGTTTTGAAGAATAAATACGTTTCGGGTGGAAACGGGATTATGCACGGTGTTTGGGGGAAAAACGACCGTGTAGTTGGTACGAATATTGCTTGGTCTCAAGAGAGTAAGTATCAACATAGGCTTGCATTTCGTCGGGGATTTCAGGGGATTCGTACAACATCGTGTATTAAATTGTCATATTAGTAGGATATATATATTGTACGTGAGGCAGACATCATATTGTTCTTCGAGAAAGAACCCTGCACCCATGATGTCGTTTAATCATTTAAGTAATACGCGAGGAATTGTTGGTAGATCTGTCGGGTTGACAACCCCGTCGTGGCCGGTCGCCCCGAGTCAAGTCAAGCGACGAATTTTGATTCTGTTTATTGTCTAGCATTGATTATCCCTACATGGTTAATATATACTTCGTATTGTCTAGCTAACATTACGAGTCTGAAAATTGATGCAATAATTTAATATACAAAACCTGGGCAATAGTACTGCTGCCGGATCGATGAACCGACGGAGGGCCCACAGATTTTATTAAGGAAGTGAAATGGACTTTCTAAAAATTATATGGATGTTTTCAAATAAAGTTAGTAAATGAATACGTGAACTCACCTTCCTTTGTGTTGACACTTGATTTTAACGTGTTCTACAGGTACTTGAGTTCGGCTTCGGGAATCATGGCATATCTTGTGTTTGAATGATGCATGTTGTTTGTTTGAAAATGTTGGACAACTTTTAAACTTCTGGGACGTATGTAATAAGATCCGTGAGGATCAAGGACAACTTAACTATGTAGTCATGTCGTAAAACGTAACGTTTAAATAACTTATATTTAAAATAAATTAAAATGTCCAACAATTAAATGCATCGATCGACAAGATATAAATGGGCACCAACTTCCGTCACCACTACGTTTTATATTCCGCTGCGACATTTTTGGGGTGTGACATTACAAGGTCGTTAAAACATAGGGGACTTGAAATATATCCAGAAATGTCGTGGATGTCGGTTCGTTCGGCTGTACGGTCGCATTTTTCGCTTAATTTCGACGAACATTTCATCTAACGCGAAAACGACCAAAATTGTGCAACGATGGATATTTTTGCATTCCTTTCATTAGAATACAAGATTTTAATGATTACAAATTTTTTGGATCTGCGTACGTGTTCCGTATTAAGAAAACGCTAATCAGTAGACTTTTGCGTTTGACGCAAATAGTCCATGTGATCAATTAAGCATGTTTTTGCCATACCGAACCCTTCAAAAATTATTTCTAAGTTATGTAAAGGGTATTTAGGTTATGTTTAGCTTATGTCACTATTCCGGTGTGTACGTCGTGTTAAACTGATTACGTTTGCATAACAGTTTACGTATAACTTCTAGAAAAGCTTCTCGAGAGTTCGAAATCGTACAAGGATTCAAAATGTGTAAATGTCACATGTAATTATACAAATCCCTGATATGAAACACAAGATTTCATTAGATTTGAAATTGCTTGGAATTGTACAATGGTCGTAAAGGCACAATTGTCACAAATACAATGTCATATCCATTCCTACGATAATCTCATACATTACATTAAAAAACTTTCGTAGTCAGAACTTTTAATACTATGCATTTTGCTCTCCTATCGAGAGCATATCATCTTGACTATCATGCGCGTACTCTTAACTGTATTACTTTATCTTACCCTTTGACCCATACACCACTAGTATAACCTATGTGGACCATTCAATGACCATAATAACTACGGGTGCACACGTAATTATAATGGAAGGCACATGAAAATCATAGTAAGTTCTACTGTGTGTTGTAACATAGAACATAACATGACATCGAGTAACGAAACGGATGTGACATGAGGGCATGGTGGATATGCCGATGGTACTTCCTATATATATAAAAGTGTTCTTACCATGTTAACAAAAGTTACGTGAAACATGTCATGTGAAATTTGATGTTGTTTGAACCTTATTTTGCTAAACAATATTATATATCATACAAACCTTGGTACATCACAAATATTTTTCCTTACTCATACCACAAGAATTCTCGACGACATGACCTATCATTTCGCCACAAAAAGTACGGTTCTTATGACCAAATATAGAAGTTGCACAAAAACTACGCCCTACGTTAGTAGTACTTTTCATACATATTACAACTTTACCTTGAAGCATTTTGATATTTAGTTTGACAACAACATAAACTCACCCTCGAATTCATTAGCCGTTGTAGCTACAACCACCTTCGACGTTCTTCAACGTCTATTTTTCCCTTGTTTGTCTAACACCCTTATTATTTTTACTCACATATCTGGTCAACCCTTGTTAACTAGGAACTTTTTGACAAATCGTATGTCACATCCCAACCGATGGCGGAATCATCGGAATGTGGCATGATGCGAGTAGGTTGCTCGAGAGAATCCATAACGACTACTTGTGATAATATTTAAAAGGTTCAATTTCCCATACAATCAAAAAAATATCCTCACATAAGTCAAAACAAAATTCAGTAGTTTCTCAAGCAACAAAACAAACATAACAAAACTTGCGATCAAAATTTAGGCGTGTTTCTAAACATCCTAAACCATTTCCAGCAGTAATCCATCAACCTGTCATATACGTTAAAATAAAGTCAATATAATAATGTAAAGGTGAGTACACAAGTTTGCATAAGTATAGTAATAAAAGCGTTTACGCATAACCAACATGTAACACGTAGAGAGGCGAATCAAGTAAGCTATCGACACTGATACAAGCTAACCAACATGACTGTGTTGTGGAGTATGCGCGCTACGTGTTCACCATAGTGAGCACGTAAAGTAAGTGATCCTTAACAAACTCTGAATAAACACGTGTTGAGTCCAAACTATAGTACTATCGTTGCTAAGGGTGGTAGGGCAAGTCATCAATGTGTAAACATAGCAAATAAACATTCTGCGATTCACGTATAACATACGAGAGCGATTAGCATTTATAAAGAGTTTAAGCTTTATGTGCGATATGTTTTAATAGAGAACGTATGTAACACCCGAAAGTGCGTTAAAGCGAAAAAGGGTTCGAGTATACTCACAGTGCGTGTTTAATAGCTAAACACGGTCTGGAATGGATTGAAGGGAGCGCCGGATCAGCCTGCGTACGGGAACAAAAGTGCATAAGTCTTCCAAAGTGCTGAAACGGTCAAGTTGAAGTGTCGGGTGGGAAACAGAGGCTTCGTACGAAGCCAGTGTCTTCGTACGAAGGCGTGCCTTCCTACGAAGGGATGCTTCGTACAAGTGTTGTTTCCGTTTTCCAAAATCGAGTGTTCTTCGCGTCTTTCTTCGGGAAATCGAGTGTTCATCCCTCCAGCTTCAAGCTACTGATTAAACTTAGAGCCGGAGAGGTCTTTTGAATGAGTCACACGTGGGAACTTTGACTGGGTTGTACGAAAGGTGCCTTCGTTCGAAACCAGGACTTCGTACAGAACAGTCCAACTCGCACAAGTGGTTGTTTTCGCGTTCCAATCTGTATTTTTGCCTGAATCGGATTTGTTTTCGAGTCCTTTTCATGACGGTTTCGACACCACTTCGTCCCACTATCAATTGAACGAAATATATGTCGGTTTTGGTCCATTTTTGTGTAAAAATCGAGTTTAAAACAATTTTTCTTTGGATTCAACACTTAGTGAGTGCGAGATATTCAGATCTACATCTTGGGAAACTAAAGCTTAGCCCAATACACTTGTTTAAGTGTAAATCCGTGGTAAACTTAGAAGTTTTAATGAAAAAGATGAAGGTTTTCGTAGAAATAAATAAGTTTAGATGAAAAAGATGGAGTTTAGACGAAAATAGAGAAGTTTGGATGAAATCAGTGCCAAACTCATGAAAAATCGTTGTGTAACATGTAAAATAGTAGATCTTACTTGGGAAATCAAAGGATAGCATGTTGGGAGCAATTCTTGAGAGAAAATGACAGCAATGGTGAAAAAGAGAGTGAGTTGGGTATTTATATAGGAGGAGGTGCGCGCAGGTTGCCTTCGTATGAAGTCTCCTGTTTCGCATGGTTTATCTCCGTTTCGTGTGTAGGATGCTCGTTTGGTGCGTTTTATTGCGTTACTTAGTGCGAGTACCTACGTATTTTAGCGAGGTAATTAAGTGTTGTGTTGCGTTGCATTTTAGCGACTCGATTTATCTCGCTGGAGCGTTTTGAGCGAGTGAGCGTTTGAGTCTTTTAAGCGATTATCAACACACATAACATATTTAACATTTAAACACACAACTATTACAAATAATATAAATAAATGCGCGTTTTGAGTTTGCGTTGTGGTGAGCGTCTAAGTAATAAGCATTTAAATCCGATAAAATGCGATATGAAATGCGTTAAAATATAGTTAAACCTGGGCAATAATCCGAATCTAAGAGTACAAGTGTTTACGAATGAAACAACGATAAAATAGGAACAACCAAAAAGGTCGGGTTGTTACACCGTATCTACACCCCCCTTAATCCACCACGTTTTCTTACAAAAAATCGATTAACCATGTTCAGCCATTTACTTATGCGTATAGCCACCTGATTTACTATTTCAAAACGTGTAACCACTTATCCTAATGCCAAAAAAAATGTCTAACTACTTGATCAAAACTTCATCCAAACCTTGACTAATGAGATTTTCATCCTAATTATCTATTTTATTTAAATAACCATTCTCACAAACTCGATTTAGCCAAGAAGTTTTTAAAATTTTCCTCCTCACTAACACTTAGATTCCAACTATTCAACCTATTTACCAGATAAAATCCTTCCCTACAATTATGATTTTTTCATCCCATTCTAAACCAATAAAATCTTTTCTTACAATTATAGTTTTACCCTCTCATTTTAAGCCGATAATATCTCTTCTTACAATTATAATCTTTATCATCTCAGTTTAAACCGATAAAACATTTCATTACAATTGTAATCTTTGCCAGTTCACTCTAAACCGATAAAATCTTTTCTCACAATAATGGTTTTTGCCATCTCATGTTATAGGGCTACGTCCTTATTCACCCAAAAATTGTCACCATAATTACTCTTTAAGTTGATTTACTCAGACACTCCTTTTTGTTGCCTACTTATCAAGTTGTGTACTTTAAGTCACATTACCATCACCAACACATGCACCTACCTGTTTTACAATCTCTTTTATTTACTTATGGATAATATCTAGATCCATCTTAGAAAAACGAGTTATTTTACAAACACATATATTATCCCTCCAAATTGTTTATTTAAATCCACTTACTTAGCCAACCAAATAGTTCAATTTTTTTTCACTCTCCAATAAATCACCAATTAAACCAAAACACTTGTTAGGCTGATTTGCATTTTATGTTTAAATCGTTTCCAATCCATACACTTACATGCGCATGACTTCATAGTAGCTAAAACGACAACCTTCTTCCTAGTCAAACATTTTATATAGTTATTACTTGTATCTAACCACTAAAAAATACCACCTTTTATTTCTTTCCTAAGAACCAACCCTTAAATAAATTTGGGACGAAATTTTCTAGAGTAGCAGAAAATGTAACGTTCCATGTTTTTCATTCCTTTTCATTTTATTGTAATTCGTATTCTATCTTCAGTCGTTCGTAATCGGAGACTTGATCATAACATAAATCATATTTTATATTATTTTTTCTAATTATACTTGCACAACACGTAAACAATCACAAATACGCTTTTTTACCCAAAACCGAGCCATACATCGAGTTAATATTTTCTTCGGAATGATAATCATACGTGTTTTATTATTATACATGCTTGTATACACCTTAAAACCCTTAAAACATGCTTAACATTGAGTTAATTTCTTAAAATAACCAATAAAACAACTCAAGTGGCTAAATTTTTTTTTTTTTTTGAAATTTTGATGGTCCATGCGGTCCGTAAGGAGGGTCGTTGTAGTAGAAAACGCGAAATTGTTTGATTTTTAATATTTCCCTCCCCTAACTCTCAACCACCTTCATGAAACACCCAACCACTTACCCCCATTATAAATACAACACTTCCACACCTCCTAAACACTTCCACACCTCCTAAACACTTTCCACACTCACTTTCAAACACTCTCTAATCTCCAAGAAATCCAACTTTGGGCAGAAAGTTCTAAGTTCAAAACAATGAGTTTTGAGCTTTGTTCTTGTATCTTTCTTCTAGTTTTTCTCCTTCTCCTTCCTTGGAACACCTCTTGAAGTATTATCACTTGTTTACCAAGGTAAACAAGTATGATAAACCACCATGTTTGAGGTCAAAGTTAGGATTTTTATCAAACTTCTTACTTGTTCTTACTTTACTTTGTTTCTTGGGATTTCTTCACACCAAACTAAGTCACCAACAAGCTCTATGTTGAGGGACTTGTGTTAAGGTTTAATTCCAGAAACTTGAGTTTCATATGCCTCCCATTTATGTTCTTGTAAGTTACTAAGTAACCTATAACCTATAAAGTGAGTAAAACTACACCAAGTCTCCGATCACACAATGTTGGAAGCACTCATCTAGGATGTACCTCACTTGGTTACTTAACAAAATAGATAAGTTATCTATGCAAATCTTACTTATATTCATGACCATCCGAATCATCAACTATGTTGGTGGTTTTATGTAATGATGAATCCTTGAGGTTAATGGATTTATCCTACCTCTCACGCTTGACAAATGCTTGACATATTTGACTATACAAATAATATATAGATACTTACATTATATAGGGGAAGGATGTATAGAAAACCCACTTTAATTTAGAAAACCCGGGAAATTCAAAGCTCCCGACGTTTTTTAAAAAAAAAATATACACATGTTATATACATGTTTTTAAGGTATTTGGGCAAAAAAAAAATCAAAAAAGCGCCGAGTAGATATTTTTAAAAAAAATAAACAAGTTTTAGTGTAACACGTGTTACATTCATCTGACATATTTGTAACACGTGTTACACCAAAACTTGTTTATTTTTTTTTTAAATATCTACTCGGCGCTTTTTTGATTTTTTTTTTTTTGTGCCCAAATACCTTAAAAACATGTGTATATTTTTTTTTTAAATTCGGGAGGTTAGAGTTTCCCGGGTTTTCTAAATTAAAGTGGGTTTTCTATAGATACTTAATTATATATATATATATATATATATATATGGAGGCCGGTTATCATACAAATACTCTAATCGTACATTATGTACGCTACATTCTAGGCCGTCAGATCATCTCATTTAAACAGCGTGTTTTATCAATTTAAAATTAATAAAAAGAAACCGCCAAGGTTAAAATCATCAAATGCGAGATCAAAACCCCTAACAATCAGCACACAATAACTCCCCAAAACATACCGTAAAACCCAAAATCAACATTGCATTCTCCTTCTACAAAGTTCCCTGCTACTCTCCGTTGCGATTCAAGTTAGATTCATGAGTTTTGAGAAACGAAGCAAAGCAAACAACGACAGACCACAATCGAAGAAGATGAATCCAGGTATCGATTGAAATTTGCGATTTTATAGTATAAATATACATGGACTTTAATGTCAAATGCGATTTATTAGGTTTGGCATGATTATGCAGTTTTCATTAGGTTTGGCATGATTATGCAGTTTTGCTAGGGTTTTATAAAATTGGTCATATTGGTCACAACTACAATTTTGCTAGGGTTTATGACTGGTATGTTTATTTATTAGGTTTGGCATGATTATGCAGTTTTCATAATTATACATGATATATATGTGCGATATCATATAAGGATTTGTGAGGGTTTTGTATGACAAATGCGATTTCATAAGATAAAATACTGTTTGTTGAAGGTTTTGGTAATGCTTAACTAACACATGCGAATTGATAATTAAAGGCATGCGAATTATAAAGATTGACTATTTTTGGTAATGTATTAGTGTTTTTAATTTCGCATTTGTGTTTTTAATTTCGCAAATTTGACAATGAATTATTAATATTTGCAATGAATTATTAAAATTTGCGAATTGATAACTAATTCATGCGATTTTATCACTTATTGAGTTAATGTACATGATTAACTGATAAATGCGATTTTGTAAAGTTTTTTTGACTATAGCATGCGATTTTGTAGAAATAGAATCTGATGATGACTTTGAAGGGCCAATATCAAGACTGATAAAAGTTGACAAGAATAGAAAGAGAAGGATAGTTGTAGAAAGTTCTGAAGAGGATGAGTTTGTTAAGCCACTCCCAAAAAAGAAAAAAAGATGAGAAGAAATCAAAGATACAGACAAAAAAACATTCAAAAAAGGTGGAACAACCTAAAACAGAACATAGGGAATTCTTCAAATACAGCAATGAAGCAATACTGCTGAGATGCCAACCTAACTCATACATGGATACTGTGAGTAGATTTTCAGAAAAACAGCTTGAAGAAGTAAGGAATATGGGATTTGGTGCTATACTAAATATCAACATCAACCATATTTCGACACGATTGGCATATTGGCTAGCAAGAAACTTTGACGATAATTCCGATGAGCTAAACTTGGGAAAACACAAAATCAAAATAACATCGGACACAGTTTTTGAGGTATTTGGAATACCAAGAGGGCCAAAGAAGGTTGAGATAATAGCCGATAAGAGGAAAGTTAAAAAGCAAGTGAAACTTGAAAAAAGTAAAGAACCGGGAAATGCTGTGAGGGATACATTCATCCACCAGTGGGAGGAAAACAGGAGAATTACCCATGGTTTAATTGCAGATACAATGGAAAATCAAAGAGACGGAGGGAGCCTGTTTAAATTAAACTTCCTAGTATACCGGATGACGTTCTTTGCGGAGATTACAAAGGCAACACTTGCAAATGATAGATGTTTGCTTGGTGTAGAAGATGTTGAGGAAATAAAGAATCTAGATTGGTGCTCATTTCTACTCGACACCTTGCGTCGTACACGAGCAGGCTGGAAGAACTACAAAATACAGTTTGTGGGACCTGTTGCCTTTCTTACGGTATACATTACTACATTTAATAACACATTTAGAATACTAGTTTGTTTTGTTATATAATTAAATGATCTTGTGATTTATACAGCTTCTGTACACGCATGAGTACAACAAGAGGCTTAACTTGTTTGAGAAAGCTGTGGAAATACCGGTTATTCGTTATATCACATCATCGGAGATTGATATAGTCGAAGATAATATTTCGGATAATGGACCTCAATGGATATCAAGTGAGAGTGAAGAAGAAAAAGAAAATGATGAAGAAAATGAAGAAGAAGAGGGTCCTTCAACGGAAGATTATACACTACGACCACCGGTTGACATCACAATAAGCTACAAAAGAAGAACTGCGCGTGGAGTACAAAACAAAGAAACCGGGGGAGAGCCAAAAGATAACGAGAACATTGATGATTTCATGGATTTCAGTTTTGAAATCCATGAAATGTCTCAGTTGAACCTTGAGATGGGAGTTGGAACACAGACACAGAAAATGATTGATTATTGCGCCACTCCTGTTCAACTTTCACCATCCATATTCTATGACACAGCCCAGGAAAAAGAACTAGAGGCTTCAAGAACCCACAAAAAGGTAAGCGCAAAAAAAATTAATTTCAATTAATCCATTCATATTTAACATTTCAATTAATAGTATATTAACTCAAAAAATATTTACAGAACCTGTTAAAGAAAATGAAAGCAAATGTCAAAAAGTACATTAAAATGGTTCAAGATGTTCACGAGATGAACAACTTAGTTTCAGAAGCAAGAACTAAATGTTTTTGGGATCCGGAGATTATGGCGGCCTGTAAGCAGTGGGATGAGACGCTTCGGAATAATCCCATTTGTGTGCCGCCTGCTTCGGATCAAGAGCATGAAACTGCAACCTCTCCTGTTCATCAAGATCCTGAAAATCCAGCTTCAGAAGTTCATCAAGAAGTTACTACAACCGAAGAAGGTAGAAAGGATGATGAAGCTCAAAAAGTAATATCCAGTGTTTTGGTAGAAATGGCATCAACAGGTAAAACATGCGAACTCAAATATTAACACATGCGAAATTATTTAAAAAACACTATTTTTATGCATATGCGAAACCAATAAAAACACATGCGATTTAGGTCAAAAACACTTCAAATTTGATTTCGCATGCGATGTAATGTATACCTTGCGATTTTGATTATAATGTATTAACATTAAATAATTTGTATCTACAGGTGTACTGCAACCAGATGATGGAGGAGTCACAGACACCCTTCTTGCAAACATTCAAACTGTGGAACCGGGTGTATACAATTACCAACAACCTGCCAAAGGTAAAAAAACACTTTATATTATGAAAAAAATTAAAAAGCACAATTTATTGTATTTCTTAAATTACTCTGGCCTGCAGAAATTGGTGAAAACGAAACTGTTATCGAAGAAACAGTTAACCTTTCAGAATCTACCTAAGACATTCAACAAAAAGTTCAAGAAAGAGTGACAGAAATGGAAGCAGTTTCTTTAAAAGAAATAACACAAAAAGACCCTCCACATACCGATACGGGATTAGAAGTTGAGAAGGAACCGGTCGTTGAGAAGGAACCGGAAGTTGAATGCCCTCAGGTAACGGCTGAGGAATTGAATGAAGTTGAGTTGCTTTTGAGCCTGGGTCCCACCATGGAAGAAAACAAACAAAAAAAAAAAACAACTAAGGGGAGAAAAAACACAAACCCAAAGCCAGTTCCAAAACAAACCATACCAAAAGGGTTAAACGAACAGCTTTATAAGACAATAGAACAAGCCAAAATTCGAGCTGAGAAAAGATGTAAAGAGCTTGGAGAAAAATTTTGTTTCCCTTATTGCAACAGGGTGGTAAACATGCACGAAGCACTATTGACTCAAGAATTGAGTGTGATTCGGTATACATTTGCAACATTTGAAGACTTACAGTAAGTAAAATACTTATATCAAATAACAAACATCTAAAAATATATACACACAACAAAAAACTAATTATATATTTTATGACTGGCAGAGAAGAATTTTACCGATCAAAAACTGAAGTTGCAACATTCAAAGCTGTATTTGAAAGCTTCTATAGGGAACAATACATAGCATCGAACGGAATAGATGCATTTGTAGATATTCTAAACCTTGAAGAGAAGAAGAGGGATAGGAAATCATCACCATACAGACTCTTCTTGTTTAGCACAATGATGGTATGTTTTCATATACATTTTGTCATTTGAAAATTCTAAAAGTAAATGCCTATTAAATGATTTCGTACACTAATTATAACTAAATCGCATGTATTATAGAAGAAATTTCCCTGTGAAACATTTCTCATACTGATTTAATTTCGCATTTGTTATATGTACTATTCGCATGTGAAAAAAAATCCTTTGTTTGCATTTCTCATACTGTTATAATTTAGCATGTGTTATATACACTATTCGCATGTTAAAATTAAAATACATTGTTTGCATTGATTCTATTTACATAACATACAGCCGGATATCTTTTACGACGATGAGAAATACACAGACAACCGACGACTAACCATATTTGCCTCAAATTTTGAAGACATCATACAAAAATATGAGGTTAAAAAACTTGATTCGGTTGACTTGGTGTTTATTCCGGTACTTCAAGGTGACCACTTCTATGTCTTGTGCTTCCACTTGAAAACCGGCAAAATTGAGCTGATTGACAATTCAGCAGCTGAACAAGAGTTTAAGGAAAGATACAAGGGGCTTCCAGACACATTGGTAATACAAAAACTTATAAATATACATGTTATATATTATGTAAAAGCTACTAACACAATGTTGCTATGTTACAGAGAAGGGTATTGGTTTTATACCTACGAAAGGCTTTAAAACCAACACCGGCTATCGAAGAACTTGCAACCTCGGTTATCGAAAGAAAAGTTATGGATTGGAGGACAAAGAATAACGGTGTCGACTGTGGAGTGTTTACGATGCGTCACATGGAAACATACAAAGGAGACACAATACCATGGATGACCGGATTTGTGAAAGAAGATGAAGTAAACAACAGACAGCAAGCACAACTACATCTCCTAAGGCACATATATCTCAGCAAAATCATTCTATCCGAACACAATATCCACCGTCAAAAAATAATTAAAAAGGCAAATGCTTTCGATAAAAGGCCAGACAAAGAAAGATATATGAAAGATTTGGATAAGATAATCCCAGAAAGGATGAGTGTGTATTTTGGGAAGGAAACAAAGTAAACTTCTTTGATGATGGATTTATGTTGAATATTTAAACTTGTTAGTGTTTTTTAATTTCGCAAATATCAGTATTTTTAATTTCGCAGTTGTATTTTAATTTCGCATTTGACAATGAATTATTGAAATTTGAAGTAAATATGTGGCTATTAAAATGCGAATACAATTCCATTATACAACACAAAATGCGAATTTATTTAAACATGCACAAAAAAAAAACAAAAGTTCATTCAAAAGATGAAAGAAACTCCATTTTCATCTTCATCGAGCATCTTAAGACAGTTATTGCATCAGCCAACTCTTTCAACTGTTTCTCATCCCTCTCACCCAAATCCACCATAAACAAAACAACAATTTCTTTAAAACTACTCACTTGCATCTGAGATAGCAAGTCCAGAATTTCTTGTCTTCTCTTCATGTTTTCTGTTACACGAGAAATGTTGGCCTCCAACATCTCTTGACATGATCGATCCTCTTGAATTTGTTGCTCAATCCTTTTCCTCAAATCCTGCTTGATACTTGGTTCAGAAGAAGATGCTGTTGGTAGATCTGGCATTCTTAATAGGATGTTTGAAAAGAGTGTTAAAAATATAAAATATATGATAAAAATTATTGATATGAATTATTGAACTCAATTATTGACCTGAATTATTTGATTTCAATTATTGAGCTGAAATATGAAACACACTGTGCGAAAATAAAAATAATTATTATTAAAACTTGCGAAATTAAAAGCTATATTTGATAAATACTTTAAGATTTGCGAAATCACAGACTTAAAACATGCGAAATTACAAAATATTAAATTTTATTGTTTGCGAAATGTCTAATTTAAAACTTGTAAAGTTATACAAAAGATCCATTCTTAACTACCTGTATTATGTTAACACAATACATGCGATATAACCAAACAACACATTCGATATGGTAACCAAACAAAGAAAACCATAAACAACTTATCTTCAACCTCGTTACAATCTAATAAAATGAAAAAAAGCCTACAGATCAAATAAAACCCAAAACTCAAACATAATTAAACTATTGACGAATCCTAAATGACGAATCCAGGTTCAATCAAGAATCAAATAAAAAACCCTACAAATCGAATTGATACAAACAATAATTAATTGGACGGTTACGAAACGAAATCCATATCTGCTTCCTAATTGCCGGAATTCCCCCTAAGATGATCGAATGAAATGTCTAATATACCCTTATTTAATTAAATTGAATCCGGACACGTGTATGGCCGTGGGTATCGCGTACATAATGTACGATAAGGAGATTTGTACGCTACTCTTTACCTATATATATATATATATATTGGTTAAGTGTACTGTACAATATTCCTTATCGTACATTACGTACGCTTCAATCTCAGCCGTCATATCATCTTCCCGCATTGAAATCGCATGTTGTTTTTTGTAACAATTTCGCATGTGATAATTTTTTTGATGAAATCGCATGTTTTTTTTAACAATTTCTCATGTGATAATTTTTGATGAAATAACATGTTTTTTTGTAACAATTTCGCATGTGATAATTTTTATGAAATCGCATGTTAAAAAACCAACATGCGAAATTGTTACAAAAAAACAACATGCGATTTTCATTGCGGGAAGATGATCTGACGGCTGAGATTGTAGCGTACGTAATGTACGATAAGGGCATTTGTACGTTAACCTAACCCTATATATATATATATATATATATATATAGGGGAATGATGTATAGAAAACCCACTTGTGGTTAGAAAACCCGGAAAACTCAAAGCTCCCGATTTTTTTATTTGATAAAATTTACACATGTTATATACATGTTTTTAAGGGTTTTGGGAAAAAAAAAATCAAAAAAGCGCCGAGTAGATATTTTAAAAAAAATAAACAAGTTTTGGTGTAACATATGTTACATTCGTCTGACATATGTTACCCCAGAAATTTGTTTAATATTTTTGCCCAAAACCCTTAAAAACATTTATATAACATGTGTAAATTAAAAAAAAAATTAGGGAGGTTAGAGTTTCCCAAGTTTTCTAAATTATAAGGGCTTTCTATAGATACTTCCATTATATATATATATATATATATATATATGGGGAATGTTCAAATGAAAACCACTAGTTAACACGAAAACTTGAAAACTAACTAAAAAAGCCTGAAAAACATACCATTTTTTTTTTGCATACTAATTTTCACTATTTTAAGTATGTAAAAAACATTTTAAAATTTTTTTTTAGTGCACATGTGTATGTGTACTACATTTTTTTTTGAAAAAAAAGTTGTTTTATATATAAAAACTAGCGATTTTTAATAAAAAAAAATTGTAAAAAAAATTTGGGTGTGTTTTTAGTTAATTTTTGAGTTTTCGCGATAAAAGTTGTTTTCATTTGAACCATATATATATATATATATAATACTTACTTCAAAAACCAAACCATGATATCAACCAATCCATGGTTGAATGTGATATGGTAAGGTGGAGAATATCTTGATTTTAGATTTCCTTATTATGGGCTTCTAATGAGTGATTAACACTTATGAAAAACACAAACTAATGATAGTGTCCATTATTATGGGCTTCTAATGAGTGATTAACACTCATGAAAAACACAAACTAATAATATTCCCAAATAAGTGCCTAAGCAAGATATGTTTAATGTATTTTCATACTCGTAAATTTCGTTTACTTTCCAATCTCCAATTCCTCGTATTCATACACCTTTTTTTTTACCTTTTTAGGGTGACTTTGGTGTTCCATCCTCTTAAACCGCTCACTCACATTTTTGTGGAAAAACCTTCACAAACCGTGAGTTCATACTTGACCATTTTACGCTTGAAAGACTATTTGGGTTGCAACATGTATCCATACCAAAACACACATACAAACACATACAATCATACTTATAAATACACTCAATCCTTTAACATGCTTATTTGTTATGCTATTTGTGAATGTTTGCTAGAACATTCTTATGCTTAGCTATCTATCATTAACTTTAAAAAGCATCCTTAACATGTATAACGCTATAAGATTAGCATACTGACCCGTTGGTTGGGTCATTGCTAAGTTATTCAATCTCTACGGCCTTATTTACTTCGGTGATAAGATTACGCTAGTGCCAAACTTTGGGTTGATCTTTAACTATTGCATGCTAGTATGATACATAATTTAGTATACTATAAACATGTGGATTTTAGACTTATTCATACTTATGCTATGCAGACAAATTAGTTTGTTCATCGACATAATTTTTGTTGACAGATATTTCATACATGTTGTAGAAAATGTTGATGATGCTTTCACAAGAAACTACTTTGGGCGGATTTAGAAACTCACATAGTTTATTTATGCAATTATGATGTAGACTTAAATTTCTGATTGTTGTATTTTCTATTTTCTTGAACAATGTAATGTTTGATATGATTATATAAAAATGAAAGTTTGAATCCTACTTATTATCGCAAATTTAGTGTAATGATGTCTTTAAACACTCTATTACGTCTCGTCTCGATGTTTTCGCCATCGGTTGGGTGTGAAACCGTCGCCTCCTAATGTAACAATGGGACATCTGGTTCGTGGATTCTATGAGAATGTATGGTCCTTTGTCACGTGGCACATTGTGTGAGGATGAATCTATGTGGTGTGTGTGTAAGGGAGTTTTTCCTTTTTCTTTCTTGCTTTTGATAAAATGATATAAAGGTCGGTTATTTAATATCAATTTATTTGATAGTGTTTATGACCAAACACGTCACACAATGGCATGCAAGTGCTACTAAAAAGTTTAGACGAAATCTTAAAACATAACCATAAAATAAAAACCATTACTATATATTACTATATATTAATAAACGAATTGAAATAAATAGTTATTTTAATATTATAATAATATATAATTAATTTAATATTTTTATTATTTTAATATTATAATAATAGTTATTTTCTTTATTTTTTACTTTAATCCTTTTCTTAATATCAAAGGTTGGGATAAGCTTAGTGTTAACCGGTATCGAATTAATAAACGAATTGAAATAAATAGTGATTTTAATATTATAATAATATATAATTAATTTAATATTTTTATTATTTTAATATTATAATAATAGTTATTTTCTTTATTTTTTACTTTAATCCTTTTCTTAATATCAAAGGTTGGGATAAGCTTGGTGTTAACCGGTATCAAACCATTAGTGGTATCGAAAATACCCGGACGGTCCTGTTCGGTATCAGTACATGAAGTTAAAAACCGACACTAATACAGAAAATGGCAAAAGTTGGTGCCGAATTGATATTGGAAATCTTTTGGTTCGGGAAATTCAGTGCTGCTGGCCCGTACCATTTGCTCATCCATGATCACGGTTGCCGTACGAACAACGGTATCGTACAACTTTTTTTTTGTTGATTTTCTTCAACTTTTAATTTTTTTTAGTTTCAGGGGTAGGGATGAGCTCGGTGCCAACCGATACAGAATCGGTACTGATACCAAAAATACCGGTTACGGTACCGGTATATGAAGGTAAAAAACGGTAGTGAACTGGTACCAGGAACGCCAAAAGTCGGTACCGAATTGGTACTTAAGATCTTTCGGTTCGGCAAATTTGGAACCGGTACCTAGAACAATTTGCTCATCCCTGGCCATGGGTTTCATACGAACAACATCGTTACCATATTACTTTTTTGGTTGATTTTCTTTCGGTTATCTTTTAGTGTTTTTTTCTACATTTTCTTTTTATTCTTGTCAGCAGTTCCATTCACAACACGCTCGTAGTGATTTCAAAACACATGTAAACACAAACTAAATAACAAAAGAAATTCGTCGCAACGTGACGAACTTCCTTAAACCTAGTTCCTATAAAATAGAATGGAAATGGAAGGAAGTAGAATATAACATTTTGTTATTTATTATTTTATCCTTTATATAACCTATTATTTATCAACATAAGAATATAATTGTAAAATTGCAATTTGCTTTCTCTTTCCTTCCTTTCTATCTTTCCAACTCGAGAACACAAAATTAAGTTATTTCTTTCCCTTTCTCTTTCTTTCTTTTCTCTTCTTATTTTCCCTTCCTTTCTTTTCTTTTGTTTATAAAAATCGGGAACATAGCATTTAAGTGTGATATTTATGTGTTTATAAAAAGTTCTTCTAATTACTTATATAAGACATTGATAGAAGTTCACAAGCACATCACGGCCGATCCGGTAAAGAAGAAACTGGTGCAATCCATCATCTTGGTAGTGGCTTGGTATATTTTGCGAGCCCGAAACAACTTCATTTTCGACAAGGTTCAGATCAATATGAACAATGTTATTAGAGAGAGAAAATCGTTGTCGTTTCTATGGATTTCGAGCAGGTCAAAGATGCTTGATTTGGATTTGGAAAATGTAAATTGTTTGATTTGTAACTTTTCTGTTTCGGTTTGTTATGTTGTAGTGCCCATGCTAGTTTCTTGTTGACAAGTTTGGCCTCTTTGGTTGTTTAATGAAATTGATTGTTGAAAAAAAAATCTTATATAAGAGATTGTATGTATATTCGCCCATGGCATTATAGCTTAGTGGCATTTTCGGAGTGGGATAAGGCTTATGACCATTAGGTCATGGGTTCGATTCCCACGAGTGGGGTTTTCTCAGATTTATTAGGTTTCCTTCTGAATTGGTGTGTAGGCATTATTGTCTAGTGGAGATGGATATGATCAGGTGGTTTCGCTGGTGACATCATGATACTCCAGTACGCCGTCAGTGATCCAAATTTGCCGTTAAAAAAAAAAAAAAAAAAAAAAAACCCGACATTGTCTATTCAAATTTCAAACAACCAAACATACACTTATTAGAGGTAAAGTTGAATATTTGATTAAAAAGAAACCCATACGTCAATACAAAAAAAAAGAGGGGGGGGGGGGGGGGGGGGGGGGCATTTGGTGTACCAACCTTGTATATAACTACACAAAAGGTGCACTAGGCCCATATTTGTATAGCTCAAGCTATGATGAAGGTCGGTATATAGAATAATAATTTAAAAAAAAAGCCTACTTAAATGATGATGGGGATCAAAATACTGAGTCCAAAAGTACTAGTATAAATGAGAGGTCAATATCTTGATTTATAAAGTACTACCATCTATCTGATTTATGCAAGTTGTTGCAGCATGTGTTACTCAATAGATTTCAGTCTATGGCCATTTACTGGGCATTAATGTTTGCAGCAACTACCAACTTCAATGATAATTTCACCAAGATAAAAAGAAAAGTAACTCCTCCATCTAATATATGAATATTTATATGATGTCCATAAAAGTTTGTAACTAACAAGACATTAAACTTTTTTAACAACCAATGATTAGAAAAACAAGAAAAAGAATATTTGCTTGTTCTTAATATTCCCATACTCTAAAGCAAAACAATGGCTTAATGTACATTGTTTAAAAATTTAGACCATGTGTAGTGGTAAGTTGTTATAATGCCCCCATCATGGGTCATTATCCGACACGTGGCATCCTAGTCACACTTGGGCATTATAGCAAAAGTGGCGTAGTGGGGCATTATGCCAATAACCCCCATTCAATCATTTCACAATTATTTTTTTTAATTTAAAACATAATTCAAATATCAAAAGTTAAATAGAAAATAGTACATATCTAAACTACAAGGACCAAAATTCAAATATTTAAAAGTTAATTTTAAAACGATATCTAAACCACAGGGACCAAAGTTGTAAAAAAGTAAACTCTTTAAAACCATATCTGCAGGCCATCTTCTTCGGCGTGTTTTCAGGTTTTCCGGCTAGATGGTTAAACTCCGGCCAGCCACAAAACTGAAACAACACACATGGCCGGCCACAAAACTGAAACAATACACATGGTCGCAAACGATTGGTCAATTTCTCGTCCCTCCAGCGTTTTATTTAAAACGCCAAACACATTTTTTTCAAAAAAACACGCCCCAAAACGCCTAGCGTAATGGGGGGGGGGGCGGCGTTTTCCGGCGGTATCAAGGGGGGAACACGCCCCAGTACGGTTGGTCTTAGTGGTTTTTGTTTGTAGGTTAGCAGGTACGTTGTTTGAAAATAAAGATGTTTCTTGGTTTTTGTTTGTAGGTTAGCAGGTCAAACTCGACACAAATCCGAAATTTTGACACAGACCTAATCACAATATGGGCTTAAAATTTGTGTCAGATGCATGAACATTACATGAGTTTTTACAGCTCGCCACGAGTACATCGCGTTTCAATTTAGTTATTTTAAGCATATCACTACTATAAAATTAAAAATTACAAAAAGTACCTTTTTTTTAATAAAACAATTTATATACTATCAATTTAGAAAATATTTGTGGAATGATAGTTGTACACTATGCTTTGTTATTTGTTAATGCATTTGTGGGTTTTATTTTAAGCCAATTTGGTTTATTTATATACTATCAATTTAGAAAATATTTGTGCAATGATAGTTGTATACTATGCTTTGTTATTTGTTAATTCATTTGTGGGTTTTATTTTAAGACAATTTGGTTTATTTATATACTATTAATTTTAAATATTTGTGTGCATATTTGGTGGTAAGTTGTGCTTAAATAGTTGTACCTTAATCAAATATAGGTTGTAAATTGTGCTTAAATGGTTGTATCTTAATCAAATAATAATGATTTCATTACCTTACCAAATTCAATATGTTTTGTATGCATGTATGGTTGTAAATTGTACTTAAGTGGTTGTACCCTAATCAAATAATGGTTTCATTATCTTACCATATTCATTAGGTTTGATCCATTCAAAGTTGTGTTGTTTTTAGGGCTGTAAACGAACCGAACGTTCAGCGAACAGTTCGTGAACCGTTCGGCGGGAAGTTCGTTTATGTTCGTTCGTTTAATAAACGAACGAACATGAACAAGAAATTTCGTTCGATTAGTTAAATGAACGAACACGAACAGAGGTCTCGTTCGTTCGATTGTGTTCGTGAACGTTCGGTAAGGTGTTCGTGAACGTGTTCATGAACATTCGTTGATTTGCGTTCGTTTATGTTCGTATGTTTGTTTTTTTATTGAAAATCTTTGTACTTTCTTATATCTTATTTGTACTTTTTTATATTATTAAACTTTTATTTATTTTATTTCCCTAACAATTAAACTAGGAAACCCACTTTCACCTTGTTTATGCATTATTTCCCTTTCAATTCTCATTATTTACATCCACGAATACGATCGACCTCCGTTCCACAATAAGGGATTCAAGTTCGAGTGCTACTCTCTAGGCCATCTATCTTTATCCTTCATCGGGTTCGCCAAATTTATTTGTGTTCGTGAACCGTTCGCGAACACGCTCATTTCCTTAATGAACGAACACGAACATAAAATCTCGTTCGGTAAGTGTTCATGAACCGTTCGTGAACATATTTATTTCCTTAACGAACGAACACGAACAAGGCCTTGTTCGTGTTCGTTCGGTTCGTTTACAGCCCTAGTTGTTTTATTTGTAAATTATTATTATTTATAATAATCTAATTAATTTAGCCAAAATCTTGTATAAATATAATTTGCAACACATTGATGCAATGGTTTTTGTAATGTATGAATTATTGTTTGTATAGTGGTAATGATATATATTATATATAGATTACGATGAACCTGTCAAACGAGAAAAAATTGACGCGGGTTCATCGTAACGCGCGAGTCCTATATCAACTTAGTTATTTTATTCTATGTTTTACGTTTCGACGTTTCGGTTTAATTACTTCGCATTAACACCGCAACTTCAGTGTCAGTGGTCGCTGACAGTAGTGTGACATTAGTGCTCGCCCCCGCCGCAACGCGGGGGTGTTTAATACTAGTTATGTTTAAAGCAGAAAACCTCATAGTTATTTCTCTTTAATCTTTTAAATGTTGACATAAAATGGTCGTTACTTTAATTTAAGATACTACACATAGGTTAAAATAAACTTATAAAAGTTAACACGTCAATCTTACAAACCCGTCAGCTCAAACCAAACACAATATATTTAATTAAATGCGTTCTCTAGTTGGATCCCAAACTAATCAAAATCAATTTAAACCAAACCTTTAGAAACCAATCAAGACAACAATTAAACCCATACCTAAGACACAAAACAACCAAATAAACTTGCTCGGTAAAGGCATTTTTCTCTTAGAGAAGAGATCGGAGGTTTAACTGACCGAAGAGGATAATTTGAGTTAATTACATAGTTAGTCCCCGTGGTTTGCACAAAGTAACATACTTAGGTACTAATAATTTAAAATCACATTCTAGGGTATTAACTTTTCATTTTGTAACGTTTGGAGGTATTAACGTTATTGTAGGTTTAAAATCACATTGTATTAGTACCTAAGTATGTTATTTTGTGCAAAACACAGGGACTAACTATGTTAATACCCTGGAAGTTAATACCTCCAAACGTTACAAAATGAAAAGTTAATACCCTAGAAGGTGATTTTAAACTATTAGTAGCTAAGTATGTTATTTTGTACAAACCATATGGACTAACTATGCAATTAACTCGGATAATTTAGAATAATTTATGTAACATGGTAGAAGTAACATCTGCGGTTCAAAAAACCCTTTTTAAATTGGGCTGGGCCGGATGGCTCTATCGTATCATAAGGCCCAAACTCATAACCCATATAGGCCCATTACCCCTCTTATTCCCCTTTTGGCATCCCCTGACGATCGAATCGGAATCGGAGAAACCATGGGATACGTACTGAGGGTGAGATTCGCGTCGTTCTTCGCCGGAGCTGCGGTGGCGTTAGCCGCCGGATCTTATTACCTTCACAAGGATTACAAGATTGCTCATCAAGCTATGTCTCAACAGGTATTTTCTTCACCATTTTCATTTACTTTTTTCTACCAATCTATTTGATTACAACCTGTTATTGCTCCCTGTTTGTGTTGTAGTTTTTGTTTAAATTTTGCGGAATATGTTCGTGTATTGTGACCTAATTGATCAATGTTGGTACTGTTGTAATATGATTGGGTATAAAAGTTGTATATTGAAACCCTAGATATTTGATTAGCGAATGTTTTATTTGAAATTGGGCATGGTTGTATTTTCAATATCTGTTGTATTTAGGGAGAAATGTTTGATATTATAAGGGCAAAAATCGATGATTTCTATCTTGCATAATGCCATTATGTCTTTATAATATATGGGGGAATCATTTGTATTAGACACAATGAATGTGATAATTTTGTACGGAATGATTGACATAGATATTAAATTGTAATGATCAAGTTCCCATTTCTAGTTGATAAATGGATCTATCAAATTTAGTGTGTTGAGCTGCAACTGTTGAAGAACAACAGGCTTGCGCAGATTGGATACAAAGACGTTATTGTTAATATAGAGACAGTGATCTTGTTGCGCTTTTACTGAGTTTAGTCTTATAGAATGGAATCAGTAAATAGTACGGATGACTAGGCTTGGAATATGTGTTTTTTTGGAAGTCTAGAGGTGTTCATAAACAGTTGGAATGCATGTCCAGCCGGTTTGTGATTATATGGTTCATTTCACAGTTTGCATCTTACTTTTGTTTAAAATTGGATTTAACGGTTCGGCTGATGGTTTGGATCTTTGAACCACTCGTTTGACGTTTGACCTTTGTTTCGTACATGTATGCGTGTATAGTTTTTAATGAACCTTCTTATCATCTTTAAAAATTTAGTACAAACTATCGATTTTGAGAAAAAAAATGTGATAAGAAAAGCGGCTCAAACGGCTAAATCGAACCATTTTTGGCTGTTTCAGCCAAGCCAACCAGTTTGATTTGCCAGTTTCCGAAATTATTGTGAGCGGTTTAGCAATAAGTACAATCTTGGAGGAAGTAGAAATTAGAATATCTAAGTCTTATGATCATTATATATCTTCGAAATCTGACTCTGTAGCTCCATAGCATTGTGATGTTTGGTTTACGTATCGGTAACTTAAGCTGTATTGTGATTTTTATATGTGTTCTAGGCAACTCTTGATCAGTTTTTAAGGGTATCGCCAAGTGACTTTGTAATCCTTGTGAAGGGACTTCGATACATTTAGTTTTATAGTCGTGTCACAATTTCTTGGTTTTTGTTTTAGGGGATCTAAACACCACCAAAGCTTAATTGTTGTTGTGAGCAGGTGAAATCTAGTGTTTCTGTTAATACTGTTTTTCATTAGGTGGCCTGCTAAACACTTCTATGTACTGTTAACTGTCAAGTTTCTTGCTAATAGTGGATTGTCACATTTGTATACAAGTCAACTACTCAGTCTTGGCTCTTGACTGTAGTTGATTGTCGCGGATTAAGTTCTGCCTATGCGACATGGATGCATGATACCCTAGAAGTTTAGTGTCATTCCTGTTCTCCAACATATATATAAGTGTGCCCGTGAGAGATATATATTATGTTGTGGTCTATAACATTAGAATTTAGAGTAAGTTACAAAAACCGTATGACTCATAAATTTGGTTGTCCAGGATGGAGCCGATAAACTTGGTCATTTTGGTATGGCATTTGCATTGCTTATGAGGTGTACGTTATGGGATTAAATGTTAATCAACCAAATGAAGTTCCTAGTACTGTTTTACATTAGGTTGAGCCGATAAACTTTGAGTTTGTACTGTTTTTTGTTAGGTGGCCTACTAAACACTCTCATGTACTATCAACTATTAAGTTTCTTGTCGTGGGTGGATTCTTGCATTTGTATACAGGTCAACTGCTCTGTCTTGACCGTGGTTGATTGTTCTGGGTAAGTCCTGACTTTGTGGCATGATACTTTAGAAGTTTAGGTGGACGTTTTCTTCCCTTTGTTACAGTACTGTTTTCCAACATATATATAGATGTACCCTGACAGATATATACTATATGTTGCTTTGTATAAATCTAAAATATAGAGTAAATTAGAAAAACTGTATGTCTCACAAATATGGTCGTCCATGATGGAGCCGATAAACCTGGTCGGTTGGTCCTTTTAATATGGCATGCGCATTGTGCATGACGTAGTTGTTAGGGGGAAAACATTATATAACCAAATAAAGAATAAAACTCAACTGAAAACAGAACACAGACCACAAACCCATATCCCTTTACTCGTTGCAGCCCTTTTGTCAAGCCATTCTGCATGCTATGTATGACATGACCTGTTCACAAACAATTGTAAACCATCACCAAGAAGTAAGAACACACATTCTGACACACAAATCCAGAAACTACTGCTGCTATTAACTAATCGGTTATCATTTTTAAAATTCTAACAAGTTGTGATCCTTGGTGGTATAGATGAACAATCTTTATAAGTCTCTGGATGGACGCATATCTTCGTTGGAAAATTTGAAAGAAGTTGAAGCAATGAAGCCCGTTGAAGATGCAGAATAAGGTATGCCCGCCAAGCATCGGACAGTTATTCAACTGTTGTAGTATGTCTTATTATGTTACATTTTAGCTACCGTTGTTTTATGCTTGCGGGATCAATGATGACGATGTATACAGTTCATTTTTGTTTTTATCTCTAATAACAGATGTGGATTGAGAACCACACACCTAACTGGAAGCTGTTGAGTGAAGTAGACATGCACATTTTTCACTTTCATTCTGATCCAATGATTTGGTTATTATTTGTTATATGAGTTAGTTTATTAGTTTATTCCCTGGGCCATTAATCACACAAGAACTTTGCTGGCATTCAACTTAGTGTGGGCCAAAGTGTTCCTGGGCTTGAATCATCATCTAGATGTGGGCCAAACTTAATGTAGTTGGTACTCATTCCAGGCCCAGCAAGCCATTGGCTTTTAATGTTCTATTTTCTAAATGGACAACCATATGAACATCAGAACATGGTATATTTATAATTTGACCTTAATGATGAAGTTATGTCAATCCGAAGTTAACCTAGTTCTTGAAAACACCCAGAGGAAAACGTCAATTCATCAAAGGTGGGGTTCATAGAATGACGCCCTTTGTTATTGGTACTTGTCGGGGGTCACTCGGTCTGACTAGCATGTCAATAATTGAAGTGTAAAATGAACGTGACTCTTCCTTTAGATCATAGAGAAACACAGGATGAGTAGTAACGATTGATATAACAAGTTATTAGTCATAGCAAGTGTCTCGATTCAAGATTACAATAATTTTTGTTAGAGAAACTTACACTTAATATTCAATGACTGAACACATATAATTTCTTACATTGGGATTGATCGATTCAATAGACACCAGATGGTTAGTTTCAGCATAAGCATATATGATTCATTATTCTTTTTTTCTAAATGAGTTCAGTGCCATTTACGTCCCTATAGTTTGTCCACTTTTACTATTTCAGACCATATTTCAAAATTGTATCATTTTCTTTCATGACATTCTCGAAACGTGTCATTTCAATCTAAAAAATCTAGGATAAAATGTTATTTTCGTTCCTGAGCTAATTGAGTCTTTTTAACCGGGGTTAGTTTTTTTGCACTGAATGACACGTTTCCAGAATGTTAGGGAGGAAAATGGTACAATTTTAAAATTTTATCTGAAATGGCAAAAGTGAACAAAGCACAGGGACGTAAACGAAACTCAACTCTTTCTAAATACAGGGAATATCTTCTTACACTTGCTTTTTCTAGCTTACGATATCACTTGAATGAATTTAAATAAAACACCACGTGAACGTCCATGTCTTTGTATACTGCATCTGCCCACAAGGAAATAGGCTATAACACCTTCTGGTGTAACAAAACAAAAAATCGAGAAACTTATTTAGGAAATTCAACTAATTAAAATATAATATAATATATTATGATCTTAATTCTTTATAGATTGCAAAAGGCCAAAATGAATGGTATGGTGAAAGATGATTGAGACAAAATGCACTAGATTGAACAATCCATGTGGTTCAAAATGTGGTGGGATATACCATGTCCTACTAATTATATTCCTTTGCTTTCATACCAAAAAAACATATAATCACCTTAATTATTAAATTTATATATTTACTTGACGTCACTTGCATGTGGGTAGGCATGAAATATGTAGTAGATGGCTCCCTAATTTAGTGTCTACTATAATCCAAAAAGATATTAGGGTAAATGTTAGAAAAATGCTACGAAATTTCCACTTAACTAGTATAGAAACACAACTATTTTACGTGATTCTTGACTACTAAATTTAAGTGAAAAGACCCAACCACCTTTTTAGCAAAAAAGAGAGAAATATATAATTTCATGATCAAATTAATTTTGTATATTTTAACTAAAGAATATATACTCCTAAAGTTCATATATATATATATATATATATATATATATATATATATATATATATATATATATATAATGAAAGTTGATATGATATTTCACTATTTGATAATAAAACCATAATCTTTATATAAAATAACCTTTTTTAAGTTTTTAAGCTCATATTATGCTTCATAGTAGAAAATAGACTTTTAATTATGGATCACCATCTAAAAAACAAAAATACAACTGAAGATTCGCCAGTAATTATGGTACAAACCACCGAATGTAAAACAAAACCCTAAAAGAACTAGTTCTATAAGAATAAAAAAATTCTCTGATACGTTAGTGATCACTAACATATTACCATAAAAGCGAACAACTTATCCGCAAATAGAAAAATTGTGTTTTTTCTATTTAGAACTTGTGGCTGGTTTGTCGGAGATCATCGACGAATCCCCAACAAGGGTCTTCAAAACATACTATCGTTCATTAATATAGCTTCGTTGTCAGCGAAATCATTACACACCTAGTTTCTTACGGTCTTACAGACGAAAATCACCGAGGGTACTTAACTTCACCCTTATATCCCAAGTAAAATTTCAATAATTATAGTGTTTTAAATATTTAACCACATTTGATCTATAAACTCATAACTAGAATTGAAGATGGAGAGTGATGATGAGTGAATGTGTCAATAAATAAAGAAGACCATGTGATGTCTCCCTTCCTTTTTACAATCGCCATCCATTCATCCATCACATAGGCCCCTCTCTAGAAGAAAAAAGCCTAACATGCCAGGTGCAAAAGCAACATTTTATCTTTTATATATACTCATTAAAACACTAATAATAAACAAAGTATTAAACAATTCTTCTATAAGAAAAGAAGCTGATGCAATAGGAGATGATGATAACAACAACAATGACTATGGTCAATACAAAAACAACCTCATCCCCAACCTGGAAACTCTATGAAAATCCCTTTTACACTTCTCCTCAAATCCACAATAACAACAATCAACAAAGCAAACAACAAGAAGAACAACAAGATCACAACAAGCAACTACATCTTCTTCATCTACCTGTTTCCACTCGGAAGATCACTGCATCTTTCTGGGATCTTACGTTCATCAAGCCGTTTATGGAGTCAGAACTCGACATGGCTAAAGAACAGATCATGGAGCTCAAAGCGCAGCTCGAGTATGAACGAAAAGAGCGTAAAAAGGTGGAGGTTTTGAACAAGAAGCTAGCAAAACAGGTGTGTGGAGAGAAGAAAGAAAGAGAAGCAATGGAGAAAGTATGTGAAGAACTCGCGGGTGAGTTAGCTTCAAGTAAATCAGAAATAAGTAGGTTGAAGATGGAAATGGAAGAAGAGAGAAAGATGTTACGTGTGGCTGAAGTTTTGAGAGAAGAAAGGGTCCAAATGAAGCTTAGTGAAGCTAAGTTCATTTTAGAAGAAAAGATTTCAGAATTGGAGATTAGGAAAATGACCCACAAGAATAATGATCAAGAACAAGAAGAACCCGAAAACCGCAATGTTATATCTGGGAATTCGATGAAGTTACAAGGTAGAAAGGTATCATTAGAGCCCGAAAACCCTCACATAAAGCGTGGGATTCGCGGGTTCGTGGAGTTTCCGCGAGTCGTTAGAGCGATCGGGTCGAGAAGCAGGCATTTGGGTACGAAACTAGAGTTTCAAAAGGCTCAACTCATGATATTATTGAAACAGAAGACACAAATCCAGTCTAATAATCTTATTATGAGTTAAGTTGGTGATGATCATTTACATACTTATTGTAACTTTTTTTTTATAACTACATATTGATGTGGCTTGGGGTGATTAAGTAATAATCTTGAGGTTTGAGTAGAAGGGTGTGATATTTTTGATGCGTTATTATGAGGAATCACTACAAGAAAATGGGGCAATAGAGGCGACGGTTGTCGCCTCTAATGATCCAGATCGTCGCTGCTATTGGTAATAGCAGCGACAAATTGTCGCTATTGTAGCGCCTCTATTGATGGGACGCTATTGACAACATGTCGCTGCTATTGGTCCCTGTCGCTGCTATTGGTCGCAGACCAATAGCAGCGACACTTCGTCGCTAATGACCTTCGTCGCTATTACCTGATGAGTATTAGTAGCGACATGTCGCTGCTAAAAGTCTTTTTTTTTTCAATATTTTTGTTGCTTTACAATATTTCCCGCAAATATACAAAACCTGCTGATTTCACGTTTTAAAAAACACACAAACAAACTACATAAACACAACAAACTACATAAATACAATAATTATATGTTCGTACATACTAACATTGATAACTTAAAAGTTAGTCGTTTAATTCGGACCAAACATCCAAAAATTTCATAAAACATGAAAAACTACATCATGTCGTCGTCTTATCGATATCGAAAATGTCATCATCATCGTCCGTGGATTGCTTTCCCCTCGAACCGAGATAGTCTTCAAGGCGGCTAAAAACGACGGGGTTTGGAACAACCTCGAAACAAATTCCTAAGATAAAAATATATCAAAACCCAAATTAGCATATTAACATTCTACTAACATGATATATACCAAAGTTATCAATTTCCTAACAAATGCAAGGTGGATCATCTTGAATGGAGAGTTTCAACTTAGATTATGTCAGTATGACTAACTATAAGGGTGTAAGGGGCACTCACCTAAGAGGTGAGTCCCCTCTCTTACGCACAACCAATCAACTAGTGCCATGTCAACTTAGATTATGTCAGTATGGTTTAATTTGGGACACCGTGCTCCGGATCGACCAATAGAGGCGACATATGGCTTGTCGCTGCTATTGGTGTCGCCTCTATTGCCTCCGTTTTCTTGAAATTAATTTAAAGTGTTAATTTGTGGTATTGATGTAGTGTTATTGTATTTCAGTTAGATTCTTTTAAGATGGTGGTAATGATTCAAGGACCATCACCACGTGCTTCACTTTAACCTCATTTTGATAGTGACCTCTTTATCATCTTCTAACCATTTTCATATTTGTTATAAATTAATTTGATTCCATATATATAGGTGAGAGAGAGCGCACAAGCACGCGCGCCGGCTGAGAATGCTTATGTGATCGAACATGGAGGGGAACCAAGAGGCTTACATGCCTTAGAGGACGTTGAATATAGATCCAACGCATAGAAGTGTAAAAAACGCACCAATGGGGTGGTGGTCCATTGGCAAAGGCAACCTTTAAAATACCTTGGAAGGGAGAGGTCTTGGGTTCAAGTCCCACAGACGACATAAATAAAGAATTTTGCCGTTGAAAAAAAAGAAGTGTAAAAAACGCATTAATGCCTGTACAATTTGCTTAAGTTGTAATACAAAAACGGCCATAAAATCGTCTACCCCTCTTTATGTACTGTTGCATTACAAGGTTTTTACAATTGTATACTTAAAATTTTAATCCATATTGCATGCACCCTAGCTAGAACTCCAAGAATCGCGTAAACAATCGTACCTAGTTCACGACAATTTAGTGGGGAGAAAGATAGACGGTTATCCAGTTACATACTACCAAATCGGTAAGTTCTCTCAAAAATTCCGAATAGACTACTTTTTCACCAGATTAATTATAGTTGCTTACTTAACTGTAACAGGACAATTATATAACCTAATACATATAACCTAATAACTGCATAGTTTTTTTTTTTCTTTCCCACTATATTTGTCAATACACTATGTTCAAGTAGTTACACGATATTTATAATTCTATTACTTAAATTTGGTACCATAATCACTACTATTTAGAAGTCTTCATGACTTCATGTGTTATGTTATATATCATATTATGTGTGCATGAGTAGAATGATATGATAATAAGAGTAGAAAAGGAACAATGCGTTGGAAAAAGAAACTTGAGGTGAAAGCAAGGCAGCTGGCAAATGGTGTTGACAGAGAATTAGATAAAAAGCACTTTGTGTACTGGAAGTGTGCGTGTATAATGAAGCGAAGTATAAATTTTAGGCTCTAACTATTTGCACACCTTGGCAGACTATTTACACACTTAGGGTTTACATACGCTGCGTAGAGACCTATACGCAGCGTATAGGGTTACCTCTATACGCTGTGTATAGGTCTCTACGCAGCGTATGTAAAGGGCAGGTACACGACCAGACAGTCAAACCTAGTACCATGTCAAATCAGTCTGACATACGATGCGTATAGATCTATACGCATCGTCTTACTTTATGTACATATGCTACGTATAGACCTATACGCAGCGTATGTCAGACTGATTTGACACTGATACGATGTTGTCTTGGCACGTGAATAAAGCTATACACAGAGTATAGAGCTATACGTTGCGTATGATTGTAAGTTCAAAAGTCTATTTAGCCATGCATATCCTCCGCCTTCGACTTCAATAATCTCATTTCATCATCTGTATATCTTCATTTGTTATATCATCTCATCAAGTTTGTTCAATTCATTTGTTTTGTATATCTTCATTTCATCGTAGTGCCGCAAATATTGTTAAAATGTCATCATTTTGGAACAAGAATTATTTCGGTAATCGATATTCTAACGACACATGGGGAGCAAATGATGCCAATGAGGAGGAGGAGGTTGTGTCTGGAGTCCCTGTTGATAAAAAAACACAGTTGCCAGACTTGAACGAGACTCCCACTGTTGATGAACCAAATTACCCGGCGCATTAAGTGCATCCGGATTACGGATATGAGTATGAATCTCCGTACGTGCCACAAAGTGGATACAGTGCTGAGAATGCACCTGTTGATGAACCATATTACCCGACGCAGCAATCGTATCCGGGTTACGGATACGGGGGTGAAGGTGGATACGGAGGTTACGGTGGATACGGGGGTGAAGGTGGATACGGGGGTGAAGGTGGATACGGTGGATACGAGGGTGAAGGTGGATACAGTGGATACGATAGATATGGGTGTGAAGGTGGATACGGTGGATACGGAGGCTATGGTGGATACGAAGAATACAGTGGATACGGTTATGAGCCCCGTAACACACCACTGTATGATGATTATGAACCATCTACCCCGGGCTATCCATTTCAAATAAAGGAGGTATCCCATTAATATTTGTATTATTTTTATAATAATTATTATTATTGTTAGAATTATATTGTTATGGTTATTGTTGTTATTATTATTATTATTATTATTATTGTTAAAAATTATATAACTATTGACAACATTATAATTATAATAATAATAATAATAATAATAATAATAATAATTATTATTATTATTATTATAATAATAATTATTGTTATTATTATTGTTAAAAATATTATTATTGTTGTTGTTGTTGTTGTTGTTGACGTAACTTTTTTTTAGCGTTTCATGTCTCTAACTGATTTGAAGAATTGGGTACAAGAAACGGGAAAGGAGAATGGTTATGTAATTGTTACCCGCCAATTGAAAAATATTGGCGGTACTACTGGGATGGTATGGCTTGTGTGCGACCGTAGTGGTGAGCACCGTAGTAAAGCAACAGTTAGGAAAGTTGGTAGCTAAAAAATCGGTTGCCCATTTTCATTACTCGCTATCCGGGACGTGACGAATGACACGTGGGAGTTAAAAGTGGACAACACGAACCATAACCACGAACCTACGACGAGTTTGTTGGGCCACAATTTTGTGCGAAGATTTACTGAAGTCGAATACAAGCTAGTGGAGCAGTTAACTGCTCAAAACATGGAGCCATGTATCATGTTTCAAACCCTAAGAAAGCAGTTCCCCGACAGCCTGCATGTTCAGAAAGACGTGCAAAATGCGGTACAAAAAATTAGAGCGACACTGATGGACGGAAAGACTCCTATGTAGGCACTGGAAAGCGTGCTGCATGACAACCGATTCATTTACGACACCCGACAGGAACCCAAAGCAGATGTCGTAATAGAGATTTTCTTTGTTCATCCTTATTCAATCACTATGTGGCATGCATTCCCGCATGTGATGTTGATCGACGCGACCTCCAAAACAAACATCTACAATATGCCATTTGTCCAGGTTGTGGGTTTGACGTCGACCAACAAGTCTTTGTGTATCGCACATGCCGTTATTTGCAAAGAACGAAGGGATAACTACTTGTGAGTGCTTGAGCGGATCAAGTCAATGTTGCATGAATGTATGACGCCGCGTGTGATAGTCACGGATAGAGAGCTTGCCCTAATTAACGCGTGTGCTAAAGTATTCCCAAACGCATCTAGGCTTCTATGCCAGTTTCACATCGAACAAAATATATGTAGACATTGCAAGCAAGGGTTCAATAAAGAAGATTAGGGGAAATTTCTGTCGTACTGACGGAGAGTGTGCGAATCTGCCTCAGAGCCCATGTACAAGTACAACTTGGAGAAACTGTATAACCGACTCGTGGTTGCCAACCGAGAAAGTAAGTGTTCCTTCAACAAACGACTCACCCAATCTATTATAGTTTACACACGCTTTTACATTTCATTTCATTATTTTATTTTTGTAGTTGTCTTTAATTACGTCTACAAGAACTGGCTCAAAGACTATAAAGAAATGTTCATTTATGCGTGGACCGATAAGTGTCGCAACTTTGGTCAGCGCACCACCAACAGAGTTGAGAGCCAGCACGCAAATTTAAAAAGATACGTTATGCGCGGGAGTTCATTGGAGCGAATAGCAAGATGCGTCATTGATATAGTTGAAACTCAGTACGATGAAATACAAAAAAGTTTAGCATAAAAAAAACGATGAACCACCACAGACACCCACTGTTGGACAACCTACGTGGAAAGGTTTCCCATACAACACTTGATTTGCTGGCAAAAGAGCTATTGAGGAAGCTGGAGGTGTTGCGGAAACTTAACGCATCATGTGGTTGCCATATGTGGCTTAGCTGTGGATTGCCGTGTGCTTGTAGGCTGGAAAACTACAAACGTACAGGTAAAAAATATTAAAACTATAAAGCTTTTGTTATTTAGTACGATTTAGCTGTTTCTCACACCGTATTAACTTAACTGTGCAGGGCGTATGATACAACTAGACGACGTAGATGTATTCTGGCGTAAGCTTGACTTGCTCCCGTGTAAACTGGTAGACGAGGAAGTCGATGTTGTAGCAGAGCTAAATAATGTGCGGCAACATTTAGAGGCTCACTCCCCCGTTCAGCAAAAGAGTTTGCTTTCAAAGATTAAAGCGGTCTTCACCCCGAAATCGTCAACCAAGAAACCACCGATCATCCAGCAAAATACTCGCGGTCGGCCTACATCAAGGAAAGTACAAGAAAGGCTAGATGAAGGTGCGTGGTTAGACGAAGCTGCGAGATACAACTCCTATGGCGAGGACAGCAACGTATATACCGCTTCCCCAAAACATAGGTACGATTTACCCCGACACAGCTCATACGTACCGTCAGAGGGCTCTCGTGGAACTGGTTCGGTTGTAAAGTCTGAAAAACCTAAAATGCAATGAAACAGTTCAACGAGTTCTAAAAAGAAGGAGATGCGGGATGATCATGGTTTTCCATTAATGAAGGGGGATGAGCACTTGTTAAGCATTATGAGGTTTAAGGATCAAATTCCATCAGAGTTTCACTCTTACATATCGTGTATACAAGATGTGACCCTAGACGGTCATTGTGGGTACAGGTCTGTGGCTGTCGGGTTAGGTTTTGGGGAATACGTATGGCCCCATATTCGAAGTGATTTACTACTGGATATTGACCATAACGAGCCGCTATGGAAGCATGTATTCGAAAGATATAACGAAGGAGACTTTAAAAATACGTAATAGCATCGAATGGCATTCAGTGCAAGGGTGCGATCGAAGTCACTAGATGGAAATGCCCCACGTAGGGCTTCTCGTAGCGCAAAGGTATAATATTGTCCTCCACGTGCTAAGCATCGAAGGGAGCTCTACCATCTTCCCATTAACGGATGCCCCACTAGATCCACGACCTCAAGCGATAACGCTCGTCCATGTTTACGGGGGACACTTCATACATGTTAAGTTAGAAAGAGACTACCCCATGCCTACACTGACCCCATTGTGGTCGACACATCGATCAATAGCTACGAAATGGTGGGAAGAAATGTATAGACTGCAGTTACAGCACTACTATGAGTTAATCAATCCTAAATCAGACTCAGACAAAGACAGAAACCCGAGTTTAAATCTTATCGAAGATTAAGCGGAAACTTGTATTTTTGTAAATTGTAGATATTTTTAATTTATAAAGTTTGTATCATTTTTAATTTTTATAATTCATAATATTTGTATTATTTTTTAACTTTTCTAAATTATATTTGTATTATTTACCAAATAATATTGTTTTCTATAAATAAACAAAGAAATACACAAAAAAAAAATGGAGCTTTATATACGATGCGTATAGATCCCTACGCAGCGTAGGAGGAAAAAAATGACAAAACAGCCCTTGTGTTTGGCTTCGTATAGCCTCAGCACAAGGGTAAAAAGGTAAAACGAAAAACATAATACGCATCGTATAGAGCAATACGATGCGTATGTAAAAGGCGGACAATTCCCCCCCCCCCCAAATCAAAGTTTCAAAATATAAATATGTTAAATTACTATTTTGCCCTTGTGTTGGGGCTATACGCAACTGACAAGGGTAAAAACGTCATTTTCTTACCTTTATCTACATTCCGTATGGCCCTCTACGAAGCGTATATAAAGGTCAAGAAACTGACCTTTATACCCTTGTATCCAGGCTTCGTATAGTCTGTAGAGAATGGTATAAAGGTCATTTTCATGACCTTTATATACGCGTCGTAGAGGGCCATACGGAGCGTAGATGGAGGTCAGAAAATGACTTTTTTACCCTTGTAATCAGCTGCGTATAGCCCAAACACAAGGGTAAAACAGTAATTGGACATTCTCTACGATCCGTAGGGATCTATACGCTTGGTATAGATCCCTAAATTAAAACAGAGAATCCCTTTTGGTTCGCTGTTCTTCCCCAAATCAACACACACACACATAACACACATACACTGCTATATATGGAGGCGATTACGTACATACACCGTATTCGACACGAAATTGAGGCATAAACCAGGTATTTGTTCTACCTATTTCCCTAATTTTGTTTTTTTTTGTATTTAATCCGTAAATCAGGGGTGTATCTTAGGTAAATTAGGGTTTACAGTGAATTAGGGGTGTTTGTTTGATTGTTGTGTGAAGGTGGGGGTATTGTTCTTGGTCGATTGATGTTAACAGATGCACCCTTTTGTAATTTTTTTCAGTTCATTAAAAAAGATTAGGTTACAGTTGAGGGAGGCTTGAGTTGGATCTACTGAAATTCATTGATTTTTAGTTCGAATTAAGAGTTAGGATTGTTTTGTTCTTTAATTTGTGATTCATGATTTAGCTAATGCTTGTCAAAATATGATGAATATTCTTATGATACGGATTGTTCTGTTTTTTGAATTCATGATTTAGTTGAACAATAAGTTTGGAATTAGGGGTTGTTGTGCAATTTGGTAAAAGATGAGTCAGTCTTCGTACAGAGCTTGATTGGTTGGGGAGTATGTGGCTGGGAAACAGCTTGGGTCAGGTTCATTTTATGTGGTGTGGCATGCGAGGCCTATGGTTTATGATACGAAAGTTGTGATTAAGGAGATTGTTACTGGAAAGATGAATAAAACGTTGGAAGAGAGTCACGTCTACATTGAATTTGTATATTTACTAGTTACAATTTTCATGCCTATTTTTTTATCTAATGCCAGCAACTGATGCTAGCTAGAATCATCTTATTTTGCCAGATACTGTAAATTTTAGCAATAACTATAAGTGGTCATTTATATGGATTCTTTTAGAAGTTTATTGGTTAATCGAATAAGAACCGGAGTTAGCTTGCCTTTTGTTATTACGGGCTTGAATAAAACAGGTTGCGGCCAACTTAAACAACTTTATATGCAAAAGCCCGTTTACGGCTGCAAACGCGGCCGCAAACGGCTGCGAAGCGTTTGCAGCCATAAACGGGCGTTTAAACGGCTGCAAACGCAGCCCCAAACGGCAGCGATTTCGCAGCCGTGTGCGGCCGCGTTTGCAGCCGTAAACGGGCGTTAAAACAGCTGCGAACGCGGCCGCAAACGGCTGTGAAATCGCTGCCGTTTGGGGCTGCGTTTGCAGCCGTTTAAACGACGAACTTTTTATTTAAAAAACAGTTTTTAAATACGCGCCTAACGAGCGTCGGGCCTAACGAGCGTCGACAGAAAACTGTTTTTTTTTAAATAGAAAATATTTTTTTTTTAAACTTAAATTGTTTTTTTTTTTAAAACAGAAAACTGTTTTTTTTTAAACAGAAAATAATTTTTTTTTGGTTTTCAGAACGAGAAAGATGGCGGATGAAATGGATATAGAACAATTTAATCCGGAGCAGCCGCAGCCGCAGGAGCGTCAACTGCCGGATCCTCTCGAGAATCACCCGTACTTGGAGTTTCCTCCGGAGTCCGACACTGCTCTCCGTTGCGAGAAGCTTCGGAAGATGCATGTCGGTGCCCATTTTGTGGTTTCTTGGATAACCCTCCGAGCGCTCGCGGTTGAAGATTGGGCGCGGGAGTTTGTTCCCCATGATTCACCGTGGGATCGTTTATTTGAGCTATCGTTTATGCCGAGCTACAGGGAGATACTGATAGAGTTTCTGTCGTCGTTCGAGTTTCATCCTCGTCGGCCAGATCAGGTTGTGGACCCCGCGCAACCACCTGCCTTGCCCGAGGTTTCTTTTCGCATGGCCGGCCAGGCGCGTTCTATGTCGCTTGCAGACTTTGCGGTGCATAGCGGTTTGTATACGGAGGCTGAGATCGCTACAGATCTATATACGACGGTACGTTTAACACAAATTTTGTATTGTTATTATTATTATTTTAACATATAACATTTAAGATTTAATATTAATTTAACGTTTAATAAACATTCGTGTAAACAGGGGTTGGTAATGGTTGATAAACCCACGCTTTTAGGGTTTTGGGCTGTGATCGCGGACATCACTCGTTGGGACCACCAACAATCCAAGGGGAGGGTTACGCTGATTAAGGATCCGCTCTTCAGGTACGTTAGTTATTATTATTTTAATAATATAGTTTTTATAAACCTAAATTGTTTTTTTTAAACAGAAAATATTTTTTTAATCAGATTTTTTTTTTAAACTGTAAACTGTTTTATTTTAAAATACAGTAAACTATTTAAAAAAAAAAACAGAAAAACAGTTTGTTAAAATACAGTAAACGGGCGTCTAAACGATTGCAAACGCGGCCGCAAACAGCAACGATTTCACAGCCGTTTGCGGCCGCGTTTGCAGCCATAAACGGGCGTTAAAACGGCTGCGAAAGCGCTGCCGTTTGGGGCTGCGTTTGCAGCCCTTTAAACGATGAACTTTTATTTAAAAAAGCTGTTTTTAAACACGCGCCTAACGAGCGTCGAAACTAAGTTCGTCGTTAAAATATATAGTTTTTTATAATTTAGTCGAAGTCGAACCGTAAGGCGCGTAGGTCCCTAACGAGCGTCGACACTAAGATCGTCGTTTTATATTTTAACGACGAAGTTAGTGTCGACGCTCATTAGGGACCTACGCGCCTTACGGTTCGACTTCGAGTAAATAATAAAAAATATATTTTAACAACGAACTTAGTTTCGACGCTCGTAGGGCCCGTACACGCCTTACGGACGACTAAATAATAAAAAAATATTATTTAACGAAGATCTTAGTTTCGATGCTCGTAAGGCGCGTAGGTCTGTTACGCACGTCGAAACTAAGTTCGTCGTTAAAATTTTTTTTTTATTATTTAGTCAAAGTCGAACCGTAAGGCGCGTAGGTCCCTAACGAGCGTCGACTCTAAGATCGTCGTTTTATACTTTAACGACGAAGTTAGTTTCGACGCTCGTTAGGGACCTACGCGCCTTACGGTTCGACTTCGACTAAATAATAAAAAAAAATATTTTAACGACGTACTTAGTTTCGACGCTCGTTAGGCCCGTTCGCGCCTTACGGACGACGTCGACTAAATAATAAAAAAAACATTGTTTAACGACGATCTTAGTTTCGACGCTCGTAAGGCGCGTAGGTCCTTTACGCCCTTCGAAATTAAGTTCGTCGTTAAAATATTTTTTTTATTATTTAGTCGAATTCGAACCGTAAGGCGCGTAGGTCCCTAATGAGCGTCGACAATAAGATCGTCGTTTTATATTTTAACGACAAAGTTAGTGTCGACGCTCGTTAGGGACCTACGCGCCTTACGGTTCGACTTCGACTAAATAAAAAAATATATTTTAACGACGAACTTAGTTTCGACGCTCGTTAGGCCCATACGCGCCTTACGGACGACGTCGACTAAATAATAAAAAAAATATTATTTAACGACGATCTTAGCTTCGACGCTCGTAAGGCGCGTAGGTCCGTTACGCGCGTCGAAATACGTAACGAGTCAAAAATATATTGTTTTTTTTGTCCTCATATTGTCGATGTCGTATGATTATTATTTACTGACTGGTTTCCTTTTGTGCAGGTATTTGCACAAGATGATTTCCACTTCGATCACCGCTCGAAACAAGAGCCAGGATTGGTGTACCAGTAGTGATTTTTTTTATATTGTCTCTTATACAAGAGGCCGTGCGCTCTCGCCCACGCGTTGGCGTAGTACTTCGCCTCCGCGCAACATCGACAGGAGCGCGGACTGTTATACGGCGGCGCCTACGTGACTAGGATAGCCATTTCGTTGGGTTATCACCCAGGAGAATGACCGCGACCGTGTAGGCCCGACGAAACAGCCGAAGCGGATGGGTATGAACACACTATCCGGAATGCACGTTACCAAATCATTCCCATGCGGGAAGCGGTTTAAGAATCAGGACGACGGGCAATACGAGCTAACACAGCTGCCGGCACAGTTAGATCTGGTATTTCCCCCGCGCGATCCGGAGGTGCCGGGGGCGCATGAGCCGCCCGTCGTTATTCCGGAGCCACCACAGCCGCGTGGACCACCCGAGGCACCTCAGTTCCCACGACATGTTTGGCCCGGTTCTGACCCATCATATCAGCGACTACGTCGCGACGTTGACAGGAAGAACTATCTGTTGGAGTGGGTGGTTGCGGAGCTGCAGGAACATAGACAGCGATCCGGGTTACCTCCACGACCCTTCATTACGGATGCGGAATGGGATCAGCATCAGTAGCAGGAGCAGCAGCAGCCATAGTATTTTATCATTTTATCATTTTGTTATGTATGCGCAACTTTTGCTGTATATATCAAACTTTTGGTGTACATATAAAACTTATGCTGTAAACGGTTTAACATATTCGAACAGTACTCGGGTATTTCCACTTATTTAAGCTACAATATTTTAACGTTATAGTATTCGAACCGTATATACGCTTTTCAAAATTTTAACATTATACGCTTTTCGACGACATCGACTAAATAAATTAACGACGACGTCGACTAAATAACATTATATAATTTTAACTTGTTATATATTTTAAGCGAGTTAACGTTGTTACCGGGTGAAAATTTATACCACAAATAGGCCGAATGATGAAACAAAATTCTGAAAGGCTATAAACGCTGCGTATAGCTCTATACGCAGCGTATATAAACCTTGTAAAAATCTGATGCTTCATACCTACCAAAATGACCCCAATTTTTCAGATGGTTTATATACGCTGCGTAGAGAGCTATACGCGGCGTATAAAAACCTTGTTTTCTGTGCAATGATTGGTTTGAAGGCACTGAGAACCATGGTTTACCTACGCAACCTTTAGCTCTCTACGCAGCGTATAGAGAGCTATACGCTGCGTAGGTAAACCCTGATTTTACTAGGGTTTGGTGTGCCAATAGGCACATTGGTGTGCCAATAGGTACACCCAAATTTTATCGGTTATTATTGAATTTTGTAATTATATAAGTATTATATAATTAAATAATTCGATGATGTTAATTTGATAAATCCTTTTTAGTTAAAAAAAAAAGTAAATTACCATTTTAGTCATTGAGGTTTCTTCAAATTTGCCATTTTAGTGCAAATAGTTTTTTTTCTTTTGGGTCCCTGACTTTTCCCTTTTGTTGTCATTTTGATCACATTTCCTAACTCCGTCAAAAAACCCCTGTTTTAACCAGGGGTGTTTTTGTGATTTTCAATTTAAATCTTTTAAATTCCCATTTTGATCCATTTTTTTAATATTGAAAAAATAAAGGAAAATATATAATTTACTCCTTATAATAAGAACCCAACATTTCATCCAGATCTCCCAACTTCTTTTCAGGTTCATCTTCATCATCAAATATCCCCATTACCACCACCATCACCACCGCCCCTTCTTCTCCTCACAACCACCACCCCGCCGCCCCTTCCTCACCCCAACTCCATTGTACAGTTAGATGGACATTAATTTGAGTTCATTGATTCATCCAAAACCATTCCTTGGCATCTGTATTCTCCACTACAAAGGGTGGTCCCCACCGACGACATGTTTTCGCCTTGGGGAAGTGGTGGTCCCCACTGGTGAAGCAAATCTGTGAATGATATTTGTTTATGAGGTGCGCGTGAAGACCCTACTGGGTGGAAACCTTGTTTGTACCATGCAAGAGGGTTTTGTAAAAGCTGAGCTAGCTGCCGCTTCACCCATGGTGAAGCTAATTTGTCTGCTGTGACAGTTGGTTCTTTGAGTAAGCTCGACGTGATGGAACAGTGTCATGAGCTTCTCTGTTCTAAATCGGCTCAACAACAGCGGTTACTTATGGTCGCGGCCGGTGGTTCTCCCAACTTCCCATTTCCAAATAGTCCGAAATCGATGAAGTATATCAGCAACAATCCGATAGTCTGAGATAAGAAAATTATCTAAACCATGTTAGTTCCATAGATTATAACTTCATTTTATGGTTGTTTGTAGGATGACAGTTGCATTGATGATGGGCGAAGATATGAATAAATTCAGCCGGTCAAGTGAGATGTAAAGTGATGAAAAAGTGGAGGGTAGGGGTGGGTCCCACTTAGGGCTGTAAATGAACTGAATATTCAGCGAACAGTTCGTAAACATTTCGGCGGGAAGTTCGTTTATGTTCGTTTGACTAGCAACGAACGAATACAAACACAAAATTTCATTCGGTTAGCTTAGCAAACGAACACGAACAAAGACCTCGTTTGTTCGACTGCGTTCATGAACGTTCGGCAATACGGTCGGTTAGGTTCGTGTTCGTTTAGTTATTTTAAAAAAATAATAAATAATAAACAATTTATCTAAACATATTGAAACTTGAAACCCTATTTTTTTTCTAAGTTAGCTAAAATTTGGATATTCAAGACATTTTTTGAGATAATTATGTTTAAATTAGTTAAAATTTGAATAATTATGTCTAAGTTAGTTAAACTTGATTTATCGTTTGGTGATTGTAGTAGACTTCTTGTGTTTTAATTTATCATGTGATAGTTGTATTTAACTACTTATGTCGAATGTTTAAGATTAATAATGTTTCTATTTTTTGTTTTCAAGTTAAATGTTCGTTACATTAGTTTTAATTCGTTTGCGTTCGTTTGTGTTCGTTTGTGTTCGAGACCAGTGTTCATGAGCTATTCGTGAACAATTGAATTTCCTTAACGAACGAACACGAACAGAAACTTATGTTCGGTATACGTTCGTGAACAGTTCGCGAACATGTTAATTTCCTTAACGAACGAATACGAACATGGCCTTGTTCGTGTTCGTTCGGTTCGATTACAGCCCTAGTCCCACTAATTAGATATTCTTCTTTTATCTTTTCAATATAAAAAAAGTTTGGATCAAAATGGCAATTTGAAAGATTTAAATTGAAAATCCCAAAAATACCCCTGGTTAAAAATGAGATTTTTGGACGGAGTTAGGAAATGTGATCAAAATGGCAACAAAAGGAAAAAGTCAGGGACCCAAAGGAGAAAAAAATTTGGACTAAAATGGCAAATTTGGACAAACCTCAGGGACTAAAATGAGAATTACTCTAAAAAAATCAATTAATTTAATTTGGCCAAACCAGAACCGTAGAATAAAATGTACTTCATTTAATTTGTTCAATGGCTAATTTTCAACTAGTGTTGTTGGCTCGATGAATTATGGTATCATGACTCATTACAGTAACCGAAAGAAAAAAAAATTGTTATACGCCAAAATGATATCGACACGTATATTACATCAATTAAACAATAAAAACAAATATCGGTTCCGATAACACCAATACATGTACCAACGTTGTTTATTCGATATCTGTTTGTTTGGTTACCAACACGGTACATGTGATTGGTGTAATTTAGGTGATTGGTGTAATTTACGACATAAAAAAATACATTATTCGAAACAAAACTTGGTTGGGTAAGTGTTAATTTATCTAAGTACGTCAAGTTTTTATTGCCGTTGCCGAGGACACTTTTCTGTTGCGTATCTATCTTATTAGTAGTAGTTTAACTATTAGTTAGGTTTAGGTTAGTTTATTTCTTGTTTTCTACTTTCTTTCGTGTGCCTTAGTACTCGTTAGTGCGCTAGACATCACTTAGGAATAGTGGCAGAATGAACTATTTCAGATTATGTACGTCTCTCTGTAGATGCAATTAGAAACAACATCACGCGACCGACTGTTGGAGCGAACAACTTCATGATTCCTACTCAAATCATCACTATGATTCAGCGCCCGTGCTAGTACCACGGACGTGTAGACGAGGATCCGAATGACCATATAAACAAGTTTCTTGAACTTTGTGAAACCTTTAAACTTGAAGATGTTTCAGATGATGCAGGGAGACACCGTATTTTCCCATTCTCATTGGTTGCTAAAGCCTGCTCATGGCTTAATTCTTTAGCCCCTGGTTCTGTCACTACTTGGGTATAATGGCAGAAAAATTTCTAAATAAATTATTTTCTCCCTCAAAAACTTATCGCTTGCGTAGCAAGATATATGTATTTGAGCAAGAAGAGGATGAAAATTTCAGAGACGCCTAGGATAGGTTCAAGAGATTCAAAGGAATTGCCCTCATCATGGTATGGAGCCATGGATGGTTATGAATACATTTTACAACGGTCTTTGTACTCCATCTAAGCAAAACCTAGATACAATAGCAGGAGGTGTCTACTCTTATCTAACTCCTACTACTGCTCGTTTTCTCATTGAAAAGATCTCAGAGAATGACTACCCATCCAGGAGGATTCCATATCTTCAAGAAAGGCTGATGTTCGCAGTGCAGATCAAAATTCTAAGCTAGCAGCCCAAGTTGAAGCACTAACTGTCCAGATTGAGAAGTTTATGACTAAACAAGAGATGTGTAGTATGTGTGGAGGATCTCATTCAATAAAGAACTGTCCGATTGCTACATAGGATGAGGAAGTTGACTTTGTAGGTGACCCATTCAGATACCGATTTAATTATGAAAAAAAGGGAAGCCTAGGGTTAGTTGGAGAGACAATAGAAATTCATTCCTAGCAGGCTATTCCTAAAATAACAGATTCAAGCCTAGGGAACGACAACCAAGATTACAAGAGATGCTTATGGAGTACATGCAAGAGAACAGGGAGAGGATGAACAAGCGAGATCAGGATCGGGTAGGACATAGAACTACAATTCAAAATATAGAGAAGGTCCTGACTTAGTTAGCATCAGAAGGCTCAAGTTAAATGTATTATCCTTCAAAGTGTTAATGTCACTAGGGACACCCCTCCTACTGAAAAACCTATTCAAGAAAGTGATAATCTATACATACCAAGCTCCACTAATACAGAAGGCCTTACAATTTGACAGCCAAGTGAGCTAAGAAAGAAAGAAAAGGTGTAGGAGTCAAAACCTAACCTTCCACTTCCAAAGTGCCAATTGATAGACAAATTCAAACAACAATATGGTAAGTTCCTGGCGATGTTCACAAAGTTGCACATCAATGTACCTTTCATGGAAGCATTGACTTAAATGCCTAAATACGTCAAATTCTTAAAGGACTTGATGTATAATAAACGGAGATTAGATGATCTATCTGTCGTGACATTAAACAAAGAATGTTCACAGTCCTGCAAAATAAGTTACCTCCTAAGGTAGTAGATCCAGGAAGTTTAACTATCACATGTTTAATCAGTGATCTTTCAGTCAACAATGCTTTAGCTGGCCTAGGGGAACCCATTCCCACTCAGATGAGTATTCAGTTAGCTATCCGTTCAATTAAATATCCATGAGGGATTGTTGAAAATATGCTAGTAAAAGTCGACAAGTTTGGTTTCCCTGTCGATTTCATCATCTTAGATATGGACAAAGATGATCATGTTCCATTGATTTTGGGTCAACCTTTCCTAGCTAGGCTAGAGCTCTAGTTGACGTTTTTGACGAGAAGCTAACTTTGAGAGTAGATGAAGAGAAGATCACCTTCAATGTCAAGGAAGCAATGCAACATATAGACAACCAAGAAGACTCGATTTATCTTGTAGATTCTGACATAGAATATGTTGATGAATTCATGCATGAAACTTTTGGCCAAGACATATTGAACACACAAATATTGAATACAGCATAATACTAGATACAGTATAGATACAGAGTGTGGTAGAACTAAACCATTTGAAAATGTTGAAGGAGACTGGGAAGAAGCCTTTGAGCTTTTGGAGACCAAAGAGCCGAAATCGAAAACATCATTGGAAGAACCGCCAATCTTAGAGCTGAAGGAGTTACCTTCTAATTTGGAATACACATTTTTGGATGACGATAGAAACCTTTGGGTTATTATCTCATCTACACTTTGCGAAGAAAGGAACCATAATCTACTCACCGTTTTGAAAGAGAACAAGCAAGCAATTGCTAGGAAAATCATGGACATCGAAGGAATTAGCTATACATATTGCACACATGAGACCTCATGGAAGAATACTATAAACCTGTGGCACAACCACAAAGATGGCTAAATCCTAAACTATAGGAAGTATTTAAGAGGGAAATTGTTAATTTTTGGACACCGGTGTTATATATCCTATCTCTGACTCCAAATGGGCTAGTCCAGTTCAAGTTATACCAAAGAATCGTGGAATAACGGTAGTTACTAACGAGAAAAATGAGCTTATTCCAACCACAACTGTTACGGGATGGCACATGTGTATAAACTACAGAAAATTAAATGATGTCACCCGTAATTATCATTTCCTGTTACCTTTTATAGACTAAATGATTCAGCGTCTTGTTAGGAAGCAATTCTACTACTTCCTGGATGGTTTTTCAGGTTATTTCCAGATTTTGATCCTTCCTAAGGACCAAGACAAGACGACATTCACTTCCACGTTTGCAACATTCGCTTACCGTCGTATGCCCTTCGGGCTATGTAATGCACCAGCTACATTCCAGAGGTGTATGACGACTATATTCCATTACATGATAGAGAAATCCATGAAAGTTTTTATGGATGACTTCTCAGTCTTTGGTGATTCTTTCGACAACCGTCTGGGGAATCTAGAGCGAATGCTAATACGTTGCAAGGAAACGAAACTCAAGCTGAATTGGGAAAAGTGCCATTTTATGGACATAGAAAGCATTGTCTTGGGACACAAAATCTCGAAATGGGTTAGATGTGGGTCACGCTAAAATTGATACTATTGCTAAACTTTCACATCCTACCTCAGTAAGAGCCATTCGAAGTTTTCTTGGACATGCTAGTTTTGCAGCCGTTTTATAAAGGGGTTTTAAAGATAGTATGACGACCAATGACACAACTCTTGGAAAAAGACACCACTTTCGTCTTTAGCCCTGAATGTGTTGAGGCATTCGAAAGAATAAAATAAAAATTGGTTGAAGCTCCAATAATGGTGGCACCCAACTGGAAACTACCATTCGAACTTATGTGCGACGCTAGCAATTATACGGTTAGGGAAGTGTTGGGCCAAAGGAAAAATAAACATTTCCACCTAATCTACTACGCTAGTAAAACACTAAATCATACTCAAGAAAACTATAACACCACTAAAAAGGAACTTTTAGCTGTGGTGTTCGCTTTTGACAAATTCCGCTCATACATGATCCTTTCAAACTCAACTGTCTATACTGGTCACTCTTCACTCTTATATCTTTTCAATAAGCAGGATACTTGGCCAAGACTGATCTGTTGGATCCCGCTCCTCTAAGAACTTGATATTGAGATTAAAGACAAAACGGGAGTAAAAAACGTAACACCTGATCTCCTTTCGGGACTAGAAAATCCCGAACAGGGACATGGGATAAATCTGATATAAACGGCAACTTCTTGCACGAATTCATCTGGTATGTTCAATCTCAAATAAAAGCTGAACCATGGTTTGTAGACTATGTAAACTAGCTGGCTGTAGGGAAGTTGAGGCCCGGGTTGACATTCCATTGTAGCCATGAAGCTTGACAAAAATGTTTCTTTGTGAAAACGGGAAAATAACAAAAAATGTTTCCTTGTAAATTTTATGGTTTATATATATACTTTAAAACCCACTGTCATGTTTGGTATAAAACAATTGTCATGTTTAAAACCAATTGTCATGTATGTGTAAACCAATCGTCCTGTATGTGTAAACCAATCGTCATGTATAGTTAGTCGGTCAAACCACCAAAGGGTTTGTCCATAATTTCATGGGTTCTATTGTCACACCCCAACCGATGGCGGAAACATCAGGGTGCGAGAACTAAGCATTCAGATTGCTCATGAGACTCTATAACACTAGATATTCCAATAGAATTTAAATTGATTTCATAGTATTTGTCTAAACATCAATCACAAATAACAAGTACTCAAAACATAACAAACGTTTTTCAAATTGTTCGAATAGCTAAATTAACTAGGTGACGTTTCTAGGCATCTCATAGCTTGATTTCCACGTGTTCCGAAGCAACCTATCAGCTTGCAACATGTATTAAAATATCAATACAAAAGTATTGGCGAGTATACAAGTTTGATAATAGAATAATAGATTAAAACAACTCGTATCCACAATGTAAGCAATAAAAATAGTTTCAGTCGTGCTAGTGTCGCAGACCAGGCAGTGATAGCCCAAGTATCCTGATGCTTTGATGTTTACCCAAGACTCAAGGTAAACTAGAATCCTCCTAACAATACCCCCTGAGAATAATGGGAGAGGTGCACCCCCTATAGCGCTACTATTTTTAAGGCGGAACTACACACCCTGGATTAAACGTCACATAGCACAAAATAGAATACTAGAATGCACAAGTTTTCACATACACGTAGGATAGAGTTTAGCTTGCAAAAGTATCAAGTTTTGTAGTTTATAGAATACATGTTACATCCCGAAGTTTAAAGTAAAAAGGGATCGAGTATACTCACAGTGATTGCTTAACAGTATAGACTGTTATTGGATCAAAGGGAGCTCTTTTAGAATTTTCCTGATTAGATTACAACAGATAAGAGTCGGACAGAATAACGAGATTGCGTAATGTGTCAGAGACAGTCACTGGATCGGATGGCTGTCCGATCAGATGGCTATCCGATCGGGTTGCCAGTCGATCGGGTGACTTGTGTGTGAGGAACGGACAACCATCCGATCGCACAGCCACCCGATCAGGTGACACTTGTCTCGTAGCCTTGAAACTTGAAACTTAAAACTCGGAACCCTTGATCGAATGGCAACCCGATCGGACAGCCATCCGATCGAGCAGCCACCCGATCAGAGGAACCAAGGCACATAATACTTGGATCTAGTGGCAACCCGATCGGATAGCTGTCCGATCAGGTAGTCATCCTATCCCCCTCACCTTGTGGATTTTGAACCAAGTGGCAACCCGATTGGATGGCCATCCGATCGGGCAGCCATCCGTTCCTCACACACAAGTCACCCGATCAGCTGGCAACCCGATCGGATAGCCATCCGATCGGACAGCCATCCGATCCAGTGATTGTCTCCGACACATTACGCAATCTCGTTATTCTGCCCGACTCTTATCTGTTGTAATCTAATCAGGCAAATTCGAAAAGAGCTCCCTTTGATCCAATAACAGTTTATACTGTTAAGCAATCACTGTGAGTATACTCGATCCCTTTTTACTTTAAACTTTGGGATGTAACATGTATTCTATAAACTACAAAACTTGATACTTTTGCAAGCTAAACTCTATCCTACGTGTATGTGAAAACTTGTGCATTCTAGTATTCTATTTTGTGCTACGTGACGTTTAATCCAGGGTGTGTAGTTCTGCCTTAACAATAGTAGCGCTATAGGGGGTGCACCTCTCTTATTATTCTCAGGGGGTATTGTTAGGAGGATTCTAGTTTACCTTGTGTCTTGGGTAAACACCAAAGCATCGGGATACTTGGGCTATCACTGCGTGGACTGCGACACTAGCACGGCTGAAACTATTTTTATTGCTTACATTGTGGATACGAGTTGTTTTAATCTATTATTCTATTATCAAACTTGTATACTCGCCATAACTATAGGGAATTAGGATAAGTAGGAATACTTGCCCTAGTCTATAGTTCTAGGAAATCTCGACCCTTATTTTTTGTTTAAGATTTATGCATTCTACCGTATCTGCTTCCTAGTAGCATATATTCCTGTTAAACGTACATACCTTTCCTAAGGCTAACACAATATACACTTTATACTTAGAAAACACTGTTAATCGGTGTTTGTATTTAGCACGAGATTTGCTCTCAAGATAGGAGTGACATCCGCACCTTGATGGTAAATCTCCATATTATTCTAGTAGGTCTTGCCTGCGGATGAGTACCAACGTTATTTAGGACAAGATGTTGTCAAGTTAGAGGTGAAACTCAGACCTTGATAACTAGTCCCACTCCTTGATTTTTATGTCTCACCAAAGTGTCATGACATCCGATCAATTAGGAATGTGGAATGACCAAAAAGGACGAATATCGTAGGCCTAACATCGATGACGTAATAGTCCAAGTAAGTCAGGATGCGTTACCTCAATTCGAAAGGGGTTCGAATCACTTTGGTTAGTCGCCGTTCCTCTGCCCGGAACAATCCTATATTTTATAAGCCTATCTTTTATACTATTTCGATTTTGTGTATGTGGTTTTAAACTCAATTCTTTAATTACTTTGGTATACTTTTACACGAACCGCACGTATGTCCGCAACCCAAAACGATTAATCCTTCAAGATCAAACTAAATTTACAAGGTTTATCTACGATGTTAATCAATCTATGAGATATTGTGATTATAAGGCACTAGATGTAACATGGCATGGAATACGAGGGAAAAGTGACCTGTCCGAAACATGGTGGATACGCCACTGGTACTTCCTATATATAAGTGTTTCTGGCATGTTACCAACTTTCGTACCAAGTGCCATGCGAAACTTAGTGTCTCTTGTTGAGATCTAACACTATGGAAGGACTATTTGTGTATCCTATGTGAACCTTATGTGAAATCAATCATGTACTCTAATGAAATCTATGTGTAAACTACGTATGTGTGGATTGAGAAACAAAATACGAAACGTAGTCTAGCGCCGAAGACGAGGAGGAAAGTGGAATGTCCGAAACATGGTTGATACGCCGCTGATACTTCCTATATATAAGTGTTTCTGGCATGTTACCAAACCTTCGTACCACACGCTAAGTGAAGTTCGTAGTTTTGTTGGCTCGGGTTGAAGTTGTGAAGTCTATTTGGGTAAATCTATGTTGTAAAGATGTTCGGGCCATCTATGTGGATCAGTTGGGTCAATCTATGCTATTTAATTGATTAGTCTAATGTTGTGGTTGGCGAAGTATGACACCGGTGACGAGGGGGACGTGGCGTGATCGAAGCGTGGTGGATACGCCGCTGGTACTTCCTATATATAAGTGCTTCTGTCATGTCGCCGAACTTTCGTAGCACGTGCCATGCGATATTTCGTGGTTTGTGGATTAATCTAAGTAAGTCTATTAAAGCCTATTTAATCTATTGAAATCTATTGAATCCTATTAAAGTCTATTAAATGTCTATTGAAATCTATCGGGGTCTATTAAAGTCTACTTAATCTATTGAAGTATATTGAAGTCTATTGAGTTATTGAAGACTACTTGAAATCTATCGTGATCTATTGAAGTCTACGTGAATCTATGATAATGAGGATGAGTGTGTAATACGACACGTGACATGACATCGAGTACGAGGTAGAAGCATTATGTCCGAAGCGTGGTGGATGCGCCGCTGGTACTTCCTATATATAAGCACTTCTGACATGCTGCCAAGCTTCGTACAACATGCCATGCAAAGGTCGTGGGTTGAGATGTTAAATCTATTGAATCTATCAGTCTACGTGCGCATTGTGATAATGGTGAATGTGTGGTTTGGCAATTGCGACACGTAACATGACGCCGAGTACGGGGTAGAAGCAATGTGCCCAAAATGTGGTGGATACGCCGCTGGTACTTCCTATATATAAGCGTTTCCAACTCATTGCCAAGCTCTGTACAACGTGCCATGAGAAGGTCGTGGGATTGCGGTATCTATGAAAACCTTGTGAAATCTTGAGTTTTAGCCTATCCTGCGTGAATCTATGTTAGTCTACGTTAATCTAGACTTATAAGATCCTTTTGTTGGATCTTTTAGATGTCTTCTCGAAAGTTATCTGACACTCTCAAGAGATCTAGGGAGAAGTCTCAGAAAAAGATGATGTCTTTCATGGCCGACCAGATTTCTTGAGTCGTGCCAAAGATCGTCTCTGAGCTCCAGGGATCAAACACTCCTCCATCCTCTGTAGACTCAAAGACCGAAAAGCAAAAGTCTACTAAGTTTAGCTACAAACATTTCATCTCTTGTAACCCTAAGCCTTTCACGGGCAGTGATGGGGTGACTGCTATGCTCAAGTGGTCCGACAGCATCGAAGTTACCTTCATTAACAGCGAGTGCCCAGATCATCTAAAGACTAGGAGTGCAACTAAAATGTTCCAAGGCAGAGCATTGGAGTGAAGGTATGTTGATTTAACAGGGGTATACCCTAGACTAAATTATCTGCAAGGTTCACCAGCAGATGAGATAAGATATTGGTACGATTTTGGTGCCATCAACATGATTTATCTTACAGCCTTTCTCCATCAATTAGGAATCTGATGCCGTCACTAAACACATTCCTTAAATTGTAGCCATTCATTGAGTGTTTTTTTGTGTCTAATCCGCATATATATCACCATTGCGCTTGATTTTCTTGATACGGCCACTATGAGTTCGTTGTTATGCCTTTTGGTTTAACCAACGCACCCTAAATCTTGTACTTCCATGATCTATACGCACTTCTACACCTCTCTATCTTGTAAATATTAACTTTTAACCGTGAAATCACCAAGATTTGAGGTATTCTAGGATGACGTGGTGGTCGAATGTGAAAAACATTCATTCTAATGAAGAAGCCTATGCTCTTCCATGGGCTGAGGTGCGAGAACTCATGATGCTCGAGTTCTGCCCTCCTCATGAACAATTGAAGCTTGAAGAAGAGTTTTGGCATCTGAAGCAGGTTGGTGATGATAACCTGGCTTATACTACCCAATTCAAGCAGCTGAGTTTGATCGTTCTTCACTTGGTTTCCACTCCCAAGCGAATGATAACCAAGTACATCGATGGTCTACCACCTGCCATGCGAGATTCAATCGAAGCAGCTCAACTCGACACTATTGAAGAAGTCTATCGTCTGGAAGCAAGTTTGAACAATAACTGTGTGCGTGATAAGCAGTTTGCTACTCCTGCTACCTCTAAGTCTGCAAATCAAGTCGTCCAGCAGTCCAGTTGGAGCAAGAACAAGAAGAGGAAATCTCAGGGTTCAGGATGCAATGCTATTGTTCCTGCTGTTAACCCTGCTGCTAAACCTGCTCCTGCTACTGGTGCTGCTAACCCTGCTGTTCCAGAAGCTAAGAAGCAGTACACTGGGTCTTACCCCAAGTGTGCGATTTGCAATTTTCATCATCCTACCGCTTCTGCATGTCGTCTGTGCACCAACTGTAACCGCTATGGTCACATGACTCCCTACTGTCGTCAAGCTAACCCTGCACAGCCAGCTCAGCAAGCCCCAGCTCAGGTAGTTCAAGCAGCTCTTCCAGCTCCTCTACAGAATCCCAAGCCGGTCAATGATGTTCGTGCATGTTTCCAGTGTGGAGATACTACTCATCTTCGTAATCGTTGCCCCCAGCTGAACCAAGAACAACAAGCAGCCGCTCATGGACGAGAATTCAATCTCAATGCTAATCAGGCTCGCAACAACAATGATGTGGTGAATGGTATGTTTCTCGTTAATAACCTTTACGCTTCGATCCTATTTGATACTGGTGCCGATAAAAGCTTTGTGTCCGTGGAATTTGAGTCTTTGATAAACTGTACACGCTCTAAGTTACCTGAGTCGTTCTCTGTTGAGGTCGCCAATGGTAAGTCGATTCTTGTTAATTCTATTGTGCGTGATTGTTCTCTGACTCTTAACGATCACGTGTTCCCTATTGATCTCATATCCATGCGTTTGGGTAGTTTTGATGTCATTATCGGTATGGATTGGTTGCTTAAGAACCATGCCGAGATTGTTTGTCATGATAAGCTTGTTCGTCTTCCTCTTCATTCTGGTGATACTTTGAACGTCTATGGAGACTGACCTTCAAGGGGATTGAGGCTGATGTCATGCACACAAGCGAGCAGATGCTTACATAAACAGAACCTTGCCTTCTTGGCTCATGTAGTGGAACAAAAAGGAAAGGGGAAGAACATGAGCGACGTTCCAGTGGTGTGTTACTTCACTGATTTCTTTCCTGAAGATCTTCCTGGTCTTCCTCCTCCTAGGTTCGTTGACTTCCGTATTGATCTCGTACCTGGCGCAACTCCTGTCGCAAAGGCTCCTTACCGTCTTGCACCTTCCGAGATGCAAGAATTATCCAGCCAACTACAGGAACTGCTCGACAAAGGTTTTATTCGTCCAAGTGCTTCTCCGTGAGGTGCTCCTGTTTTGTTTGTCAAGAAGAAAGATGGTTCATTTTGTATGTGTATCGACTATCGAGAACTTAATAAGCTTACCGTGAAGAACCGTTACCCTTTACCTCGTATTGATGACTTATTTGACCAACTACAAGGCGCGTCCTGTTTCTCTAAGATCGATCTCCGATCTGGATATCATCAGTTGCGTGTTCTCGAAGATGATATTCCAAAAACCGCTTTCCGTACTCGATATGGACACTACGAGTTCGTGGTTATGCCTTTTGGACTGACCAACGCACTCGCTATGTTCATGGACCTCATGAATCATGTGTGTAAGCCCTATTTGGATCATTTTGTTATAGTCTTTATTGATGATATCTTGATCTATTCTAAGACTAAAGCTGATCATGCTCGACACTTACGCTTGATGCTTGAACTCTTACGTGGTGAACGTCTGTATGCTAAATTTTCTAAGTGTGAGTTTTGGATTAATGAAGTACCATTCCTTGGTCATGTTGTTAGTAGGCAGGGTATTCATGTTGACCCAACAAAAATCGAAGCCGTGAAGAATTGGAGTACTCCCAAATCCACATCCGAAATTCGTTCTTTTCTAGGATTGGCTGGTTATTACCGCCGATTCATTTCGGACTTTTCTAAGATTGCTGTACCTCTCACTACGTTAACCCAGAAAGAGAAACCTTTTGTTTGGGGTCCCGAACAAGAGGAATCTTTTCAGACTCTTAAGACTCTATTATGTAATGCCCCTGTTCTTACCCTACCTGATGGGAATGACGATTTCGTGGTATATTGCGATGCCACGAACCATGGATTGGGCTGTGTGCTCATGCAGTGGGACAAGGTCATTGCTTATGCTTCTCGTTAACTCAAGGTGCATGAGAAAAGCTATACTACTCATGATCTGGAGCTTGGTGCAGTTATGTTTGCGTTAAAGATATGGCGACACTACTTGTATGGTACTAAGTGTGTGGTTTTCACTGACCATAGAAGTCTTCAACATATCTTCGACCAAAAAGAGCTGAACATGCGCCAGAGACGTTGGGTGGAATTGCTTAACGACCACGACTACGAAATTCGCTACCATCCTGGCAAGGCAAATGTAGTGGCCGATGCTCTTAGTTGTAAAACTCATGTGAATGCTATTCGTATCTCTAATGATCTCCATGCATGTATTCGTGACGCCCAGTATTCATCAGCAAATGAAGGAAGTGTAGAAGAAGAGATCCAAGGCGCCAGGATTTATCAGCTTGAAACTAAACCTAATGGACTACAATATTACCTAAATCGCATCTGGGTTCCGGATCGCGATAATCTCCTGGAGCTCATTATGAAAGAAGCTCACAAATCCCATTACTCCATTCATCTGGGCGCTGATAAGATGTACCACGATTTGCGTACAACGTACTGGTGGCCTGACATGAAGAGGGACATTGCTGTATATGTTTCTAAATGCCTTACTTGTACGAAGGTTAAGGCTGAACATCAACGTCCCTCGGGACTCTTAGAGCAACCCGAAATCCCAATTGGAAATGGGATAGCATTGCTATGGACTTTATTACTGAGTTACATCGGACACCTTCGGGTCACGATAGTATCTGGGTGATAATCGATCGTTTGACCAAAGCCGCCTACTTTCTTCCTATTCGTGAAGATTACAGAGTGGAGAAACTTGCTCGAATCTATACTAATGAGATTATATGTCGTCACGGCATACCTCTTGACATAATCTCGGACCACGATGGTCGTTTTACTTCATGTCTTTGGCAAACCTTTCAATCCGCTATGGGTACTCATTTGAATCTTAGCACGGCCTTTCATCCTCAAACGGATGGACAGACCGAGCGCACTATTTAGACCCTAGAGGATATGCTCCGTTCTTGTGTCATCGACTTTGGTGGTAACTGGGATGTACATTTACCATTGATTGAGTTCTCGTACAACAACAACTATCATTCCAGTATCAAATGGCTCCTTTTGAAGCTTTGTATGGTCGCAAGTGTCGATATCCTCTCAGCTGGCATGAGATTAGTGACAAGCAGTTTACTGGCCCTGAAATAATTCAAGAGACAATGGATAAGATTCTTCAGATCCGTGATAACTTGATCAAGGCTAGGAGCAGACAAAAGAGCTATGCTGATGTTAGGTGTAGGCCTCTGGAATTTGATGTTGGTGACCGAGTTCTCCTCAAGGTATCTCCCTGGAAGGGAGTAGTTCATTTTGGAAAGAAGGGAAAGCTCGCTCTTCACTATGTGGGTCCTTTCAAGATACTCGAGAGGATTGGCAAGGTGGCGTATAGGCTGGACTTGCCACAAGAACTAAACAATGTGCATCCAGTGTTCCACGTATCTAATCTACGTAAATGCCTGGCCGACGAGGAACTTCAGGTTCCCCTTGAGGACTTGCAAATAAATGAAGTTGTTCAATTTGTGGAGAAACCGGTTGAAATCATGGATCAAGCTGTCAAGCATCTGAGGCGCAACAAAATTCCCATTGATAAGGTTCGATGGGAAGGAAAGCGTGGTGCCGAATTCACTTGGGAATTGAAAAGTGATATGAAGGCCAAGTATTCGCAGCTCTTCGAGCAGTCCTCTTCTAAGATTTCAGGGACGAAATCTCCTAAAAGAGGGGAGACTGTAACGCCCAACGTCCCTAAACCTTAGGCAGTTGTCAGATTTAGTCCCTGAACTTTAGACATTGGCAAGTCTAGCCCCTAAAACTATATAATGTGTGATACTTTGATATTTTGGTGAATCTATATCTATGCTTGAATGTCTAAATCTATGTTTGGAATGACTAAATCTATATGCTTGAATGTCTAAATCTATGATTGGAATGCCTAAATCTATGTTTGGAATGCCTAAATCTATATGCCTGGAAAGTCTAAGTCTATATTTGGTGCCTGATTCCTGAGACTCGTGAAGCTTGATTCTTGGTGAAACGAGAGACTGGAGTCTTGTCACTGGCGGAATCGATCAATCTTGGAAAACTCTTTGGTGATTATAATGTAATCTAGTTGTTCTATTACCAAATAATACGCAACGCTTGATCTTACACGTGAAAACGGGAACATGGAAGGGATGGATTATCCGAAGTGGCAATCCGATCGGATGACCACCCGATCGGATGACCACTCGATCGGATGACCACCCGATCGAGTGGCCACTCGATCGAGTTGCCACCCGATCCATGCGCACAGCCCCTTTCCCACCCTCCTCCACACTATAAATAGGCCTGTCACATCACTTTATTCCCTGATGTGACAACCTTGTTCGACCAGACGCACGCACACTACATTTCTTCATTTTCCCATCGATTTCGGTACGTTTTAAGCGAGATCCTTGTACTTTCTTGATCTACACTTCTTTCTCTAAGTGATTCTCCTTTGAAATCACATCTTTCACCGTGAAATCTCTCAGATCTGAGTTCTTGGGGTGATGTCATCATGGTGGTTTGTACAAACTGCTATATGACGTCATTTATGGCAAGATCTAGCTTGGATCTAAGGAATTTCATACGCTTTTACACTAAATCTAAGTTAAATATAGACTTTTTCATATAAAACTTAAGTTTCTTCATCTTTTCTTCAATCTATTACTTTAAATGGTGTGATCCGGTTCTGAACGGACTATAGACTTGATTATTAGTCTAGAGTCGACTTAAAGATGGATTTCTACCGAAGAATGACAGTCGGAATATGGATTTTGACATAGATGTTATCGCGGACTGTAACTGATCGGACTGGGGTGGTTCCCACCCGACCAGAACGACTGTGCGATGATGAGTTTACCCTTGCCACAATACGTACCATGCCGTCATTCGTTAAACTTAAAAAAAATTTACAAGATGGTAAACGGAACAAGGGTCGCCCGATCGAGCGGCAATCCGATCGGACAGCCACCCGATCAGGTGACACTTGTCTCGTAGCCTTGAAACTTGAAACTTGAAACTCGGAACCCTTGATCGAATGGCAACCCGATCGGACAGCCATCTGATCGAGCAGCCACCCGTTCAGAGGAACCAAGGAACTTAATACTTGGATCGAGTGGCAACCCGATCGGATAGCCGTCCGATCGGGCAGCCATCCTATCCCCCTCACCTTGTGGATTTTGAACCAAGTGGCCATCCGATCGGGCAGCCATCCATTCCTCACACACAAGTCACCCGATCGACTTGCAACCAGATCGGATAGCCATCCGATCGGAAAGCCATCCGATCCAGTGACTGTCTCCAACACATTACGCAATCTCGTTATTTTGCCTGACTCTTATCTGTTGTAATCTAATCAGGCAAATTCTAAAAGAGCTCCCTTTGATCCAACAACAGTCTATACTGTTAAGCAATCACTGTGAGTATACTCGATCCCTTTTTACTTTAAACTTTGGGATGTAACATGTATTCTATAAACTACAAAACTTGATACTTTTGCAAGCTAAACTCTATCCTACGTGTATGTGAAAATTTGTTCATTCTAGTATTCTATTTTGTGCTATGTGACGTTTAATCCAGGGTGTGTAGTTCCGCCTTAACAATAGTAGCGCTATAGGGGTTGCACCTCTCCCATTATTCTCAGGGGGTATTGTTAGGAGGATTCCAGTTTACCTTGAGTCTTGGGTAAACACCAAAGCATCGGGATACTTGGGCTATCACTGCGTGGACTGCGACACTAGCACGGCTGAAACTATTTTTATTGCTTACATTGTGGATACGAGTTGTTTTAATCTATTATTCTATTATCAAACTTGTATACTCGCCAATACTTTTGTATTGATATTTTAATACATGTTGCAGGCTGATAGGTTGCTTCGGAACACGTGGAAATCAAGCTAGGAGATGCCTAGAAACGTCACCTAGTTAATTTAGCTATTCGAACAATTTGAACAACGTTTGTTATGTTTTGAGTACTTGTTATTTGTGATTGATGTTTAGACAAATGCTATGAAATCAATTTAAATTCTTTTGGAATATCTAGTGTTATGGAGTCTCATGAGCAATCTGAACGCTTAGTGCTCGCACCCCGATGTTCCCGCCATCGGTTGGGGTGTGACATCTATCGTTCCCCAATGGGTACTTCCTCAAATAATATCAATGGGTTGTTAAACCTATAGTGCTCGTTCCCCAGTGGGTTCTTCCTAAAATAATATCGGAAGCGAGATCGGGTTAGTACACCTATGGCGCTATAATATACTACCGGTCGGCTTCTCTAAAGTTAAGGAAAGTTCTGGTATCATAGATAATGCACCAAAAAGTTTCGTACAGTGTAAACACATTATCTTATGTATATTGTTATATATAAACCATATATAATAGTTTTTCGTAAACTTGGAAAAGTAATAGTAGAAACATATGAATCACCCCAAAACAATTGAAACGGTAAAAGAGGGGACTATGTACCCACATTGAAAATAATTTTGTATATATAAACCATATCTTGAAAATAATAATAGGCACATATGAATCACCCCAAAACATTTAAAAATGTAAAAGAAGGGAACTATCTACACACAGGTTTGTGTAGACGTCTTTCCTAATCGTGTTTAGCAAAGCTCAAGTGATTCAAGTGTTTCCTAATAATTCGGATAATTATTAGGTTAGTGTGTATTGTGGCTTAAACGGAAGAACAAATAGAATTTAGTTTTAAAATCAAACGAGTGAAGGATCTCGTGTAATATGATTTATTAACCTTACATTCTGATTTGGAAAGTGTCTATAGGTGTTTTGACCCGTTACGACTTATTAAAGTGGTTTACTCCACTTTAACGAGTCGTATGCGTAAATATGGGTTCAGGTGGTTGCACGAGTCCTATGAAGAGTCCAATATGTCAAAACACGTTAAATAATGTTGTATGATCAGCTTAGATGTCAAAAATATTGTTCATATAGGTTTAAAACTATTTTACGCAAAAGGGTATTTTTGACCTTTTAAAAGTATCAAAAATTGACTCGCCATTTGACTAACCAAACGACATGACCATAAGGTATAACCTCAGAGGGTTATTCCCTATATTACTATGGTCATATAAATGGGCTTGATCAGATCCTGAGGGTGGCCTAACGGGTTAGACTCAAAAGTCAAAGCAGAAGTCAAACCGTTTGACTTTCGACTAAGGAATAAGTTCTAAACTTGGAATGACGAGTTAGACATGTTAAAACATGCCTAATAATGTTATAAAACTTATATGGTGTCAAAACTTTAAGTTTTAATACCCGAAAACTCATTTGTCGTAAAATGCATTTTTGACTTTTATTTTGTAAAATTTTAACTCATCATTTCGCCTACTAAACGTGATGATCAGAGGGTGTACTTGCAAGGGATTAACACCTTTATTATTACGATCACGTAGCAAAGTTCAATTTGAACTTTGACTTCACCAACATGGTCAAAACTGAAAGTCAAAGCAAAAGTTAATTTGCTTGACTTTTGGCTCATAACTAGCCAAAAGAAATGAAATAGACTAGGAGAAACACTTACAAGTATTCAAGGGGAAGATTAAACTTCAGTAGGAGACCTCTATAAGTAGAAGCAAGGTCCAATAGAAGAGAGAATGAGAAATATCGAAGATGCAAGTTTTGAAGGTTCATGAATGCATCTATTTATAGTTGCACAAGACTCACAAGGTGATGCCAAGTGTCCCTGATGCTTTGAGGTAGTGATAAGTGTCCTAACATGTGTCAAGTGGTGGATCAAAGTGGCAGAATTGCGAGCTTGGTGACAGCATGTTGCTGCCAGCATTTATTGTGCTGCCAGCGACACCCTTACTGACCGTAAGGGTGGTGGCTTATGGTCCGTAAGGACCCTTAGTGCCTACAGCTAATTTAAATTCTTTACGGTCCATAAGGAACCTTTAAGAGAATATAAGTTTCACTTTTTGGCAGTTTCAGCCCCTAGACTTGTATTATCGCTTGTTTGCCATTTTTAACCCTTCTAACATGTAAATTTTAAGCTATAAGATGGGTATACAGGCATATGTAACTTGGATTTTGTTCCAGAAGTGTCGTGAATACTCTTTCGCTCGCGATTACGTATTTCGTAAATAAAATATAAAATTTTATTAAATACGAAAATGATCGCAAGTGTACAACGGTTGAAATTTTGCAAATGTTACAACCAGATGGTGTTGATGATTAAGCAAAAGGCGGAGAAATGGATTTTGGTCATTGTTGAGGTGGATGTCATATTGTTTCCATTTATTAGTTTTGTGTGCAGTTGATTTTGGTCATTGTTGCTGTCTATTTTCAATTGATTTGGGGGCGGTGGGTGTGGCCGGAGTGGTGGCGGCAGGATGAGGTGGTGGTGGCAAGATGTGGTGGTTAGGATTTTAGGGTTAGGAAATTGTGGTAGATGAAGTGTATATGCAAATTTTTTGGTTTTATTTATTAAACATTATTCCATATATAAATAAGCACGTTTTTTGTGTATAACCACTTGTACCTCGTGTTTTGAGAGTTTTTCAAAAAAAAAAAAAGCTTGATTTTTATTTTTTATTTTTAACCCTTAGTTTTTTAGCTTTTATAATTTTAACCCTAGATAATTTGTTTTTTTTTTTTAACTTTAAAGCAAAACTAAACTTGATTTTTTACTTTTAACCCAAAGGTTTTTAGGTTTTGCGATTTTAACCCTACATAATTTGTTTTTTTTAACTTTAACCAAAAACTTTTCATTATTTGCAATTTAACTTCACAACTTTTGTCACTTATACTTTTCATCTTTCGCAAATTTTCGTTTTACGTATAGTTCTAAATTTTTCGACTTAATACAACGCAACGTACGAGTGTGGTTCAACTTTTTTATGTTTTGTTTCAAATTTTGCAAGTTAACACGGCACAATGTGCATGTGTGGTTCAACGTTTTTACCTCTATTTTTTCATGTTTGACAGGTTCGTCGCAGTACGCAGATCCTAGGTCGAGTCAGTGTTGGTGGTCGATGACGGTTGTGTGACATTAGTACTATTTGACACCGTTTTACGCCCCGCCACAATGCGGGGTGTGCTTTGGGGGGTTTCTAAAGAAAAAATAATTATGCATATGGTTGTCGTGACCTTGGCTTTGGGGGTTTTCCAAAAAAAAAATGATTTTTTTTACTTTTCACCAAAAAATATTTCATAAATTACTTTTAACCAAAAACTATTTTTTTTTTTACTTTTAACCCAAAACTTTTTATCTTTTGCAATCTATCCTCGCAACTTTTTTTACTTTCAACTTTGGTCCTTTATAGTTTTCATTTTCCGTAAATTTTTCGTTTTTTGTTTGGTTCTAAATTTTGTGACTTAAAATATCGTAACGTGCGTCTTTGGTTTAACGTTTTTACGTTTGGGTTCTAAATTTTGCGAGTTAACACGACGCAATGTGCGTGTGTGGGTGAACGTTCTTACATCGTCTATTTTTTCCCGTTTGGCAGGTTTAACATAACGTGCGGGTCCTGAATCGATTTAGTTATAACTAAAGAATCCCCACCGCATTGCGGCGGGTCTCAATTCTAGTTTAAATAAAAACATAAATTGACCAAAATACCCTTAAGTAAATGAACTTAACCAAAAATTTTAATCTGGTTAGTACTAAAGGACGTAGAGTGTAACAGGTTTTGCAAATAAATGATTGTGACTGTAATTATTGAAGTTAAAGCTTATACGTTGCAATCCGGTACAAATATAAAGGACGAAAAATGTAATTTACCCTATATAATATATAGATTTGTCTTGAAGTTTTAGATACGTTTTCATAATCAGGATTCATAATCTATATAATATTTAGATTTGTCTTGAAGTTTTAGATACTTTTTCATAATCAGGATACAGGGAAAAGATCAAATAGGAAGATTAATTTCGCTAGGAAGGATAGGAAGCAATAAGAGGATGACATGTGGCAACATTTAAAATAAAGAAAAAGGGTATTTTTGTCAATCCAACCCTTTCTTCTTCCTTTTTCAAAACCCAGTAACTTCAAAACCCACCATCTTCAACCATTTCTTCACTTTCTATCTCAATAATCACTACATTATAGTGCGATTTTCATCACCAATCAATGATTCAAACCCCCGATCAACGTGTTCTTCAGTTTTTTTTGAAGAAAACCCAGTTTAATTTCATACAAAATCTCGTTTTTTCCGGTGATTTTGAAGATAATCACTCGATTTGTTCGATTCAATCGCTGATAAATGTTTCTATCATTTCAAATTTCGTCAATTGATGAAGAAACCGGCTTCGATCCATGTAAGAAATTCTTTAATTTCATTTTCACTATCTGGGTTTTTATTTAGTCATTGCGTTTTACGATCTTGGCGGGGGTCCGGGGGCGGCAGCCCCTGGTGGGGTCCAAGGGGCAGAGCCCTTGGCTGGGGTTGAGCTTTATGTGTTTTATGTATTTTCTGGCTATTGCGTTTTAGAAAAAAACACATTTTTAAGTATCTTTAGTCATTGCGTTTTAGGTAAAACACATTTTTGAAGTGTTTTTAGTCATTGCGTTTTAGATAAAACACATTTTTAGGTGTTTTCAGTCCATTGCGTTTTACAGAGAACACTTTCTTTTGTTTTTTTAGGTCATTGCGTTTTAGAAATGAGACATTTTTAAGTGTTTTCTGGCCATTGCGTTTTACAAATAAAACATTTCTTTGTGTTTTCTGGCCATTGCGTTTTACAAATAAGACATTTCTTTGTGTTTTTTGTGCATTGCGTTTTAGGTAAAACACTTTTTTATGTGTTTTCAGTCTATTGCGTTTTAGAAATAAGACATTTCTTTGTGTTTTCTGGCCATTGCATTTTACAAATAAGTCATTTCTTTGTGTTTTTTGTGCATTGCGTTTTAGAAAAATGTCATTTTTTAGGTTTTTTTTTCATTGCGTTTTACGTAACTGGTTGTTTTTCTGTTGCGTTTTACACAACTGCGTTTAATTTTTTTTTTAAATATAACAATAGTATACTCGTTTTAAAGATAAAAAACGCTCGTTTTTTGGTGCAATTTTTACTAAAAATTAATGTCGTATGAAAGAGTTATTATCGTTTAAAAAATGGGGGGGGGGGGGAATTGAAGGAGAGAGAAACTATTGACTTGGATTGACTAGAATGCCCTTGAACAAACTCACGCGCCTCTTTTCTTCTTTTCAATTTCCCTGATTTAATCTTAGCCCTTGATTAACTAAATGGATGGTCAAGATCACTTCCTAGCCTTCCTAGCCAAATTAACTTCCTATTGTATCTCCACCCTCAGGATACATATGGTTTTTCTTTTTCGATTCATCAGCACTAAGTTGACATTTTTGAAACACCATTTAAGTGCTTTCAATCGAAACATTGCAACGTGTCATGTCCTGGTTCCTTCTCACCCTTTTCACACAATATACACACAAAAAAACACACATACATATATATATATATATAGGGAGAAGATCATGCGAGAACCACCTCTTATTGTGAGAACCGCGAGAACCAATGTGAACACACAAAAAATGCTTAAAAATAGCTAAAAATCACACAAAATTTTTTTTTTGAATTTTTTAATATTTTTTATAAAAAAATCGCTACTTTTCGAAGCAAAAAAAAAAAAAAAAGTTTTTTTTTTTAATTTTTTTAAAAAAATTTTTTTTTTGGCTTAGCGATTTTAACCTAAAAAATATTAAAAAAAATCAAAAAAAAAAAATTTTAGATTTTTTTTTTGATTTTTTTAGATTTTTTAAAGATTTTTTTAGGTTTTTTGTGGGTTTAGTTTTTAGCATTTTTGCTTGGGGGGTGGGGGAGGGGGGTTTAGGTTTTTTTTGGGGGGGGGGGGGGGTGGGGTTAGGTTTTTTTTAGCATTTAGCTTGGGGAGGGGGGTTAGGTTTTTTTTTTTGGGGGGGGGGGGGGGGGTTAGGTTTTTTTTTTGGGGGGGGGGGGGGTGGGGGTTAGGTTTTTTTAGGTTTTTTTAGCTATTTTAGGTTGTGTTCACATTGGTTCTCAAGGTTCTCACAATAAGGGTGGTTCTCGCATGAGCCCCTCCCTATATATATATATATATATATACTCTTAAATTTCTTTTATTCGCTTTTCTTAACTTACTATTATACAACGAAATCGCTTTTCGAATATAGGGAAAAAATCAAATAGGAAGTTTATTTTGGCTAGGAAGTGTAGGAAGCAATATGATTAGGACATGTGGCAACATTTAAAATAAAGAAAAAGGGTATTTTAGTTAATCCAACCCTTTCTTCTTCCTTTTCAAAACCCAGTAACTTCAAAACCCACCATTTTCAAAACCCACCATCTTCAACCATTTCTTCACTTTCTATCTCAATAATCACTACATTATAGTGTGATTTTCATCACAAATCAATGATTCAAACACCCGATCAACGTGTTCTTCAGCTTTTTTGAAGAAAACTCAGTTTAATTTCATAAAAAATCTCGTTTTTTCCGGTGATTTTGGAGATAATCACTCGATTCGTTCGATTCGAGAGCTGATAAGTGTTTCAATCATTCAAACTTCGTCAATTGTTGAAGAAATCATTTAGATTCATGTAAGAAATTCTTTAATTTCATTTTTACGATCTGGGTTTTTGATTTAGTCATTGCGTTTTACGATCTTGGCGGGGGTCCGGGGGCAGCGCCCCTGGTAGCGGGGTCCCAGGGGCGGCAGCCCCTGGCAGGGTCCAAGGGGCAGAGCCCCTGGCTGGGGTTGAGTTGGTTCAGAAAAAAAAATTTTCCTATTAAATTGCTGTAATAAAAATGCATCAGAAAAATTAATTTTCTGTAAATTTCCTCTGGAAAACTGCATTCGTAGACAGTGTTTCTGGTTCTATAAACAACAGGTTCTGGTCATTGCTTTTTAGTTAGATTCTGGTTCTGTGAACAACAGTTTCTGGTTCTGTGAATAACAGTTTCTGGTCACTGCGTTTTAGACAGTTTCTGGTTCTATGAACAACAGTTTCTGGTCATTGCGTTTTAGACAGTTTCTGGTTCTGTGAACAACAGTTTCTGGTCATTGCGTTTTTGAAATAAAACATTTTTGAAGTGTTTTTACTCGTTGCGTTTTAGGTAAACACATTTTTATGTGTATTCAGTTCATTGCGTTTTAGAGAGAACAGTTTCTTTTGTGTTTTTAGGCCATTGAGTTTTAGAAATAAGACATTTTTATGTGTTTTCTAGGCATTGCGTTTTAGGAATAAGACATTTTTAAGTGTTTTCTGGCCATAGCGTTTTAGAAATAAGACATTTTTAAGTGTTTTGGGTGCATTGCGTTTTAGAAATAAGACATTTTTAAGTGTTTTGGGTGCATTGCGTTTTATAAAGTACACTTTCTTTTGTGTTTTTAGGCTATTGCGTTTTAGAAATAAGACATTTATTTGTGTTTTCTGGTCATTGCGTTTTAGAAATAAGACATTTTTTTGTGTTTTTTATGCGTTGCGTTTTAGAAAAAGTCATTTTTTTAAGTTTTTTTTCATTGCGTTTTACGCAACTGGGTTTTCAATTTTTTTTCGAAAATATAGCAACAGTATACTCGTTTTAAAGATAAAAAAACGCTGGTTTTTTTGGTGCAATTTTTATAAAAAAATAATGTCGTATGAAAAAGTTATTAATGTTTAAAAAATGGGGGAGAATTGGAGGAGAGAGAAACTATTGTGCTGGATTGACTAGAATGCCCCTAACAAACTCACGCGCCTCTTTTTTTTTGCTTAAATTTCATTCATTTGATCTTAACCCTTGATTAATTAAATAGATGGTCAAGATCACTTCCTAGCCTTCCTAGCCAAATAAACTTCCTATTGTATCTCCACCTTTCGAATATATCTTCAATTTTGCGTTTTTCTATGTTTAAAACAGGTTATCCCGCGTAGCACGGGTATAAATTCTAGTTTAGAGAAATTGCAAAAAAATGAAATAGAAGAAAACAACCCATATCAATATGTCAGAATTTTTTCCTTTAGTGTGTGTTGGCGATCAAGATCATTGGGCTTAACTATCACATGGCCCGAAGACAAATTATAGACAAAGAATAGCAATCCAGCAACTATTCTAACGGATCTGGGCTTCGTATCAGGTGAGAGTTCACAATAGTGGTGCACAAATCGGGTTTTTTTTTTAAAAACCGGTTCCGGGTATGGAACCGGGTTCGGGTAGGATCGGGTTTTACAAAATCGGGTTTTTTTAAAAACCGGGTCGGGTCCGGGTTTTCTACCAAAAATGTATACCCTATATACCCGGGTTCGGGTAGGGTTCGGGTCGGGTTTTATAAAACCCGGGTATTATAATACCCTATATCCGGGTTCGGGTCCGGTTCAGGTATTCATCGGGTAGGGTTCGGGTATGCATCGGGTTGGGAAAAAACCCGCACCGGGTATTAAAAAAACCCGACTGAGTATTAATGCTTTTTTATATGTTGTAGTGGATGGTTCCTATTGAAATTTTAACGACATTTCTAAATTTAAATTCAATGGTGTACAGTAACAAATGTTACATCAAGCGTAGTTAAGCAAGGGGAGTAGCCGAGTAGGGGACAAAAAAATTCAATCAACTTTGTGAGTGAGATTCCCCCAAAGCGTAAAAGCTCTCACGAAGCCCATAACGTTAAACAGAAGTGGAATGTCCATAATTAGGTGTGTGTAATCATATTTTCAAAGATGAATCTACTTAAAACTAGAGGTAGCTATATAACCGGGTATAAAAAAACCGGGTTTCGGGTATAAACCAGGTATAAAAAAACCCGGTTTTGGGTTCGGGTTTTAGATCAAATATGAATACCCGGTCCCTACCCTATGGGTAGGGTTGGGTTCGGGTTCAGGTATAGAAAACCCGGTTTTTATAATACCCGGTTCCGGGTTTTTTTTTTTTCGGGTCCGGGTTTTTTGTGCACCACCACAAAGCGTGTGATGTTAACAAGTATAATATGGTAATTAAGATGGGTAAATTTATCCAACAAAGTCTCCTAAATATAGAAAATGCATAAAAACACAATGAATTGCAAAATATAAAATAATAGATCCTAAAATATAACGTAATGACGAGAAATATAATACAATACTGAGGAAAAAAGACACATTGAATTGAATCGCAAAAAAAAAAAAAAAAAAAACCACAATGACAACAATAAAAATAAAATAAATGACATAATGATCTAAACAAAAATTCTAAAATCTACAAGTTAAAAATTTGAAAGCGAAAACTTAATATCTAAGATTGTAGAGTTTGACGAGGCGGTTCCAGTGCTAGTGCTGATAGAATGACCTCAATCGGAGTCCGTTTAATATCCTTCCTACGACTTTTTATTTTTAGGAGACTATTTATTTGAACCTTTCCCTGTTAAGAAAGTGTGTATCTTAAATATAAGTTAAATATAAGTTAAATATAAATGAACTTAGTTAGTTAGTTTTTATTTAATCTTAAATAAATGTTTAATTTAGATTAATCAATTTTCTTATTTTACTTTGAGTTTTTTTTACATATTTCCCCCTTCTAAGAGAGCTTATAAAATTCAATTACATATTTCTCCTTTCTAAACCATGTAAATTACATATATTTCCGCTTTTCATTAAAATTACTCATATTAAATGACTATTTTACCATTAATGAACTTATTAAATAGTTATTTAGATAGTTCTTCTTTTTAAAACCATCAATTACATATTTTCATAATTCTTTTATTTTCACAATTCTTCTACAGTATTTCTCTAAATTTCTCTACTTGGCCTTGTTCCAAAATAATATTATGATATCTCATCTATCACTTGTTCCAAAACATCCCATAACCCATTTCTAAAAGTAAAGCCGATCCATCTCTGTTGATTGCAATTCCGGCATAGCAACCGCTGCCGGATGATCATCGGAGGAATCACGTTTTAGATAGGGTGGGCAAAGGTATTGGGGAATTTTATTAAACCAGACGATCAGAGAGAAGCGTGTATTCACTCTCATATCAAATTATTTCCATGGTTCTACCGAATAATGCAATCGGATACAACTCTGATTTCGATAATTAGAAAAGCAGTATGTGTGTGTCTGGAATTCGTATAATCCCATTTTGACCAAAAAACATAATTACGAATTTTGGGGATAATCTTCAGATAACTGCCAGCAGTTATATTTCCAATTTTGAATTTTAATTAAACTGCCTGTAACTGCCATAATTTTTTTATACAGCTCGACCCCAGTCAGGGGCTCTGCCCCTTGGACCCCGCTAGGGCTACCGCCCCTTCGACCTTGCTCTCGGAGGCGCTGCCCCCGGACCCTCGCCAAGGCAAGTGAACCCTCATTCGGGGCTCCGACCGAATGTTTGGAATTATAACTACTCGAACAAGCGTACACTCCCGCACCTCCTAACTTGTTCGATTGTTCAATGTATATCATAACTCGTTTTGGTCACCTAATTATTCCCAACTATACGAAAATATCTAACAAAAGGCCCACCGTAAGCCCACCTTAAAATATATATTTGTTATTGTTTTTCAAGTTTAAAGCCTAGTTTTTGTCTTTATATCAAGTTTAAACCTAAATTAAGGGATCCTTGAGGCCCAATGAAGAAAGCCACAAAGAAGAAGATGAAGATAAACTTATGTTCATATGTTCAAACCTTTTCTTTGCTTGTTTTCTTTATTTAACTTTGTTTAATTGATTATTCATATGTTTAAGCCTAATTTTTGTATCCGCCACTGCGGTCGACGATGGTGGCGATGGCGGAACTTTATCGAACCATAACTCATAAGCTTCGAAAAATTTCTTGAACGTTGCCTCTGTTTCAGTTTTGTTCTTGTTAAGGTTTTTATGGGGATGCCAAATCATTGCGAGATCATGGTAGGCTTTTTTAGGTCTTCCACGTTGGTGTTACAATTAACTTTGAGGATGTTGTGGGAAGCGAGATGTTATTGGCTGTTGAGTGGTGAAGATAGGATAAAGAACGTGGAGTGGTGGTCGTTGGATAGGAGAAAGAAAGTGGAGATGGTAGTAGTTGATTAGCATTTGGTGGTGGCTGGAAAAAAAGGGATTTTGGGTTTATTGCATAATGTTGGGCAGACAAGGGGTTATAAAAATAGGTAAGCGTAAATGGGTAATTTTAGTATGAGAAAGGGAAATATGCAATTAATTTTAAAAGTAAATTACAAGTTTTGTCCTTTATGTTTACACCAAATTGCAGACGCTGTCTTTCAGCGAAAAGTTGACAAATTTTGTACTTTATGTTTCAAAATCTTGCACGGTTTGTCTTTTAGGCTTAACTCAGTTAGATCTTTAGTTAAGTTTGGTCATGTGCCTTGCACATGAGAACATTCTTGTCATTTCACCTCCCAAGGACCATTGTGTAAAACAATTTATATTAGAAGAACAATTGTGTAAAATTTTAAAAAAAATGTATACAATGAAAAGTCTGAACATTCTCTCTCTAAACTAAACTCCCCATCTCTCTCTTTCTCTCTTCTCCCCTCTCTCTCTCTCTCTCTCTTCTTCTGAGATGCCGGCGATGATGGTGGTGATCCGGCGTTACGGTGATGGTGGTGATCCAACGGATGGTGGTGGTGTGGCAAATACAAAAGTGATACCGGTGTTTATTAAATTCATAGCGGAAAATTTTCATCAGGACCGGGTGTCAGGAAAAACATCAGATTTCCGTAGTTTTCATTTCATAAACTGTGGGATGAAACCTTTATTAACGTTTAATCTAACCAAATTTTGATAAAAAGTTTTGAAAACTATAAAAAATAAACTTAGAAAATAAAAATAAAATAAAAGTGAAGGGGTAAGGTCCCAAAAACCTTGAACGGGTGCTTGAGACCATACCACAACCTCGTCAATAAGTTCTCTTTAGAATGAACCTTGCGCGGCCGCGCACTGGTTCTAAAAGAGAATGAAAAGAGGAAAATAGTATTCAACATCCACGCGCCAAAAGGAACTAATAAATCCTTGCGCAAGCCTTCACGTAACAGATAGGATAAAATCCTAAACCTCCGCGTAAATATCATCCAGACTTGGATAAAAGTAACTTCTCTGTTACAACAAAATTAGCATGAAGAAGAGCCACATAGGATTACAGTTGTATCCTTCTAGAAGGCTTCATCGTGCACAACCATTCGGTTATAACCGAATGACCACGTGGCATCATCCCAGGCACTCCTCAAAATCACGATGATGGCACCGTATTAGAGGAAGATCCACACTTGCCCACTTTCCACGTGGCATCACCCCACCCATTGATCACGACCATGATCCGTGTGCACACACTCGTTAGTGATTAACGGAGGACGAAATAACCGCTTACGGAAAAGCACTTTCCGTCAAGTTTTCCATCAACAAACTTTCCCGCCCAAACTTCGGCTATAAATTGAGGATAATTCAGGTACAATTCCTCAAGTTACTCTCACTTCACTTCACTCTTACTTCTTTTTCTTCATCAAACCCTGTACTTATTCTCACGCCGGAGTGTGGTCACGGTGAGAACCCCCATTCTCCCCGTGGCGAGTCTAACGGCTGTTTGTTTTGTAGTTGTTGTTCGAAGAAGGAGATCAGTCACCCCAGAATCAAACGAGAAGACCTAACCCTTTTTATGCAGATTCAAACCCCCTGGTTCAATTGATTCCGGTAAGTTAAACCAGTGTTTCTTCATTGGCACCCACCGATTTCTCAGTTTCTATTCTCATTTTCTCGTTTTGATTCATTTTCTCTTCATTCTCTGTTTCCTATGGCCGAGAACTCATCAATTCACCCATCAAGTCCTCGATCTGAAACCAAGGGTAATGTAACCCAGGGTATTCAGATCGACGGAATCATGGGCGAAATAGACAACAACAGCAATTATCCGGAGAGAAAGAGCTCCATTGTGCAAACATAAGTTCATAATCGCCCAGATCTACTCCCGGAGGAAACTCCAGAATACTGGTTCACCAGATTCCAGAACGCCATGAACCAAATTTTTGCACAAAACGTCAGATCTGAGTTGTTGTACAATAGATCTAATGCTCAAGAAGAACACAAGAGAAGATCCGACACTTCAACGTTGAACCCACAGTCAGCCCGTCAGTGGGACATCCAACTTAGTAGCCAAGGATATATGGAACAAAATTCAGAAGATACCAATTATCAGGAAGCCAAAGCACAACAGATAAATATGATACAAGGAGGACCCTCACGAAGACCGCACAAACGAAGCCACAATCAGCATTGGCGAGAGCAACAGGTCGTCCTCCCTGTCATCCCAGGAGGTCCTCAAGAAGAACGCCCAGTAATCATCACTGGTATCTTCGGCCATTACCGAACTGATTATATGTTTATAGACAAGAAAGAATTACTTGGTTCCAACTCCTCTTTTATGTATCCTTTAATGATTTCCGCACTTTGGCATTTTAAGAGATTATCTTTAAGTTATAGTAGTAGGCCCCCTTCCAGGCAGCGTTACCCTCAACCTATTGGTCTGAGTCAGCAGGGATACATTCCCGCAAGGTCGGATTATTGAAAGATAATTAAGTAAGTTATTAATGCAAAAAGTGGTAGGCCCCCTTCCAAGCAGCGTTACTGTAACACCCCGATATTTACCACATCGCCCGGTGGGCCTGCTTGGGGAGTATCTTAACGTAGATTGGTATCATCATTACACAAACACACAGATAGCACAACAGAAGTCTTGGAGTTTAAAATATTATTACAAACGTAAATGTCCGAGAGTTCAAAATAATAATTACAGACCGTTCGTAATAAAAGATCCACAGGCGGATCGAAGATGTACAAAAAATATAACAAAAGTACTAGGCTTTATGCAAAGGAGTTGCAAATTCCTCTTCTAGCATTACTGAGCAGCTTCCACCCTATTTACGTATCCTTGCAAACTGTAACTTAGTCTTTTGAAAATACGTCAGTTTACACTGGTAAATATAATCAACTAGGGATGAGCATGTCGGTATTCCGTCCCGTACCGATACCGATACCGACTAATACCGATACCGATTTTCACCCAAACTAGGTACCGATACCGATACCGAAACATGTCGGTTAGGTATCGGTACGGTACGGTATCGGTATTATACCGTATTTTGAGGGTCGGTATCGGTATAATACCGATACCGTACCGTACCGATACCGAAATCGCCAAAATGTGGATACCGATCGGGATACCGATACCGATACCGATCGGTACGGGATCGGTATGGGATCGGTATTGGTATTCATATGCTCATCCCTATAATCAACCGACTCATTTTGAAAACATTTCAAAAATGTTTTAAGTGCACAAGGCACATGATTTTCATAAATAACTTGGGACAATTCAAAATGATCTTGTATACAGTTTTACATGCCTGTCAATACATATGGGGCCTAGTACTAAACACCGAGAACATGATTAATCGACACGCCACTTAAACCCACAAAGGGGTATCCCCAATATGGGTAAGAAAACATTTTATAATAGCATTAGCATCTGTTAGGTGTATGCCTAAACCCCGTGCTCGGTCCTGGCCATTTGCAATTAAATGAGCCGATGATATCCAGGACATGGTCGCATTAACCCCCAATGTTTAAGTTATCAGACAAAACAAATTAAAACGGGTCATGGAGATTTTGTAGTCACAAGCCAACATATGATCCCATACCCGACCAAGCGGTAATAATTTATCGTATCCCAAGCCCGTATAGGGAAAATAGGTTAAGAGTATTTACCTGGGCTAAACCTCTTAATATGCAAGAATTATAAATAGCCCAACCGTAATCAATTAACTAAGGCTGGTTGCAATTTACCGGAAGGCCCTAGTCTGGAATGAATGGTATAAATAACCAATTAGAATGTCAACGGATCCTATTCAAGTCATAGACTTGGACTGGTGAACTTAAATTAACAAAAACGATACGATACGATACGCTTGATTAGCGATGACCAGAATAGAATGTGGGTTAAACCCAACAAGTACCAAGACTTGTATAGTATGGGTAAACAATATACATTATGGAATTTGAAGTGAAAATGATAAGATTTGACCCGTTTCAGTAAACTTTCATAAACTAGTTACATAAGCTTAACCGTACACATATAAGCGATATCGGGTAGCCGGATGAGTCATAAACAAGTTTTATATGCCGATATACTTTAAATGAGTTGTAACATCAGTAGGTTAGCAACTTATATGACCATGATGGTTTTAAAATCAAAATATACACCGTGAGGGAATTTTAGTCATTAAGCGATATAGTTTAAGAACTTGCATAAAATCTGAGTTATGATCAAGTACCTACTGTGAAAACACTTTAATTATGTTATATTATCAGTGGGTATCAAGTTTTGAATAATAGTTATGGTTTAAAACCATACTATGCGCCAAAAGGGCGTTTTAGTCATTATATGACATTATTTACGAACATATATCAAAACTCAGGTTATGATCAGATTTGATATACCAAAATATGTTAACAATAGTAACATATCAGTAGGTAATCCATTTGCAACTTCATTATTGATTAAAACCAAGTTGTATGCAAAAAGAGCATTTTGGTCAAAGTTAGGCATGTTATAGAAACTTGCATATAAACTCAGAATCTGATTATGATCATGTAACATAACCTTAGAGGATTATGCTACATTATAATGTGATCATAATACAACTTAAATTCAGTAGCTAACTTAGCTAAATCGGATCAGAATCGAAAGTCAAAGCAGAAGTAAAACCGGCTCGACTTTCGGTTGCGAACCGACCCTAAAACTAGAAATGACGAGCTGAACATGTTCATACATGTTCTAATATTAATTACCAACTTATTTAAGTGTCACAACATGGTTTATAACACTCATATAATCGGTTTATAACATTTACGAAAAACTGACTTTTGACTTTTTAAATAATAAAAATTTGACTCGTCATTTGACCTAGTTAACGTGATTTTCAGGAGGTGCCCTTTTGAGGGATTTACACCTACCTAATTACGATCACGTAGCCACGTTCGATTTGAACAATAGCTGGACCATAATGGTTGTTAGTGCATGCGTCTGTCGACTTCGTCTTGTATCGAGTCTTACATTACAATTGTTAGATCAGGACGCGTTGTACGAGAAATAGGGTAGGATTTATGTGTGATTGAGCTAATTTCGTTTGAACATGACATGTGACACTTTCAAAAGAAATTAACATGTTTAATTTCGTTTGAAGGACACCATGTCACCTTCAAACGAAATCACTCACCCTATAAATACCTTGAGTCTTGATTTCATTTGTAACTTTCCGGTTAGTGTAACGAAGTGCTGCCGAAGTGTTGTCAGACTGTAAATTGTTATCAAATCAATCATACAACAGTTTAAAGTGTAAATCTAGCTGAATTGAACTCTACATGTCTGTTTCCGCCTTTCGTGTTGAGATAAACTCTTCTGATCGACTCGTTCGGGTCTGAAAACGATCCTACAAGTGGTATCAGAGCTCAGGAGGAAGAGTTCATACCAGTTCAGCTTCATTTTTCTGATTTCTACACCTTCTTTCAAAATTAAACAAGTTTTCACGGATAAAATTGGCTAAATCTTTCACAATGTGTGCGTAATTGTGTTTTAACAAACCCTTGAAAGTTTCAGAACTAAATTCGATCATTTGCTTGACCAATTGGACCAAAATCAGATCGAAATGATGATGTCATGCTGATTTTGTTTGAAGATTGATGGATGATTTCGTTTGAGAGTGAACATAGTTTCTGATTTCGTTTGAAATTGAGTGGTAATATCGTTTGAAACGGGTATTCCGTTTAAGACATTGGATTAATTTCGTTTGAGGATCGTATTCCGTTTGAGGATTTCATTTGAAACCTGCAATCTCGTTTCAAGAGTGCTATTCCGTTTGAAATCTCAAACAAAATCAGGGATTTCGTTTGAGGAGAGCTATTTCTTTTGAAGAGGTATCTAGTTTGAAAGTGGGTATTCCGTTTGAAGGTTATAATCTCGTTTGAAAGGGGATTTTGTTTGTACTTGGCATTTCGTTTGAACAGAACAGTTTTGTGAACATTGAAAAACCGAAACATGGACGAGGAATTCTACAACGCATTCGCTACCCCGATTACTCTTGCACAGAACACGATGTTGGAGAATGAAACTGGAACGATGCAGAAACCTCCAAAACTCATGAATATCGAGGAGTATAAAAGTTGGGAAGAAAAGTTCGAAAACTGGGTACAAGCCAATTATTTGGATGCTTGGGAGAACGTTGAGACGAAATACGTTAGACCAATGAATGATGACGAAGAGCTTATTGCAATTAAAGATTTAAGTGCTGAAAATAGAAAGACATACAAAGATGAGAAAATGATGTTAAGTCTACTACAACAAGCCGTTAAAGAAGATATCTTGGTTCTATTGCAACACAATGGAACTTCTTATTCGATTTGGAAAGCGTTAAAATCAAAGTTTCAAGGAAGTCAGGAAATGGTTAAAAACAAAAAGTCACTATTGAAGAAAGAGTTTGATCTGTTTCGTGGTTTGAAAAATGAAAGCACAAAGCAAATTATTGAAAGATACTGCAATTTGCTAGCTAACATGAAGAGGTTGAAAATCACTAAAGATAATGAGGAGTTGATTGAAAAACTATCTGATGCTTTACCATATGAAACTTGGGGTACATATCTCATGATGTTGAGGAACAAGAAAGGGTTTAAAAATTTAACTTTGAGCAAGTTCATTGAGAAACTAGAAGCTCAGGAGATGGAACAAAGAAAAGTTTCGAGAATGAAAGATTTCGATGGTGAACTAGACATTAGTCTTTACTACAAAGGTGGTGTCAGTGATAAAACCTCCAACATGTCACCAAAAGTTGAAACAGCTTACAATGCAAAGAGTTCATCCGGAGGATCATCTAAAGGATCTAACAGCACAACAAGTTTTTCATCATATCCGTCATTTGATCCAAACATTTCAGCAACAAAGAATGGCAAGAAGTTACAATGCAACATTGTACTGAATCTGGAGAATGATGAAGATTATTCAGCAGAAGTTGCTAAGAGTCACATGTCTTTGTTGGGAACCATGTTGGAATCCTATGGTAGTTTTGTTGCAGGTCGAATCGGGAATCCAATGCTTACAAAAGAGGATTACGATCAGATTGATGCTGAAGAGATGGAACTGATGGACATAAAGTGGTGTTTGGCAAGTGTATTGAGACTAGCTGAGAAATTTAAGCAGATCACAGGAAGAGATGATTTACATGAAGCTAATATTTCTACTTTAGGATTTGATAAATCGAAAGTCATTTGTTTTCGTTGCAGGGAAAAAGGACACTTCAAGAGGGAGTGTAAAAACCGCGAAGCAAGTGGAGCTCAAAATTTGTTTAACAACAACAATGATTACTACCGGAAGGCTATCTATCATCAAGTTGCTCAACAACAACAAGAACCGCAAGTGGCACATGGTAGAAAAGTGATTGAAGAATCTTCAAAGAGAGCTTGTATGGTGAATCAGGATGATCAAAAGACAACAGAAGGTTTCAGTTGGGACAAATATATCTCATCCGACAACAAAGCATGCCTGATAAACCAAGATGATGAAAAATTTCCTGAAGGTTTTAGCTGGGCAAATTTCAATTGGGATGATTATGATCCAAACAAAGATTTAAATCACAAAGCGTATGTTGCTCGAGTTGAAGAGGATAGTGATGATGATCGTGAGTATCATGCAAGAAGATTGGCAGCTGATTTGAAATTGATAGCAGAAAGTGACAGTGATGATGAAAAAATCAAAAAGAAAAAGAAAAAGGTCAAAACACCGGTCAGCAGTGATGATGAAGTTGTTCCAGTGATAAAGAAAAAGGTGAAAGATATTCCAAAGTTCAAAGTTGATGAAAAAGTTAATGCAAAAAAGATTCCGGTGATTTGTGAGAACTGTGAAATTATAAAGAAGAAAAACAGTGAGTTGATTAACAACATAAACCAGTTGAAGGAATCTTACGATGTTTTGAACAAGGCCATGAATCAGTACAACCAAACAAGTGAAGAACAAGCAACGGCCATGAAGACACTTCAGGGAGCTTTCATGATAAAGCAGAAAAGTGTGAACAGTTACATCGAAAAGTGTGCTGTGCTTGAGCAAAAATTGGAAACCCAAAGAATTGAAACTGAAAGAGTAAACCGTTTGTTAAAAAGTTATTCATGTACTTCTTATGTCACTGACAGGATTTATCCAACTGTTGAAGGCATGATGGCATTTGAAGATGATGAAGTAACTGAAGAACATAAAGTTTCTTAAGAAAAGACTTCTGAAAAGAAGAAAGATAAGAAGAAGGCTTCTAAAGAAAAGACATCTGGTAAGAAACAAGGTTTCAGTTACAACAAGTGTCCACCCCCGCTTGAAAATGGATATTCTCCGAGAAATCCAAATTCAGAAAGAGTCGAAAAGGCAACAAATTTACAGTGGGAGTCGGAGTCTACAGTTAACTTGCCAGATAATATTGATGTCACGTTTACATCGTCTGACACTGATCATGAGTCCGAGTTAATAAAGAAAGTGGTAGATCAGGTGTTGGATAAAGATGAATCCGAGGAGTCAAAGTCGGAGTCTATGTCAGAGTCAAAGTCTGAGTCCAGCATTCCGAGTCAATCCGACAAACAAGGCAAAAGGGTTTAAAATAAAGAATTCCTGTTATTAAAGTCTAATTTGAATGACGAAACGTTTAAAGTTGCATATACTTTGAATGATTCTGACAAATTATATTTTGATGAGGAATTTCCAATAAGAGGTGTTAAACCTGAAATGATTAAAAAGGTTTTCAAACTAACATAAATTAATATTTCTGAAATAAAGGATGTAAATCTTTTTGTAAAACCAAGTCCTTACACCTCAAGAATTCAACAACGTTTAAACAAGAAAAAAGGGTTACAGTTCTGGTTCAGGTTTTCAAAAGAAACCAAACCATAACGGTAATTTCAAAAAGAAGGGATTGGGTTTTATTCCATCAGAAAATTATAAAAATGAAAAATATGTTAGAGATTTTAAATCAAAAATGACATTTGTTTCAGGTACATCTTCTGAAGAGGAAAAAGAAAATCTGTTCAGAAAACAGTCGAACAAAGAATTCTTTGCGAAGAAGCAAGAAGAAATGAAGATTGCTGATCAAATGAAAGAAACGAGAACTTGTTACCAATGCAACAATGTTGGTCATATCGCCAAGAACTGTTCAAAGGCAATTAAATCAAAACAGGGAGTTTCTCGTAAACTGAAAGATAAAGAAGTTGTGTTTGAACCACCAATTGATAGAACTAAATTTTTCAAAAATTCAATTTTTGAGATTGGTGAATGTTCAAATAGATTTTACAAGAAAAGGGCAAAACTTGACAGCCAAAAATGGGTTGTTAAGAAATCGGTTGATAATTCTAGCAATGATTCTGATTCATCAAAATCAGAGGAGCTATCTTCTGGCGATGAATCTGATTCCACAAAGTCAGAGGAGTCACAGGTATAGGTAAAAGGTGAAAAATCAGTGCCGACTATGGATGATGTGAATTTTCCACCACTTCGGGCTGAAAATTTTAAAAAGAAAGTTGGAGAAGTTGAGATTTCAAATCAATTCTTCTCTGAAAAGAAAGAATTTGATATTGAAAGAGCTTTTAACTCCAAAGTCCATAACATTTTTGGAAAAATGGTTGACAGGAAGGTCAAAGGAATGAAGGAGTTTTACGAGAAGAAGACGAAGGAAGATAAAGTTGAACCATCCCTGGTTTGTGACTGGGGTGGTACATATTACGAACAGTAAGTTTCTGGACTTGCCGGAGCTCCCAGGTTGGTAAGAGTGGAGCAGGAATCGGCATTTATCTTTCTTGGTTGGTAATTTTATAAGTGGTAAAGATGGTAAATCTACAGGTGGTATCTTTAAATTGTTATATTTTTCAAGTGGTTATGGTTGGTGAGGTGAACATACAAGTGGTTGATGAAGGTTTTCACTTACAAGTGGTAAATCAAGGACATTAAGTTGTACTTGTTTTTCCTACAAGTGGTTAATCAAGGTCATTAGGTTGAACTTGATTGGATCATACTTACAAGTGGTATTTGAAAGACAGTGTGATGAATCAAACCCCTAACCTATAAATGGTAAAATCAATCAACAAAACTTATTTTCCGGAAAAACCATTTGATTAAAACAAATTTAAGTGTTTTGAAATTAGTGGGAAAATAGTTTGTTGTGAGGGGGAGTTCTGATTGTTTATGCCAAGTGAATGGCGATTTGAAGTGATTCGATATCAGTTGTCATTTCATTGTATAGTTTATTTTCAAATTTCCTAAAATGTGTTTGCATTTTAGGGGGAGTAAGAAATTTTAGAAAATCCAAAAACATTTGAAAATTTGAAAAAGACAAAAACATGATAAAATGAAAAATGAGTTTTTGTGTCAAAGAAGAGGAAATGATAGTACATCAGTGGACTATCACAACATGCTAAAGAAATGGAAAGTTAAAAAGTGATAAACGGTCTCACTGATGATGTGCCAGTAGGTTTTTGCACATTTAGTAGATTGTGACGAGATATAAACCTAAATTTCAAACTTGCTTATATCGTGGGGAAACATCTCTTGTATATATGGGTAACCCCCGAAATCTTGTTTGAAAGGTCCCTCTTTCTGAGATACTAGGTCTTTATGCTCAGTGATATCTGGGGTATTATCCCGGGACTTCTGATTTTGCGGAAGCAATGTCCTAGTCCCCGGAGAATACTTTCTGCTTGCTTGAAATATAGCGCCGCCCTCAGCAAAAATGATGAAACAATGAAATTGATAATCATTGCTGTTGTAAAAAAGATCCTCTAAAGGGGACCCACCCAAGTCGAACCGTCATCTCTCTGCTGAACGGAAGTTCTGACCTGAGCTCTCACGGTTTCGCAATTAACCCCTTACAGATATCATCTGTGGTATACTCACCTGTAAGACTGAATATTGGGATCTGGATACAGGAGTATATTCTGAGGTGGGACACGCGATTGAGTTTAAGTGCTTAAGACATTAATCTCGTATCTCGAATCAGTTGAACTTTGTGTGAAAATTTAAGTGGACCAGTATACTGACAATCTAAGTGAATCGTTTAGAGCTTAAAATGTTTAAAGCTTAACGGTGTTGGTGATTAGTCTCAGAAACTGATATGATCCTCTTACACGGACTCACAAAAATATTGTCTGTATATATTTCTTTACTGCATTTCATTTCATTACAAAGTCCAAAAAGATTTTCGGTGTGTTTTAGCATAAATTTTGTAAAAGTCAAAAAGATTTTCGACAACTGGTGTTGGAGAACTGATTTTCAAAATTCCGAGTGCTAAACATGACGACAACTGGTTTGAGTGAGAGTTGAGTATTTAGTGAGGGAGAGTGTGTGTCCAAATGAGAAAAGTTTTGAAATGAAAATGATATTCCTGCAAGTAGGTTCATCAGAAATTTTAAATGTAAAATCATTCTTTGAAGTGTATTTACAAGTGGTAAACAAAGAATAAATTTGTGAATTGTTAAAATTGTGAAATTTATTTTTGGGTAGAGTTTTTGTGCAGGTTAGAGCCAGGAATCGATTCTGAACCGGTAAACATTTGAAAGAGCCAAGTTGCGATCCTAAACTTGTGGAAAATGTGAGCAAGGTTTCGATTCTGAAACTGCTGATGCTGATGAACTTAAGGAATCAAGAGATCTGATCAAGAGAATTAAAAAGCTCGAGAGCCAGACTCAGATCCTGGAGGTTATAAGTATCCGAGGAGAGGAATCTGTTGGTGCTGAAAAGATGAGAAAAGAGAGATTGAGGATGCTTTACAGTGTCAGATACTTCAAAGAGTTCGAGAGGACTGATAAAGATTGAAGATGCGAAGACTCGACACTGAAGACTCGTCAACATTCGAGGGGGAGTCTGTTAGTGCATGCGTCTGTCGACTTCGTCTTGTATCGAGTCTTACATTACAATTGTTAGATTAGGACGCGTTGTACGAGAAATAGGGTAGGATTTATGTGTGATTGAGCTAATTTCGTTTGAACATGACATGTGACACTTTCAAACGAAATTAACATGTTTAATTTCATTTGAAGGACACCATGTCACCTTCAAACGAAATCACTCACCCTATAAATACCTTGAGTCTTAATTTCATTTGTAACTTTCCGGTCAGTGTAACGAAGTGCTGCCGAAGTGTTGTCAGACTGTAAATTGTTATCAAATCAATCATACAACAATTTAAAGTGTAAATCTAGCTGAATTGAACTCTACATGTCTGTTTCCGCCTTTCGTGTTGAGATAAACTCTTCTGATCGACTCGTTCGGGTCTGAAAACGATCCTACAATGGTCTAAACCTAAAGCGAAAGAAAAAATCGATTTTGCTTGACTTTCGGCTATTAAAGCCTATAAAACGAAAACGATAAAGATGGAGCACTTACAAGTTGTCCAAGAGACTAAATATAACTCAAAGGGAAGCTCCTATAAGCTCAGGAACTTCCAGAGGAGAAGTAAGAAGGATTAAAAGAGAAGGTGCAAGAAATGAGGTTGCATACCACCTCTATTTATACTTGAAGAGCCTTGATTAAGATCATGACAGGTGTATGAGCTCTCCCAAGATCAGTACAAGTGTCCATAAACATGTCAAGAACAGTTTAGAGGCTCATGGTTTCGAGTTAGTGATCTCATACATTTTTGTTTGGGCTCCAAGCTAAATTCTGTCATTGGCGACCTTCTACGGACCATATGGGTATACCCTTTGCGGTCCGTAAAGGCCATGCGCACTAGATTCTCCACTTGCTTGCGGACCGTAGACCATAAGCTCATGCGGTCCGTATACGATCATCTTCAGCAGAAAATTCATTTGTTTGCTGTCCGTAAGCCTTAGGCTATACAGTTCGCAAAGAGGTCTCAAAGATAAAACTTTTGTCATGTTGACACCTTTAGTCCCTCCACATTCATACTTTCAATTATTGTAAAAAATAGTCCCTCCCAGCCAACATTAGGCATATTTGGGAATAGGGACACGTGTCGGTATATTACCGGAAACGAACTTACGAGGTGTTACAGTTACCCTCAACCTATTGGTCTGAGTCAGCAAGGATACAGTCCCGCAAGGTTGGTTTAAAGTTTTAATATTAGTTTATAGATAAGGGATTCAAGCGGTTCTTCTTCTCCCAAGGCAGATTGCACCGCCCACTCGTGAAGTCTTACTAGGCTTGAACCAGGTTCTCGCATGATCTATACACTGAACGAGACTTAGAATTACCCAACCACCTTTCTAACCCCCTTCTAGGCAGTTAATGTGTTTTATATAGACCATAAAGACACGAATGAGTGAATCAACAAAACATGAAGAATGGTTAAATAAATTCGCCATCAATATAGAAAACTAGTTATTAAATTCATTAATACATACCCAAATAAAAGGAGCCAAAGATTGGAAATAAAAAAGTAATACATAAAAGATTTGTCTTCACCAAGTGATGTAAGAGTTTAGCCAAGCATGAACTTTGTTTAACAAGAACTCTTACGATCGATCTTGGATCCCGAGACTACTACACACTCTAATTGATGGAAGATGTATGATGGTGGTGGTGGTGGTGTTGGTGTTGTAGTGGTGGTGGAGTGGTGAAAATTGTGAGAGAAGTGGTTTACCAAGGGATAGATTGGAATGAAACCAAGCACCCCTATTTATAGCTTAAGTCAGACAATCAACACGACCCCGTGCCCTCCTGGCACGGCTTCGTGGCCTTTATTCTCTCACCCCTTCATTAACTGCAGTGTCAGACCTTGTACTAGCACGACCCCGTGTGTCAACGGCATGGCCTGTGGCCATTGTACTTGCTGTAATATCTCAGATTTTGCGAATCTTAGAGTTGACCATGCCCCGTGTTGCCTTAACACGGCCCCGTGTTGATGTGTCTGGTTTGTCTTTTGCTGTTGTTTTTTCTTCTATAGAGAAACTTGACTGGGCACGGCCCATGCCTGGTGGGCACGGCCCCGTGCCAGAGCTTCTGTTCTTGTTATTTTGTTGGTTTGGATGTGGGCGGGGGCTTGGCGAGTCGTGTCAATCCTCATTCTTTGTATTTATGTTGGTTTATGCTGTTAATTTGCTTTTTTGTGCGTTTAAGCTCTTTTGACCCTGTACATTAAAAAGGAACCAAAAAACACGCTTTTCCAACATTAGTACCGAAAAAGGGTTGGTTTTACGTCATATTTGATATAATTTATATGTTGTATTTTACGCACATCAGCAGGCGACGTTGGAGCTCAGCTATCATGAACTTTTTCTTTTGAAAGCAATTCGAAAACTGTAAGGACCTGCAAAAATGTCCCAAAACACTTTGTAAGTGGAAACCCGGACCCCTAAAACCCTAATCCTTGTGAAAAATCAAGAAAATTCAATTTTATTAATCTGTCGCGGGTCGCGTAAGACTTAAGGATATCTTACGCGGGGCGCGACATCCTGACCAAACTCCGGATAACGATCAGGGCCACTTGTCAACCACGTGGCAGACCTACGACATGACACGGCAGCCCTAGCAGTAGCTATGGTGGCCCTCGCGGGGCGCGTAAGCCGGCCTTAAGGCCTACGCGGGCCGCGACAAACTCAACATTCAGCTATATAACGAGCATTGCATGGCCTTTCACCTGTGCTCATAAAACTTCTTCAAAAACGTAACATTCTGCTAAAAATCGAGTGTTTTGGTATCGAAATGCTGCTACGATTACAGGGTAATAACTCGATCACTGCTACGATACAATGTCCGATCGATTGAAACCAATCCGATGGATGTTTAAGTGCTGCCCGAATTCAGGCTATACTTTGTCATTCGTCGTGAGGGTTTTGATTTCATGAATTTATCATAAATGTTGTATTAAGTTACTAACCTAGTTCATGTGCATTGTTATTTTAACTAGGTTACCAGGCTTAATCAGTAGGCAAAACTCTGTCCAACTAAACTTGCAATGTGAGTCATTCTCTTTTCATCAAAAGTGCTTTACAATACCTAAATGTTTTCCAGTTATATTTTACAGGGATTAAGCCTTTGTTATCTTAAATTACTGGCAGTAAGTGGGGTATTGTGCACAATTATTACTGTTTTATCACTTTTAGGTGAAAGGACCTAGAAAGTGATACACGTCACTATTGGGTGAACGGACCCAATAGTGGTATGACCACAGTCATAGATCCGGTCGAGTGACAACTGAACCTGCTAATTATAAGATAGGGGTAATTGTAATCGCTCTTAATACTGTAATCTATAACAATGTGCCGTTTTATGCAAATTGAATGACTCGCCAATATTTCCCCGCTGATAAAATCTTTTAAACATGTTTCAGGTGATTTACTGTGAACAAGGAAAAGTGCCATGTAGCACTACCAGCTTGGATAAAGTGGCTCAGTAAATAAATAAACATGTTTTGTAACCAAGGGGTTTCCCAGTGAAATTCCTTTATTGTAAATTACGGGGTTTGTCCCGAAATTTGGAATAAAATAAGGGGGTGTTTTCAGTTAAACGATCCGGTTAAAATTACCGCTGCCTAATTAAACACAAATACCACGGGTTTTCTGTCCCGCGGCTTCTGAACCGGGTAAAACCGGGTCGGGGGCCGTGACAGAAAAAGGTGGTATCAGAGCCACTGATTTAAGCTAATTAAGTATTTGGAAATATTTAATTTTTCAGATTGCCATTTCGTGATTCTGTGAAAATTTAATTCATAATAGATAAACTTTTAATTTGAAATTTTGTGTGTTTCTTCATGTGTGCTAAGAACATGAATGAACTGTCGGAGGCACTCCAAAACTTTACAATCCATACGACCGATATGGATACAACAGGAACCCAATCCGGATATCAGGCGGATACTGAGGAGCCACTGGTATTTCAGGCCCAGCCTCAGGAGAAACCCAAGCCTAAAAAGAGGAGGAGAATCCTGGACTGGAAACGCGGATGAAGGAAGAAGCGAGCTGCCCAGAAGGTGAAAAAGACGGAGGATCCAAAGGTCATAGGAAAAGGAAAGGAAGTAGGGGAAAGTTCCGGTCAAGCCCAGGAGATGCCACCTTGGGAAGAACTTGATAGGAAACTGGCAAATTGTGACCTCATCGGACCAGCTGACGAAATCCTTTTCAATTTCCCTGCCCAATCACAATTTCCAATTAATTTGGAACCTGCTATTCCGGACCCTATTGTCAACCCTCAACCTTTTACACGGCAAGTAGAAGAATGGTGGACGAGCGACTGACATTTTCAGAATTTTATGAATAACCCAAATGTTTATTTTCCCAAGTTTGATCCTGAACCTGCACCTTTTCCACCCATGAACCCGTAGAACGTCGCTGAACTGCGCCGCTATGGCGATGAACTGGTGGATGCAGGGAATCGGATTCGGAAAGTGGGGGAAAACATCACGTGGAAGTACGACGAGAGGGAGCGTCGTTTCTGAAAAACCAGCTAACTGTGGTTGAATGTCTGTATAATAATAATAATATGTAGAAAAAAATAATATATATAATAATAATAATAAAATAATGTATAATAATATAAATATCACTAAAATAAAATATCTGTAAATATGTGGCTTGTACTGATGCATAATATATATAAAAATATGAATTTCGCAAAGTCGACGATTTTGGCTATATGTGTGTTAACTTAATTATGTTGTGATTACCTTGTTGTGTTTGGTTGCTATCTATTTTGTGACAATAATATATAATATTATTATTAATGATTCAAATGGAAAACATTGAAAACCAACCGACAAACGAAGTTAACCAATCTGAACAAAACAACGAAGACCATTTTCTTAATAGGCAAGATATAGAAAATATTGTTGCTTAGGGAATAGCCAATGCTATCCCGGCAATCGTCGCTGCCGTTAAAAATCTTGCTGAACCTTCCCAAGCCAACCATAGTAAACGCACTCGCGATGATAATTTCAGTAACATTGTAAACGGTGGTGGCAACAATGATAATAATGTGGTTCAAGCTCCATTCCTTAAGAAAATAAAAGTTGCAACACCTGGTTGCACTTACAAAGAATTTCTTGCCTGTAAACCGGTCGAATTTGTAGGCAATGAAGGGGCGACTACCGCACTGCGGTGGTTAAAAAAGCCAAAGTAGTAATTAAAATCAGTAAATGTGCAGAGGAAGACAAGGTTATGTATGCATCCCACCTTTTCAAGGAAGAATCATTAAAATGGTGGAACACTGTGCTACAAGCCAAGGGAAGTGACGTGGCTTATGCTATGAGTTGGGAGGAATTTAAGGAATTGGTGGAAAGAAAGTTTTATCCCTCCTACGAAAAGGAACAAATGACAAATAAATTCCTGAATCACCAGATGGTGGACGTTGATTGTCGAGGGTATACTTCGAAATTCTTCGAGAATGCCAGAATTGTACCAACTCTGGCTTCGCCAGAACCGGTGCTTATTTCTCGCTATATCTGGGGATTATTTAGCGAGATTCGAGACATAGTCAAAGCTGCGAGAGCCCGCATGATTGACGATGCGGTTGAATTGGCCAACACATTAACCGACGGGCTGGTACGCACTAAAGAAGAGAACAGGAAAAAAGGAATTGGCCCAAAAGATTACTCAAGGTTTTCGTGGGGGTAATAATGCTAGTAACTTCAAGAGAAAGGGAACCGGGCAATCCTCCACTGCTCCATTCTGCAGTACCTGTAAAAGAAAGCATTTTGGAAAATGTAAGGGGTACTGTAATTTTTGCAAAATCCCGTGGCACCAAGAGGAGAATTGCAGGAAGAAATCAATGATCTGCTACAATTGCGGAGAAACAGGGCACTTCCAGCCCGACTGCCCAAAATTGGTCAAGCCAGCTGATAACAAGGCCAAACCTGCTGAAGGAACTAATAAGAAGAACACAAGAGCCTTTCAGTTGACTACCCAGGAAGCAAATCTGATTCTAGATGTGATAGATGGTACGTTTCTTGTACATGATGTTTATGCAAAAGTATTATTTGACTCTGGTGCAAACCAAAGTTTTATAAATACTACATTCTGCCAAGCTCTTAAGCAACCTTTAACCAAACTTAGGCAGATTTATACGGTAGAAACGGCAGATGGAAATTCTTTTAATATAGATAAGGTTCTTCAAGAAGGAAAAATAGAACTCTCAGGCCATAAATTTTCTGCAAACCAGCTACCTATGAATTTAGCTGGATTCGATGTCGTGTTAGGAATGGATTGGTTAGTAGCCAACCATGCTCGAATCCTTTGTGATAAAAATTCTGTAGAAATTCATACGCCAGCAGGGGAAGTAATTTTGATTATAGGAGATAAGTCGCGTAAATCGATGAAGTTCATTTCAGTAATGAAAGTTGCTAGTTATGAACATAAACAAGGGATAGTGTATATTATTTCGGTAATCATTAACACTAAAAGCAAGGAACTTAAGAAAATTCCAGTAGTATCAGAATACCCGGAGGTATTCCCAGAAGAGCTACCTGGATTACCACAAGATAGAGAAGTCGAGTTTAGAATTCATCTAATCCCTGAAACCGCACCAATAGCTAAGGCACCTTATCGGTTAGCACCCACAAAAATGTTAGAACTGAAAAAGCAGTTAGATGAATTATTAGGCAAAGGATTCATACAACCTCATTCATCCCCTTGGGGAGCACCGGTGTTGTTCGTGAAAAAGAAGGATGGTTCAATGCGAATGTGTATCGATTATAGGGAATTGAATAAGGTTACAATTTAGAATCGATACCCACTACCTAGGATTGATGATCTTTTTGATCAACTCCAGGGAGCTAGATACTTCTCTAAAATAGACTTGCGCTCCGGATATCATCAGCTGAAAGTACAAGTAGAAGACATACCTAAAACTGCTTTCAGGACTAGGTATGGTCACTACGAGTTTACAGTCATGCCATTTGGATTAACGAATGTTCCTACTGTATTCATGGACATGATGAATAGGATCTGTAAGCCATATTTGGATAAATTCGTAATTGTCTTCATCGACGATATACTTATTTACTCCAAAAGCCAGAACGAACATTGTGAGCACCTGCATGCACTTTTAACCTTGTTAAAGGAGGAGAAGCTTTACATCAAATTTTTGAAGTTTGAATTTTGGCTACAAGAGGTGCAATTTTTAGGTTACATGGTAAATCACGAAGGTATTCATGTAGATCCCTCTAAGATAGAAGCAATCACAAATTGGAAAGTCCCACAATCAGCTACGGAAGTTAGAAGTTTCCTAGGGTTAGCCGGATATTATAGGCGCTTCATAAGAGATTTCTCTAAGATAGTTGTTCCATTAACTAAACTAACCTGTAAAACTGTTAAGTTTGAATGGGGACCTAAGCAAAAAGAGGCCTTTAGAATCTTAAAGCAAAGATTAACAAATGCCCCAATTCTAGCCTTACTAGACGGAACTGAATATTTTGAAGTCTTCTGCGATGCTTCTAAGCTGGGATTAGGATGTGTGCTAATGCAACGCAAAAAGGTAATTGTGTATGCATCAAGGCAGTTGAAGAAGCACGAGGAAAATTATACGACTCATGATTTAGAATTAGGAGCAATAATTTTTGCCCTTAAGATTTGGAGACATTATCTGTATGGAAGTAAGTTTACTGTCTACACAGATCATAAAAGTTTAAGGTACATATTTGGGCAAAAAGAATTAAACATGAGGCAAAGAAGATGGATGGAAATTCTAAGCGACTACGACTGTGATATTCAATATCACGAAGGGAAGGCGAATGTAGTAGCAGATGCGTTGAGTCGTAAGTATCATGAAAAACAAAGGCGAGTTCGTGCTCTTAGATTAAATCTCCAATTAGATTTAATGGAACAACTGAAGAACATTCAAGAAACGGCAATCAAGGATGATGCTGAAGGAATGAAAGGACGGATAAAGGAATTAGAGCAAGAGACTGATGGAATTTGGAGATTCCATAAGAAAAGGATTTGGGTATCTAGGCAAGGAAATTTAAGAGATGAAATTTTAGAGGAAGCCCATAAATCTGGGTATACAATGCACCCTGGTAATAATAAGATGTACCAAGATTTAAGAAATAACTTCTGGTGGATAGGAATGAAAAAGGACATAGCTAGATACGTTTCCAAGTGTCTAACTTGTTCACAAGTTAAGGAAGAGCACCATAAACCTTCAGGGTTACTTCAACAATTAGAAATGCCTGTATGGAAATGGGAACTAATAACAATGGACTTTGTTACTAAGTTACCCAAAACCAGGAAAGGTAACGATGCAATCTGGGTTATTGTAGATCGATTAACCAAATCAGCTCATTTCCTGCCAATGAAAGAGACCTTTGGCATGGAAAGATTAGCAAAGTTGTACGTAGATGAGGTAGTATCCTTACATGGAGTCCCACTCTCCATTGTGTCAGATAGGGATAGTCGTTTCACTTCGCATTTCTGGACGAGTTTCCAAGAAGCTACGGGGACACGCTTGAATCTAAGTACTGCATACCATCACCAAACAGATGGACAAAGTGAAAGGACGATCCAAACCCTTGAAGACATGCTCAGAGCATGTGTGATCGACTTCGGTGGAAATTGGGATGACCATTTACCCTTAATTGAATTCTCCTATAATAATAGTTACCATACAAGTATCAGTGCTGCCCCGTTCGAAGCACTGTATGCACGAAAGTGCCGAACTCCAGTATGCTGGGCAGAAATAGGAGAAAGTCAATTATCAGGTCCCGAGATTGTACAGGAAACCACCGACAAGATAACTCAAATCAAGGAAAGACTGAAAATAGCTCGAGATCGCCAGAAGAGTTATGCAGACAATCGGCGTAAGCCATTAGAATTTTAAGTTGGAGACAAGTTACTCTTGAAAGTTTCTCCTTGGAAAGGGGTAGTTCTGTTCGGTAAGAAGGGAAAGCTAAGTCCAAGGTACATAGGACCATTCACAGTTACCCAACGGATAGGACCAGTTGCTTATCGCTTACAACTACCAGAAGAATTAGCCGGGGTACATGATGTGTTTCATGTATCCAATCTCAAGAAATGTTTATCTGATGAATCACTAGTAGTACCTCTTCAAGATATAGAGGTAAATGAAAAGTTGAAATTTGTTGAGAAACCTCTCCAAATAGAGGATAGAAAGGTCAAATTCCCCAAACACAAGAGATTGGTACTGGTCAAAGTAAAGTGGGATTCAAAAAGAGGACCGGAGTACACATGGGAACTGGAATCGGAAAAAATGGGAAAATATCCTTACTTGTTCCAGTAATCTCGAGGACGGTATTTAAATAAGGTGGGGAAGATGCAAGGACCCGCAAAAGTGTCCCAAAACACTTTGTAAATGGAAACCCGGACCCCTAAAACCCTAATCATTGTGAAAAATCAAGAAAATTCAATTTTATTAATCTGTCGCGGGCTGCGTAAGACTTAAGGATATCCTACGCGGGGCACGACAACCTGACCAAACTCCGGATAACGATCAGGGCCACGTGTCAACCACGTGGCAGACCTACGCCATGACACGGCAGCCCTAGCCGTAGCTAGGGTGGCCTTCGCGGGGCGCGTAAGCCGGCCTTAAGGCCTACGCGGGCCGCGACAAACTCAAATTTCAGCTATATAACCAGCATTGCATGGCCCTTTGATGTGTGTGAAATGCAACATGTAAATTACATCAAATGAGGCATAAAACTAACCATTTTTTAGTACCAATGTTGGAAAAAGTGTGCTTTTGTCTTCCTTTTGTATTTTCAGGGTTAAATGAGCGTAAATGAACAAAAGAAGCAAAAATACAGCTAAATCTAACATAAATACAAGAAAAGGAATAAACGTGGCATGCCCGACCCCTCGACAGCATCTTCCTAAGCAAAAACATAACAACAGAAGGTGTTGATGCATTAATGTCTATCGCCTCCGTCAATTCAAACCGTAGCTGAAACTGAAGAAATTAAGATTTTATTGTAATATTTAGATAGTATTAGCAAGGTGGCATTTTGGTAATTAATGAGAAATCTCATTAATTCCAAGGCCTATAAATAGGAGCTTTAGTTGTAAAGTGTAAGACTTTTGCTCATTTGTGATCTAGGAGTTTAAAATAAGAAAATAAAAATAAGTTGAAGTTGTTTAGGATTTAACCACCAGGTCGATACTTCCGTATACGCAGAGGAGGTCCAAAGCTTAAACGAAACACCAAAGAAAATAAAGCAGAACGTTTAGGCAACAACATCCAGGTCGATACTCACGTATACGCAGAGGATGTCCGATGCTTAAACAAAATAAAGAAATAAAACAAGTTTAAATCTTTGCAAAATGAAATGCACAATCACAGCGACTTTTCAGCGAAGTTGTGAAAGTTCACAAACTTAACCAGTTTTATGTCTTTCGACAATCAGCGATTACTGAGTAGCACACAGTCAAGAAGGACAAAACTAAGTACTATGCTTTCGACCATGTTTCCCACTAGAACTAGGCTTTTTTATTTAAGTTTGTATCGTTATTGCAAATCTACTAGTCTAGCTGAGCCTACCGTCACATCTTTAGTGAGACCGTTTATCACATTTTGACTTTACAATTCTCTAGCATGCTGTGATAGTCCACTGATTTACTATCATTTCCTCTTTTTTCAGCAAAACTCATTTTTTAATTTTTCAATGTTTTTGACATTTTCAAATTTTCTAATTTTTTTAAAATTTTTACTCCCCCTAAAATCAAAATATGTCTCAATTTTGATTTTCTGAGAAAATTTGAAAACAAGCTGTACAAGAAATGTGACAACATGATGAGAATCACTTCAATTCTCCATCCACCTGGCATAAACAATCAGAACTCCCCCTCACAACAAACTATTTTCCCATAGTGATTTCAAAACACTTAAGTTTGTTTTAATCAAAATGGTTTTTCCGGAAAATAAGTTTTGTTTACCAACCACTTGTAAGTTCGAGGTCATCACATAATCTTCTTCTTTTCAATCCACTTGTAAAAATTTAACATTTTCAGATTTAAACAACACAACCACTTGTAGAAAATCAAGTACAACTTAATGTCCCTGATTTACCACTTGTAAGACGAAATATCACTTTCGTGAATTTCTCAAGAAATGTGCCGATTCCTGCTCCTCTCTTACCAACCTGGGAGCTCCGGCAAGTCAGGTTTTTCATTTAAACAGATTCACCCAAGCCTGACTGTCCTTGGGTGATTTTGAATTCTTGTTCAACAATGGTGGAAAATTTTCATCATCCATTGTTAAACCTGAATTCTCCAAATTTACCTCAACCAATGGCTCCTCTGGCTTTGACGAACCAGAATCATTGCCTGCACATGGCTTGTCTGACTTTGACCTGTCAGATTCATTGCCTGATGGTGGCTTGTCTGTCTTTAACACATCAGATTCATCGCCGACCATTTTCTTCTTCTTCTTTTCCTCTTTCGTCCTCAGATTTGTATCCGATGAATTCGTCTTACTTGACTTTGCAGTCGAGGAAGTCGATTCATCAGAACTCTTATTCGATCTATCCGGTGAACCCGAGGACAAAATCCTTTCTAGATACTCTTTCGCTTTCTTCCTCTTCTTCCTCAGTCTGTCTTTTTGCCCCTGTGAAAGCTTCACTTTCATTTCTTGAACTTTAGGTTCTTGAACCTTCTGTTCTTTGGGCTTGACAGAGACTGGTTTTTTCACCTGCTTCTGAGATTCAACCCTCGATCTTCTCATTGATCTCATTGAGCAATCTCTAGCAATGTGGCAAATGATGTTGCAATTAAAACATCTTCTTGAATCAAACCTCCAACTCTGGCAGTTAACAGCAATGTGTCCTTGATAACCGCATCGGTAACACACTCTGTTATCGTACCAATCACCATTTTCAGTCCAAACATTCAAATCATAGCACTGTTTGGCTTGGTGATATCCATCTCTCCTCTTGTATGCTGGATTTGACTTTTGAGCACTGTGGTCCAACCTGCACCACTTATTACCAACAATTTTTGAGTTTTCAATTTTTACTTTTTGTAATTTTTCATTACGATTGGATGATCGATCTGATGAGCTTTTATTATCTTTTTGACATTTTTCTCATTTTTAATTTTTTGTTTCTGTTCCACTTTCTTCTTCAAAGGTTTTTGCTTAGAGCATTCTCCCTTTTCAGTCGATTGCAAAACAGTTTTCTGAAATTTATCTTTTAATTTAAATTTTTTTTTGTTTTTCAATTTTATCTTTTTCATCATCAGATTTTTCATCACAATCTTCAACTTTGACATTGTCAAAGTTTGTGACATCGTCACTTATTGGAACGGAATTGATCGGTTTTGGACAGGGATAATTCAAAGACTCAGATGAAGTCACAAAACCTTTCAATTTCTTTTCAATTTCATCAATCTTGTTTCTTGAATTCTCAGCTTCGTTTTCAAGCTGAGAGATTCTTTCAAGATGAGACTTAATTGATTTTTCATTCTCATTCTTCTTGTTTTCAAGAACAGACTTTTCTTTTTCCAAAACATTTATCTGTTCTTGAAATTTTGTCTCATTTGCTTTCAGATTCTTATTCTCAAGCTTTATCCAGAAATCTTCCTTTTCTGAATTTAACTCCCTTTCTTCTAACTCTTTGATTTTCTTTCGAGCACATTCACCTTCTTTTTCAAGTTTGATAATTTTCTGAAGATGAGAATTTATCATTTTTTGCTTTTCGATGTTGTTTTTGCTAAACACATCTCTCCCATCTTGAAGAATTTTTATTTGATTTTGAAATTCTTTTTCAATTCTTGATTTTTCATTTTCAAAACTTTTCTCTTTCTCTTTCAACATCTTGTTTTCAAATTCCAAACTGTTCAAATCACTTAACAGTTTGTCATTTTCTGATTTCACCCTCCCACAATTTTCTTTCAAAATAAGAATCTGCTTATCATCAGCTTGCTTTTCATTGTTCAACTTCTTGATCTCCAATGCCAAACTTTCCACATCTTTCACAAGTTTGTCATTGTCATCCTTAAAGTTGTCACATTTGGTGCACACTGATTCAGAATTTGAAGATCCAATTTTCACAAATTCTTCATTTTTTGTAACTTCTTCCTCCTTTGTCATGAATGTACCTGCACAAAAAATTTTAACGAAATCAAGACAATTTGCATTCTCATCAATATAACAACCTCTCTTGATATCATATTTCATCACATATTTTTCTCTAATACATTCAACAATCCTTTTGTTCGTCTCATCAATTACATCTAATCCCATATCCACCAAATGATTTTCTAAAACCTTTATCATTTCTTTCTTTTTCTTTCCGTTTTCAAATTCATGAGTTTTAAGTATGCTGATGAATCTTTTTAGATGTAATTTTGAAAAATTTGAATCCTTTCTAAACTTTTTCAAAAATTCACTCCATTCAATAGGTAATGCATCTGCAAACTTTTCTATTTTTTCAGCATCTGATGGAAATATCTCATGATTTTTTAAGTAACCAAGTAAGACTCCATATCGGTTCTCTAAATTTTCCAATGTTTCATTTTTCAAACATGCAAAATATGTAAACCTTTTGACCCAAACATCCGTTTTCACATTTCTATAACTATCGTCCAAATACCCCATATACCAATCATTTAACCTTTCAAGATCATGGTTTTCCATCTCATCAAACATCTTGTCCATTTTTTCAAACAATCCCGACAAAATTTCCAATTCAAAACAAAAACAATTTTGATGTCAAAATCCACTAACTCGACACCTTTGAATGCCAATAAGTCTGATTTCAACACTTCACTTGATCAACAACCAATAATGTTGATTGGGCCGCAAGTAATGAAGAAAACTTATAGGACCGTGAAACGACCTGACGAGTCGATCAGAAGAGTGCTCAGACCGAATCAGAGGCGGAATTCATTGATTCGGTCTTCGTTTAGCTTGGATTCACTATTAAATGTCTCGTATATTGATTTCTGAACGTTTACAAGACTGGAGACACTTCGACAGCACCTCGGCGTCGGAAATCAGAAGTTTACAAATGAACTCGTTTGAAGGCTATTTATAGGGAAGACCCTTCCGTTTGAAAGTGACATGATTATTTCAAACGGAACCTTCAAACGAACATCTACAAACAGTCACTCTCAAACAATTCTAATTTTGACTTTCAAACGGTTACAACATATTTGTCTTCATATGTCCATATTGCAACGATGATGTCATTAGATGATGTCAATGATGATGTCACATATATGATGTCATCATCATATATATGACATCACACTTGTTCAGCAACGCAACGAACCCGAGACTCGACATAAGACGAAGACGACAGATGAATGCACCAACAGACTCCCCCTCAGATGTTGACGAGTCTTAAGTGTCGAGTCTTCGCATCTTCAGTCTTTATCAGTCTCTTTTCTTTCTTATCATATACCAGGATCTTCTCTTTGGCTCTAACCTCGTCAGACTCCCCCTCTCATCATGATGGGATCGCCGTCTGGAATTAGCTATCACCTTGAGATCAATCCCTGGCTTTATCTCTGTTTAAGCTCATCTCCTGCACAATCTTCTCACAAACACATAAGTTTTTACTTAAATCAATAAGAAAAACTTACTAAAAATAGTTACATCAAGTTCAAATTAATGATCTCGATTAACTAATCAAACTTTTCTTTCTCAAAACAAAATTTCTTCAATTCAGCACACACATTCCCAAACCAGTTCATCATGTTCAGCACTTGTAATTTTGAAAATCAGCTCTTCAACATCAGTTGTCGAAAATCTTTTTGTATTTTTCAAAATTTATGCTAAAACACACTAAGATCTTTTTAAATTTTGGAATATAATGAAATGCAGTAAAGAAATATTTACAAACAATATTTTTGTGAGTTTGCGTAAGAGGATCATATCAGTTTTTGTAACCAATCACTAGCACCGTTAAGCTTTAAACATTTTAAGCTCTAAACGATTCACGTTGATTGACGATATTGTTGTCCACTTAAACTCAATCTAAAAACTTTCAATCTGCTTAACGATACTTTAAGGTATATTAAGATAGCACTAAGTTCTTATGGACCCCACAATCTCAGCATATCCCCTCATCATGCAATACACTGACTCAAGTAATGCCTTTAAACTTTTATCAACTGTGATTTGTGCGAAAACAAAGCAGAATGTTTAAACATTAACAATCAGGTCGATACTTCCGTATACGCAGAGAAAGTCCAATGTTTAAACAAAATAAGAAAATAAAAATAAGTTGAAGTTGTTTAGGCTTTAACCACCAGGTCGATACTTCCGTATACGCAGAGGAGGTCCAAAGCTTAAACGAAACACCAAAGAAAATAAAGCAGAACGTTTAGGCAACAACATCCAGGTCGATACTCACGTATACGCAGAGGATGTCCGATGCTTAAACAAAATAAAGAAATAAAACAAGTTTAAATCTTTGCAAAATGAAATGCACAATCACAGCGACTTTTCAGCAAAGTTGTGAAAGTTCACAAACTTAAGCAGTTTTATGTCTTTCGACAATCAGCGATTACTGAGTAGGCACACAGTTAAGAAGGACAAAACTAAGTACTATGCTTTCGACCATGTTTCCAACTAGAACTAGGCTTTTTTATTTAAGTTTGTATCGTTATACGTTCTTGAGGCGTATGAAGGATTAGTGGCGGGTAGGATTGGTAATCCTGATATGACCAAAGAGGATTATGACCAGATCGACCCGGAAGAGCTTGAGTTAATCGATATAAAATGGGGCATGGCAAGTTTGGTGAGAAGAGCACAACGGTTTTTGGAGATCACAGGCAGAAACAGTCTCTCAGGTCCTGATCAGAAGCTAGGGTTCGATAAATCGAAAGTTACGTGCTTCAAGTGTAAAGAACGTGGTCATTTCAAGAGAGAATGCCCGAATCGTGAAGTGAACAATCATCAAAATCCGTTCACCAAAGACTACTACAAGCAAGCGATTTATCACCGACCAAATCAACAGCAAATTGTTCAAAGGCCACAAATTAAGAATAAACCGGAAAAAGCGATGATAGTAAATCAAGACGATGAGAAGGTAGCTGCAGGGTTCAGCTGGGATAAATATATTCCCGGTAGCGATGGACAGGCAATGATGGCTGAAGTTGTTGAAATTTCTGAGATGGTGTCTGAACCATAAACAGTTACTGAAGATGTTTCTGTAGATAATGAAGTTGACATAAAGGAGTTAGATGCAGAAGTTTATTACTCTCAACCTGAGCAGGAGGTATTAGCTAGTTCTTTGAGATCTATCATACCTCCTAAAATTTTTGAATCTTTTGCAGGTTTCTTTGAAGAACCGAAGACTGGATTGTGTCCACTATATGAGGAGAAGAAAGAAGTCGCTACGAGTTTAACTACGGATTGACTGCGGCAATATCCAAGGGGGAGTTTGTTGATGCATTAATGTCTATCGCCTCCGTCAATCCATTCCGTAGCTGATACTGAAGTAATCTAGGATTTTATTGTAATATTTAGATAGAAGTAGCAAGGTGGCACTTTGGTAATTAATGAGAAATCTCATTAATTCCAAGGGCTATAAATAGGAGCCTTAGATTTAAAGTGTAAGACTTTTTGCTAATTTTGATTTAGGAGATTCAAGTCTAGAGAGAGAAAGTCTAGAGAGAGAAAGTACTCTCTATGTGATTCTTGTATCGTACAAGTTATATCTTTCAATAGATTCACGGTTCTAGTACGTTATTGTGTGTTCGGTCACGCACGTTCACGGATTCCGCACGTCGAACGTTCGTTACGCAATCGAACGGTGTCAAAACCGGTCCTACAATTGGTATCAGAGCTAGGAGCTCGATTGCGCTGACCAAATACATAAATTCGTACCAGAATTCAGCTATTTCAGATCTGATTTTCGACAAATTCTTCTTATTCTACTATTTTTTCACGTTTTTGAAGGTTTTTCGTCAAATTGAACGTGTTTTACCGGTCCGAATCTGCTGTTTTTTTGATATGTTGTGCGAAAACACTTGATTTACAACCCTACCAAATTTCAGATTCAAACTCCTCGTCGTTTAGGAGATATTCGAGTTTTAAGGTCCGATTTAGTTTGAATCAGCGAGCTGACCGTTTGAAATTGACACATCCTGTTTGAAACTGACCTGACAGTTTGAAAGTGGCCCTTTCTGTTTGAAATTGACACCATACTGTTTGAAATTGGCATGACAGTTTGAAGTTGTCAGTTTGAAGGTGTCCGTTTGAGGACATGACAGTTTGAAGGTGTCCGTTTGAGAACATGACAGTTTGAGGGTTGTCCGTTTGAGGACGTGACAGTTTGAAATCAAGCACCTGACCGTTTGAAGGATCCTGACTGTTTGAAATTGGGTTAACCGTTTGAGGATTGTATGTCCGTTTGAAAGTATCATAATGATGACATGACTGTTTGAAATCCTGTCCGTTTGAAAGTGGTTATGAGTTCGTTCATGTGATTAATATTCATCGGCTCAATCAAATTAAAACAATCAGATTCACTTGATAATTGGTCAAATAGGATTTTAGTTGGTAATTGATTTTGTCGTATATTGACTGAAACATTTGCATGTGTGATCATAGATTGTCGGCAAAGTGATAAAATTGGTTTGATCTAAAAATGAAGGTCCAATCAGATGTTGTTGATATTGTTTGTCAGTCATTAAAGAAAATTGTTTTGGGATTTGTAAATTGATATAAGAATCCACTAAATCGAAAGGCCCAATCACAATTAAAAGTTATTGTCGGCAAAAGTGAATTGGTTATACTAGTGTTTTGAACGGTCAAATAAGATTGATTCAGATTGTTTGAAATTAGACAGCCCAATGAGCGTAATGTGGAACAGTTCTTGAATTGTAGTTGTCGGATTAGTGGAAGTAAAGGCCAAATCACATTTTTTACAATTGAGTTGTTTTGAACAAGAACTCTGGCAAGTCAATAAATTACCTTGTGTAAAATGGTGTTAGTGACTTGTGAACGAGATTTGATCAGACATATAAGTGGTTTGAGCTTAGAAAATTAGATATCGGGTTGGGCTCTTGAAATTGTTTGATTAGTACATTTGGGCCTGGTCATTTTAGTTAAATTGGGTTGCAAGTTGAGTTAAAAAATTTGGACTGATATATTGTTTTTCACCCGAACAACATTGGATCGAATCCGCGAATCTTCGACAACGAGTCTTAGTTTGATTTCACAAACACACTTTTACGTATTCGTTGAGCGAATCTCCACTCAATCCACTGTCACCTGATCCTTGCTATTCAATCGGATAGTCATTTAATTGTGTGAATTTTGTATTGTTTGAAGATTTGTCCTTTAGAATCTTTCAAATACCGAAAAATGGGTTCCGAGATTTATATTACACTGAACAAGTTTGATGATTTTACAGGTATCAAGGGAGAGTCTACAAAAGAATTGATTGAACGATATTGCCCTTTGGTTATTGAGATGGGGAGATTGGGAATAACTAAGACAAATGAGGAATGGATCGATAAATTAGCAGACGCATTGCCATATGATGAGTGGGGTACTTATTTGATGGTGTTAAAGAACAATACAAATTTTGCTTCTATGAATCTTAGTGGCTTCATCGAGAAGATTCAAGCTCAAGAACTTGAGTTTCAAAAGATTAGAAAATTGAAGTCTCATTCAAGAGAGAAGTGTTTAAACTGTGAAAAATCTGAATCAGACAATGCCAAACTCTTGAAGGATTTGGAGAGTTTGACCTTGGAAATCAAAAATTTGAAGGATGAGAAGAAATCTGATGATAAAATGATTTTTGAACTGCAAGAAAATTTTGAGAATTTGAAATCTGAAAATGTCAAACTGTTGAGTGGTTTGGACAGTTTGACATTGGAAAACAAAGTTTTGAAAGAAAAGGAAAAAGATTTTGAAAATGAAAAATTGAAAATTGAAAAAGATTTTCAAAATCAAATCAAGATTTTAGAAGATGAGAGAGATATTTTTGGTAAAGATAATCTTGAAAAACAAATTGCAATCAATTCTCATCTTGCTAAAATCATTCAGCTTGAAAAAGAAGCTGAAAGTGATCGGATTAAAATTGCTGAGTTAGAAAGTAAATTGAAAGGTTTTGTGACTTCTGCACCTTATGTGTGTCCAGAACCGATCAATTATGTTCCAATAAGTGACAATGTCACAAATTTTGACAAAGTCAAAATTGAAGATTGCGATGTCAAAGTTGATGATGAAAAAGAAAAAGAAAAGAAAAGAAAAATATTTTTAGAATTACAAGAAAAATTTCAAAATACTGTTTTGCAGTCTACTGAAATAGGTGAATGCTCAAAGCAAAAACCTGTTAAGAAGATTGTAGAACAGAAACAAAAAGTTAAAAACTTGAAAAAGTTTAAAAATGAAAATAAAAGCTTATCAGTTCAGTCATCCAATCATTGTGAAAAACCACAAAAATTGAAAAACCAAAACTTACAAAAAGTTGGTGATATGTGGTGCAGGTTTGACCACAGTACTCAAAAGTCAAATCCAGCTTACAAGAAGAATGATGACTACCACAAAGCCAGACAATGCTATGATCTGAGCGTTTGGTGTGAAGGTGGTACATGGTATGATAACAGGGTGTGTTATAACTGTGGTTTTCAAGGACACGTTGCTGTTAACTGCCAGAGACAGAGATTTGAGACAAGAAGATGTTATGAATGCTAAATCAAAGGTCACATTGCCAGAGATTGCCCAATGAGATCAATTGAAAGATCGAGGGATGTATCTAAGAAAAGGGTGATGAAGTCAGTCAAAGTCAAAGAAAAGCCCAAGGAACTGAAAGTTTCAGAACATAAAGTCAAAGAACCTAAAGTTCAAGAAAAGAAAGTGAAGCTTTCACAAGGGCAGAAAGATCGACTGAGAAAGAAAAGAAAGAAAGCTCGAGAGTATCTTGAAAGGATTTTGTCCTCGGATACAACAAGTAAAACAGAGAAGAGTTCTGATAAACCGTCTTGCTCTTCAAAGAATGACAAATCAAGCATAACGAATTCATCAGATGCAAATCTGAGGACAGAATGGAGTGTGAAGAAAGGAAATGTTCCTGGCGATGAATTTGTTTCTTCGGAAACAAAGGAGCCACATTCTGGCAATGAATATGACTCGTCAAAGTCAGAAGAGCCACATGTTGAACAAAAAGGAGAAAATTCAGTTCCGCCAATGGATGATATCAACTTTCCACCATTGCGAGCTGAAAATTATAAACAAAAAGTTGACGAAGTTGAAATTTCAAATCAATTTTTTTCTGAAAATAAAGATTTTGATGTTGAAAAAGCCTTTAACCCCAATGTTCTAAACATTTTTGGAAAAATGGTTGATGGGAAAGTCAAAGGGGTTAAAGAATTTTATGAATAAAAAAGGTATGTTCAAAACACCCAAGGACCGTCAGGCTTGGGTGAATCTCTTTAACTGAAAAACCTGACTTGCCGGAACTCCCAGGTTGGTAATTGGGAGTAGGAATCGCCATCTTTCTTGAGAAATTCACAGGTTGGTAACTGTGATGTTTCGACTTATAAGTGGTTAATCAAGGACATTAAGTTGTACTTGATTTAACTATCTTACAAGCGGTATGATTGTTGGAAATTGTTTTTGTGAAAGGACAATGTGATGAAACCCCATGTTTGTGAAAAGACACACAAAACTAATTTTCCGGAAAAACCATTTTGATTAAAATAAACTTAAGTGTTTTGAAATCATAATGGGAAAATAGTTTTTTGTCAGGGGGAGTTTTGATTGTTTAAGCCAAGTGGATGGCGAATTGAGGCAATTCTCATCAGTTTATCACTTTGTTTGTACAGTTTATTGCTTTCAGTTTCAAATTTTCTCAGAAAATCAAAATTGAAACATATTTTGATTTTAGGGGGAGAAAATTTTTTAAAAAAATTAGAAAATTTGAAAAATTCAAAAACATTGAAAAATTCAAAATGAGTTTTGTTGTGAAAAAGAGGAAATGATAGTAAATCAGTTGGACTGTCACAACATGCTAAAGAAATGAAATGTCAAATGTGATAAATGGTTTCACTGATGATGTGTCGATAGGTTTTCGCACATTTAGTAGATTTATTCGGGATATAAACCTAAAATTTCAAACTTGTGAAATTCATGGGGAACACTACTTGGATATATAGGTAACCCCTGAAATCTTGTTTGAAAGGTCTCGTATTCTGATATACTAGGTTTTTATACTCAATGATGTCTGGGGTATTATTCCGGGACTTCTGCTGAACGGTGGTTCTGACCTAGTCCTCGAATAATACTTTCCGCAAATGCTTGAAACATAGCATAAACCCTCAGCATGCTGATGAAACAATAAATTTGATAGTCGCTGCTGTTGTAGCTAAAAGATCCTCTAAAGGGGACATACCGTAAAATCGAAGCTGATATCTCTCTGCGTATACGGAAGTATCGACCTGAGATCCCTCGGCCCTCGCATTACCTAATTTATGTACAGATATCATTGTAGTATACTCACCTGTAAGACTGAATATTGGGATTCTGGATACGGGAGTATATTCAAGAGATGGGACACATGAATGAGCTAAGTTCATAAGACATCTAAATCGTATCCTGAGTAAATTGAAATTTGTGTGAAGATTTAAGATGGATCAGTAGTATATCGACAATCAATGTGAATCGTTTAGAACTTAAAATGATTAAAGCTTAACGGTGCTTGTGATTGGTCACATAAACTGATATGATCCTCTTACACAAACTCACAAAAATATGTCTGTATATAGTTTATTTTTCAAAAATTCAAAAAGATTTTAGAGTGTTTTAGCATAAAATTTTTGAAAAATTCAAAAAGATTTTAGACAACTGATGTTGGAAAACTGATATTCAAAATCTCAAAGGCTACACAAGATGAACAATTGGTTTGGTTAAGATGATGAGAAGTTGGAAGATAATCCTCAAATGTTTAGATGATTCATTAATTTGAATCACAATATTGTGTGTTATATGTTTAAGAATTTTGAGTGAATTCTTTTAGAGTCAAAATTATTTTGTCTTACGAGAGGTTGAGATGTGTAGGTTTCTGAATCTGTTGCTATGGAAAGCCAGGCGTCGATCCTAAAAGCACGGAAGCTTAACGAAAGGGGGAGCCTGAAGAGACTCCGAAAGGGGGAGCTGAAGCTGAAGACAGATACACCGGGATTCTGTTCGAGCAAGAGGGAGTCTGTGTTTGCTGAAGACGTTAAATCTTAAAGAAGACTCAAGAGAGAGAGAAAGACAAGTCGCTACGAGTTTAACTACGGATTGACTGCGGCAATATCCAAGGGGGAGTTTGTTGATGCATTAATGTCTATCGCCTCCGTCAATCCATTCCGTAGCTGATACTGAAGTAATCTAGGATTTTATTGTAATATTTAGATAGAAGTAGCAAGGTGGCACTTTGGTAATTAATGAGAAATCTCATTAATTCCAAGGGCTATAAATAGGAGCCTTAGATTTAAAGTGTAAGACTTTTTGCTAATTTTGATTTAGGAGATTCAAGTCTAGAGAGAGAAAGTCTAGAGAGAGAAAGTACTCTCTACGTGATTCTTGTATCGTACAAGTTATATCTTTCAATAGATTCACGGTTCTAGTACGTTATTGTGTGTTCAGTCACGCACGTTCACGGATTCCGCACGTCGAACGTTTGTTACGCAATCGAACGGTGTCAAAACCGGTCCTACAGAAGGATGAACACGCTCCGTGCCCAGCGGATACAGGGGCATGCCCAAGTGTCTGCAGAGAGGACAAAGTTGTAGAAGCTTCTATTTCCTAACACGGGGGACGTGCCCATCTCCACACGGCCGTGGTCAAAGCAAAGATTTGCAGAATCTAAGCAAATCTTGATAGTATAGATACGCTTCTGCACACGGTGTCGTGCCTAGCGGACACGGGGGCGTGGTCAATAAATACAGACAAACTACTTTAAATGAAGAAAGAGAAAGAGGATGGACATGGGGCCGTGCCCAATGGACACGGGGCCGTGTCCAGGCTTCTGTGAAGGCTATAAATAGGGGTGCTTGGTTCATTTCAAAGGCGTCCCTTGACAAACCACCTCTCTCCCACTTCACCCACATTCCACCACCGTCACAACACCCACATCCACCACCATCATCCATCATCCATCATAGAGTGTGTGTAGTAGTCTCGGGATCCAAGATTGATAGTAAGAGTTCATGACAATCAAAGGCCATGTTTGCCTAAGTCTCTTACATCAGTTGGTGAAGACAAGCATTTAGTGTAATACTTTTGTTTTTTTAATCTTTTCGCACTTTTTGTTTGGTTTTGTATTAATGACTTTAATAACTAGTTTCTTCTGTTGAAGGTGAAACTTCCTTATCATTTGTCCGTGGTGTCTTGGCGTTATTTTACTGTCTATATAAAATAAAAGATTTACATCATTCATATCTCCACGATCTATATGGAGATATCTTGGCTACCTGGTCGGGGGTTAAGGGAATGGTTTGGTAAGGTTCTTGCCTTGTTCAGTGTATAGATCCTGCAAGGACCTGGGTCAAGCTTACTAGGACCTTCTTCAATACCCACTGGTATTGGATGGCGGGGGTGCGAATGGCTTGATCCCATCATATGTAAACTACTATTAATACATTAACCCAGCTACTTGGGATTGTATCCCTGCTGACTCAAACCACTAAGACTAGGGTAACGTCACCTTCAAAAGAGGGGCATACCACATTACGCATTAATAACTTAATTTATTATCTTCCAATATTCCAACCCTTTAGGATTGTATCCTTGCTGACTCAAACTACTGGGTTGAGGGTAACGTCACCTTCAAAAGAGGGGCCTACTACTATAACTAAGACAATCTCTTAAAAAGTGCAAAAGTGCAGAAAACATCAAAGGTTACCCTAAAGGCGAGTCGGATCCAAGTGATTCATCTTGTCTATCTATTTTTATTTTATTTTTATTTTCATCATTTTTAGTTAGTTTTCATTTTCTTGTTTAAAACTTTTTTTCTAAATTTTTGATTTGATTAGACGTTGAGGATAAACTGGTACTAAAAGCTCTTGTGTCCTTGGATGACCTCGGTATCTTACCAACGCTATACCACGCTCACGATGGGTGCACTTGCCCATATGTGTGTTTAGTGTTAGTAAAATATCGTGTCTTATAAATTTAAAACTTGACTAGAGTGTTAAAAAGGGCTAAAAATATACTTAGATATATATCACACCTACCACATAGCAAGTTTTTGGCGCCGCTGCCGGGGACACAATGATTTTAAGAAAGTTAGGAATCAACGGCCTAATCGTTTTTCTTATTTTTCTGTTTTTTTAGTTTTTTTCTTAGATTTTCAGCTTCTGCAGAGCTCAGCACGGGCCGTGCCTGGTCGGACACGAGCCGTGCCCAGCATTGTTACTGGCAGTTTTTATTTTCCGAGTTACAGAGAGCTGAACACGGGGCCATGTCGGTGCAACACGGGGCCGTGTCGAGCTCCCCTGTAACAGGGATCCGGAAAACAATTACTGTATCTCCGACCATGGGCCGTGTTCATCTGAGCACGGGGCCGTGGTGAAACTTCTGACCGACGTTCTTTTTGTTTTTATTGCAGGACTTGGAACCCATGCACCACATCTGAACTTTCCACGCAATGTATGAGCTCCAGTTCCAGTAGGGACATAAAAGAACCTTGAGACGAACCCGAACGCTTTCTAAGAAAAGGACTTAAAGCTAAAAACCAAGACAAAGTTTCGGGGACCTACTTCCAATGGCAGATCAACGTACCATCATGGATTACCTACGGCACACCGTACGTAATCTTGGCGCCGCTATCAATGCACCGAATGTCGAAGCCAACAACTTCGAACTTCAGCCGCATTTGATACAAATGCTCCAAAACTCCGCAACCTTCCATGGGCTTGCGGACGAAGATCCCCGTTTACATATTACTAACTTCCTGGAAATATGTGATACCTTTCGGATCAATGGAGCATCAAACGACGCCATCCGCCTCCGTATGTTTCCATTTTCGCTAAAAGACCGAGCTATGGCTTGGCTTAATACTCTCCCAGTTGGTTCGGTAAACACCTGGGATGAACTCGCCCAAAAATTTTTATATAAGTATTTCCCTCCTGCTAAAACGACAAAATTAATGACTGAAACTAATACATATTCACAAGAGGACAGGGAATCCTTATATGAAACTTGGGAAAGGTTCAAGGAGCTACTAAGAAAGTGTCCCCATCATGGTCTTGCGGTATGGCAACAAGTATCCACTTTCTACAACGGGTTGCTGCCACACACAAGACAAACACCTGATTCTAGCTCCGAGGGACTTTTAGGTAATCGTCGCCCAAACGAAATTTATAATCAAATTGAGGAAATTGCTCAAAACAAATTTCAGTGGCACACGCCCCGAGGCACAAAATCTATTGCCCCGGGCGCCTATAAGGTTGACGAAAGCACCTCTTTGCAAGCCCAAATCGAGGCCCTTTCTTCAAAAATAAAAAAAGTTAGAAATGACAAAAACGGCCTCGGTTCTGGCTTGTGAGTGGTGTGGTGGACCACATGAAAATTGGAGTTGTATGAAAGAAATGGATAATCAAACAGAAACGGTTAACTGCGTTGATAATAGACCTAGGTCGTCAGGTCCTCCAACGGGTACCTATAACCAAGGATGGCGTAACCACCCTAACCTTTGTTGGAGAGAACCCGACAATAGTAGTAACCAACAAAATCTAAACCAACGGACAAACTTTCAACAACCAAGAAACGAGTCACAAAATTTCTCTCAACAACAAGGGGGACCAGAGAGGCTTGAGGATACCATCTCTTGCCTCATCTCCTACACCGAAAAGAAAAACTCGTATCAATTTCAACAATTGGAATCGAACTTTAGAAATCAACAAGCTAGTATTCAAAACATTGAAAAACAAATAAATCAACAAGCTCAAAATTTATCCGAGAGACCTCAAGGCGCGTTACCAAGTAATACCGAAACCAACCCAAAGGCTCAAGTGCATCTCATCACGTTGAGAAACCGTAACGTAGGTCCCGAGGAGGCTCCGCTACCTCCAACTGAAAAGAGCTGATCTAGCCAAACCACAACTTCGCCGACGCCCCAACAAGAGACGGCTCCTCCACCAAATCAAGAGCCCACCAAGAATCCTCCGGTACCGTACCCTGGTCGGTTACTTCGCCAAAAGACCGACGAGTAATTAACAAAATTCGTAAATTTATTAAAACAATTGCATGTTAATATTCCATTTGTCGAAGTCCTAACTCAAATGCCTAAATATTCAAAATTTACGAGGGACTTCCTCACTCACAAAGGGTAAATTGAATCATTGCAATTAGTTAATTTAAGTGAAGAATGCTCTGCTTTGCTACTCAACAAACTCCCGTAAAAGAAGATCGATCCCGGAAGCTTTACCATCCCTTGTTCAATTGGAGAATCACCCATGCGTAATGCACTAGTCGATCTTGGGGCTAACATCAACCTCATGCCCGCATCAATGTTCGACCGACTCGGCCTAGGAAAAACAAGCCCTACAAAAATGAGCATACAACTTGCCGATAGGTCCATTAAATATCCACAAGGTGTTGCCGAAAATCTATTGGTTAAAGTCGGGGAATTTGTCTTCCCGAACGACTTTGTCATATTAGATATGGAGGAAGATACTGAAGTACCACTCATATTAGGAAGACCATTCCTAGCCACGACTCACGCAATGGTGGACATGAATGGTGGAACGCTAACATTGAGGGTTGGGGACAAGGAGATGACGTTTGGGGTTGGGAAAAGAGTAGAAGATGACGACCCGGTCAATTACATGAAAGTCATAGACTCAAGCTTAGATGATGCTCTCCGACGGTGCAACATGGGATGCAAACCATCCCACTTGGGTAACATATGACTGACTTTGGCTCTAGCCAAGGACCCTTATAAACGTGGCGCACCTCGGAGGCATTCCGCGAAACTATCCGTAGTTTAGTTTAGATTAACATTTATGTTTTCTAGTTTAGTTTTTAATTTTCAGTAATAAAACACACTTGGATGGTAAAGGATACTAAGGGAGACTTGAACCAACGCCCCATGCACAAAAACAGAGCATCTCGAACATTTTTCTTCATTACAGCAAGTTCAGCACGGGTCGTGCCCAGCCAAGACGGCCCCGTGCTCAAGGGTTTGCAGAAAAACGCCCAGTTCAGGTAACTGGACACGGAGCGTGTTCGTTGAACACGCCCCCGTGCCCAGCCTTCTGTTACTTTTTGTTGATTTCTGTTACTGGCAATCTGAACACGGGGCCGTGCCCGGTCACCATGGCCTGTGTCCAGGTGCCCAGTAACAGAAAAATTTTGTCTAACAAACCTTTTTACACATTTAATCAACCTAAAAACTTATTTTTGGGACACATTGAGGACAATGTGTAATTTAAGTGTGTGGGGGGGGGGGGGGGATGCTAAAACCTTGAATTTTGCAAGTCCTAATTACAAGCCTTACACAAAACTCTATTGGAACCGCTAAACACCCCAAATTTTTTCAAAAACTTTTCATTTTTTTTACTTGACTTGGTTTAAATCAAGAATAACAAGTTCTAAAAAGGTTATATTTTTATAAATTTACAACCGATAGCGTCGTGATAAAAAGAACCAACATAAGAAAATTATGAAACAGCATGACAAATCTAGTTAAAATTTGATTATATATACTTGATCACATTAAAAACCCATTCCCACAAAAAGTGAGTTTTGAGCCTTTATTGAGCTTACAAATACACATCTTTAAACTAAATGCTCATGGTTCATTTCTTGTGTGAATAGCCGCTTGGTTTCTTATGAATCTAGAACTTGCCAGGATGATACATTCCCAGTCCTTACCAACTTAAACCCGAGTAAGTAAATGACGGAGGCATTAGGACTAACCCTTTTTATTTCAACACCATTTTTTTTACCACCTGCCCAAAATCCCCCTAATTAACCCCTTTGAGCCTAAACCTTTTCATTTCTAAACCCAAAACAAACACCCTTTACCCACCAAAACCCTTTTTCATTTTAAACCCCCATATTTTAGTAAAAAGCTCGGTTTCCATGTGACATTCCTTATAAAAAAATGATGAAGTATAGCAATAAACAAACAAGTTCCTCAAAAAGAAACTTTGTTTGAAAAATACTTCGGTTGAATAAAAAGTCACAAAAACAAAATGTTTTACGAAAATCGACGCTTTTTACGCCTTTTAGCCCTTTTCTGCTAACCACTAACCTAAAAACCACCTACATTTGACCCAAGCCTAACCCTTCCCCAAAGTCCTCTTGATATTTACAAAGGTTTATAGTTAAAAATGAGGAGGATTGAATGCTTGGCAAGCATATGGTAGAAATAAGTTCCATGCTGGTCTCGAGTGTTTCAAAAAAATACATCTTCGGCCGAGTGTTGAGTGATCCCCCGTGAGATATGTGAACTTGTATATAAATGGAATTTTAAAGAGGAATGTTATACCCAAATAAGTAATTTCTCTTATGAAATATTCTAAATAAATCATAACGAATAGGATTGTAAATAATATAAAAATAGAACCTAATAAAGATCTTGGAATCCCGACACTCTAGACAAGCCCAAAACCTTCTCTTCTACCCATTCCATTTGGGTGTGTAAGCCACATTATAAAGAGTTTTGCTTGAGGACAAGCAAAAATTCAAGTGTGGGGGTATTTGATGTGTGTAAAATGCAACATACAAATTACATCAGATGAGGCATAAAACTAACCCTTTTTTAGTACTAATGTTGGAAAAAGTGTGCTTTTGTCTTCCTTTTGTATTTTCAGGGTTAAATGAGCGTAAATGAACAAAAGAAGCAAAAATACAGTTAAATCTAACATAAATACAAGAAAAGTAATAAACATGGCATGCACGACCCCTCGACAGCATCTTCCCAAGCAAAAACAGAACAACAGAAGGCTGAACACGCCCCGTGCCTAGCGGGACACGGGGGTGTGCTCAAGTGTATGCAGAAAGGACAAAGTTGTAGAAGCTTCTATTTCCCAACACGGGGGCGTGCCCAGCTCCACACGGCCGTGGTCAACGCTAAGATTCACAGAATCCAAGCAAATCTTGATAATACAGATACGCTTCTGCACACGGGGACGTGCCCAGCGGACACGGGGGCGTGGTCAAGTAATACAGACAAACTGCATTAAATGAAGAAAAAGAAAGAGGATGGACACGGGGCCGTGCCCAATGGACACGGGGCCGTGTCCGGGCTTCTGTGCAGGCTATAAATAGGGGTGCTTGGTTCATTTCAAAGGCATCCCTTGACAAACCACCTCTCTCCCACTTCACCCACACTCCACCACCATCACAACACCCACATCCACCACCATCATCCATCATCCATCATAGAGTGTGTTTAGTAGTCTCGGGATCCAAGATTGATAGTAAGAGTTCTTGACAATCAAAGGCCATGTTTGCCTAAGTCTCTTACATCACTTGGTGAAGACAAGCATTTAGTGTAATACTTTTGTTTTTTAATTTTTTCGCACTTTTTATTTGGTTTTGTATTAATGACTTTAATAACTAGTTTCTTATGTTGAAGGTGAAACTTCCTTATCATTTGTCTGTGGTGTCTAGGCGTTATTTTACTGTCTATATAAAATAAAAGATTTACATCATTCATATCTCCACGGTCTATATGGAGATATGTTGGCTACCTGATCGGGGGTTAAGGGAATGGTTTGGTAAGGTTCTTGCCTTATTCAGTGTATAGATCCTGCAAGGAACTGGGTCAAGCTTACTAGGACCTCCTTCAATACCCACTGGTATTGGATGGCGGGGGTGCGAATGGCTTGATCCCCTCATATGTAAACTACTATTAATACATTAACCCGACTACTTGGGATTGTATCCCTGCTGACTCAAACCACTTAGCCGAGGGTAACGTCACCTTCAAAAGAGGGGCCTACCACATTACGCATTAATTACTTAATTTATTATCTTCCAATATTCCAACCCTTTAGGATTGTATCCTTGCTGACGCAAACTACTGGGTTGAGGGTAACGCCTACTACTATAACTAAGATAATCTCTTAAAAAGTGCAAAAGTGCGGAAAACATCAAAGGTTACACTAAAGGCGAGTCGGATCCAAGTGATTCATCTTGTCTATCTGTTTTTATTTTATTTTTATTTTCAGCATTTTTAGTTAGTTTTCATTTTTTTGTTTAAAACTTTTTCTAAATTTTTGATTTGATTAGACGTTGAGGATAAACTGGTACTAAAAGCTCTTGTGTCCTTGGACGACCTCGGTATCTTACCAACGCTATACTACGCTCACGATGGGTGCACTTGCCCATATATGTGTTTAGTGTTAGTAAAATATCGTGTCTTATAAATTTAAAACTTGACTAAAGTGTTAAAAAGGGCTAAAAATATACTTAAATGTATATCATACCTAACGCACATCACCTTTCATCTGTGCTCGTAAAACTTCTTCAAAAACGTAACATTCTGCTAAAAATCGAGTGTTTAGTGTTTTGGTAAAAAATTATCGAAGCAATTTAGTGATCAAATTAGTTAAGTGAGGTAGTGTGCTAAAATTATGTGTGAAAAATATGTTAACCAAGTTAGTTATAAAAACAGTTTCAGGATACGGCTCAAGATATAGAGATGTATCTATGATCAAACAATGAGCAGAAAAGTAAAGGTTGACACGTGATGTACGAGGAAAGCCCTTGATCAATCTAGATCGCCGGCACAAAACCTCGGGAGCTGACAATCGCAGCTGCCTTGTTCTTCTATTGCTTCAAATATCAGGATACAGTGCAGGATGTGGTGCGGATCAACTAGGTGTTACAATGTAATTCGATTACAAGTGTTTGTGTGTAGTGATTGTTGAAAGCTAGAAAGCAAAAGTGTTTGAGAGTGTGTGAATGTTGCGTTGTGCCTTAATCTGATCCGCCCCCATCTATTTATAGTAAAACAAATGTAACAAACTATCCTAAATAACCGGGATCCAGCGAATATTCCTCAGTCGAACGTTGTAGACCAAGTCTTTCGGGTTCAACGTCTCTCCCATAACAAATACGCCCGAGTCTTGAGGAAATGAAGTCCATTCGACCGTTGGAAAGTCCCACTCTTTAACCTGCACGTGATTAATTCGATCAACCTCAGGATATCGCCCAAGGTGTTAGCAATATCCTCATCCAGCATCCTGGTCACAAATAAACAATAAAAGCAGGATATTGGTCAAGATATGTATGCTTAGAAAATGACCCATAACATTTAGATATCGAAAAGCTGCTACGATTACAGGGTAATAACTCGATCACTGCTACGATACAATGTCCGATCGATTGATATACCAATCCAACGGATATATTTTAAAAGTTTTATCTCATAACTTAAGGCAATAATACGACTAGACCCTTGAAATGACAGTGGTGCAACTTCCAAAGCGTTATTTACTCTTTACCCCCTACATTCAGCCTATATTAACCGAGGGACTTCTCATTATGATTATCTTTATCTTCAACCGAATATCAGGTACTTTCTCTCTCTCTTTTCTATTTTCCTTGTTTACATCTCCTTTTTTCCGATTGTCATCCTTCATGGCGACCCGCACCAGATCACAAATGGCGGACTCTGTTTCCCCCCTTCCATAAACAAAATTTGCTTAAGAAACCTTCAAAAGAGGTGTGTTCTTTCGACAATTCCGATATCGCAGCCCTACGAGCTTCCGGTGCCTTTCCGGCCGGGACAATCTTCCTTCCATTCGACCGAGAGGTCCGATCGGACTTTTGTTCCGACGAATGGGTCTGCTTTTTTGCCTATCCTTTCTCCATAGGACTCCAATACCCGTTTTCACCTTTTATTTCTCGTTTTTTCGAACTTACCGGCCTTAGCTTTGCCCAAATCATGCCCATGGTTTGGCGCGTATTAGTCACCTTGGAAGGAATTAAGGCTCGTCACATGCCCGACCTGTGCATCGAGGATTTGCCAATGGCTTATCGTTTAAGATCTCATGGTTCCAGCCGATTTCTTCTATTCTCTATTTCCAAAGACCATCTCATCCTCAAGGCTACCAAGAATGAGGATAAGTGGACAAGAAAATTCTTTTTTGTGAAAAGAGACTCCATTGATAAGGGTTTTGACCTTCCTAAAAGATGGTTGACATCCGGTAGGATTTAGGGTTTTAGGAATATCCCCAATCATATCCCGAACCTCCATCCTGAACCGACATCCTGATGTGTTTATTTCTTTTCTTGCAGCAAACATTAAAGAACTAGCTCCCCCTAGTGCTGAATCGGAAGGAAGAATAAAAGAGATCTACAAGCTTCTAGAGGGTGAAAGAACCTTTAACCTGCTACTCACAAGCTCAAGTCAAAGATCAAGTTCCAACATGTCTGGTAAGCATATTTTCAGGAATTATTTTTATTATTTTATTGTATAGAGATATCACAAGTCTAAAACATCTTCCCTTGTGCAGTGCCAGTTATTAACCTCGAAGGCTTCCAACTCGACGAGTTGGATAGCTACTCTAGCCTCGCGCCTACCAAGCAAGAATCCAATCCAAAGTCATCCGTCACACCGAAGCCTACCAGCTTGAAGACCACCACCGCTCCCAAAGCTCCTCCGGCATCCCGGACCCGGGCCTCTAGTTCCCGAAAGAGAAAAGGAGTTGAACCTCCCGCTACACCTCACGTGTTTCCATTCGAGAACCACGGGTTTATGGAATCCAGCAAATTCATGACCGGCTTCCTTAACTAGGTTAGTATCCTGACTCGTATCCTGCATCATATGCTAAATAGAAATGTACATTTAGAACAACACCTGTTTCTTTACCTTGCAGGGCCTTGAACGCATGGTATTCCTTTATGAGGACACATGTGGTTTAAATGTCATGCTAGAAAGCAAACTAAAGAAGGCTGAAGCTACCATCACGGATCAAGCAGCAATCGCCACCGCCAAGTCTGAACACTACGAAGCTAAGTATAAAGCCATGGCTCAAGATCACCAGGCTGCCATCCAAAAGATCACCCAAGAGGCTCAAGCTAAGTCTTACGAGGCCCAGGTTCAGCATGAACAAGATATGGCTTCATACCGGGAGAGCCTTAAGAATTCAGTCATCATCTCCCTCCTCCAGGCCAGACTGAAAATGGCTTATGAGGCTAGGGCTCTGGGCGTCGAATGCCCCTCATGGAACATCAAATCCTGGGAGACGAAATTGAAAGATCTTGGCGGCAATCCTGTGGAGCCCCCTTCCAAACCTGTTGCAGAGGAGCCCACCAAGGTAACTGAGAAGGTGGATGATGCTGGAGCTTCAAAGGATGCTGGTGGTGACTCTGGAGAAAATGCCGATGGAGAGGATGCTGCTGATGATGCTGAGAGGAATGCTGGAAAGGATACTGGTGGAGATGTCACGATGAAGGAGGGAGCTGACCCTTAAATGCAGTGATGTGGGCGATGATGGATATATGTGCTGAGGCCGGAGCCCACTTTTTAAAATTTCATGGTTATGGTCTGTAAAACAATTTACATTTCCTGTCTTTGAACAATTTATATTTCCGGCATTAGAACAATACGATGACCAAAGGTGGATGAGTCCTAGGTTTTAGGATGAAGCCCCTGGTCATCGGTTAGTATAATCTGTTTTGAATATTGTAACGGTTGAAGGTGGACAGGTTTCGTTTTGAGATAAAACCTTCAACCGTTATGTAGGTATGGTAAAAACTAAACGTGCTTTTGGCGGATGGGCCTTGGTTTGAGGTGAAACCAAAAGCACAACTTTTGACTTGTTAATAATATAACTATCTCTTGACTTATTTGCTGTTGCCTTTGAATTTCTGTCATGCATTACTTAATGTAATTCTTAGCTTTGTAAAAATTTTGTATTGTTATCTTTTGAAAATATCCTGATCAATATACTCAGTGATATATTACCAAAACTTTTATTAAATAGAATTTCTAAAAATTCAATCACCTTTAGAGAAAGTTAAAAGATAACCTATTATGACGATACTTGCTTAATTAAAGTTTCAAACTAGTACCAGTTTCATATATCTTAATCAAATATCCTGAAAAGTATTTTGAAAATATATTTTGAGAATATATCCCGAGAATTTATCCTAATCAGGATGTTTAACCTTTTACCAAACCTAGTATTGTCAAAAACTTAAATGATGTTTACAAAGGAAAGATCATACCAGGAATAGGGTATAACCCTATTATCAAACCTCAATCCCTTTGCAACTTTTCCAATGAAGATGTTCCCTGTCTGAGACACTTAGTGCATTAGTTCCGAGCCTTATCCTTTGAGCTTTACATCATTGCCTTAGTAGGAATGTCCCCTGTGTACAATGTATTCAAATACTTAGAAATCTTCTGGATATCAGTTCCCGTTGTATAGACAATTTTTCATGTTACAGGGGTAAAACCCAAGAATGTACTGGAAATAAATCCCTTGAATTCTGGGGGAAATCCCAAATTTTCGTGCGCTACAGGCGGGAGTGTATAAACTCCAAGACTTAGAAAGGTGAAAACCTTTAAACCTTAGAGAGTATGAAAATACCCTTTCGTGAGAGAGGGTGATCAATCCTCATATACCTTTAGGATTCAGGATATAGCCAATAGTAACGAAATTGTCAGCCACTTTTACATGGACTGGTCCCGCCACCTTGAACTATTCCCGAATAACTTGCGTTCCAGGCGGGGTGTTTAAACCCAATTCGGAAGAAAGGTGAATACCTTTAAACCTGTGAAGGGATCGGGATCCCTTATACGTGAGAGAGGGGGCCAATCCTCTAATCTTCCGAAGTATCCTGAGTGAGCATCCTGGAGCTATATCCTGGAGCATATACTGCAAAACATCCTTAAACTAAGGTGGGTGTTAGCTTGGCTAACACCCCTCCGATGCTTAAGTTAGTATTGGGTTTCAAAGAACAAATCAAATCAAACATATTTAAAAGAGATAGAATTCATACCATCTTGAGATAGAAAATACATTCTATTCTTACTTGAAATAGAGCTTTAAGTGTATTGCATTCCAGGATCTCGGTAGCATATCCCCTTCCATATTCTTGAGTCTATATGCTCCTTTCCCTGCTTCTGACTCAACTTCATATGGTCCTTCCCATTTTGTAGCTAGCTTGCCATCGGCAGGATTAATGGTATTTTGAAAAGCCTTTCTTAGCACCCAATCACCAACTCGAAATCTCCTAGTCCTTATATTCTTGTTATATGCTCTGGATATTCTTTGTTGATATGTTGCCATCCTTAGCCTTGCTGCATCCCTTTTTTCATCTATAGTATCCAAATCCTAACATAAGGCTTCAGGATTCTGTTCAGGATCCCGTAGGATAGATCTTGCTGCATCCCATTCGCTTGAGGATGTACCGGAGTAGATGTTATCATTTTAATTCCCCAACTCTTGCAAAAGTCAGTAGTTCTCTTGCTTATAAACAGAGAACCATTGTCACAGATTATCTCGGCTGGTACTCCGAATCTGGTCAGGATATTTATCTTTATGAAGGATACTACTTCTTGATCCCTGACTTGGACAAATGCCTCGGCTTCAACCCATTTGGAGAAATAATCTGTCATTTCCAACTTAAAAACCTTCCCTCCTGGAGCCTTTGGAAGCTTTCCCACTATATCCATACCCCACTTCATAAATGGCCAAGGGGAAACAATAGGATACAGCGGTTCAGCAGGCTGATGTAATATGTTACTATGTCTTTGACATGCATCACATCTTCGAGCATATTCTGCGGCATCTTTTCTCATTGTCGGCCAATAATATCCTGTCCTTAATACTTTTGAGAATAATGACCTGCCCCCAGTATGGTTACCACAATCCCCTTCATGTATATCCTGAAGTACTTCTTTGGCTTCAGGATCCTCCAAACACCTCAAATACGGTCCTGCAAGAGATTTCTTGTATAAAACATTATTTATAATAGTGAATCGTGATACCTTCATCCTAAATGCCTTAGGATTTTCATTTCCGGGGATGTGTCCTTCCTTGAGATATCTCACGATTGGAGCCGTCCATGATTTAGGATCCTTTTCAGGGTACTCTGCTCCAGGATCCTGAATAGCCGCTACTTCTTTATCCTAAGGATTCGTTGCAGGATATAAGACATGTAATATTGGTATTTGGGTCCCTTCTAGTATCCTGATCGATGATCCCAAATTTGCTAAGGCATTTGCTTCAGCATTATCCTCCCTTGGTACCTGTTTAAGTGTAAAAACATCGAAATATCCTGCTAATTTTTTGAGAATATCGAGATATTCGATTAATTTCTCACCCTTAACTGCATAGGATCCATTAAAATGGTTAGTAATTAACAAGGAGTCAACATATACTTGCAAATTCTTGATACTCATATTCTTAGCCAACTCTAATCCTGCAATTAAAGCTTCATATTCTGCCTCATTATTAGTAGCAGGGAATTCACACCTAATAGCCTGGGGTAATATGTCCCCCTGTGGCGATTTTAGTAGTATTCCCAATCCTACTCCTCTTACATTAGATGCACCATCAGTATATAATGTCCAGGATCCTGAGGATTCTCCTAACTGTTGAACTTCTAGGTCTACCTCATCCTGAATGTCACTACTGAAATCAGCCACAAAGTCAGCTAAAGCCTGAGACTTTATGGCATTTCTAGGTTCATATACTAAATCATAAGCACTTAACTTTACTGACCACTTGGCCATCCTGCCTGACATCTCTGGTTTCCTAAGCACATTTTTGACAGGATAATTTGTTTTAACATGGATCCTATGTGTCTCAAAATAATGTCTAAGCTTTGTCGATGCCATAACTAGAGCTAATATCAATTTTTCTAAATGAGAATATCTAGTTTCAGCATCTAGTAGGCTTTTACTAACATAATAGACAGGATATTGCTGACCTTCATGGTCTTTTATAAGAATGACACTTACAGCATTCCCTGATACAGCGAGGTATAGGGATAGTGGTTCACCATTTTCAGGCTTCATCAATAGAGGTGCAGTCGAGAGATATCGCTTCAAATCCTGCAAGGCTGCTTCATGCTTTGCTCCCCATTCGAACTTCTTATTCTTCTTGAGGATATCATAGAATTCCTTGCATTTTTCCGAGGATCTTGAAATAAATCTATTCAATGCTGCTACTCGGCCTGTTAACCGTTGAACATCCTTCATATTCGAGGGTGATTTTATATCCAGGATAGCTTTAATCTGCTCCGGGCTTGCCTCTATCCCCCTTTTCGTCACCATATATCCTAGAAACTTTCCTGCCCCCACTCCGAAATGGCACTTAGCAGGATTCAGCTTCATGTTATACTGATCCAGGATATCAAATGCTCCCTTGATATCCTGGAGGTGATCCTCAGCCTTTTTAGTTTTCACCACCATATCGTCAATATACACCTCCATGGTGTCCCCCAGCTTATCTTTGAACATCATGTTCACCAATCTCTGGTATGTTGCACCTGCATTTTTCAAACCGAAATGCATAGCAGTATAGCAATAAATACCTGTTGGTGTCATGAAAGTAGTATCCTCCTGGTCCGAAGGCTCCATTTGAATCTGCTGAAATCCTGAGGATGCGTCCATGAACGTTAACATCTCATGCCCAGCAGTAGCGTCCACTATTGCATCGATATGAGGAAGGGGATTGGGTCTTTAGGACAAGCCTTATTCAAGTCTGTGTAATCTACACAGACTCTCCATTTCCCATTTTTCTTCTGCACTACGACCACATTCGCCAACCATCTTTGGAACTTGACTTCTCTGATCATCCTGGACTTCAACAGTCTTTCAACTTCCTCTTGGATAATCGTATTCCGCTCAGGAGCAAATTTCCTTCTTTTTTGCTAAACAGGCTTGAATGATCTGTCAATTCCAAGTTTGTGAGTGATAAAGTCTTTGGATATACCTGTCATATCCTCATGCTTCCATGCAAACGTTGACATCCTGCATTTCAAAAAGTTTGTTAACTGTTCTTCAATATCCTGAGGGATGTTGGTTCCTACGAGCACCGAGATATCAGGATTATCCTGATCCAGGATAATTTTCTTCACATCCTGCTCCGAAGCTTCCAAGGTATCCCGGGCCCGCATCTTTAATTGCTATGCTTGATTAGGCTTGGTTGAGGATTTCATCGAGGACGAGTAGCATTCTTTCGCCTCCTGCTGATCACTTTCAACCTTGACAACTCCCCAAGGGGTAGGGATCTTGATGCATTGGTGATATGTTGATGGCACAGCCTTCATATCGTGAATCCATGGTCTTCCCAGTATGATGTTATAGCAGGATAAGGAGTCCATCACACAGAAGCGTTGTATTGAGTTGACCCCTTCAACGTGTACTGGTAACTTTATCTCTCCTACAGTATTTCTAGCTTCTCCACTGAAACCAACGAGCACAGTGGACTTTGAAGTAATGTCCATCGGAGATACATTCATCCTTTTCAATGTTTCCAGCTGAATTATATTGACAGAACTACCGTTGTCCACCAATATCCCGCGTACAAAATGGTTAGCCACATATAATGTTATTACCAAAGCATCATGGTGAGGATCCGGAACAGTATCCCTGTCATCACTATCGAAAGTGATCACTTTATCAGTTGTGAGGGTAGTCATCCTGACTGGTTTGTCTCCCCTTTCACTCTTAGCTTCCTTTGCATGTCTCTTAGCCGCCGAATACGAAGTCCCACAAATGTCGGATTCTCCTGAAATAAAGTTAATTATCTTGGCATCTGCTGGGGGTGATGCTGCTCGTTCAGGATCCTTCTCGGGATCCTCCCCTTTATTCTTCTTTCTTCCCAGCAAGTCTTTCAGATACCCTTTGCTTAACGGGTAACTTATTTCTTTCCTTAAAGCAATGCAATCCTCGGTCATATGTCCGAAGTCTTCATGGAAGGCACACCATTTGGATTTATCCTTCCAATCAGCTTTCTGCTGGTTCTTTCGAGGCCACCTAGCTTTGTCCCCTAAACCCTGCATAGCATACATTAACTCAGGTATATTAACAGAAAAGCAGTATTCAGATAAGTCAGGATATTCTTCAGGATCCTCGTCTTCAACAACATTCACTTTCTTGTTATCATTTCTGCCATATGGCTTGGAGCGATATGGCTTATATGAGGATTCTGATTTCCTGTTAGTTGATTCATAGGTTGAGGTAGAATTTATCCTTTCCTGCATCTTCTTGTCATCTTCCAAACGGATATATCTCAAAGCCCTGTTACGAGCTTCGTCGAGATTCCTGTAGGGATTCATTACAAGATCCTGATAAAACTGAGAATCCTTTTGTAACCCCATCTTAAAAGCTTGCACAGCTGTTGCAACATCAAGATGTGGGATATCCAAGGATTCTCGACTGAATTTGTTCACATAATCCCTCAAGGATTCCTGAGGCCCTTGAGTTATCCTGTAAAGATCACTGGTTAGTTTCTCAAAACTCAGGCTGCAAGAAAGCTGACTATTAAATAAATTAACCAAATGAGCAAACGAAGTAATTGAGTGAGGAGGAACATTTAATAGCCATTTTAAGGCTGATCCTGTCAGGGTAGATCCAAAACCCTTGCACAAGCATGCTTCCTTGAGCTCCGGAGGGATAGGGTTAATCTCCATTCTTTCCCTATACTGGGCAATATTCTCTTCAGGATCCGTAGTCCCATCATACAGCTTCATGTTGGGAGTCTAAAATCTTTTTGGGATTTCAGCATCACAGATAGGATATGCAAAGCGGGATATCCTGTGGCTGTCTTGGGATACTTCCGGAATTAGCTGGACCACTCCAGGTACACTGGATATCATGTCCTTCAATTTCTGGAGCTCCCTGGTAAATGTTGACGTCATACCTGCATCCTGCAAAGAGCCATTGTTGTTAGTAGCAAGAATATTATTATTTGACACATTACCGGTCTGAGGATTTTGGCCATATCCTGAAGCATATCCTGAACTCCTCACAGTTGACATCCTGACCGAGGAGGGTATCTCAGGGGTATGATTCTGAGAATGGCTTGGGACGATATTCCCCCTGTTATCCTCAGTGTAAACTGCGGAACTGAAGTTCAAAGCCCTGGGCTGTATAGGAGTGACAGTTTCTTCAGCAGGTCTACTCGAGCTAGCTTTTAAGAGTTGTATTTCTCTTAACAGCATTTGGTTAGTTTCCTGTTGCTGCCTCATTTGTTCCTGCACACTTCCAAATAAAGTTAGAATTTCATCATTAGAGGCTAAAACGGGAGCAGATCCCTGAACACTCCGAGTAGGGATAACATCTTGAGGTTGTGAAGAAAATGGCATCCTTGGAGGAGGTGGTGGAAGCACCGAACCGGTAGTAGCAGAGGTTGCAGCAGACATAGTGGAGGAGCTCATGTTTGATCTTGAGGCCATTGTAAACAATGTGGCAAAAATTTTTGAAAATAGAAAACCGATTAACGATTTCACAAAGATTTTTAGTAAAAGTAGCACCACTTGCCCCACGGTGGGCGCCAAATTGTTTTGGTCAAAAATTACCAAAGCAATTTAGTGATCAAATTAGTTAAGTGAGGTAGTGTGCTAAAATTATGTGTGAAAAATATGTTAACCAAGTTAGTTATAAAAATAGTTTCAGGATACGGCTCAAGATATAGAGCTGTATCTATGATCAAACAATGAGCAGAAAAGTAAAGGTTGACACGTGATGTACGAGGAAAGCCCTTGATCAATCTAGATCACCGGAACAAAACCTCGGGAGCTGACAATCGCAGCTGCCTTGTTCTTCTATTGCTTCAAATATCAGGATACAGTGCAGGATGTGGTGCGGATCAACTAGGTGTTACAATGTAATTCGATTACAAGTGTTTGTGTGTAGTGATTGTTGAAAGCTAGAAAGCAAAAGTGTTTGAGAGTGTGTAAAAGTTGCGTTGTGCCTTAATCTGATCCGCCCCCATCTATTTATAGTAAAACAAATGTAACAAACTATCCTAAATAACCGGGATCCAGCGAATATTCCTCAGTCGAACGTTGTAGACCAAGTCTTTCGGGTTCAACGTCTCTCCCATAACAAATACGCCCGAGTCTTGAGGAGATGAAGTCCATTTGACCGTTGGCAAGTCCCAGTCTTTAACCTGCACGTGATTAATTCGATCAACCTCAGGATATCGCCCAAGATGTTAGCAATATCCTCGTCCAGCATCCTGGTTACAAATAAACAATAAAAGCAGGATATTGGTCAAGATATGTATGCTTAGAAAATGACCCATAACATTTAGGTATCGAAAAGCTGCTACGATTACAAGGTAATAACTCGATCACTGCTACGATACAATGTCCGATCGATTGAAACCAATCCGATGGATGTTTAAGTGCTGCCCGAATTCGGGCTATACTTTGTCATTCGTCGTGAGGGTTTTGATTTCGTGAATTTATCGTAAATGATGTATTAAGTTACTAACCTAGTTCGTGTGCATTGTTATTTTAACTAGGTTACCAGGCTTAATCAGTAGGCAAAACTCTGTCCAACTAAACTTGCAATGTGAGTCATTCTCTTTTTATCAAAAGTGCTTTACAATACCTAAATGTTTTCCAGTTATATTTTACAGGGATTAAGTCTTTGTTATCTTAAATTACTAACAGTAAGTGGGGTATTGTGCACAATTACTAATGTTTTATCACTTTTAGGTGAAAGGACCTAGACAGTGATACACGTCACTATTAGGTGAATGGACCCAATAGTGGTATGACCACAGTCATAGATCCGGTCGAGTGACAACTGAACCAGCTAATTATAAGATAGGGGCAATTGTAATCACTCTTAATACTGTAATCTATAACATTGTTTCATTTTATGCAAATTGAATGACATGCCAGTATTTCCCCGCTGATAAAATCTTTTTAAACATGTTTCAGGTGATTTACTGTGAACAAGGAAAAGTGCCATGTAGCACTACCAGCTTGGATAAAGTGGCTCAGTAAATAAATAAACATGTTTTGTAACCAAGGGGTTTCCCAGTGAAATTCCTTTATTGTAAATTACGGGGTTTGTCCCAAAATTTGGAATAAAATAAGGGGGTGTTTTCAGTTAAACGATCCGGTTAAAATTACCGCTACCTAATTAAACACCAATACCACGGGTTTTCTATCCCGCGGCTTCTGAACCGGCTAAAACCAGGTCGGGGGCCGTGATAATAACTGATACTTAAACGTAATCCGTTTAACGCGACGTACACTATGAAATGAGGACATAAGCTACACATACCCTAAATCCCCTTTACATAACTTAGAAATAAGTTTCAAAGGGTTAGGGCTGACGAAAACACGTTTATACGAGCTCAGGGACTATTTCCAACAAACTGTGAAAGTCCGTTGGTCCGTATTCAAAGTATGAACCTCATATATGAATCTGAATATTTTTGTACTCAAATAAATCTTGTATTTTATTGGTAAGAATGCAAAAATATCATTCGTTGCGTAATTTCGGCCGTTTTCATGTTCGTTTGGGCGTTTGACGTAATTTAACAAAAAACGCGACCATACAACTGAACGAACTGACATCCATGACAATTTCGGACAAAAACCAAGCTACGTATGCCTTAACGCCTTTATATAACCTAGAAAGTAGGTTATAAAGGGTTAAAAGCGTCAAAACACAAGAAATCAAGTACAGGGACTATTTTTGCAAAACTTTGAAACTTCTGATATAAGGTGGTGGCGTCACGCGATGGCCCGGGGCCACCCTGGTCGCGCGACGCGACGGCAGCATCTGGACAGAAAGATTTCAGCAACAGCAGCTGGTTTGCTACTTGACTTGTTTTGATTATTCTATTAGCCTTGTGGATCAAGATGTGTGTTCACTAAGTATAAAATCTAATCTAGACACTTTTAGTGATCTTGTTAATCCTTTCATAACACTCAAGACACTTGTCATGATCCTATGAAACCAAGGCAAGTATAAATAACAAGCACCTCATTCACCATTCTTTGCTCATTTTCATTCTATTCTTCTCCCACTTACTTGGAGCTTGCTTCCATCCTTTGGAGGCCTCCTACCTGAGATCTTAAGTGTTTCCAAACACAAGTAAGTTCTCATCCTAGTTTATTTCATTTATTTTAGCTATTTTAAGCTAAAAGTCAAACAGTTTGACTTACTGTTTGACTTTCAGTTTTGACCATAATTAGTCAAGTTAAAGTTCAATTGAACTTTGCAACGTGATCATAATCACAAAGGTTATAATCCCTTGCGATTATACCTACTGATTACCACGTTTACTAGTCGAAGTGACGAGTCAAAGTTTCGGTAAAAAATGTGCATTTTGTGCGTTTTACGACAGAACTATTTTCGGGTATCAAAACACTAAGTTTTGATACCAAATCAGTTTTATAACTTAGTTAGACATGTCTAACTTGTCACTTTTAGTTTAGTGCTTGTTTAGGGTCGTAAGTCGAGCGGTCTTGACCAACGCTTTGACTTTCGAATTCGACCCGTTTGGTCGATCTTAGGATCCTACCAAACACATATTAGTGACCATAGTTTTCTAGGGAATAACCCTCTTAGGTTATACCTTATGGTCACGTCGTTTGGTTAATGTTATGATAAATCGATTGTTATATGCCTAAAAATGACCAAAATACCCTTTTTTGCACATAAATCCATTTTAAGCATATGTAACCAACTTTTTGACATATGAACTGATGTTGCAACTTTATTAAACTTTTTTTTTGGCATATAAGACTTATCATAGGACTAGTTTGACCATCCGAACACGTATTTATGCAAATAACGCGTTAAATTAGCGTAAACTACCTTAACGGGTCATAACGGGTCAAAAGCACTTAGGTTTCATTCCAAATCAGAATGTTAAGTTTAGTAAACCATTTTATATGAATTCCAACACTCATTTGATTTATAAAACCTCATTCTATTCGATTCCTCGATTTATGTCCCGTTACACTAACATAGTATCCGATACACTAGGAACCACTTTAACATTTGAACTCTTGATCCTTTAAGCTTTGTTATATCATTTGAAAAAGACCTATACGCAAACCCAAGTGAGTACATAGTTCCCCTCTTTTATGTTTTTCAATTGTTTTGGGGTGATTCATATATGTAACCAATGTATTTTCAAATGTATGGCATATATGTGTTTACTAAGTGCTTTTTATGTATTATTCCAATTATGCAAACACGACGATTGAGAACACGAACCAAATCCTTATAGGATCTATCTATCTTCATAGTTAGATTCTTGTAGGATATTTGAAGTAAAGTCTTAAATCATTCTATCTTCATAGTAAGATTTCTAAGAAGTGCTTTACATGACGATGGTTATTGTTTATGTGTAGAGATTGTTGGTGATTTAGATAACGAAACTAGAGTAATACAATAAGGACATGGTGGATACGCCACTGGTACTTCCTATATACAAGTGTGCTTATTGTATTAACCTTCGTGGCGTTATCCCGAATCACCATTAGGATTTAGGATGTTATGATTCAATGATTCAATGTGACAAAACCAAATCCTTATAGCATCTATCTATCTTCATAGATTGATTCTTATAGGATGTTTAAAGTACTAAATGGAATCCCTTGTTTGGATTCTTTATGTACTTTAATGCGTATGTTATTATTCACTGTGACCAAAACTGGATCTTTGTAGTATCTATCTATCTATCTTCATAATTAGATACTCGTGGGATGTTTGAAGTACAACTGAAGTCCTTGATTGGATTCTTTGTGTACTTTAATGCATGTTTACAAGTTGATGACCAAGTTGGTGATTATGTGTTCATGTGATTAGTAGTGATTTAGATAATGAAACAAGTGTAATACCATAAGAACATGGTGGATACGCCGCTGGTACTTCCTATATATAAGTGTACTTATTGTATTACTCTTATAGCGTTATCCAAATCACTTTAGGATTTATGTGATTAGTCGATTTAATGTTCGATTATCCAAATCCTTGTAGAATCTTCCATATTTCATATGATAGATTCTTAGAAGGATATCCAAATTATTATTATAAATCATTGATTTGATTTCTAATAATACTCACACGAGTTATGACCAAATTTCAATATTGTTATTATTAATCCTTGATTGGATTTCTAATAACACACTCACAAGCTTTATGGCCGATTTTGTAACACCTCGTAAAAAGCATGCCCAATAAAATAAAGACATGTGTCATAGAAGGTAAAACGTGTTATAAACCCGGATCAAGTTGAAAGATGTATGGTAGGATTTGAAAGCGTCGACATGTTAACAATTACCTCTGAGCGACCCATTTATAAAATCCCAAACCTTAATCTGTTTTATAAACAACTGATATTTAAATCCGGTTAATTATAATAAATGCATAATTCAATTTGCACAAGAATTGGATCCTATGAGTGGTTACGACAAACTTACATTCAAGACTCTTTTAAAAGAATCCAAGATAACATAAGTGCATGGCAAGGTTTTCATGGCTTTTCAGAACTAACCAACTGGTCCCATTCTGATGTTAAAGACCTTGGATTCATATTAGCAAAGTTGCATGGCCAAAGCCTAAAAGTTTGCAAATTTTTGTCTTCTGAGAATCGGTTACGGACCGTATGGCATAAGGCTTACGGTCAGCAAGGACTGTAACTGGGCATTTCAAATCAGAACTGGTTTCGGACCGTATCAGGTTGGACTTACGGTCCGTAAGAGTTGGATACGGACCGCAAGGGTTTTCGCTTACGGTCCGTAAGATTGTCGCTGGCAGTTAAAAATTGGCAGTTGCCTGTTATAACCGGTTACATCGCCTTAGTTGCATGGTATTCGAAATTCAGGAGTTGGGCCAATGGTTTTGCATGCATAGGGACACATGGGATCATCTGGAAACAATTGTAGGCTTTGTTGTGATGATCTTATGAGATATGAGGTTTAATATAAAGAATTCAAGTTGCAACCATTTCATTTGTTCACTTCAACTCACTTCAAGGACTTCTCTGGAGCTTCTCTGGTCTTCAACAAGTTTCCTTAGGATCCATAATCATTCTTAGGACTTTTGTAAGTGTCCTTAACTTTCTAAATTCAGTTTTAATTAGCTTAATAACCATAAGTCAAACTTATCGTAATTAAGGTTTGACTTCATGATTAATCACTAATGGTCCAGTCATTAGTTAAATTAAAAGTAGTTTTGAGTTGGTATAAACCCTTAAAAGGGCACCCTCTGATTTCCACTCTAACTAGGTCAATTGTCGGGTCAAACTTGATTATAAAAAGTCAATAGAAAGCAATTTTTCAAATAAACACATAATTAACAATGTAGATGCCATACAACCAGTTTTGTCATTCATATAACTTGGTAATTAATGTAAGAACATGTCTAAACATGTTCAACCCGACAATTTTCAGTACAGGCTCGTTTCGGAACCGAAAGTCGCATAATTAGACTTTTGCTTTGACTTTCCGTTCTGACCCAATGTAGCATGATTTAGAAATGCCTTAGAGCTTTATTAGGACCAGGTGACATGTTAGTATAACCCTCTGTGATTATACAACTTGGTTCATTAGTTATTCGATTCATATGCATGTTTCCATTATATGCCTAAATGTTGACTATTATGCCCTTTTGACCTTAAAACAAGAATTTTGAAAATGCGAGAGGACAATAATCTTTATTACTGATTTATAAACATGTCCCTAAACTTTCACATCAGTTGGAGGTCTAGATTAAGAGTTATGCTCAATGGCGTAATTAGAAAGCTTTTTATTAATTAAACGACGTAATTAGCATAGAGTCCATCTAAACCCAATTTTTGATACCAAAATTTTTACCTACTGATGTAAAATAATATTTTGGGATTTTTGAAGATTTTTATTTATTTTTAAGCTGAGCATAACATAGGGTTATAGCTTTGATTCGGTAATTGTCGGTTTTGCCCTTTTGGCCTATAAAATGAGTTTTACATATTATTTTGATACCAAACCTTTTGTTACTGATTTTATATAATAAATAAAATATTTTGAGACTTTTGGAATGATAAATATATCAGCTTTTCTTTAATAACCTGGAAATCGCTTAAAACCGTCTTTTTACGCGTTTAAAACGCATAGTATGTATTAAAACCATTTTTATCATATAAGACTTAATACCTACTGATGTTTTAAGCAAATTTTTATATTTTAACAGTAGAGAAAAGTTTTTAACTCAGATTCCCTGTTTTGACCTTTTAAGCTTATGTGAAATTATCAAAATGCCCCTACGGTGCATAGTTTGATTATAAAAGGTAAATTTCACATATATACCATACCCTACTGTTATGACTTATAAAATAAGTATTTTTACTGAATATATCAGAATTGGAACTCAGAATTATATATAAAATCTTTTATAAGCTTTAAAATGACCAAAATACCCCTACGGGGCATAATTTGAGTTTAAATCCATTTTGGGCATAATGGAAGGTATCCTACTGATATCACAACATATTTAAGGCATATTAACTTAGGAAACCTTTTCATGAATCATTTGGTTACCCGTCACGCATTATTCGCGTTCAGTGCGGTTTATGTAACTAGTTTGCATAAATTAGCCGAAACGAGTCAAACCTTATCATTTTTGTCTCAAAATCCAGAATGTGTTTAGTTTACCCATATTATACAAGTCTTCAAACCGGTCTAAGTCTAGGCTTAATTTAAGACCCGTTAGGAATCTAATAGGTTATTAAAAACTTTCGTTCCAGATTAGGAGCCCCAGTAATAGCTACTTGCACTTGCTGTTTGTGAATTATACTTGCTCAGGTAAATACTTTTAACTTATTTTCCCTATACGGACTTTGGGTACAGTATATAAAATACCTCTTGGTCGGGCATTGAATTTTAATTGTATGAAGGTTAATTTATTGAAATGTCCCGTTTAAATTGTTTTGTTTGCTTAAAGCCTTTGGGGGGTTAATGACCATGTCTCGGATATCCTTGGCATCATTCATAGAAATGGCCACGACCTAAGCACGGGGTGTAGGCATAGACCCACCTGTGCATATATAATTAAAAAGGTATAACGTCGGTTTCGAGAATAACTCGCCGCGGGACTATATCATGTGGTGTGTCTATTAATCTTTAACCCGGTGTCAACCCGGGCTACTGAACGTATAAGAAACATGTAATTCTTTTACAAGTTTATATATAAATAATTATCCCAAGTTATAAAAAGTTTTGTGCCATATGCATTCAAATAAATTTTCTTAAACATTTTCAAAATGAGTCAGTCAATTGTATTTACCAGTGTAAACTGACGTATTTTCCCAAAAAGGCTAAGTGCAGGTACTAATCGGAATAGGCTGGCCTCTGCTAGCATAAATAAAGAGTCTTGCAAGCTCAGATGCCTTTAAATCTGTTGAACGAAGTTTTCTTTTTATTTGATCCGCCTGTGGATCCTTTACAGTCCGTTTGTAATACTTTGATATTACTTTTTATTCGGTTTGTAATGTGATTCATCTTTTGCTTCCGCTGTGCATTTAAATTGTGTTGTTTGACTATGATGATATCAACTACGTCACGATACTCCCCACCGGGCCCACCGGTAATACGTGGAAATTCGGGGTGTGACAGGTTGGTTTCAGAGCCAACATTGAGTGAATTAAACACTAGCCTTTTGTGTTTAATCTCAATGACACAGTTTGCACATTCCTCGACTTCCGAGTCTAGACAAAGAATTTAGGACTAATCCAAATTTGTTTTATTTTTTTAATTTTTGTCCTTTATATATCTTTGTTGTTCTTTTATTTGTTTTGACAGGTTCAACAAGATGCTACCTAGATTTCGTGGAAGAGGTAGAGGCAAGGGGCCACTCGTAGCCCCCAACGATCACGAGGCCAGTCCATCACACCGGCGAACACCATCCGACACCCTAAGCAGAAGTCCTCAAGAAAACTGGAGGACCCATATAGAACCCACATGGCGCTCAGTCTTGCTGAGCTCCTCGCCCTCATACCTAAACTCTTACGGGCCTCAATCGGAAAATGAGCCCCACAACTCACACCATTCTTTCATACCCCTACAAAGCCACAACTCACCTTTCAACGACCCAACACCCTATTTTCAGAGCCGGTTCAACCCGGCAAACCTAATTAATGAACCAATGGGTTATAACCCGTTGGGACCGGGGGACCATTTCTCCATGGATATGGACGAGGATCCGGAACCTGCCCAACCGCCAACCGGCACACCTACTCACCCCATCGAGATTTCGGATGGGTCACCTTTTCTCGGGTCACCTTATAGCTGTCCCGACAGCTATGAGGCGAGGTTTAACCAGATCGACTAGGTGTTTACTCCCAGTTACCACAACTCACCGCAGTAGCAGCACCCACAGCAGGATCCCTCTGAGGATACCCGTTTTGTAGCGGTCACTCCACCGCCACCACCGCCAGCGCAACAACAGCCTCCGGAACCACCGAGGCGTAGGAGATCAACCGCACGGATGTCCATGCGAGGGGGAGTCCGAATTAGCACTCCTCAACCATCTAGTGGCAATCATTATCCGCCACTATAGGCGATTTATTGAAAACTTCTCAAGGATTGCTGCACCCCTAACCTCACTAACCCGCAAGAATATCAAGTTTGATTGGGGTCCTAAGCAACAAGAGTCTTTTGACATTCTTAAGCAAAAGTTGAGCAATGCACCTGTGTTGACATTGCTTGATGGAATAGAAGAATTCGTAGTATACTGTGACGCGTCACACACTTGTATGGGGTGTGTGCTCATGCATAAAGGCAAGGTTATTGCCTACGCTTCTCGACAGTTGAAGGTGCACGAGAAGAATTACACCACCCACGACTTGGAATTGGGTGCTGTTGTATTTACACTAAAACTGTGGAGGCATTACTTGTATGGAACCAAGTGCGTGATCTATTCTGATCACAAGAGCCTTCAACACCTGTTTAATCAGAAGGACTTAAACATGAGGCAGCGACGATGGATGTAAACTTTAAATGATTATGACTGTGAAATACGATACCATCCAAGCAAGGCAAATGTGGTCGCCGATGCCTTGAGCAGAAAGGAAGGGTGAAGCCCATAAGAATCAATGCCAAGAGCATTGAATTAAAGAACAGTTTGAATGAAAGGTTGTTAGCCGCTCAGAAGGAAGCCGTATTAGAAGCTAACTATCCAAATGAGAAGTTGGGAGTAACTGCTGAGCAGTTATCTTATGGCAAGGATAGAATCCTAAGATTAAATGGACGAATATGGGTTCCAATCTATGGAGGACTACAGGATGTTATCCTCCAAGAAGCCCATAGTTCTAAGTATTCCGTTCATCCTGGAGGTGACAAGATGTACCAGTATTTAAAGGCAAATTATTGATGGATAGGCTTGAAGAAGTCTACAGCTACTTATGTAGCCAAGTGTTTGACGTGTGCGCAAGTTAAAGCGGAACACCAGAAGCCATCAGGTCTGCTACAACAGCCTGAACTTCCCACCTGGAAGTGGGAAATGGTGACTATGGATTTTATCACCAAGTTTCCAAAGACGAAGAGAGGAAATGATACTATTTGGGTTATAGTGGATAGACTGACTAAGTCATCCCACTTTTTACCTATTAGGGAAACACACAGCTCAGATAAATTAGCTCAACTGTACGTGGATGAGATTGTATCTCTCCATGGAGTCCCAGTGTCTATCATCTCTGACAGGGATACGAGGTATACATCGCATTTCTGGAAAAGCTTTCAGCAATCCCTAGGCACTCGATTAAACTTCAGCACAGCATATCATCCTCAGACAGATGGTCAAAGTGAACGTACTATACAGACACTCGAGGATATGCTATGAGCCTGTGTTATTGACTTGGGAGGAAGTTGGGATGATCATCTTCCTTTGATTGAATTTTCATACAACAATAGCTATCATTCCAGTATTGAAGCTGCACCTTTTGAAGCTTTGTATGGAAGAAAGTGCAGAACGCCCGTTTGTTGGGCAGAAGTTGGAGATGTCCAACTAACAGGACCTGACATAGTCCTGGAGACGACAGATAAGATTGTATAGATACGAGATCGTCTCAAGGCTGCCAGGGACAGGCAGAAAAGTTACGCAGATAAAAGGCGTAAACCTCTAAAGTTCGAGGTTGGTGACAAAGTGTTACTAAAGGTATCACCCTGGAAAGGGGTAATGCGATTTGGTAAGAAAGGCAAGTTAAGCCCAAGATATATATGACCATTCGAGATCATCGAATGCGTCGGAACAGTGGCTTACAAGTTAAATTTGCCTGAAGAGCTCAGTGGAACCCATAATGTGTTTCACATCTGCAATCTGAAGAAATGTCTAACTGATGAATCACTAGTCATACCACATACGGATGTGCTTATAGATGAGAGCCTGAATTTTGTGGAAAAACCTTTGTCGATTGAGGATCGACAGGTTAAGAAGCTTCGAAGGAAGCATGTGCCAATTGTATACGTGGGAGGTAGAGTCCACAATGAAAGAGAAGTACTCTCATTTATTTCAGTAAATCTCGAGGTCGAGATTTCTTTTAAGGGGGTGAGGATGTAACACCTCGTAAAAAGCATGCCCAATAAAATAAAGACACGTGTCATGGAAGGTAAAACGTGTTATAAACCCGGATCAAGTTGAAAGATGTATGGTAGGATTTGAAAGCGTCGACATGTTAACAATTACCTCTGAGCGACCCATTTATAAAATCCCAAACCTTAATCTGTTTTATAAACAACTGATATTTAAATCCGGTTAATTATGATAAATGCATAATTCAATTTGCACAAGAATTGGATCCTATGAGTGGTTACGACAAATCTTACATTCAAGACTCTTTCAAAAGAATCCAAGACAACATAAGTGCATGGCAAGGTTTTCATGGCTTTTTAGAACTAACCAAGTGGTCCCATTCTGATGTTAAAGACCTTGGATTCGTATTAGCAAAGTTGCATGGCCAAAGCCTAAAAGTTTGCAAATTTTTGTCTTCTGAGCATCGGTTACGGACCGTATGGCATAAGGCTTACGGTCCGCAAGGACTGTAACTGGGCATTTCAGATCAGAGCTGGTGGCGGACCGTATCAGGTTGGACTTACGGTCCGTAAGAGTTGGACACGGACCGCAAGGGTTTTCGCTTACGGTCCGTAAGACTGTCGCTAGTAGTTAAAAATTGGCAGTTGCCTGTTATAACCGGTTACACCGCCTTAGTTGCATGGTATTCGAAATTCAGGAGTTGGGCCAATGGTTTTGCATGCATAGGGACACATGGGATCATCTGGAAACAATTGTAGGCTTTGTTGTGATGATCTTATGAGATATGAGGTTCTATATAAAGAATTCAAGTTGCAACCATTTAATTTGTTCACTTCAACTCACTTCAAGGACTTCTCTGGAGCTTCTCTAGTCTTCAACAAGTTTCCTTAGGATCCATTATCGTGCTTAGGAATTTTGTAAGTGTCCTTAACTTCCTAAATTCAGTTTTAATTAGCTTAATGACCATAAGTCAAACTTATCGTAATTAAGGTTTGACTTCATGATTAATCACTAATGGTCCAGTCATTAGTTAAATTAAAAGTAGTTTTGAGTTGGTAATTATATGGGTAATAAATCCTTAAAAGGGCACCCTCTGATTTCCACTCTAACTAGGTCAATTGTTGGGTCAAACTTGATTATAAAAAGTCAACAGATAGGCTGTTCAACCCGACAATTTTCAGTATAGGCTCGGTAATTAATGTAAGAACATGTCTAAACATGTTCAACCCGACAATTTTCAGTATAGGCTCGGTTCCGAACCGAAAGTCGCATAATTAGACTTTTGCTTTGACTTTCAGTTCTGACCCAATGTAGCATGATTTAGAAATGCCTAAATGTTGACTATTATGCCCTTTTGACCTTAAAACAAGAATTTTGAAAATGCGAGAGGAAAATAATCTTTATTACTGATTTATAAACATGTCCCTAAATTTTCACATCAGTTGGAGGTCTAGATTAAGAGTTATGCTCAATAGCGTAATTAGAAAGCTTTTTATTAATTAAACGGCGTAATTAGCATAGAGCCCATCTAAACCCAATTTTTGATACCAAAATTTTTACCTACTGATGTAAAATAATATTTTGGGATTTTTGAAGATTTTTATTTATTTTTAAGCTGAGCATAACATAGGGTTATAGCTTTGATTCGGTAATTATCGGTTTTGCCCTTTTGGCCTATAAAATGAGTTTTACATATTATTTTGATACCAAATCTTTTGCTTCTGATTTTATATAATAAATAAAATATTTTGAGTCTTCTGGAATGATAAAAATATCATCTTTTCTTTAAAAACCTGGAAATCGCTTAAAACCGTCTTTTTACGCGTTTAAAACGCATAGTATGTATTAAAACCATTTTTCTCATATAAGACTTAATACCTACTTATGTTTTAAGAAAATTTTTATATTTTAATAGTAGAGAAAAGTTTTTAACTCAGATTCCCTGTTTTGACCTTTTAAGCTTATGTGAAATTACCAAAATGCCCCTACGGTGCATAGTTAGGTTATAAAAGGTAAATTTCACATATATACCATACCCTACTGTTATGACTTATAAAAATAAGTATTTTTACTGAATATATCAGACCTGGAACTCAGATTTATATTTAAAATCTTTTATAAGCTTTAAAATGACCAAAATGCCCCTACGAGGCATAATTTGAGTTTAAATCTATTTTGGGCATAATGGAATGTATCCTAGTGATATCACAACATATTTAAGGCATATTAACTTAGGAAACCTGTTCATGAATCATTTGGTTACCCGTCACGCATTATTCGCGTTCGATGCGGTTTATGTAACTAGCTTGCATAAATTAGCCGAAACGGGACAAACCTTATCATTTTTGTCTCAAAATCCAGAATGTGTTTAGTTTACCCATATTATACAAGTCTTCAAACTTGTCGGGTCTAAATCACATTCTATTCCGGTCTTCGCTTAATCGTGCGTTTGAACCGTACCTTCTCTTAAAACTAACCGGTCTAAGTCTAGGCTTAATTAAAGACCCGTTAGGAATCTAATAGGTTATTAAAAACTTTCGTTCCAGATTAGGAGCCCCAGTAAAAGCTACTTGCACTTGCTGTTTGTGAATTATACTTGCTCAGGTAAATACTTTTAACTTATTTTCCCTATACGGGCTTGGGGTACGGTAGATAAAATACCGCTTGGTAGGCATTGAATTTTTAATTGTATGAAGGTTAATTTATTGAAATGTCCCATTTAAATTGTTTTGTTTGCTTAAAGCCTTTGGGGGGTTAATGACCATGTCTCGGATATCCTTGGCATCATTCATAGAAATGGCCACGACCTAAGCACGGGGTGTAGGCATACACCCGCCTGTGCATATATAATTAAAAAGGTATAACCGTCGGTTTCGAGAATAACTCGCCGCGGGACTATATCATGTGGTGTGTCTATTAATGTTTAACCCGGTGTCAACCCAGGCTACTGAACGTATAAGAAACATGTAATTCTTTTACAAGTTTATATATAAATAATTATCCCAAGTTATAAAAAGTTTTGTGCCATGTGCATTCAAATAAATTTTCTTAAACATTTTCAAAATGAGTCAGTTAATTGTATTTACCAGTGTAAACTGACGTATTTTCCCAAAAAGGCTAAGTGCAGGTACTAATCGGAATAGGCTGGCCTCTGCTAGCATAAATAAAGAGTCTTGCAAGCTCAGATGCCTTTAAATCTGTTGAACGAAGTTTTCTTTTTATTTGATCCGCCTGTGGATCCTTTACAGTCCGTTTGTAATACTTTGATATTACTTTTTATTCGGTTTGTAATGTGATTCATTTTTTGCTTTCGCCGTGCATTTAAATTGTGTTGTTTGACTATGATGATATCAACTACGTCACGATACTCCCCACCGGGCCCACCGGTAATACGTGGAAATTCGGGGTGTGACAGATTTCAATGTGATTACAAAGATTAAAGTACAAATTTCAATGGCATAAATATTACCTAGTAATAATCATGTTGCCATATACAAAACTATTTTGTCACAAGTTTTCACAATCAACATAATGTATTGCAATACTAAACCTTTTTGCCATTCCTTGGCTTCAAAGATTTCATTTTCAATTGACGACCCTCGTAGTTGTCAAAATCCTGCAATACCAAACTTTTTGCCATTTATTTGGCTATTAAAACCTATGTACTCGCCAGCTTTTATGCTGACTCTCATTTTCACATATGTTTCAGGATTTGATTATTCAAGCATGCTACACATAGGAATGCATCCGGGGCCTTAGACTTCTTTAATCAAAAGACAATTACATGTGTTCTTTGTTTGTAAAACAATGTTAACATTAATGAAACAATATAGTATCAGTTGTTGTGAGCAAATTATAACATTACTCCCTGATATTTCTGCCGCGTGTTATGCGATTGGGGTGTTACATATCACTACATCCTTGCAGGCAGGGTCCTTGTCACACCCCAAAATACCACATGCGGAAACTCCACGGGACGTGTGACGTACCAGGATCTAGCCACCAATCACATTGAACCCATAACAAATTTTAAATAAAAACTTTCATTCAATAACATAAAGTATTACAAAATGTTAAACATAATTCATTGTATACAGCGGAAGCATAAATCACCTGTTAAGCATTTCATCAACCACGTGTTCAAAAACCATTAGACTTGTGTTGCAATTCCATGTATCTCGACCCATGACCAATCCAGCCTTCCGGACAACAAGTCCCCAATGCTATAACCCTATAGACCTGCAAGGATGCAGACAAGTGTGTCAGACGACGCTGGTAAGTTCAAAGTTTTGTCAACGTGTTTAGTTACCAGATATGCGTATAAAACAGTTCAACGATTTGATTTGATGTTTTTATTAACTCGATTACCGCAGATGGCTACTAGATTTATTTTCCCAATCCCAATGTCTCTATCAAAACATTGGTCAAGTGGTTAAGGTAATTAGTTCACGCCCATCCTCCCCGGCACGGTGTGAGGGTGCCAAACCTAATAGCGCTATCAACTAATAACCTCGTTGCCTCCCCGGCAACTATCGGTAGATGTAAAGGGTCTAAATGATAGAAATGAGTGTAAAAACCAACATCCCAATAACCCGACGTTCCTCCCCGGAACAATTACCAGATATCCCTCCCCGGGATGCATGCTTGGAAAAAGAGCAGTGAACTCACCTTAGATTTGCTTGGTATTTAACAAGTTACTTTACCCGTTCCAAGTCGGTCAACCAACCCTAACGTGGTTACCAAAGACAATCAGTATTGTGTTCACACATATCACGTATCTAACGTACACGTTGCACAAGTATCAGACATGTAAGACACATGTTCTTATACAAGTCACAACCGTTAAACATGCAACCCATTGTTCTATAACGTTTATCGTAAAATCACATAACGAGTGTTTTGTTCCCAAGCCAGTCCACGCCCCATGTTTATGACACATATCAACATTCACAGATATACTATTTGTTCATACAGGTTAAGTCCAGGTTAACACTATTACCATGTAACAAATAGGCTTTTCTAATCCAACTACCCTATTTACCACAATTTCATTCTACCTTACACAGTTTCATTTAACATCATACACATTATATGGTTTCATTTAACATCATACACATCCTATAGTTTCATAAACTAATCTGACCAAGCATCCTTGACAGAAAATCACAAGTGACGAGACAGAAAATCATACACATCCTATATGTTTCGTCGGGGTCAGGTTATGACGAAACTCATAGCTCACTTATGACGAAACACTACTAGTTTCGTCGAGGTCACTTGCGGCGAAACACCACTAAGTTTCATCGCCCTCATTAGTTGCTGAAACAGTTACAATTTACCATGAATTAAGGGAATCCATTTACTCACTCAAACAATTTCCGTTTATGCATTTATTCGATCAAATCATGAGGTTATTCAATGATTCTTATGAACCCTAATCAACTTCCAACCATAAACAAGAACCTATTCTATCATCGAATCATCTATTAAGTTGCACCAGATCATTCAGCCCCCTATTAACATGCAACCATCATGTACCCTAGTCATTCACTAGCACTTTTCTTCGTCAGTTAACATCGAATCCAACATGTATCATATATCAATCAATTTCAACAATCATTAATAATCAACAGTTTCAACGCATCGAACAACCGCACTTAACATGAAATCCATCATTAATAATCAATCAAGATTAACCAACATCTAAATGATACCCTAAATAAAAAACATAATATAACCGACCACATACAAAATACCCGAATCTATTCATTACACATATATAACACTACCACCTATTAATCATGCTAATCGGCCCACAATAATCATCATAACAGTAACATACATAAGTACACATACTTTGCTAATCAAGTACCCACATAAACAAGATCAAATAAGTAGGATTAATACGAACATGAAGTCACTAACCACAAGCCAACCAGCTGGAACGATGCCTCGAAGGGGGGGGGGGGGGGTCTGCCGTCACGAATCAGAGAAGGGAAACACGTTTTAGGGTTTGCAATATGGCAAGGGTTGTGCAATATATCTATGTATTTACGTATACATAGCAAGAGGGGGTTTTGGGCCGAGTTTCATATCAATAGGTGGATTGGGGCGAGTGTGGGTGAAAACAACAGCGGCCCAATGTGACTTACGATTGATTCGGTCCAAGACTTACAAAACACATTATAATCCCACTTACACACTACGTTAATCAAATATTATTAAAGGCACGAGCGTTAGACAGACTCTCTAACGAAATGAACGTGCAAAGAAGTAGTAATGAGGGATCAGAATCGCAAAGCTGAAAGATACTAACCTTGAAAGTTCAAGTTGTCACATCATCCCCAACTTGAAAGAAATTTCATCCCGAAATTTGATAAGTAATCCAAAACAACAAGGTGTTGGATCAGGATGACTGTAGATTTTCCGCAGGTGCCACAGTCCTTGTCTTTATTAATCAGTTTTTGCTCCAACTCCCCCTACAAGCCTTTCACGGCAAAAATGAACAAGTTAGGAAATTTTCTTGATTTCGTTATTTATTTAATACAAAGAGATGGTACTGACTTCAAGGACCTCAACACGCTCATGATGTAACTTGGCATGTTCATACTTCTCTTTGTAATCTGCCTCAAACTTTTTCAACTCTTCAACACGCGCCTTAAGGTTAGTGATCTCTGTGCACTCGGCGAACATTCGTTGATTGTCTTTTTCACAGGCCACGTGCCACTTACGATGCTCTTCCGCAGGCGTGTCCTCGCTTGCTTGAAGTTTCTTCGTCAAGCCCTGGAGGCCCCATTCCTCCTATATTTTCTCCTGCTCGAAGGCATTCTTTTCCATGGCAAACTCAGCCTTTGCCATCTCAAATAACTTGGCTTCATCAACCAACCGCTCCTGGTACTTCTCCCAACCGGCACACTCTATATATATATCATGCTCCATTCACGAGTAATTTGATAACTTGTGGAAGCACAGTTGGCCTGGGCATTAACGTGTGACCTGTACAAAGCATCATGCCCATGGTCCTTTTGATGGCGCACTTCACTTGACGGGAAGGCCCCCATTAACCACTCTCTGCAAGGCTGAAAGTCAGCAAAAGTATCACCTTGTTTTACTTTCCATATAGGGGCGTGGATCTCATTGGCGCGACTTTCATTATATGACTTTTAGTATATGTCGCCCAATGTGTCGTCAGGCCGGATCGGCGAAGGATCCCTTAGATTAGTCTTAGGGGGCTATCCTTTCTACCACCGGCGCCTAATCCCCCTACGACTTCATCCTCAGCAGTACGGGTCTGGACACGACCCTCATCATGCACGTCGACAACAGATTTCCCAACAGTTGGTGTTATCCTTTCAATATCAATGGGGGCAGTCTGTTGCACGAAAGGTTATTCAACCCATACTTGTTTCTCTACACGCGAAGATGGAATCTTTAACCTCCGCAGCCTTCACAATCTCCGGAGTCTTCTCAACCTCTGGAGTTTTATCAGCAGGCTTGTCCGCAGCCTTCGCGGCCTCAACAACCTTTTCAATCTTCTTCACATACGCAATCTTCTCTCCAACGGTAGTCGCGACCTTCGAAGGTATAACAGTTATTTTAGGGCGCATGGCTACCTCGTTTGCAAAAGTGAAGATATGTGAAAAAATAACGGAAGAGAAAAGGTGTAATGAAATACAAGTGTGAGTACACTTACCCGTTGAAACATCAGTGTAGAGAGTCCTGAGGCTCCCTTTCTTTCCAATGGTAGGCTTACAAGTGACAACCTTTTTAGCAGCAGGGGTAGCTTCAGACTTCGTCTCCTCACGAGACCTCTTGGAGTCATTCTTCCTGATCAACTCCACTTGACCAGGATCAGCTTCAGTCTCTTCAACATGAGTAGAGGTGGGGGTCGCGCCGGATGTTGGGTCCTTAGAAACTGCGCTCCCGGAGCTCCGCGCGCCTGCCGCCAAGCCACCTTGAGGCTTCCCACCTATAGCGTACAAATATTCAAAGGAGTCACCCACGTATACAAATTCTTCTAGATTACATTGTCGAAAGCGAACAGTATCTTTACACGAAGCAACATCAGATGCTGCGCTGGCAGTCTCTGGCTTCTTGGTAGTCGCTCCTTCAGCAACAGTTACCTTTTTCTTACTTACCCTCTTCGGTTTTGTTTTCTTCATGGTCAATCCCCAAGTTGCGCAACACACCTGCAAAGATGACATGCGAAGGATTTAACTCATGTTCTGATGAGGCTACTGACTCCTCACTGGAAAGATACACAACTTCTTTCCCAGCAGGAGTTATAGCCCTACATGGCCAAGGATTGGGAATATGCGCACCTTCAGTCACAGCAGAGGGAGCAGCAAACAAATCGGCTCTGGCATACATAAATTTTGGCTGTATTTGCTCAACCAGTATTCTTCACCATCGTTCAGTGGCCTCACGCCCATTACACCAGCATGGGCTGGGAACGCGCGGTGATAAAGCGCAACCTCTACATTAAAACAAGAAGCTATCATCAAAGTAGACCCTATTCAAAAGATTCTTAAAAAGATAAAGCAAGAGAATTTACCTTAATCCCCTAATAGAAGAATCAGCATGTTTGGGCTGTCGTGCGGCCACTTATCACTCGTTCCTGCCGCAACTAAGACTTGCTCACCAAACGCTTGATTTGGCAGCACGAGCAACTCCTCTTACCAGGCCGCACCGCGCGGGATCTTCATGTCTTCCTTTGGGATAGGCGTTGAATCACGAAATTCCATAACGATCGGAATCACTTCCTCGCGAATGTAAAAGAACTTCATCTTCCAGTCACGGAAGCTCTTCGGAGGATTGATCAAAATTTTCTTCGCCCCACGAAGAGCAAACAAAAAGAATCCCAAGTTACTTTGTAGCTGATAAAATACCCTAAACTTTTCAACAGTGGGCTCATCCCCTTGCGATCGCCATACAAACTCAAAGTGCTGAATGTGCACCATGCCCATGGGGCTCACCTTTGAAATATGGAAAGCATAATGGTGAAGAATTGAACCCCAGAAGTGGGTGGCCGGCAGTCGGAAGTCTGCCCTTGAGCCGGGTACCTACCATCCCACTCTTCTGCAAATTGATGGCCCCTGAACACCTGATCGAACTGGCCTTGGTCCCATTTTAACGGTGGCAGAGCACCACCGGTCTCCTCCACCGCCACTACGTCGTCGGCCGTTGACATCTTTATATAAAAGTTTAAAGATCTATAAAGACTCTAAGAACAGCTTGAAGACAGTTTGAAGATCTGCAAACCCTAAGAAAAGTTTGAAGATCTGCTAAAAACCTTTGAAGTTTTGAAGATCTGCTAAAAACCTTTGAAGGTTTGAAGATCTGTTAAAAACATTGAAGATTGGAACGATAAGAAGAGAGAAAGGGAAGAAATTCGAAAGAAAGGTGTGCCAACGTTTCCTCTTCAAGTATTTATACCCATCGCATTTAATACGTTGGGTAACTGTGCCGAAGCTGTCGCGCGCATGTCCAACTAGGAGTTGACACGTCAGGCGGGAAACACGAGGTGACGGTTACCACGCGCGCGTGGACCTCACTCTCCTAAAACCAGACAAAACAACGCGTCTGACACGGTGACAGCACAATCATCACCATGTCAGCCGTCAACTCAGGCGTCACTGTCACCACCAACTTGCACCAACCTCTCAGCTTGTGCTTTTTCAAATTTCAAGAATTTTCCCGCGCAACTTCACAGGTTACTTCAACAACAAGCTAGACAGCTGCGCCGCGTGAATAGCAACACATTACACGCGCGCCAGCTTTTCTAACATCGAAGATTTTTCTAAGTAACAGAGAAAGCGCAGACTTTGCTCTTTCAAATTCCAAGAATTTTCCTGCATAAAGTAGCATGTTACTTCAACAACAAGGTAGACGGCTACGCCACGTGAATTACAGCACACTACACGCGCGCCAGCTAGACAGCCGCGCCGCGTGAATTGCACCACATTACACGTGCACCAGCTCTTTCTAGCTTAGAAGATGCCTTCAAAAAACCTGAACAAGCGCTGGCCTAACTTCTTAATTTTTAGAGTCCAGAGCTCCAACCACTTGCCTCATGCATGGAAGTAGCACTGGATTGGGGGGGACTTGAAGGGGTATGGTCTCAAATCCTGCGCCGACTAATCAGGTCGCGCGGGACCAGACTCTTATCAGACTAATTTGGTAGCTTTCCCAACCTCACGCCGGCTAATCAGGTGCAACCTAGGTCGCAAGCGAGGTCTGGGCCAAAACAAGACCAGACTTGACACTTGGCTCCTTGGATGAGAACCGTTACTTCCTAGACCTTGAACCGGCTACACGGGACATCCCCGATGGTCACGCAGAGGAAAGAAGCGCATGTAATCGTAGGACAAGTACCATAGGTACAAGTGGCAGAGTAGTGGACTAGTGAGAGTCCAACAGGCTATATCTGATCATGCTCCACGATTGGCAATCGTACATGAGACAAAAGGTACATAAGGACGCATATGTGGCACCAATCAGCGTGTGCCGACCACTGCTCCACGATCTCCACTTAGCCGCCGATGACAGACTAGACAACAAGGATAACGGTCAAGACACGTGGATCCATTAAGCGTGCAGCAGCTACCCTCTCACCTAGAAACACCAACGGTCGTGGCAAAGGGGACATAACGGATATTCCTTGTTGTCGACTACATGGCTAAGGCCCATTAGCCCATCTCCTTCCCACACCTCTCCGGCTATAAATAGTGAACCTCACCTACAGGTTTAAGGATCGCTTCCTTGCTCTCACTCTTAATCACACACTTTTATCCTGAAAGCATATACTTATTCTCAAGCTGGATGGTGGTTACGAGGAGAACCCCCCTATTCCCCTCCTCGTAATGAGCTTAACGGTGTGTTTAGTGTTTTGCAGGATCATCACCATCGCAGCTTGGATGAGATAAAGAAGATTAACCTTATTTGTCGAGTCACAAACCACAAACAAATCACCAGATTAGTTTGGTGTTTCATCAGACCCGAACCCGTTCCGACCCAAACCCGTTCTGACCTGAACCTGTTTCGACCCGAACCAAAACAACCCCTTTTTTGAATTGACCCATTTTGACCCGAACCCGTTTTAACCCGCCACCCGAACCAACCCAACCCACCCATTTTGCCAGGTATATCCGAAATACAATAAAGCCTTAAACCCTTGTACGCAAACATACGGACTTCTATTTGGGTTCTCATCTTTTCTTCACAAATGAGTTCTAACGAATATAGTACGGAAAACGTTGGTTGCAGGAATGAAAAATCCGGGAAAGCTCCGTCACAGGCGGCGGAGTGTGACGTCGGGCTAGCTCTAAACATGCTGAACCCTGAAACAACACACCCTAAAAAGATGAATTTCATCTTTGATCCTTCTCTCTATCACCATTCTCAACATCGAGCTTCTATTGACTTTGGCGGTGGCAGCGGTGGCGGTGGCCGCCTGCTGTTTGATAACTCAATGGCTACTAGCAGTCATATTGTATCTGGGACTTCGTTCAGTAACCCTACAGGTGGTAAATCTAAAACCCTTTTGTACGATCATTTTCTTTCTCTTTTGGATGATTGAATTGATGTAACTTCAGGTAGTGAGATGCAGAAAATGCTTTTCACAGCTTCTCAGTTGCAAGAATTTGAAAATCAGACAATGATTTACAAGCACATTATGTCTTCAAACCCTATTCCTCCTCAGATGCTGTTGCCTTTGTCCACTCAATATAACAGTATCATTTCTTTCATCTTTTTCATATGATTGATTTTTTTTTAAGTTAAAGATCATAGTGGGTGTTTAGAGTTTTTATTATTCTGAAGTAGATGTGCAAACCTAAACATTCTTTTAAACTTGTATCTCATTATTTATCGTATGAGGTTTGAGTAGATGTTACATAATTTATTATTTTCAACTGATTATTTATTGTCATTTATATATATAAATCTTAAAAAAGAATATGAATTTGTTAAATCTTAAACATAAAATTATGAAACACACCCAACACTAATATTTTTGCTTTTTATATTATTTCATGTTACACAATCCATTCAAAATGCAACCTTGTAGCCGTTCTGAATTTAGGTTTTTGTAGAGTAGAAGACTAGCATGTACTACTATCTTTCAAGATTTATGACCATAAGGATTTTTATTAGAACAATGATTTTATTTATCTCACACTGAATCTTAAACATTGTTTTTACTAAATTTGTTGGGTGGTAGGGTCAGATTCAGAGCCATGGAGGTGTAGAAGAACAGATGGGAAGAAATGGAGGTGTTCAAGAGATGTAATGCGTGATCAAAAATACTGTGAGCGCCATGCGCACAAGAACAGACCTCGTTCAAGAAAGCCTGTGGAAACTCAGTCTTTGAATACAAAAAATCTCAACAATAAAGATAATTACCATTCTCTCCTTCCTCCTACCCCTAGTATGCCCTCTTCATGTCAACAATCCAGGTGGGTGTTTTTGGTATTAGCATTCATTTCACTGGCATGTGTCATCATGGTAGTATTTATTGTTCTCTGTGAATGTTAGCACCCCAAAGTGTTTTATATTCACATATTTTATTATTGGTTTCTTGTTCTTATCTACAAATATAGTGTGGGTCAACTCCTTATACTGTGTGATTTTTTTATGTTATTTATTGTGGTGGGGTTGCTTTAATTTCTGTTTAGGTGCACTGAGTGGTTCATGAGGGGTGGCACTATCCCTTTGTCTTCATCACAACAAAAGATCCAGAAACCAATGCCTTCACCAAGTGTTGGATCAAAAAGTGACCACCTTTTTCAAAATCTTGAGGGAAATCATCAAGCTTTGGTTGATGTAGACAACTGCTCTCTTAGCTTAATGCAACCTGGTGGAGATTATGCATGTGTTGATCAAGATTTCTTTCAAATGGGAATTGGGATGTTGAATGCGGATGGTTCGAACCCGCAGAGTCAATTGATGCCCCATGGTTCTTGGTTGGGTGGACCATTAGGCGAGGCGTTGTGCCCGGGGGTTGTGAGTTTACTTAACCAACCCACTAATGTGACATCTCCAAGTGATTCTAGTCATGGGCTTTGTTAGTTTTTAATTGGATGTTTTTGTTTCTTTTTAAAAGTTGGTTGGTTTTACTTAAATGCTTCAGTCACGTATAAATATATATAAAGTTTAATTAGATGCATATTTGAAAGCTAACTGTGATTATTGTGTTTCTTTATTTTTATGCAATTTGACACATATATACCTTTAAAATGTTGTGAATTTGAAGTGTGAACACGGAGAACTCATTATCAATTGGGCCTTGGATGCCAGCTAGTTATTCTTCTTTTTTGGCTTTCTAAAAAGACATGTTTTATGAACCGAAAGCATGCATAGTTCACTTTACTAATCTTATTCAAAATAAAAACTGGGCGCTAAAACCAACCCAATAAGAATCCATATTTGAAATTGAAATTACTATACGATCAAACACTTTTATTCCATCTTTTTAAGTCTTCAGTTCTACACAACTTCACCAATTAGAATCCTGAAACATTTCCAAATGGGCTGTGCAACATCTCATCTGCTAAACCATGATGAAGATTTCCCCAAAATTGGCAGCTCTGCCTTGAGCCACCATATCGTCTCTCTCACCTCCACCACTTATGGCCTCTTGACACTTGACCCATCTTCCTCAAAAGCCAAAACCACCATCTCAATCTTTCCCAAACCCGGGTCCGAAGCCATATCCGAATCACCACCTGAAGTCATAAACTCCTGGGAGCTCATGGCAGGTCTTGATTCTACCACCGAAAGCTTCCGCCTTTACCGACAACCCTCCAAAATCTTTCAAGAAAACTCAAATCTTGATCCTCAAGATCCAGTCATTCAAGAAATTTCAGATCTTGATCATAAAGATTCCATCTTTCTGATGGCCGGTCTTGATTCTACCAACGAAAATCGACAATCCTCAATAATCTTTCAAGAAGACTCAAATCTTGATCCTAATCAAGTCTTTCAAGAAAATTCAGATCCTGATCATAAAAATCCGGTCTTTCATGATAATTCAAATGATGATCATAGAGATCCAATCTTTCTCAAGGCGGGTCGTGATTCTAAGACCAAAAGCTTCCGCCTGTATCGGCAACCCTCTAAAATCTTTCACGAAGGCTCAAATCTTGATTCTAAAAATTCAGTCTTTCAAGATATTTCAAATCATGATCATAAAAATCCAATCTTCCAAGAAAATGCAAATGTTGATCATAAAATTCCCATCTTTCTCAAACCTATAACACCCAAAAGATTTTCACTAGATGAATTTGAAAATCTTTGCCCGCCAAAAGGGGAAAACAAGGTAGTGGTGTATACCACAACATTAAGAGGTGTAAGGAGGACATTTGAAGCATGTAACACAGTGAGGACAGTGTTGGAGGGGTATGGAGTGTTTGTTTGCGAGAGAGACATATCCATGGATTCGGGTTTCCGAGAAGAACTCCGAGAGCTAATGATAGGGAAAGATAGCAAAGAGCTGGTGCCACCAAGGGTGTTTGTGAATGGTAGATACGTGGGTGGAGTTGATGAAGTGGTAAGGAGCATGGAAGATGGGAGTTTGGATCAGTTGCTTGAAGGTTTGCCTAAATCTAAAAGTGGGTATGTTTGTGATGGTTGTGGTGGTGTTAGATTCTTGCCTTGTTTTAGGTGTAATGGGAGTTGTAAGATGGTGGATTGGAAGGTAGAATTTGGTGGACGGCGGAAGAGGGTGGTGGCTCGATGTGGTGATTGTAATGAGAATGGACTCGTTCACTGCCCGATTTGTAGTTGATACATTAATCGTTAGACTGTCTCCATCGCTTAACACTTGAAGGGCGCATTTTCCACATCACCGTGCTCAAACTAATTTCCTACTCTCTCCTATTTTCTATGGATTTCACATTTCCTCTCGTCCCCTCTCACAAGTTTAGCCCCTCCAACGGTCACCTGTCACAGGGTTGGAGATGGTCTTAGTTTTAGTGTAACTGCTCTTAGTTTATAATTGCTGCTTGTCTAGTTGTATATGCATATTATTTTGTGGTTGTAGCATGCTTGATTATAGACTAGGAGATTCTAGTCATGTTTTCCATATATTGTATGATTCAAGTGATATGAAAAGACCAAAACTAAAAAGGTAAGGATTGATCGGTGGCTGTGCAACTTGTGCAAATTTTGTATTTTGCAATTGAGTGAATTTTGGTTTTCGTCCATGAGGTTTGTCCAATTTAACTAATGTAGTCCAAAAATCTAATTTATAATAAAACCATTCCTAAGGTTTGTATTTCTTAACGCTTTTCATCCAAATGGCTAACTTGATTTACTTTTTCATTGAATTTTTGGCTAATTGACGAAATTACCCCCATGAACTGAAATGGAGTTAAATTCTTATATATAAAAATACATATGTGTGTGTATACATATATATATTTAAAAATATATATATACATATTTAAATTGTATAACGTTTGATGTTTAAAATTCTTATATTTAAAATATTATATATATTAAAATCTATATGTAAATATATCTAGTTTTTTGTGTAATGTTTAAAATTTTTAGAATGTTACAAAGTTTATATAATTTAACCACTAAATGTAAGATAATTACGTAACTAATATACATAATTACACACAATAATTACGCATTCGTAAAAAATAATTACATATAAAAATTACACAGCTTATAAAAATATAATTTGCGTACGGTATTGCTATGGTTTATTTTTTTAACTTAAAGAATATGTGTTTATACGCTTTACAGTGTTTGTGTTAGTGTGTTGTGTTCTCCGCGATATCGTACCAAATTGATTAATGAGTAATTACACAAATTGAAGACACAACTAGGGCCTACCAAATTGCTCGACGATCGCTCGAAAAATGCCTGAAAAATGCTCGTTCGATCCCCGCTCAGTTTGTAAATGAGTCGCTCGGCTCGATTCGATTTGAAAGCAGGCCAAGCATGAGCAAATGTTCGGTCGCTCGTCGATCGCTCGGTTTCGCTTGAATTATTTTTATTACATAATGTATATATATATATATACATATATATACAGGATTAGGTTCAAACGTGAACAAAATCCCAAGAGTGAACTGCGTGAACTGATCTGGTCCCTTGATTTTTATGATCTTGAGATTAAAGTGAGTGGCATGATGGTAATTATTTGGTTAATTTTTTCCATTTAATTAAATACAAAAAGGGTATATGTGTAATTTCAATCTTAAATTGATTGCATAAATCTCTCACAAATCAAGTAATCAATTATCCTTTTAAATTGATTGCATAAATCTCTGACAAATCAAATCAAGGATTAGGAAAGATGTAACTTAATTCAATTATTAAAATAATTATTTGTTTAAATGCGATGTACACATGTGTATTCTGATTTTGCCCTCTTTTTAATGTGATGTACACATATGTATATCGTCTGTTTTTGTGATATCTCAGAATTTTTTTGTATTGAATGTTGATGTACACCTGTGAATTACTATACACATATGTACGATATGGAGTACACATGTGTACTGTTCTATTTATATCCAAGTACACATGTGTATACCGTTGAAATATGAAGGTTACGTGGATCTTAAAAATCAAAATTTGAATTCTGGTGATGAAATCTGAAATAAAAAATAAAATTGAAATCTGGTGATTTGTTGTTTGTTTTGATAATTATATTATTAATAAATAAACATAATGTAGATAATGAATTTAAATTAGGAAAGATGTAACTTAATTCAGTTATTAAAATAATGATTTAAATCTAATTTTTTTATATAATTACAATCCTACCCTTAACAACTAAAAAGGAAATCAAGGGTCTATATCTGTTCACGCAGTTCACTCTTGGGAGGTTGTTCACGCTGGAACCCTACCCTATATATACATATATATATACATATGTACTAGATTAGCGCGGTGACTTTTTTCGTAAATAACATCTATTTTATTACGTGGACACGCTTCATTAAGGGTAAAAAAGGTAAAACATCCTTTCTCACATAAAACGCCGTTGAAATATAAAACTCCAAATAAATGCAAAACGCCAATTTTATCACTGCGTAGTTTTTTCTGTGTTTTTATTTAAGCTCTCAGGCTAAAAAAAGGCTATAAAATGTGAAACGCCATAATATATAAACACCAAACCTTACATCCGTATAAATGTTAATTGCATTTATTGTTATAAAAAAATATCACGCCTAAACTACGCGCCAAAAAAAAATCCTATAAATAGAAACGTCTCACCACCTTTCGTTTATCACACCAAAAAAACACACAAAAAACACAATGGTTCCTAAAAAATACAACTTAATGTAAAACGCCAAAAAAGTTGACAGAAATCAACGATGGCAAACATCTTTTCTTTGATACTCAGTAATGTTCTGCATGAAGTTTCGCTGAATGATTTGTTAGGTGAGGGGAGTAAGATTTTGCTGTATGAGATGGACAAAATTCAAGAAATGACATGGAAAACGTCATAACGCCAAAAAAATTAGCTATGTGACACAAAAAAATTAATTCAACGAGACAAAATCGAGAAAAAACAGTAAAACACCAAGTAATTAATGATTCTAGTTAACATCAAAATTATCTTGCATGCCAAAAATAAGCAGCATGTCACACGTGAAAATCGGGAAAAAAAGAAGAATATTGAAAAGACAAAAAAAAACCTCGCCACGTGTTGGCCCAGGATGCGTTCTCACCGTTCTCACCGTTCTCACCCTTTTGGGCGTTTTCTCCTCATCCCGTACACACACACACACACATATATATATATATATGTATATGTATATATATATACGTATATACACACATATATATATAGGGTGAGGTTCTGGAGTGAACACCAATGTATTTGCGAACTGAGTGAACAAATACTGACCATTGATTTACACACATGTATGGCTAGGATTTCATCATCCAATCGTAAATACACTACTGTATTTCATCATCAAATCCTGACCATTGATTTACATACGTGTATGGCCTGGATTAGTTCACTCAGTTCGCAAGATACACTAGTGTTCACTCTTGAACCTAATCCTATATATATATATATATATATATACACACGCGCCACGTGTTGGCCTAAGATGCGTTCTCACCGTTCTCACACTTTTGGGCATTTTCTCCTCATCCCGTACATATATATATAGAGAGAGAGAGAGGTTCATTTGAGAAGAAAATTAAATTGAGAAAAAGAAGAACAAATGGTACAACTGTAAAACACTAAATAGTTTTTTCTCATCTCATTTATTTTTTATTTTTGACTAATTAACAAGTCATAAAGACTATCATACCCACATTAAATTTTTTGCCTACACATATCTAAATTATCCTACACATTTTGAAATTTATCCTACATATATTGAAATTTATCTTACACACCTCGTAATTTATTCTACATTTTAATTTAATTTTTTTTTCTTCTATGAAAAAATATTTTTTTTAAATAAGTTATAAATTTAATGTAGTTAGGTATTAAAAAGGAAGACAACTAATTGATAATCTATCTAAGTTTACCAATATATTATTACACTAATATTAAATACAAAAATTAAATGAAGTAAAGTGAAGGATTCTTATTGGTTGAAGTTTTTTTCTTTTTTATTTTTACAAAAAAAAAATTTCTCATATAACTATACACAATATATGGAAGGTTCATTTGAGAATAAATTTAATGTGAGAAGAAAAAGAAGAAAGGGCATATTAGTAAAATACTATTTCATTTATAACTCATATTATTAATTTTTCTCTCTTTAATTAATTAGTCAACTAATCATTAATTATCCTACATATAATCTACAAAACATACACATATCAAAATTTTCCTACATATACCCTACAAATTATAGAATTTTACTCTACACAGTCGAAATTTATCTTACACACCTCGAAATATATCATACACAACTCGTAATTTATCCTAAACAACTAGTAATTTATTCTACACTTTAAATTAAGTTGTTTTTTTTTTAATTTGAAAAAAATATATCTTTTGAAAATGAGTTACAAATTTAATTTAGTTAGCTATTAACGGGGAATAGTACAAATTAATAATTTATGTAAGTTTATAAATATACTCTTATATTAAAATTAAATGAAAATATTAAATGAAGTAAAATATACGATTCTTATTGGTTGAAACTTCTACTTTTTTTCTTCTTACAAAAAAAAATTCTTTTCATTTGAATCCTCCACTATATATATATATATATATATATATATATATATATATATATATATATATGGTAGGGTTCATGCGAGAACCACCTTTATGCTAGAACCGCGAGAACCAATGTTAACACACAAAAAAAAAAAACCCCACTACACCATTAAAAACTTGAAAAACATAACACCCTAACCCCCCCCCCCCCCAAACTAAATGCTAAAAGTTAAACCACCCCTAAAAACCTAAAAAAACATTAACCCCCCCCCCCCCCCCCCCCACCCCACCCAAGCTAAATGCTAAAAACTAAAGCCCTAAAAAACACACAAAATGTTTTTTTTTTATGGTGAAATCGCTACTTTTGGCAGCAAAAAATGTATTTTAATAACGAAAAGTAGCGATTTTACCATAAAAATTATTAAAAAAAAATTGTGTGTCTTTTTAGATTTTTTTAGGTATTTTTGGTTGTTTGCACATTGGTTCTCGCGGTTCTCGCAATAAAGGGTGGTTCCTAATGGATCCTTCTCCTATATATATATATATATATATAGTTATATAGTTATATAGATAAGTAGCCCAAGAAAAATTAAAAGCCCAAGAAACATAGTAGCCCAACTCAACACCAAAACCTAACCATAATTCCTAAAACAATCACACAATCAGATAATCTCGCTGCTACATACCTCCTTCCACAATCACATACCTCGCTGCTGCTCAACTGCTCAAGTTCAACTCACACGACAATTAGTATTTCGCACTTTATTTTGTGCTTTTTGATATTGTCAAGAACATTTTTAGAATCACGATTTTAGTTATGTATTGCTTTTGTTAGTAAGGTGTTGGACATGTTTTAATTAAGTTAGGATTTGTTTTTGTTGAATGCAACCTTGTAATAGTCTTGATTTTAGTTTTTTTTTGTTACACATGTTTTAATTTCGGTCCTGAGAAAAAATTAGAGAAACCGAGCGAAAATGATCCGCTCGATTCAAATTCAATCCGACGACGAGCATCACTTTTGTGCTCGGTTTTGCAAATTCAATCCGATCGGATTGGATCAGTTGTAATTCAATCCGAGCACGAGCAGACCCTCGCTTGGATCGGATCGGCTCATAAACACCCCTAGACACAACTATTATAACCACTCCTTTGAATACCACATTTGTTCATGAACTCACCAAACCTTTTATATCATTTTTATAGAATGCCGTGGGATTATTTTGGAACATATATAGTATGCTATTTGTTACTGTATATATAAAATCACTATGTGTATGTCTTTTTTTGGTACATCTATTAGAGGTTAGATTATTTAAATTTTGTAAAATTCTAAAAATCTTAAACATTAAACAATAAATTATATATATATATATATATATATATATATGTGTGTGTGTGTGTGTGTGTATATATATAATTTTAGTTATATATAATATTTTTATATATATAATCTCTATGTGCATGTCTTTTCTTGGTCTATCTATTTTGAGGTTAGATTATTTAAATTTTGTGAAATCCTAAAAATCTTAAATAATAAACAATAAATTTGTGTAACAACTCTCAGCAAAACTATTATTTCTTATTACATTTTGTCCAATAGGAAACCCTAATTAAGACCCCCAAGTGATCCTGCATAAACCCTAAAATTTTCAGAACAATCGGAATCAGGATCAGGGCCCCTAAAACTCATGGGGGGTGTTTCCTAGTTGATATTATCAACACAGTTTTACGGGTAAAACGAAATTGAACGAACGACCAACTCACCCAAGTTACCAGGACACGGGGCTACCCTATGGTAGGGTGTTGCCCCTCGCGCCACGCGACAGCCCCTCGCGCCACGCGAGGGGGCTGTTTTCCAGGTATATATAGAGGGGTGTGGGACTTGGATTTCTGCATTGATTCGACGTTAAAATTCGCTTTAGACTTCGAGATATCATCTGTTTACTACAAAAACACACACAAACACGAAACGCTGCCGCAATAACAGGGTAATAACTCGATCGCTGCTACGATTCAATGCCCGATCGATTGAAACTATCCGATGAATGTTTAAGTGCTGCCCACATTATGGCCATACTTTGTCATTAGTCGTAAATTCGACGGATGTTTAAGTATTGCACTTTGTCATTCGTTGTGAGGGTTTTAATCTCGCGAGTTATCGTAAATGCTGTATTAGTTACTAACCTAGTTTTTGTGTGCATTGTTATTTGAACTAGGTTAACAAGGCTAATCAGTAGGCTAAGCTCTGTCCGTATTAAATCTGCAAAGTGAGTCATTCTCTTTTTATCAAGTATTTTACAATACTCCATTTTCAAAAGTTATAATTACAGGGATTAAGTCGTGGTTATCTTGAATCACTGGCTAGTGGGGTATTGTGCACATTACTAATTTCTCACGGGTTAGGCTAATAAATCCTAACAGTGATAATCATCACTACTTGGGGAAAGACCCAATAGTGGTATGACCATCGTCACCAGGTGACACGGCGCCAGATAAAAATAAGATAGAAGCCATTGTAATCGCTCTTATGCTGTAATTTATAACTATGTGTCATTTTATCAAATTTGAGTGACTCGCCAGCATTTCCCCGCTGATAAAATATTTTTAAAACATGTTTAAGGCGACCTGCTGTAAATCAAGGAAAATGTGCTACGGAGCACTAACAAGCTTGAAGAGGTGGCTCAGTTAAAATGAATAAACATCTTTTATAAATCAGGGAATTTACTTGTGAAATTCCTCTATTGTAACTTACGGGGTTTATCCCGAATTATGAAATAAAATAATCGGGCATTTCAAGTTTTAAAAGATACTGTGAAAATCTTCCGCTGTCGCATAATTTAATAAATACCACGGGTTCCTGTCCCGCGGCTCCTGACCGGGTCAAACCGGGGCTGGGGCCGTGACAGGAAAAGGTTGTATCAGAGCCACTGATTTAAGCCTATTAAGTATTTAAATATACTTAATTTTCCTGATTGCCATTTTGTTATTATGTATATTAACTGACTACTTGTTAGTTACAGTATGGGTAAGCAAAAGCTTTCGGACATCTATCATCAATTAGATAGTACACCAAAAGATAAGGGATCCTCATCCCAATCAAATTCCTCAAGATACTCAGTAGATACTGAGGAGGGAATATTTGTTCGTATGACACAGTATGAGAAACCACTTACACCTAATAAAAGAAGTTTGATTATTAGAAAAAGTCAAGAGAAAATAAGGAAGTCTCAAACAAAAGAAGTGATAATTAAAGAGACTCAGGGAACAAGCAATAACCCACCATGGGAAGATGAGTTAGATGAACAATGGGCAAATCTCTACATGTTAGCCACTGTAGCAGTAAATGTTAACTTTTAAACTATCAATACCCCGACCCAGTATTAGCACCCATATTATCCATAAACCAGAACCTTTAATCTATTAAATAACTATTAGTATATTTCAAAATTTAGTTGTAATAAAAATGAGTTGTTTCAATAAATGGTTTGTATAATTACTTAAATTTTTCTAATTGCCTTTCTGTGACTATGTGAAAATTTTAACCTAAAAATTTTGTGTGTTTCTTCATAAATGCTGTAAATATTGAAGTTTCCAAAGACTTTACTGGTTATTTTGCCGATGTTGAGAAACCTATGGAATTTCAAGCTCCGCCACCAGAGAAACCCAAGCCAAAGAAAAGGAGAAGAATTGTGGGCTGGAGGCGTGTGCGCAGGAGGAAACCAGTAACTCGGAAGGTTGTCAAGACAGAGAATCCAGTAGATAAAGGAAAAGGAATAGAAATTGAAGTAAGCTCCAAGCAAGAGATTGGAGAAAGCTCCAAGCAAACCAAGGAAATGACGTTGCAGGAAGAGTTAGATTTCATACTTGCAAGTTGTGATACCCTTAAGCCTGTTAATGAAAACCTTTTTACTTATCCTGCTGAAACCCAGCTTCCAATTAACTTGGAACCAGCCATCCCAGATCCCCTTGTCAATACCTGACCTCTAGGAGAAATGGAAGAATGTTGGACCAACGACTGGCAGTTCCAAAATCTTCTCAATAAACCTTATACCTTTTTCCCTCAGTTCGACCCAGAACCTGCACCAAATCCACCAATGAGTAATGAGAATATGGCTGAACTCCGCCATTTTGGTGAGGAACTGATGGATGCAGGGAATAGAATCCGGGAGGTAGGAGAACAGATCTCTTGGAAGTACGACGAGAGGGAACGTCGTTTCTAAGATGCCAGCTGACAGAGGTGGTGGGACTATGATTATGTGATAGTAGGAATGTGTTTAATAATAATAAAAAAACATAATTATGTGAAATAACTTAAAAATAAAACTTTGTAAGATAACCAGTTTGTACGGATGCCTATTATATATAAAATATCGAAAGTCGAAAGATTGAAAATTTTGGCTATATTTGTTTACATGATTATGTGCAATTATTTGTTATGATTATTAATTAATTTATACTAATTACTTATATAAATTAATTACCAGATGGCACACGCTGGTAATGAACCTGATAATGAAGTTAATCAATCTGAGCATAACAATGAAGATCAATTTCTGAATAGGCAAGATATCGAGAATATCGTTGCTCAGGGAATAGCGAATGCTATTCCAGCAATTCTTGCTGCTGCTCGAAACCCGATTAAACCTCAACAAATTATTCCTAGCAAACGCACACATGGCGATAATTTCAGTAATAGTGTAAACGGAGGCAGCAACCATACTAATAACGACAACGATGGGATACAAGCTCCACTCCTTAAGAGAATGAAAGCTGCAACGCCTGGTTGCACTTATTAAGTTGTTTCTTGCCTGTAAACCGGCTGAGTTTGCAGGTAACGAAGGGGCGACTGCTGCACTGCGTTGGTTAGAGAAAACCGAGGCAGTGATTACAATAAGTAAATGTGCCGAGGACGGCAGGGTCATGTATGCGTTACATCTTTTCAAAGAAGGGGCGCTAGAATGGTGTAATACGGTACTTCAAGACAAAGGAAGAAATGTGGCCTATGCCATGAGTTGGGAAGAATTTAAAAGTCTAATGGAAAGAAAATTCTGTCCCGAATATGAGAAAGAACAAATGGCGAATAAATTTTTGAACCACCGAATGGTGGGTGTAGACTGTCGAGGGTATACTTCGACATTCTTCGAGTATGCGAGAGTGGTACCAACCCTGGCTTCGCCAGAACCGGTGCTTATTTCTCGCTATATTTGGGGATTGATTGGCGAAATCCGTGATATCGTTAAAGCTGCGAGACCTCGCACAATTGACGATGCTGTGGAATTAGCTAACACCCTAACTGACGGGCTGATACGCACAAGAGAAGAAAACCGGAAGAAGGATGTAGCCCAAAAGATTACCCAGGGATTTCGTATGGGTAACAGAAGTAGTTTTAGGAGAAAGGGAACTGGGCAATCTTCCACTGTCCCATTTTGCAATACCTATAAAAGGAAGCATTTTGGAAGATGCAAGGGGTATTGCAATTTCTGCAAAATCCCAGGGCATCAAGAAGAAGATTGCAGAAAGAAGAAAGCAACAGTCTGCTACAACTGCGGAGAAGCTGGACATTTTAGGCCAGACTGCCCAAAATTGGCCAAACCAGCTGATAACAAAGCCAAACCTGCAGAAGGAGCTACCAAGAGAAACGCAAGAGCCTTCCAGTTAACTACTCATGATGGAGAACTAATCCCTAACGTAATAGCTGGTACGTTCTTAGTTCACAACGTTTATGCAAAAGTATTATTTGACTCTGGTGCCAACCAAAGTTTTATAAATACTTCATTCTGCCAAGCTCTCAACTTACCCTTAACCAACCTTCGGCAGATTTTTACAGTCGAAACTGCAGATGGAAATTCTGTTAAAATAGATAAGGTTTTGCAAAATGTAAAGATAGAACTCTTAGGTCATAAATTTTCTGCAAACCTATTACCTATGGATTTAGCAGGATTCGACGTTGTATTAGGAATGGATTGGTTGCTAGCCAATCATGCTCACATTCTTTGTGATAAGAATTCCATAGAAATACATACACCCACTGGAGAATTAGTGGTGATTACAGGAGATCAGCCACGTAAGCCACTGAAATTCATATCAGTAATGAAGTTGGCCAGTTATTCAAGAAAACAAGAAGTGGTATATATGATTTCAGTAATCATTAACACGAAAGGTAAGGAGCTTAAAGAAATTCTGTAGTATCAGAATACCCAGATGTATTCCCAGAAGAGTTACCAGGATTACCACCAGATAGGGAAGTCGAATTCAGGATTCATCTAATTCCTGGAACTACACCGATAGCTAAGGCACCTTATCGGTTAGCACCCACCGAAATGCTAGAATTGAAAAAGCAATTAAATGAATTATTAAGTAAAGGATTCATACAACCTAGTTCATCCCCGTGGGGAGCTCCAGTGTTGTTTGTAAAGAAGAAAGATGGGTCAATGAGAATGTGTATCGATTATAGGGAATTAAATAAGGTTACAATTAAGAATCGATATCCATTACCTAGGATTGATGATCTATTCGATCAACTTCAAGGAGCTAGATACTTTTCTAAGATAGATTTACGCTCCGGATATCATCAATTAAAGGTACAGGAAGAAGACATACCTAAAACTGCTTTCAGAACTAGGTATTGTCATTACGAGTTTACAGTCATGCCCTTTGGGTTAACAAATGCTCCTGCAGCATTTATGGACATGATGAATAGAATCTGTAAATCGTACTTGGATAAATTTGTAATTGTCTTTATCGACGATATACTTATTTATTCCAAAAGCCAGGAAGAGCACTGTCAGCACTTGCATGCACTCTTAACTTTGTTAAGAAAAGAAAAACTTTACTCCAAATTCTCGAAGTGTGAATTTTGGCTACAAGAAGTACAATTTTTAGGTCACATGGTGAATCATGAAGGCATTCACGTAGATCCTGCTAAGATAGAAGCAATTACCAAATGGAAGGTTCCGCAAACAGCTATGGAAATTCGAAGTTTTCTAGGGTTAGCCGGTTACTATAGACGGTTTATTAAGGATTTTTCCAAAATAGTTGTACCATTAACTAAGCTAACCTGTAAAGCAGTTAAGTTTGAATGGGGACCTAGGCAAGAAGAGGCTTTTAGGATTTTAAAGCATAAGTTAACAAATGCCCCAATTCTAGCCTTGCCAGAAGGAACAGAGGATTTTGAAGTGTACTGTGATGCTTCTAAGCTAGGATTAGGATGTGTGCTAATGCAACGCAAGAAGGTAATTGCGTATGCCTCAAGACAATTGAAAAATCATGAAGAAAATTATACAACTCATGACCTAGAATTATGAGCCATAATTTTTGCCCTTAAGATTTGGAGGCATTATTTGTATGGAAGTAAGTTTACTGTCTATACAGATCATAAAAGTTTAAGATACATCTTCGGGCAAAAAGAATTAAACATGAGGCAAAGAAGATGGATGGAAATTTTAAGTGACTACGACTGTGATATTCAATATCACGAAGGAAAGGAAAATGTAGTTGCAGATGCCTTAAGTCGTAAGTACCATGAGAAACAACGATGAGTACGTGCTCTTAGGTTAAATCTACAATTAGATTTAATGGAACAACTGAAAAGCATTCAAGAAACAACAATCAAGGACGATGCTGAAGGGATGAAAGGAAGAATAAAGGAATTAGAGCAAGGAAATGATGGAATTTGGAGATTCCATAAGAAAAGAGTTTGGGTACCTAAGCAAGGAGAGTTAAGAAATAAAATTTTAGAAGAAGCCCATAAATCCAGGTATACCATGCATCCTGGTAACAATAAAATGTACCAAGATTTAAGGAATAATTTCTGGTGGATAGGAATGAAAAAGGACATAGCTAGATATGTTTCTAAATGTCTTACTTGTTCACAAGTTAAGGCAGAACACCAGAAACCTTCAGGTCTACTACAACAATTAGAGATGCCTGTATGGAAATGGGAACTCATAACAATGGACTTTGTTACTAAGTTACCCAAAACCAGAAAAGGTAATGACGCGATTTGGGAAATTGTGGATCGATTAACCAAATCAGCTCATTTTCTACCCATGAAAGAAACCTTTAGCATGGAAAGGTTGGCCAAGTTGTATGTTGATGAAGTCGTATCCTTACATGGAGTTCCACTCTCCATTGTATCGGATAGAGATAGTCGTTTCACTTCCCACTTCTGGACAAGTTTCCAAGAAGCAATGGGAACCCGACTAAATTTAAGCACTGCATATCATCCTCAGACAGACGGACAAAGTGAAAGGACGATCCAAACCCTGGAAGACATGCTTAGGGCATGTATGATAGATTTTGGTGGAAATTGGGATGACCACCTACCTTTAATTGAATTCTCCTATAATAATAGTTATCATTCAAGCATCGAAGCTGCCCCATTCGAAGCACTATATGGGCGAAAGTGCAGAACTCCAGTCTGCTGGGCAGAGATAGGAGAAAGTCAATTATCAGGTCCTGAAATTGTGCAAGAAACCACTGATAAGATCACTCAAATCAAGGAAAAACTGAAAACGACTCGAGATCGCCAGAAGAGTAATGCAGACAATCGGCGCAAGCCGTTAGAATTCCAAATTAGAGACAGAGTACTGTTGAAAGTTTCTCCTTGGAAAGGAGTAGTTCGATTTGGGAAGAAGGGAAAGCTGAGTCCAAGGTACGTAGGACCATTCCCAGTCATCCAACGAATAGGACCAGTTGCCTATCGCTAACAACTACCAGAAGAGCTAGCTGGAGTACATGACGTGTTTCATGTATCCAACCTCAAGAAATGTTTATCTGACGAATCCTTGGTAGTACCTCCTCAAGATGTAGAGGTAAATGAAAAGTTAAAATTTGTTGAGAAGCCACTGAAGATAGAAGACAGAAAGGTCAAGTTTCTCAAACACAAACGACTAGTGCTGGTCAAAGTCAAGTGGGATTCAAGGAGAGGACCTGAATACACTTGGGAGCTGGAATCGGAGATGAAGCGAAAGTATCCCTACTTGTTCCAGTAAATCTCGAGGACGAGATTTTTATTAAGGTGGGGAGGATGTAAAACTCTCACCAAAACTATTATTTCTTATTACATTTTGTCCAATAGGAAACCCTAATCAAGACTCCCAAGTGATCCTGCATAAACCCTAAAATTTTCAGAACAGTCGGAATCAGGATCAAGGCCCCTAAAACTCAGGGGGGGTGTTTCCTAGTTGATATTATCAACACAGTTTTACGTGTAAAACGAAATTGAACGAAAGACCAACTCACCCAAGCTACCAGGACACGGGGCTACCCTATGGTAGGGTGGTGCCCCTCGCGCCACGCGACAGCCCCTCGCGCCACACGACAGCCCCTCGCGCCACGCGAGGGGGCTGTTTTCCAGGTATATATAGAGGGGTGTGGGACTTGGATTTCTGCATTGATTCGACGTTAAAATCCGCTTTACACTTCGAGATATCGTCTGTTTACTACAAAAACACACACAAACACGAAACGCTGCCGCAATAACAGGGTAATAACTCGATCGCTGCTACGATTCAATGTCCGATCGATTGAAACTATCCGATGGATGTTTAAGTGCTGCCCACATTAGGGCCATACTTTGTCATTAGTCGTAAATTCGATGGATATTTAAGTATTGCACATTGTCATTCGTTGTGAGGGTTTAATCTCGTGAGTTATCGTAAATGTTGTATTAGTTACTAACCTAGTTTTTGTGTGCATTGTTATTTGAACAAGGTTAACAAAGCTAATCAGTAGGCTAAGCTATGTCTGTATTAAATCTGCAAACTGAGTCATTATCTTTTTATCAAGTATTTTACAATACTCCATTTTCAAAAGTTATAATTACAGGGATTAAGTCGTGGTTATCTTGAATCACTGGCTAGTGGGATATTGTGCACATTACTAATTTCTCACGGGTTAGGCTAATAAATCCTAACAGTGATAATCATCACTACTTGAGGAAAGACCCAATAGTGGTATGACCATCGTCACCAGTGACACGGCGCCATATAAAAATAAGATAGAAGCCAATGTAATCGCTCTTATGCTGTAATTTATAACTATGTGTTATTTTATCAAATTTGAGTGACTCGCCAGCATTTCCCCGCTGATAAAATATTTTTAAAACATGTTTCAGGCGACCTGCTGTAAATTAAGGAAAATGTGCTACGGAGCACTAACAAGCTTGAAGTGGTGGCTCAGTTAAAATGAATAAACATGTTTTATAAATCCGGGAATTTACTTGTGAAATTCCTCTATTGTAACTTACGGTGTTTACCCCGAATTATGAAATAAAATAATCGGGCATTTCAAGTTTTAAAAGATCCTGTGAAAATCTTCCGCTGTCGCATCATTTAATAAATACCACGGGTTCCTGTCCCGTGGCTCCTGACCGGGTCAAACCGGGGCTGGGGCCGTGACAATTAGATTTGTCACACCCCCAAAATCCACGTGCGGAATACCACCGCTTGGAGGCGTGACTGACCAGGATCCAGCCACCAATTATACTGAGCATTGGTCAATAGTAGAAATGTTCACCAACCACATTAGTTAGTAAACATCATAGTTCGAAGTTTTAAAAGTTTAAGTTCAAATAACAATTTAAGTAAACAGCGGAAGCATAAACCAAACAGTTTCAAAACAAAGTTCGTAGTTCACGATTATTTAAAACCCACACATGGGTTAGACGACCACTACACATTCCCAAGCTGCAAGCTCCTGAGTCACTGGGTACCTGCAAAGCATGCAGTAGGGTATCAACAAAAATGTTGGCGAGTTCACGAGTTGTCCAGTTTTTAATTACCAAAAAACTTGTTTCACCAGTTAATTTATTCGTTTATACATGCGATGGGGAGCTACCCCATAAGTAAGCGACTAAACTGTTTTACAATACCGAATACTTACTTAACCGTACGTTTCAGCAGTGCCCCGTTTGTCAATGTTCTATCATCATTGACGGTTTTCCAGAGTACATTAGTTCACTCCCGTTCCCAGTAACAAGGGTCGGTGTGAGGCTGGTTACACCTAAATAGCGCTATTAACTAATAACCCGTTCGCCAGGCCCCGGCGACTAATCAGTATTAAATGGTAGGGACTTAAGTGATAGAGTTTCGTTTAGTGTTGCTTGTTGCATTACCGTATAAACAATAATTAACTAAGAGTCCCATTTAAGGGGAAGAAAGTAGGTTTGTATCCCTTACGCGGGGATAGCGTTGTTTAAGTTTCCGTTTCCCAAAACCACCGGGAACGCATGCTTTAATAGTTGTGAACTCACCTTGGGTTGCTCGGCAGTTTAGTTTACTTGGTCAAGTATGCTGGTCACCACGTCCTAATATGGTTACCAGTATAGGTCAGGTTTGGGTACAAAGAAGTCACGTATATTCTACACGCATCTAACACATAGCATACATATCACATAAGGTTATTGGGCCAGTCCTATCACATGTTCAGTAACACATAATCCATTTAAACAGTAACAAACATGAACAGTCCATACAATTCGGCCCAATAACGTAGACAAGTAGCCCAGTCGAGACCAGGTGGTCTCGACTCGAGATTATGCGATCTTGAGTCGCAACCAGGAGATCTCGAGTTGTAAATGGCTGGTCTCGAGTGGTGCAGGCATGAGTTGCAGCCTCATAGGTCTCGAGTTCAGTCTCGAGTCAAGATTATGAGGTCTCGAGTCGAGACCTTGCTGGCCTCGAGTCCCTGATGTCTGTCTTGAGTTGTCACTTGATGGTCTCGAGTCGCAATCACCGCGGTCTCGAGTTGTAGCTTAACGGTCTCGAGTCGAAACCGAGGGTCTCGACTCGCATTACCTGCTGATTCTAGAACATGTGCCAGCTTTGTACTAACCAATAAAATTTCAATTTCATGATTCCATGTACTATCCAATGATAATGCACAAACATGTTTCTTTGTCTAACAATTAACCAAATTGGATCAAACAACAAGTTTTTCAAATATTCAAGGCACCTCTAACTCATATTCATGTTGTTCATCATACATTCAAATTATTCATCATGCATAATCATTCAAACTGACCCGAAACATGTTATCCTAGATCTATACTTGCAACTTTGGAAGCATTTTCAGCAGTTATTTACCATCACTAATTCATAAATCATGTTTGCCTCATATAACACCCTAGTCATGAATCAAACCTTATTAACAACTTTAACACATCACCTTTATTACCATACTTCTACCAAACCGTTCACATATCATCATACCAAACATGAATATTTAAATCCTAACTCTAGCATGCATTTTACCCAAAACAGAAACACGTATACATATAATCTATGTGTCATGACAACCTTGGATATCATTATCAAAACAACATTTTTCCTATAACTTCTAGCATAAATCGAATGACCATAAACATCCCATACATTCATCATTCAAGTATCTTAGCAATTCATTATCATGCAAGAGTTCACATATGTCATCCATCATTAAATCATTCAAAGCAAGTCACATCATTATACACAAAAACACCTAGTGAATATTTAAAACACTAACCGGTTGATAAGGAGTGTGTGAAGGCGAGTAGGTTTGTTGTCCGATACTCTCCGAGTGAAGAACACAAGCTAATCCGAGAGCTTGGTTTGCTACCCTTGATCCGAGACAAGAGGAGAGGGTGGTGTTGCTAGGGTTTGAGTGAGAGAGAGAGTGTGTGGATGAAGTGAGAGAGAGTGAGAGAGTGTAAAGGAGAGTGTGTGTGTGAGGGTTTTAGGTTTATATAGGAGGTGATGCACCCTAAGTGGGTTTCCGAGTGGGATAAGGGAGGTTGCGGCCCATCTGTCACTGTTTACTCGAGACCGAGTGGTCTCGAGTCGGGTCCTTGTGTTGTTGGGCCGAGTGGGTAGGTTGGCAGCCCATAGTGTGCAAGGGAGGGGTCTCGGCTCAGCTCACTAATACACATATATATATAACTATACATCATACGTACACATTATCAACACATAGCACATCAAGATAAGTCGCAAACTTTCGGGAAAATCCAGAGTGAAACAAGATTTATATATATATGTATATATATATATAGGGTAGGGATATGGTAAAAAGTGTCTAAAATGTAAGAAGGGTAAGAAGTGTTTTAAACCATTGGATATTTGATCTAATGGTTGAGATCAATAGGGTATAAAATGTAAATTGTGTTTTAATTAGAAGGACCTTATGTAAAAATTGAAGGGCAATAGTGACTTTTCCAACGTTTCAAATATGGTAACCGTTTCAAAACCCCCCATCAATATCCTAAATATCAGCGAATTTATGGTAACCGTCATCAATCTCCAAAAAATCAGCCAATTTCTCCTACAGATTAAATTCTTCGATTTCCTTCACAGCAACTTTTATAACACCATAAGAACAATATTTTACATGATAAAACACTATAGGAGGATATAACACTATCTGTTTGCTGTAAGACACTATACATAAATAAAACACTGTTGATGGGGGATAAAACACTATGAAAAGGAACAATATTGATGGGATAAAACAATATGAAAGGAACAGTATATTACATGATAAAACACTATAGAAAACATTGTTCATGACGTAGTGTTTTATCAATACAAAACATTCCCAGATTTTTAAACACCATGACTATGATTCAAGTCATGGTGTTTTATCTGGAGACATTGTTCATGGCGTGGTGTTTTAAACATCTATGATTCAAGTCATGGTGTTTTATCAGGAGACATTGTTCATGGCGTGGTGTTTTATCAATACAAAAACATTCCCAGATTTTAAAACACCATGACTATGATTCAAGTCATGGTGTTTTATCTGGAGACATTGTTCATGGTGTGGTGTTTTAAACATCTATGATTCAAGTCATGGTGTTTTATATGGATTCAAGTCACGATCAGAAATGATTCAAGTCACGATCAGAAATGTGGATGCCGAAGATGAAAGACGATGACGGTGAATGATTTGTGGAGACGAAAGAAATTGGTGACGGTGGTCGGAGATGCAGGTGTTCAAATCGGAGAAGATGACGTGAACTGTGATGATGATGACAGAAGGTTAACAAGATGGTCGGAGAAGATGATCTGAATCGGAGATGGAGATGAAACGATCAATCCCTAAAAATTCTCATCGCCAGTTTTTTTTTTCCAGTTATTTTGGAAATCAATTAATTGACAAGAATGTACAATTACTAATATACCCTTTTGAATTAATTAAGATGAGGGACACTTTCATTCCCAAATTATTTCTTACACTTCTTACAAAAGATGGACTTTGTACAGGATCCTCTACCTATATATATATATATATATATATATATAGGGAGAAGATCATGCGAGAACCAATGTGAACACAACCAAAAATGCCTAAAAATAGCTAAAAATCACACAATTTTGTTTTTAATATTTTTTATATAAAAATCGCTACTTTTCGAAGAAAAAAAAATTAAATTTTTTTTTTGCCACTAAAAGTAGCGATTTAAGCATAAAAAATATTAAAAAAAAAATTAGATTTTTTTTTTAGGTTTTTTGGGGGTTTAGTTTTTAGCATTTTAGCTTGGGGGGTGGGGGTGGGGGGTTAGGTTTTTGAGGGGTGGGGGAGGGGGGTTTAGGTTTTTTTTTTGGGGGGGGGGGGTTAGGTTTTTTTGGGGGGGGGGGGTGGGGGTTAGGTTTTTTTAGGTTTTTTTTGCTATTTTAGGTTGTGTTCACATTGGTTCTCGCTGTTCTCGCAATAAATGGAGTTCTCGCATGAGCCCCTCCCTATATATATATATATATATATATATAGGGGACCGCTAAAATGAAAACCACCTCTAGTTGTAAGAACCGTGAGAACTACACCGTACGGGGCGGGGGTGGACCAATTTTTTTTCATAAACGTAGATGCGTGTATTATAAACACATTTGTAAAAAAAATTCAAAAAAAAAAATGTCGTGTGCTTAGTTTTGAGCAACACAAGTTTGCGTTTACGGGTACCGTAAATTTTGTTTAAAATTTACGGTACCTGTAAACACAAACAAAACTACACACACGACATTTTTTTTGAATTTTTTTTACAAATGTGTTTATAATACACGTATCTACGTTTATGAAAAAAAATTTGGTCCACCTCGCCCCGTACGGTGTAGTTCTCACGGTTCTTACAACTAGAGGTGGTTTTCATTTTCGCGGCCCCCTATGTATATATATATATATATATATATATATATATATATAGGTAGGTAGGTAGAGGATCCTGTACAAAGTCCATCTTTTGTAAGAAGTGTAAGAAATAATTTGGGAATGACAAGTGTCCCTCATCTTAATTAATTCAAAAGGGTATATTAGTAATTGTACATTGTTGTCAATTAATTGATTTCCAATATAACTGGAAAAAAAAAACCGGCGATGAGAATTTTTAGGGATTGATCGTTTCATCTCCATCTCCGATTCAGATCATCTTCTCCGACCATCTGGTTAACCTTCCGTCATCATCATCACAGTTCACGTCATCTTCTCCGATTTGAACACCTGCATCTCCGACCACCGTCACCAATTTCTTTCGTCTCCACAAATCATTCACCGTCATCGTCTTTCATCTTCATCATCCACATTTCTGATCGTGACTTGAATCATTTCTGATCGTGACTTGAATCCATATAAAACACCATGACTTGAATCATAGATGTTTAAAACACCACACCATGAACAATGTCTCCAGATAAGACACCATGACTTGAATCATAGTCATGGTGTTTTAAAATCTGGGAATGTTTTTGTATTTATAAAACACCACGCCATGAACAATGTCTCCTGATAAAACACCATGACTTGAATCATAGATGTTTAAAACACCACGCCATAAACAATGTCTCCAGATAAAACACCATGACTTGAATCATAGTCATGGTGTTTTAAAATTTGGGAATGTTTTGTATTGATAAAACACTACGTCATGAACAATGTTTTCTATAGTGTTTTATCATGTAATATACTGTTCCTTTCATATTGTTTTATCCCATCAATATTGTTCCTTTTCATAGTGTTTTATCCCCCATCAACAGTGTTTTATTTATGTATAGTGTCTTACAGCAAACAGATAGTGTTATATCCTCCTATAGTGTTTTATCATGTAATATATTGTTCTTATAGTGTTATAAAAGTTGCTGTGAAGGAAATCGAAGAATTTAATATGTAGGAGAAATTCGCTGATTTTTTGGAGATTGATGACGGGTACCATAAATTCGCTGATATTTAGGAGATTGATGGGGGTTTTGAAACGGTTACCATATTTGAAACGTTGGAAAAGTCACTATTGCCCTTCAATTTTTACATAAGGTCCTTCTAATTAAAACACAATTTACATTTTATACCCTATTGATCTCAACCATTAGATCAAATATCCAATGGTTTAAAACACTTCTTACCCTTCTTACATTTTAGACACTTTTTACCATATCCCTACCCTATATATATATATATTATAAAAATTAAACAATTTAAATATATATAATAGTTTTATATATAAGAATTAACCTCCATTTCAGTCGATGGGGGCATTTTGGTCAATTAGCCAAGAATTAAATGAAAAAGCAAACAAAGTTAGTCATTTGGATCTGTGGCAGATCTTGCCCGTTGAACGTGCCAGGGCCGAATGACACGGTCACTAAAAAAATCCCGGGCAAACATATTATATATAAAAAATTTCGATCGAAATGCGGAAAATTAACACTACGGCCGAAAAACTTGTCCGGGCCGTGGCCCTGCCATAGCCCTTCTAAGAACCGCCCCTGATTTAGATGAAAAGCGTTAAGAAATACAAACTTTAGGGTTGGATTTATTATAAATTAGATTTTTAGACTAAACTAGTTAAAATGGACAAACCTCAGGGATGAAACCAGAAATTTACTCTTTGCAATTTGTATATAATCTATAAATGGTGTGATTCTTTATTATTGTGATAAGATACCAATTAATATCATTTCACGCAAACCTAACATGACCTCAAGCGTTAAAGATTTCCTAACTAATCACCAAAAGTGTATATATATATATATATATAGGTACGGGATCAGGAGAAAACGTCCAAAAGTGTGAGAACGGTGAGAACGTATCATGGCCGAACACGTGGCGCTGGATACGATATATATATAGGTACGGGATCAGGAGAAAACGTCCAAAAGTGTGAGAACGTATCATGGCTGAACACGTGGCGCTGGATACGATCAGGGCGTGAGGGTTTTTTTTTGTCTTTTCAATCTTCTTTTATTTTTCCAATTTATGTTGCGTCTAAGATTTTTTTTGTCGTTAATTTTATTCATTAAACATTTGCCGTTGAATTAATTGTTTTGTGTCACATAGATAATTTTTTTTGGCGTTATAGCGTTTTCTGGTCAATTTTTTGGCGTTTTGTGGCGTTGTATAATAATTTACTACGAGTCATTAACATTTTCATAAGATTACAATAAGACCAAATGTTTTTATGCCGTTTAGTCAATTTTTTTGGCGTTTAATACATTGACAAGGTGCTTTGCCAGAACCCGTTCTCACAGATTTCATAACACTAGCATTTTGGTGTTTGTAGTTTTTGGCGTTTTATATAATAATGTATTTTATTTGTAGAGAATTAGATAACAAAACAACAAATAATTTGATAACAAAACAATATAAAGTGAAAAAGGAAAAAAAATTAAAAATGGTAATCTAATTTCTCATCTGAATCTTCACTGTCATCAGCCTCTTCTACTTGAATTTGTTTTGGCGTTTTGAACCTTTAAATACCTTAGCTAGATGCCAACTTTCCTACATAAACGCCGTCTTTTTTAGACGAAGCTTGTTAGTGGTATCCTGTGTTTTGGTGTGATATTCTCGTTTGGTGGCATGTCATTAAAGATCAACTTTTGCTTGAATGTTATTTATAATAATGGAGTCCAAAATAGCATTTTACACTTGTGTTGATCCCTTCATGCCATGCATATAATCATCAAGAACAAAGCTCACATGATGACATATCACTGTCATCAGTCTTTTTTTCTTGAATATTTGTCCATCTCATTCAGCAAAAGATTATAAGATAAACCCCATAGAGAAGAATTCATTCAGTAAAAGATTTTCCATCTGTTGTTATTTTAACTAACCTTTTTTGGCGTTTTAAAGTGAGTGGTTTCTAGAGAACATGGCGTTTGTTTTTCTCGGTGTGATCAATTCATTGTGTGTAGACCCCTCTCTTATAGGAGTTTTTTGGTGCGTAGTTTAGGTAGGATTTTTTATTATAAGAAATAATAGTAATAAAGTAACCGTCTTTTCAGTTATTGTTTATATTTACTATTTTGTTAAGCTTTTATCAGTTTCTAGGGTGATAGACGACCCATCTTTCAAGTTTGACCTTTTTTTAAAATGGCGTTATACAGACCAAGATGACAAAATACAATAACGAAGAAAATATTAAGCAGGAACAATATTTTTTGTTATTTCTAGTGTTTTGTAGGCAATAACTTTTTGTAGTACTTTTTTGGCGTTTTGCAAATAAATAGAGAAATATATCATTTATTTATCTTAAAAAAAAGATGATTACACAGAAGAAAAAAAATAAAAATTAAAACTCTTCGTCAGAAGGTACTTTATCCGAGAAGTATCCATCACTTGCGTCATCTTCTTCCTCGAAGTCTTCGTCTAGACCTTCATCCATGTCATCACCTTCACTTTCATCGTCTTCTTGAAGATTCTGAAGCCTCGATTTGAACATGTTTTGCATTAACGCCATTTTTGAGTCCATTCATGTGTTCAAACAAGTGGCGTTATACAATTCTTCCATGAACCCAAGCCCCTGCTTTATCATGATGTTTTCAAGCCAGTAGTCATCAAAACGCCATGATGTCATGACAGGGTCCGGCTTTACCTCTTCTTTGATTGGTCTAAATTTCCTTGTTAATGCTTTCATAAGCATATGTGTTTCATTGCATTCGTTATCCAGAGCGATTCCAAGAGATAGGATACCCCTCTGTACCTCTTCCTCCATCTTCAAAATTGCCTTGATCGTCCTAACATACACCCTCCTTCTGTTGTCAAAACACAGTACAAATCACCTGATTGCCAGAGTGTATCTCCGCCAAACAATGGTTTCCATTTTTGGCATTTTGGTTAAATTGCCGTTTTTGGTTAAAGATGTTTTTGTAGAAATGATAGATTGAAGTGATTATGGAAGCGATGTTTTACGTCGTTTATAATATTTTTGGCGTGTAATTTAGGAGGGAATTTCTTTTAATAAATGTTAATAACTGAAATTCAGTTACTGTGTTGTTTCCTCTTCCTGTAATCTCCAACGCGTTTTATCACTAATTTTGGGCATTTTGAATTTAATGGTGTTTTATTTTTTTTAATGGCTTGTTATCATTTTATTGGCATTTTGAATTTGAGCGGTAAAAGACTCTTTTACCCTTAATGAAGCGCGTCCCACATAATAAAATTGATATTATTTACGAAAACGCCACCGCACAATCTAGTCCATGGATTGTTTTAATCTGACGATCCATAACCGTTCTCACCGTTCTCACACTTTCTCTCGTTTTCTTTAAATCCTGACCCTATATATATATATATATATATGTATAGTGGAAGGTTCAAATCAAAACCACTACTTAACGTGAAAACTCGAAAACCAACTAAAAAAACCTAAAAAACAAACCAAATTTTTTTTTCATAACAATTTTCGCTATTTTAGGTATACAAAAAAAGAACTTTTTTTTCAAAAAAAAAAAAATTGCAGTGCACATGTGTAAAAGTTTTTTTTAAATAGAAAAACTAGCGATTTTTAATAAAAAAATTGGTGTGTTTTTTAGGCTTTTTTAGTTAGTTTTCGCGTTAAAAGTGGCTTTCATTTGAACCGTCCCATATATATATATATATATATATATATATATATATATAGGGGAGTGCTAAAATGAAAACCATCTCCAATTGTAAGAACCATGAGAACCAATTTCTAGCCATTAGATCTTCAAGATGGTGGATGAGATTAAAAGTAGTTAAAATTAATATTATACACTTTTTGTCTTATTATGTTTTTAATATTTTAATGCAAAAGGGTAGTTTGGTAAATTTACTCTTTTTTGTCTTTATTATTTTTATTACTTATTAATGTATTATAATATTAGCTTTTATTTTTTAAACAAATTTTTTTTATTAAAAGTTTTTTAAATTCAGATTTTTAAAACTGTTTAAGTTTTACGTTAAACTTTTTACGTTTTACGTTTTTACGTTTTACGTTAAACTTTTTACGTTTTTACGTTTTACGTTTTGCGTTTTATGTTAAACTTTTTACGTTTTAAATTTTACGTTAAACTTTTTACGTTTTTACGTTTTATGTTAAACTTTTTACGTTAACTATTTACGTTTTACGTTTTTACGTTTTATGTTAAACATTTTACGTTTACGTTAAAAAGTTTACGGTTTAACTTTTTTTTTACAAAAACTTTTTTACGCAAAACGAACGCACCCAGAAATCGTAAACTCGGGAGGTGTCTCAGATAGATTGTTATCATCATCGACTGAGGAAAGAAAAATATAAAAAACCAACAAAATCAAAACAATATGTATCTCGAAAAAAACCGGGGCTTGGCTCAGATTTTCTGATAATCAAATGGCTGCAAAAGTGGGGTTGCAGGTTAAAAAATGTGACAACTGTGCTCTGTAAACGATGTACGATGTAAAATAATATCAATTATCAATGAAATAATGTGTTTTGGTGTTAATATTTGTGTATTTATGTTTTACGATTCTACGATTTGATTCTAGTTCGATTACAAGCTTTAAATCCCTTTCTGGAAAGTTATACGCAAACTGATGCGTAAACGTAATCAGTTTAACGCGACAAACACTCCGGAACAGTGATATAGGCTTAACATGCCATAAATAACCAAAACATAATTTAGAAATAAGTTTTGGAGGGTTTGGTATGCCAAAAACAAGTTTATTCGATCGTAGGGACTATTTGTGTCAAACTGCGAAACTATGCCGATTCGTATAGTAACGAACATTCTGGAACTTGATCATAAGCTAAACATACCGTAAATATCCTTTACATAGCTTAGAAATAGGCTTTGAGGGGTTCGGTATGCGAAAATAAACTTATTTTATCAACATGGACTAAAAGCGTCAAAAAGTGCATAAGTTTGCATTATCGCGCATATCTTACTTTCTGAACATATCCGAACATCCAAAAAAAATTTTAATCATTAAAATATTTTATTTTAGTGATTGGAATGCAAAAATACCATTCGTCGTGTAATTTGGATAGATTTCGCGTCCGTTCATTTTTTCGTCGTAATTAACCGAATAACACGATCGTACGACCAAACGAACCGACATCCGAGATAATTTCAAGTATGTTTCAAGTCCTCTATGCTTTAACATCCTTGTAGAGTCTTGAAAATGGGTTAACGGGGTTTAAAAACATCGAAAATAGCTTAAACGAGCTGCAGGGACCATTTTTGCCAGTTTTCAAAAGTTTCTGTTTCTGGGAGGTGGTGGAGTCGCGCGACGGGGTACCCCCCCCCCCCCTTTTCCGTGGCGTGACGCGATGGGTGCATTTTGACAGAAACTCCATTTTCAGCAACCAGCTTGAATTTGAGGGTCTTTTGTGCAAATTTTTCAATACTTTGGACTGGTTTTCAAGCTCCCATATTATACAAAATCATGTTCCACAAGTGTATGGCCAAGATTTAAACTCCTAACACATGGAATGATCTTTTTAATCCAAGCTTACTATAAATAGAAGTGGGTTCTTCACTTCATTCCTCACAAATTGAATCAAATTCTGCTCTAAGTTGAACTTATGCTTCATACCTGAGTATTTTGGTTCAATTCGTCCTTGCTTGGACCTTTTGTAAGCTTCTTTCATGCTTGTATGTTTTTCAAGCATGAAAGTCAAACAGTGTTTGACTTTCTGCTTTGACCAGGTTATGGTCAACACAAAGTTCGTTTGAACTTTGCAACGTGAGCGTAATCACGATGGTTATAGTCCCTTGTGACTATACCTACTATTACCACGTTGATTAGTCGAAGTGACGAGTCAAAGTTTCGCTCAAAATGTGTATTTATGCGCATTTTGCAACGAAGCTATTTTTGAGTATCAAAACACTTTGTTTTGATATCAAACTTGTTTTCTAACTTAGTTAAACATGTTTTAACATGTTTAACTCGTCACTTTTAGTCTAGTGCTTGTTTAAGGTCGCAAGTCAAGCAGTCTTGACAACCGCTTAGACTTTCAAACCCGTCCCGTTTGGTCGATTGTTAGGATCCGACCAAGCACATTTAGTGACCATAGTTGTATAGGGAATAACCTTCCGAGGTTATACCTTATGGTCACTTAGTTTAATTAGTTGTATGATAGGTAGATTATATGCCTTAGGAAAATGACCAAAATGCCCTTTTGATGCATAATTGGATTTTAAGCATATGTAACCTAACCTTTGCCACTTAAACTGATTATGCAACATATTTAAACATGTTAGGGCATATAATACTTGTCATAGGACTAGTTAGGCGCCTCGAACACGCATTTGCGTGAACGACGAGTTAAAGTAGTGTAAGCTACCTTAATGGGTCGTAACGGGTCATAAGCACTTATGATAGGTTCCGATTTAGAATATAGGCTTTGTTAAACCATATCACATGAGTTCCAATACTCATTTGGTTTACAAGACCTCATTCTACCTGATCCTTCGATTTAGGTGTCGATTTATTAACCTAGCAATCCGATTACTAGGTGCTACTTGAATTCCTTGGTTTACTCGAGCCTTGCTAGTTCATTTAATCAAGGATACTTTGCACTTCGATGTGAGTACATAGTTCCCCTATTTTACCATTTTCAATTGTTTTGGGGTGATTCATATGTGTTAAACGATTTCGATGCTTTTAACGATGATTTCAAAAACAAATACTATGGTTTATATTAAACAATAACGATTTCGATAATGTGAACGAACTTGTTGGACGTATTTACATAACGAATGACATTCATTAGCTTTGGCCGAGCCGACCAGTATTAGGTTATGGTACCATAGGATCTAACAAATCCCGTTATCGGACTGCGCCCATGGTTATGTGTGGGGGGTTATGTGGGAAACGACTGAACCTGTTAATTGTTAACTTACCCTTGGGTGGTTTGTTAATACGAGTTGAACGATGGACGAGTTACGAAGGTTTGAATGCATTCCGCGAGGCGACCAAAAGTAGTTTTCACAATTAAAACGAGAACAATTTTGAACGATTGAACGATTTTGGACGATTGAACGAGATTGAAACGATTGAACGATTTAAACGATCTGAACGAGTTAAACGAATTGAACGAACGATTGGTTTTTGGTTAGTGTTTAGATAACGTGACGGGTGTAATGTGATAAAAGCATGGTAGATATGCCGCTGGTACTTCTTATATATAAGTGTTTTTATCATATTACATTCCGTGGCGTTATTTAGTTCACTTGGACGATGATTTTAAACGATGTCACACAACGATGTTTACTAAACGATATAAACCATAAGAGTTTTACTACGAGAATGATTTATGATTTGTTTTACATAAACAAATGTTTTGGGTTAAGATTCATGGCATCGAGATTTTATAAACTATAACCAATCTGTTTTGACTTGGTTATTCAATTTACAATACAAATGTTTTACAAAACAAGGTTTTCAAATAACAACTCATGTAGTTGTACGAGTTCTTTCAACATGTAAACGAGCCATGAATCTAATACTCTCACAAAACCTATGTGTTCGCCGGCATTTCTTTGCTGACTTTATTTTTTTTACATATGTTTCTGGTGGTGTTGAATGATGATTGATTACGACTAGGATGCATGCTCACCTAGGACTGGACGAGGCCTTAGTGACTTAATAACGATGATAGTCGATATGTGAACTTGTTTGTTTTAGTTCCAAGACAATGTTTAATGTTAAATAATTCAATAAAACGAAACTTTTGAATCCATGGTTGTGAAACAATAATTCTGTCGCTCCACTCCCCGACGTTTCTGCCGCGGTTTCGTTGTTTTACACAGTCGGGATGCGACAAAAAACCTACCCTCCACCATCCTTGTCGCGCCATAGTCATCAAAAGCTACGTTTTTTTTGCATCATCGCCACCCCAATCGAAAACAGAAATCAAAACCCACAGATTCAAAATACAAATAAAAAACAGAAATAAAAAAGAACACATCAGATTCAAGAACACACCATGCTTTAGGGGTGTTTTAGGGGAATGGAAAATGATCTTAAGAAGTCCTTCTAATATGCTTTTATATATAGTATATATATATATATAGAAACGGGTTCAGGAGAAAACGCTCAAAAGTGTGAGAACGGTGAGAATGCTTCCTGGCCCAACACGTGTCACGCCGCTTAGAGAAGGGCGGAGGGGCTTTTTTGTCCTTTCATATTTCTTTTTTTAAACGCGTGTCACTTCATCTTTCCATTTTTTGGCGTTTAATAAATACGCGGCATTTTTATTGTTTTTAGATCAGGATCATAGTAAATATTTTGGCGCTTTAAGTATTGTTTTGGCGTTTTTATTGTTTTTGGGATCAGGATGCAGGCCTTTAATGTAAAAAACATCAGTAATTTTCTTGATTTTATTATATCAAGTGTTGTGCCATGTAGGATACAGACCTATAATGTGAGAGGCAATTATGGCGTTTTGAAAAGATAATAAATTCAATTTTCCATGTAGTGGCTTTTAATATAATAAATGTTTAGCAATAATGATACCTGTATCTTCATTTTACTGTTTTAGCAATTACTGTTTCTTTCAATTTTCATCTGTTAATTAGTGTTGATTTTTCCAGTAATACTTTGTTTGCGTTTTTTGGCGTTTTATATAGGAACATCGTGCTTTGCCAGCATGCGTTCTAACAGTTTTTTACACTATCAGGCGTTTTGGTGTTTGTAGTTTTTGGCGTTTTATTCTTAATTTTTTTAAATTAGTAGAGAATTAGATAATAAACAATAGAGAATTAGATAACAAACAATAGAAAATGAAAAAAAAATTAAAAATTATAATCTAATTTCTCATCCAAATCTTCACTGTCATCAGCCTCTTCTTATTTAATCTTTTTGGCGTTTTGAACCTCTTTTTGAATACCTTATGTAGATCCTTATTTTCCTACATAACTTCACTGCTTAGTTTTTGTTGCATCCGTTATTGTTGGTGGATATATACTTGTTTGATGACATGTTGAAGACCAACGCCTGCTCTAATGTATTGATCCCTTCATGCCATCAATATATCCATCAAGAACAAAGTGACATGATGTCATATCAGTGTTATCAGTCTCCTTTTCTTGAATATTTGTCCATCTCATTCAGCAAAAGATTATAGAGATACCCAACTCAGAGAAGAATCCATTCAGTGAAACTTCATTCAGATGAATACTCAATATAGAAGAATCGAGGTTTTGCATCTGTGGCTTCTTTAACTATTATTTTTGGCTTTTTAAAGTGAATGGTTTCTAGGAAATATGGCGTTTGTTTTTGGTTTGTGATCAGTTGATTGTGCAGAGACGTCTCTCTTATAAGATGATTTTGGCGCGTAGTTTAGGCGGGATTTTATTTATAATAAATGATATTAATAAAGTAGTCGTCTTTTCAGTTACTGTGTATTTTTACTATTTCTTGTTCAGCTTTTTATGAGTTTTTATGGTCATAGACTTTCCATCTCCCAAGTTTGGCGTTTCTAATGGCTTTAAGTAGTTTTTGTCCTTTTTTTCATTTTTAGCTTTTATTAAAACTACTACAAACTACTTTCACTATAGTTTGGGAGTTTTTGGCGTTTTTACTGCATTATGGCGTTTCACATGCATTATGTCTATTTGGCGTTTTATTAATATAATGTATTTTTTTTATTCTAAGTTGAAAAATACATAACAAACAATAGAAAAAAATTGAAAAAATAAAAATAGAAACAATTCATCTTTCAAATCTTCACTGTCATCAGTCTCTTCTTCTTTGAATCATGTTCACTGGTGGTTTGGCTTAGCCATGCTTGTGTTTTTGTGGCCGTTTGGAAAGACAAAATGACATGAGTTTTTTGTTTGAATATGTATCTTCAAACAACTCATCAGTGTCATTCGTCTTTTCAAGCTATTATAATATTCATCAATAACAAAACACAAAAAATGGCATAAGTCTGACACCAGCATCTTTTTGTTTATGATTTGTCCATCTCATGCAGCAAAATGTTATTTGAGTCACAACACCTTAGGGAAGAACGCATTCTCCGAAACTTTGGCGTTGAACAATATTTGAATATACAAGAAATGATATTTGCCATTTTTGGCGTTTTACTAAGGATATAGTGTATCTGAAAGAACCGTCGATTTTTTGGAATCTTTGATGTTTGAGTGTTTTTGGCGTTTTCTAAGATGAATGGTATATAGTAGAAAATATGGCGTTTTTGATTTGGTGTGTTTGATGTTTTAGGGATTTTGGCGTTTGTAAGATGAATGGTATATAGTAGAAAATATGGCGTTTCAGGTTCTTGGGGGGGTGTGTTTTTATGTCTGGGATGTTTTTGTTTATATAGGAATGTGTTTTGGTCCGTAATGGTGTTTTATTCATTAGTATGGCGCTTTGGTATAGAAGTGTAAAGACCTTTTTACCCTTAATGAGGTGCGTCCACGTAATAAAATTGATGTTATTTACGAAAATGCCACCGCGTCAATCTAGTCCATAGATTGTTTTAATCGGACGATCCATAAGCGTTCTCACCGTTCTCACACTTTCTACCGTTTTCTCTAAATCCCGACCCTATATATATGTATATATATATATATAGTAGAAAATATGGTGTTTTTGAGTAGGTGTGTTTGAGGTTTTGGGGATTTTGGCATTTGTAAGATGAATGGTATATAGTAGAAAATATGTCGTTTCATGTTCTGGGGGGTGTGTTTTTATGTCTGGGATGTTTTTGTTTATATAGGGATGTGTTTTGGTCCGTAATGGCGTTTTATTCATTAGTATGGCGCTTTGGTATAGAAGTGTAAAGACCTTTGTACCCTTAATGAGGTGCGTCCACGTAATAAAATTGATATTATTTACGAAAACGCCACAACGTCAATCTAGTCCATAGATTGTTTTAATCGGACGATCCATAAGCGTTCTCACCGTTCTCACACTTTCTACCGTTTTCTCTAAATCCCGACCCTATATATATATGTATATATATATGTATATATATGTATATTATTTCAGGGAAAACTAATGTGACTTCACCCAAATAAAAGTTCTTATTGACTAGTTTTCTTTGAACGGTGAGAATCTTTAACAGTTGAGAGAGAGAGATCTCATACCCTCCCAAATAGAGGGCCGTAAACCCACAATAGCTAGACTATGTTGTCTTAATCGAACCCACGCTGGCGTCAAAGTTTGGCTAAAGGCGTTCCTCAGGAAACCATACCACCCGCTGCCAGTGGCAGGGGCTTGCGCCGCCACAAGAGAGAATCTCTTTGGCGTAACACACGGTGGACTAAAACCCGGGGTGGCTCTGGCTCGAAACCTAAGGTCTGGGAGAGCTAGCCTTCATTGCCTTTATCCACCAAATATGACACTAGTGGGGATTGAACTTGAGTCTCCAAGGAGAACACAAGTCTTTCCAATCACTAGATCACAAGTGATGGATACTTATTGACTAGTTAATAAATTTAGATATTATTTTAGAAACTTAATATACTAAAGTGATGTAAACTGGTCAGGAGAACGTTTGGATCACTTTTTTTTTCGTTGGCTTCCTTCAGGTAGCCAACATCAAATGCCTAGATCTGGTGTCGTGATTGTTTTTGTCAAAAATCACAACAAGGATAATGTAATCAAATCTGATTTTTGTGAGGTTAAGTGCTTAGGTTGATGAACAAATGTATGAACAATTATCGAAAGGAAATGACAATGAAGACAAGGATTTATGCGAGGAAAAAGCCTTTAATCAATGAGTGATCTCCGGCATAAAAAAACCTCGGATAGTGAAAACTATCACTATAAATTATATTGCACAGGAAAGATTACAACTTCGGAAGATAACAAGCTTAATACAATGATTTGCTATTGTTAGTGTGCGTTTCGCCAATGATATCAGAGAGTTCAAGTGTTAGCTAATGTGTTTTTATTCTAAGCTTGTTAACCCCTTTAAAATTAGAAATATCCTAGTAATAAACAATCTGAAAATCATGCAAGTCTTCACACGATCCCCTTAACGGTTATGACTCCTTTGCACGTGCTATAAACAACATATTCCTCTGATATTCTCGTGTTGACTCAGCCCACATAATGCCTGCAAACGTAAACTAAACACACGAGGAACAATTGTTAAAAACATAAACAATAGTAAGGATCCTTGATCCTCAGACTCCTTGTGTTATCCGTTAAGGATCCGTGATCCATGTCCAGTCTCAGGATGGATGATCCTCAGCATAAAATCCATGCCCTAACAGTTGCCCCCAAAATATGAGGAATTGATTGTAACTAGATGAGTCATATTTTCGTTGATTCCGGACTATTCGCTGCCAAGAAACTAGCCGTATATGCGGACTAGTCGTTACAGAGGTGACGTCATCAGCAAGACTCCTCCTAAAACAAACATGATTATATACAGGGGATAGACAGAGATGAGATTTTCATTTAAAACCAGATCTTTGCAATTTATAACCGCAATCCAAAAGTCTCAAGGTATTCTCTCTTCTCTTATCTTTCATCCTTAATCTTTTTTTCTTCTTTCTCTCTCAAAATCCGTGGCGAAGATGGTCACCCTTTCCTCACCAGTTAAGGATCCTGAGATTGACAGCCCACCGAGGAGCAAGGTCTCCTTGAAAATCCTTCCCTAGAACTTTGCCGTTTCGCTGATCATGAGATTGATCAGATAAGCCATTGCTTCCCGGAGGGAACAATTTTTAGACCCTTTGACTCTTCGATGAAGAGTGATTGCAAATCCGATATCTGGATTTCCTTTCCTGCTGCCCCATTCAAGATTGGCTTCTCTTACCCTTTTCTGGCATTCAGAAAAAGTTTCTTCACCTTGATTGGCCTCTGCTACATCCAAGCCATGCCGATGCTGTGGGGAGTACTCTTCACACTCGAGCAGATCATTGAGCATGAGGGTATAGACCTAGGGCTCTCTGAACTGAATCACCTGTACAACCTGGCCAGCCATGGGTCTTACCATTTTCTCTTCAAAGCCAAGCCACAACACCCACATCCACTCCTCAAAGTTACCAAGAATGATACCAACTGGAGAAACAAGTTCTTTTTTGTGAGGAGGGATTCCATTCCTAATGGAAATCCTCTTCCCAAAAATGGAACATCAAGGGTAGGATATAGGATCCTTAGGTTAGGACCGTAGAGAGTTCCTTTCTTTTCTAAAGAGAATTACTGATACTTGTTTTTCTTGTTTATGCAACTATCACCTTATCAAGCTTGCAAGATGCACCTGCCACATCTGAAAGACTCGCCGCTTTCTGGAACCTGGACTCAACTGTCCGGACATACCAACCAAGGATCAAGGATTCAGTAGAAGCTTCGTCAGCCTCCTACACCATGTCACCTAAGTATCCACAGATATATGTAAATATTTGATAAAGAAATAATTATGAATACTTATATGTATTTTGTGCTTGTAGGCGCTGCTAAATCATCCAAATCTGCTCCTCGGTTCGGAATGAGTGATATTGATGGTATCATCTCCCACAAGTCCTTCAAAAAAGAGCTGGTCACAGGCCAAAGCCTTCTTGAGGTCAAAGGCACGGTCACCAGAGCCAAAGCAGGAAGCAAGAGGAAGAAGCCTAGTGGACCCTTCGATGATACTCCCCTGATTGAGCAACAGTTCCATGACTTCGTCTTCGAGGTAAGGATCACGTATCCTAAATTCTGCATTCTGACTAAGGATCACAGATTCTGAATGTTATCTCCCATGCTTGTAAAAATTTGCTGAAATCCAAATTATCTAAAGCCAACACCTAGCTGATGCAGAGGAGCGTCTTCTAGACCTCTAAACCATGTCTGTTGCTAAGGATAAGAGGATCTCCTACCCGGAGAAGGAGAACAAGGGCTTGGAGAAGCATGTTCTAGTTGCTGAGATGAACGCTACCAAGGAGCAGCTGGAGATCACAGAAGAGGCTAAGCAGTCTACGGCCATTGTGATCCTCAAGACCAAACTCCAGATGGCAAAAGAGGCTGCTGATCCTTCCTTTAACAGGGCTGAGTGGGACGCTGCTGCCTGGAGGCAAAGGCTACATGAGCTTGGGGATGATGAGGATCCGGAGGAGGTGCTAACTGCTGAAGCTGGTGCAAGCGGTAGTAAGGACCTGAGGATACGGCAGCGGCTGGTGGCAGTGGTGAAGCTAAGGTGGACGAGGCAGCGAAGGTGTAGGCTGCAACAATGGGCGATGATGGAAAACTTAGACGTGGCCGGAGCCCATTTTTTTTTGAATTTGATGTTTATGGTTTGTTTTAAACAATTTGGGGTTGTACCTTAACAATAGTATTTAGGGTTAAGGATCACTGATCCTGTGAACAATAGGGGGTTAACAAAGATGGATGGGTCCTTCTGTTTGTGGAGGATGAAGTCTTTGGTGCCCCTCGCTTTTAATTTCCTGCACTTTGAACCGTTAGTATTGACACCCTTTGCTGACCCAAGTGGACGGGCCACGTATTGCTGGTAGAAGCTTGGGTCAGCAATTTTGACAACCTTTTGAAAGGATTTTAAATAAATACATAAAACTTAACCTTTTTCGTTATGTTTGGTGTTGTTCTTTTTACTTTGAATATTGTTATGTTTACACTTGTTTGCCAATTCCATATCATATAACTTAGAAATTTATAAGTTGTTAAAAAGAATATCAAGTATATGTCAAAACAAGTTCTTCAAAAGACTGAACATTATATGATCAAGGATCACATATCCTGTTGTCAAAGGTTGAGGGTAACATTAATAAACCATAAATAAAACAATGGTAAATAAAGGATCATACTAGTGAATCCAAGTTAGGATTCTATATCCTTAACACTTACACTTATGTCAATAAGGCATAAAAATCAGTAGAACTTTAGGATCCAGGATCCTTAGCTGGTAAGCTTTGTAAACCTGTAACAGTACACAACTTGGGACTAAGCCATACATCAAATGAGAGAATCATTAGTAACTGGGGACAAGCCCAACAAGCTGGGGACAAGCCTAAATAGACTGAGGACAAGCCCAAATATACTGGGGACAAGCCCAACAAACTGGGGACAAGCCCAAATAAACTTGTGTAAACTAGGGTCTGGCACGAAGTGTGACAACTGTGTTCTGTAATCGATGTACGATGTAAAACAATGATGATTATTAATAAAACAATGTGCTTTGGTGTTATTATATGTGTTTTGGTGTTTCTATGTGTGTATTTGCATTTGGTGATTTTTCAATTCAATTCGATTCCGATTGCAAGCTTTAAATCGCTTTCTGAAAGGTTATACGCAAACTGGTGCATAAACGCAGTCAGTATAACGCGACAAACACTCCGGAATAGTTACATAGGCTAAACATACCTTAAATAACCTTTACATAACTTAGAAATAAGTTTTGAAGGCTTTGGTATGGCAAAATCAAGTTAATTCGCTTACAGGGACTAAATTTGAGAAACTGCGAAAGTATGCCAATTTGAACTGTAACAAACATTCTGGAACATGACCATAAGTTAAACATACCCTAAATATCCTTTACATAGCTTAGAAATAGGCTTTGAGGAGTTTGGTGTGCTAAAATAAACCTTATGGTCATTCAGGGACTAAAAGCGTCAAAAAGTGCATAAGTTTGCACTTTCGCGCATATCTTACGTTCTGAATACATCCGGACATCCAAAAATTCATGTAATCATTAAAATATTATGTTTTAGTGATTGGCTTGATAAAAATCCATTCGTCCAAACGAACCGACATCCGTCCGTTACGACTTCCGTCGTAATTAACCAAACAACGCAACCGTACGGCCAAACGAACTGACATCCGGGATAATTTTGAGCATGTTTCATGTTCCCTATGCTTTAACATCCTTGTGAAGCTTAAAAATGGGCTTGACGGGTGTTAGAAGTGCCAAAACACGACCATACGCACACAGGGACCAAAACTGCCAAAACTGAAACTTGCTGGTCTGCAGGGTCCTTACGGACCGTAAGGGTTAGGACCATACGGTCCGTAAGCAGGTCCCAGATCAGAAAAACCTATTTTACAGCCTGTTAACAGCTGTTAAACACTCATTTCTCACTTACACATGGCTTTTCCTGTGAATGGGGGGCTATGTTGATGCACATGGTGTTGTAAACAAGTGTAGGGATGAGATTGAAGCACGATTTTCGATAAACGATCTTAACGGCTCTACAAACACTATATATACCCCATCCATTTCACTTCAAAACCCACAATTTGAAATCTGATTTATGCTCTCTAAGTGGAAGTATATGCTTCCTACCTGAGAGAAAATCAGAATCAAATCTTGCGGGGACCTTCTATAAGTGTTCTTTAGTTCTTTTCATTCGTTTTAGCGTTAAAGTCAAACTACGCTTGACTTTTTGCATTGACCAGTTTATGGTCAATGTGAAGTTCGTTTGAACTTCATAACGTGAGTGTAATCACGATGGTTATAGCCCCTAGTGACTATACCTATTGATTACCACGTTATCTAGGCTCAGTGACGAGTCGTAGTTTCGGCCAAAATGCGTATTCTTGCGTATTTTGTAACCAAACTACTTTTGGGTATCAAGACCCTTTGTCTTGATACCAAACCTGTTTCCAAACTTAACTAAACATGTTCTAGCATGTTTAGCTCGTCACTTTTTAGATTAATGCTTGTGTAGAGTCGTAAGTCAAGCGGACTAAACACCCGCTTAGACTTTCGAACACACCCATTTTGTCGATCATAGGATCCGACCAAACATGTTTAGTGACCATAGTAGCATAGGGAATAACCTTCCGAGGTTATACCTTATGGTTACCTAGTTTAGGTAGTTGTATGATAAGTAGTTTATATGCCTTAGGTAAATTACCAAAATACCCTTTTCATGTATAATTAGTAATTAAGCTTATGTAACCTAAACTTTTGTCACATAACTGATTATACAACATGATTAAACATGTATTGGCATATAATACTTATCATAGGACTAGTTAGACGTCTCGAACGCACTTTGCGCGCACAACGCGTTAAAGTAGCGTACGCTACCTTAATGGGTCGCGATGGGTCAAAAGCACTTAGGTTAGGTTCCGATTTAGAATGTAGGCTTTGATAAACCATATCATATGAGTTCCAACACTCATTTGGTTTGCAAGACCTCATTATGTCCGATCTTCCGATTTAGGCGTCTATTGTTTGACTAGTGGTTCGATTACTAGGTGCTGCTTGATTTCTCTGGTTTACTCGAGTTTGTTGAAGTACTATTGATTGAGGATGCCTTGCACTACATGTGAGTACATAGTTCCCCTATTTTACTGATTTCAAATGTTTTGGGGTGATTCATATGTACAAAATGTTTTCAAGGTTTAAACGATGATTTCAAAAACGAATAGAACGATTTATACTAAACTAATAACGATTTCGATAATGTGAACGAACTTGTTGGTTGTAGTTACATAATAAATGACATTCATTAATTTTGGCCGAACCGACCAGTATTAGGTTATGGTACCATAGGATCCGACAAATCCCGTTATTGCACTATACCCATGGTTATGTGTGGGTGTTGTGGGTAACGGCTGAATCTGTAATTATTAACTTACCCTTTGGGGGTTTGTTAATACGAGAAGCGAGGAACGAGGTAGTCGAGTCACGAAGGTTTGGATGTTATTAGCGAGACGACAATATATAACACTATGTCAAAAAAGGCCTACTGCCACACGAAAAAAGTGTGACCATACACCTTTCGCCACACTTTTTTTCCAGCTCAAGTGTGACCAAAGGTCAAGTCATCGTAGGCATCATACGGCCACATTCACTTATGTGTGGCCATAGCAACTTAAACTGTGGCTAAAAGGTCTTGTTGAAATCAATCATTTTGTCAAATAGGTGTGGCTAAACGGGTAGCAACAACCACATGAATTTACTATATGTATGGCCATTTCTATTATACAGTCACCAATAAGTTGGTTTTAGCCACAATTAATTTTAAAAAACTGTGACAAAAAAGGTTGTTGTAATCAAGAAAATGGTCCATTAAGTATGGCTAAATGGTATCAATGGTCACATGAATTTATTGTAAGTGTGGCCATCTGTATTATATAGCCACATGAATTCACTGTAAGTGTGACCGTTTCTGTTATATAGTCACAAAAAAGTTTGTTTTAACCACATAAATTTTTAAAAACTGTGGCAAAAAGGTTGTTGTAATTAACAAAATGGTCCATTAAGTGTGACTAAAGGTATCGATGGCCACATAAATTTATTTTAAGTGTGGCCGTTTCTATTGTATAGTCACATGAGTTTACCATAAGTGTGTGTGTTTCTATTGTATAGTCACTAAAAAGTTTGTTTTAGCCACACGAATTTTAAAAAAATGTGACAGAAAGGTTGTTGTAATTAAGAAAATGGCCCATTAAGTGTAACAAAATGGTATCAACAGTCACACGAATTTACTGTAAGTGTGGCCGTTTCTATTTTATAGTCACATATATTGTTGTGGCTATGTGGCCATTTTCGTGTAATTAGCAATTTTATTTTCAATTTTTCATAGAATTAAAACAATAGCAAAGACGAACAAACCTAAAAAACAAAATTAATAATATTAACAATAGTAAACCAAAATCCATACATAAATTGTCAATTTGAATACTAAATACATAAACTTGCATCAATCCCAGCAGCACTTGCAACAACACCACTTTTTGTCTCAACATACATCTCTCCTGGAAGCACTTGCAACGTAATCCTCTCATTCCTTGAAAAACTTTTTCTGTTTTCATTTTGGCCATTAGCTGGCCCTTTTTTTAGTGTGGGTTTAAAAGAGTCGTACAGGGTTGGCGTGGGGGAAAACATCTATTGAGGTGCATGAAAGTTGATCCAGTTCGAGCAATGCATGTGGTTGAAGATGATGAATCTTCAGATCCAGGTGACGCTAACCAGAACCATCTGCAGGACAACCTAGATCCACTGATGATTGGCAGAAGAAGTTGGATTTAGAGCTGAATTCATCATGGTCTCCGATCAAAGCTTCTTCATCCCCAAATGAAGGTGAAGAAAACTCCACGCCTTTGAAATACATATCTTTGAAAAAGTTGATATCTAAAGCATCATCGCTATCACCTACACCTGCGATTCTCTCAAAAGATGAGGCTGACGGAAGAATCAATGCAGAGGCAGGCAGTCAGAGATTGAAGAAAACCAGGCCTAGATGGAACATTGATAAGAAGGAAGAAAGACCCAGCTTTTCGATCCAGCTATCGTGTAAGGAAATTGAGGAGGATTTCATTGCTATAACAGGAAAGACTCCTCCAAGAAAGCCTAATAAGCCGCCTCGAAGTCTTCAGTTGAAACTAGATGTCCGCAATCGCTGATCGATGCATGTTTTGCAAACTTTGCAGGACAAGTAACACCCAGTTTCAACCAAAAGTACCATATTCAGTATTTATAACAAAGAGAACAAAACAGGAAATGGATGTGTGAGAGAGTTTGTTAGTTCCTCCTAGAGCTTGAATATTAATTTTATATCAGGATGAGGATATCTTGATTTTAACATGTCTACAACAACCACCATACCTCTATCCCAGTGGATAGAGAGGTGAAATAGTATAATAACATTGTGAAACAGTATAATAGTAACAAATTAATTAAATTATTTAGAACTAGAAGTTGTGTCTCTCTTATTTGTTTTACATAAAAACCCTTATTATCAAGTAAACATTTAATAAATTCATAATCCTGTTGGTTGTTTTTTCCATACGAGTCTGCTACTAACACTAACTTTGACCAGTTTCAACCCTTAACTTTTAAAAATTAACAAGTTGACGATGAACAAAAACCACTAGGTGCCAAACAGTTGAGTATTTTAACAGAATTATAAAGATACTTTTTGTTGGATTTTTATTTCTCCTAATCTGAATAACTCAACATCAAAATAACTTGATTTTAACAAGTATGGTTAATATTATCAGAAAATTAACCAAGTATGAAATAAATGTGCATGTTAACACTCAAAATACATATTCATAATCTAAAAAAAGAATAAAACATAACGATATGAACATTTTTATTTGACCATACCTATTAAGAATCAACATGTTACGATCTGATCCACACAGACAAAAGAGAGATCCATATATACAATGTGCGGACTGATGGCTAACACACAATTCAAATAAAAAAATGATCAGAACACGTTCAACCCAGAAAATCCAAAGATCAATGGCTTTTAAAAACAATCAATGTATAATGAAACAACTTACAAAAACAGCGAATCAGATCTCTCGATCATCTTGCCCTGAGGTTACTGTGTTAGAGCAGGGTTCAACAATTTTAGGAAAAGGTTTACCTGTGGTGGTTTTCCACTGCTATAGCCATCGTTTGCTTGTGGCGATTTCGCCATCGTCACCATCAAAGCTGGTATTAGGGTTCGAGAGGAGAAAGCACAATTGTAGCCGCCGCATAGGTGAGAAGAGGGTTGCCGCCGGTTAGGTGAGAAGTGGAGGTTGTCGCCGTGACATTTGCCGCCGTGAGATTTGCCGCCGTGAGATTTGTCGCCGTGAGTTTTGTTGCGTGTGTTAGGGTTCGAGGGGAGAGGAAGAGTTTGGGGGAAGTTTTGGGGGGAAGGAAGTTCGTGACTGTGTATATATTTACGGTTTGATTTTTTTTATTTGCTGCTGCGTAAAAAAATATGAACCGCAATACCGCATCATCAATAAATAAATTGGTGCTGGTATTTGATGGAAAATTGATTTGGAGGTGTGGTTCTTTATTGAACCGCAACATCATAACACCACCCGTAGTGGGACGGTATTTTAAAAAAAAATTGAAAAAAAAACGCTCAAAAACACCCCCCCCATTACATGGGGCGTTTTTTTATAAAAAAATTCAAAAAAAAGAGTTTGGCGTTTTTATGATAACGCTGAAAGGAGAATTGCATGGGCCAATGAGAGTGGTCCAAGGTTTGACTGGCCAATGATACATAGTTTGTTTTTTTTTTTTTTTTTGTTTAATGATTGGAAGGGGCATTATTAGGCATTATTCCCACTACGCCACTTTTGCAATAACGCCCCATGCTGACTGGACTGCCACGTGTCGAATTTTGTTTAACCACTACACATGGTCAAGGGTGGAGGGAGTGGTCAATCACTTATAAGTGTTTAAGTTATTTTCTAGCCAATAATATCATGTCAAGTGATGTCAAGTCTCTACTCCACTCCTTATTTTGCACTTAATCACTGGCAATAGTCAAACACATGGAGAGTGGCAAACAATTTTTTTTAAATGTAATTGGTTGAAAGAGGTTAGGGCCCACCATTTACCCCTCTCTCTACGCTCTATCTTCTCTTCCCACACATCGGTGTATACTCACCGCAAACATCACTCCCCACTCACCGATTTGAAGCTAGCAGCCCCTTCCCCGAGACCACTCCCTCCACCCTAAAATATGCCATAGCACCAACAAATGATTATTGTACTAGTGATAGTTTGCAAGAAAAAGAATTCTGGAAGCGGTTACCACACCGTAAGGAGACAAAAACTTGGCAAAAGATCAAATAAAAATAAACTTAACCTACTAAACATACAAATTGAAGGAAAAGTAAAAAAGACAAAGTGGCATTTTTGTAATTACCACCAACTATCAAAGTTACTATACAAATGTGAACTCAACCAAAAATACCTAAAAACACAATTTTTTTTAATATTTTTTATAAAAAAATCGCTACATTTTGTTAGCAAAAAAAAAATTTGCTACTACTAAAAGTAGCGATTTTTTAGTAAAAAATATTAAAAAAAATAAAAAAATAATTTGTGTTTTTTTTTTTAGATTTTTTTAGTTTTTTTAGATTTTTTTAGGTTTTTTAGGGGTTTAGTTTTTAGCATTTTAGCTTGGGTGAGGGGTGGGGGGGGCTTTTTTTTAGGTTTTTTAGGTATATTTGTAGAGTAACTTTGATAGTTATTGATAATTACAAAAATGTCACCTTGTCTTTTTGAGTTTTCCTTCAATTTGTATGTTTAGTATGTTAAAATTATTTGTACAATAACTTTCCCCTAAAAACTTTAGGGGAAACCATGGAAATTTGAGGAAAATTAGCGTAGCAAAATGGATGACATAAGAGGGAAGTCAAAACTTGGGATACGAAAATTAAAATTTCAACTATTTTAATAATACAAGCTCATAAAAATGGGATACAAAAATTAAAATTTCAACTATTTTAATAATACAAGCTCATAAAAAGAAAAGTCATACGAATGGCAAGTGATTTCACAATATTATAATAATGGCATAATTTTTATATAAAAAGTTATCAAAACAATATGGCCTAGCGTGTTAACCATGGAACCATTATGAACAAATGATAGACTTTCATTGGCTCGTTTGGTTCATATTTTGGAAACAAAAGAGACCTGTGTTGAGAAACCCTAACTTTGAATATTAATGATCACAGAGCATGGGAATTGAAGCACACAAATCCAAAACAACCAAATTAAAAAAACCCGTTAAGACATGTACGATCCAATATTGGCCATTTTAATTCATTTAGACCCAATGTGGTCCATTAAGACATAAATGATCCACAATTAGTCATCATGCTCCATTAAGGCCCATATGGTCCATTAAGACATGTATTATCGACTATTTGGCCATTATGATCCATTAAGGTCCAATATAGTCCATTAAGAAATTTTGATCTACTATTGACCTTATGATCCATTGAGGCCCAATATGGTTCATTAAGACATATATGATTCACTATTAGCCAATGTGACATATCAAAGCCCAATAAGGTCCATTAAGACATACACGATCCACTATTATCTATTGTACTCCATTAAGGCCCAATATGTTCCATTAAGACATATACGATCCATTATTGGCCATTGTGTTCCACATAGGCTCAATATGGCCATTAACACATATATGATATACTATTGTGCATTGTGATCCATTAAGACATGTGTGATCCACTATCATTTAGGCCTAATATGGTCCATTAAGACATGTGCGATCTACTATTGTCCATTTTGATCCAATATGGTTCATTAACATATCTATGACCACTATTGGCCATTTTGACCCAGTAAAGCCAAATATGGTCTATTAACACATATATGATTAGGGATGAGTTCGGTACCGGTACTGGTACCAAAAATGCCGGTACTGAAAATGTCAATACCGGAAATAATCAAATACGGGTACAGGTATCGGTACAAAAAATGTTCGGTATGGTACTGTACAGTACTCGTGCCGCAACGCTATATGAAAGTAATTAAAATTCGGTAAACTATCGGTACCGTATCGAACTGAAAGTACCAGTACTGAAAACAATTAACTACGAGAAATTCGGTACCATTATTAATATGCATACATTAATATATCATTTAGAAGAAAACAAATATGGTTTAAAATATATAATATTTAATAATAGTTTGAATTATTAAATATCTAGTAAGTTTTTTTTTTGTTTTTTAATATTAAATAATGTAATTTTTAAATAAGAATATTATTTGAGAGAAAAGTTTTGAATCAAATATTTTGGGGGGAAGTTTAAGTTTTAGGATAAAATATTTTGGGGGTAAGTTTAAGTTTTAGAATGAAATATTTTGGAGGGAAGTTTTAGGATGAAATATTTTAGGTGGAAGTTTAAGTTTTGGAACTAAATATTTTGGGGGGAATTTTTAAAGATGTAGTAAGTTTAACATTTGGTAACGCATTTTTTTAATGACATTTGATAATATTTCGTCACACAAAATAAACAAAATGATGATTGTGTGACGAATGTTAATGTAAAAGCACATTAAATTTTGTAATTTTAAGTGTGACTATTGTCTAACCTTTGGTTACATAAAATAATATATGTGGCCATACGTAATAGATTTTAGCCACATTATTAAACATATCATGTGGTCGTAGAATACATTTGGCCACACTTTTCTAAAGCGGATGTTTTATCTTAACGTGTGGCTAAAGGTTTGGAATAGTTTTGTGTTTAGTCACGCGAAACAAATACAGTAACCGTAGATCAAATTTGGCCACACTTTTTTAGTGTGACTAATAAATGTCACAGTTTTTTCTTAAAGTGTGGCCAAAGGTTTTGAATACACATATTATTGGTCACAGGAAAATATATAATATGATCGTAGATAACATTTAGCCACACTTTGCTAGTGTCGCAAATATATGTCACAATTTTTTTCTTAAAGTGTGGCTAAATGTGTCAAATACATGTTTTTTCATCACATGAAACAAAAATATGTGGTCATAGATCACATTTGGCCACGCATTTCGATTTGTGGCTAATAAATGTCACATGATTTTCTAAAAGTGTGGCTAAAGGTTCTGAACTGGTATAAAAGGTCACATTAATAATAAAATGTGTGACTAAAGATGTTTTAAAATGTTATGAATAACCTTTAGCCACACATTTTTATAAATGTGTGGCTGGGCGGTTTTGCCAAAAGTGTGGCCGTAGCCCCTTTTTCACATAGTGTAAGTTTTCACAATTAAAATGAGGATGATTTGAAAACGATTTGGAAATGATTTGAAAACGATTTGGAAACGATTTGGAAACGATGTTAAACGATTTGGGTAAACGATTGGTTTTTGGTTAGTGTTTAGATAACGGGACGGGTTTAATGTGGTGAAAACATGGTAGATACGCCGCTGGTATTTCTTATATATAAGTGTTTTCAACATATTACATACCGTGGCGTTATTTAGTTCACTTGGGTAAACGATATCGAAACGATGTCACACAACGATGATTTCGAAATAATATACGAGTTTTATTAACGAGTTTATACGAGATGTTTTACAAGATGGTTTTCTAAAACAAAAAGCTTTTGGGTTAAGAATCATGGCTACGAAATTGTATAAACTATAACCATCTTGATTTGAGTTGGTTAATCATGTTGCAATATTATACACTATTTAAAAACAAGGTTTTCGAGGTATTGCAATATATGTAAATAAGCTATGATTCCGATACTCTTATAAAACCTATGTACTAGCCAGCATTCCTTTGCTGACTTTGTTTTTACATATGTTTCAGATGTTGTTGCTTGATTGACGTTCTAGGATGCATGCGTCACATAGGATCTGGACGAGGCCTTAGTGACATAAAACGATGATAGTTGATATAAAACTTGTTTGCTATGTGTTAAAACAATGTTAATGCTTAATATTATCAATAAAACGAAACATTTTTTGTATCCATGATTATGAAACGATAATTCTGTTACAACACTCCCCGACGTTTCCGCCACGCTTTGTTGTTTTATGTGGTCGGGGTGTGACACGAACTGGCAACTTTCCCCTCGTGAGTGACATGAAAGTGCCAAAACCTTAGCTAACGTGAAAACGTTAGAAACCTTAGGAACGGATGTATGGTATGTCTACCATTATACTTAGGATCCTGCATATAGCCAACAACAATGAAATTGTCAGCCCCTAAAGCAGGTACTAGTCCCATTGCCTCGAACTATACTTAGATAACGTGCACAACTGGCGGGGTGTCAAAACCCAATTCGTGTGAAAGGTGAAGACCTTTAATCCGTAGAAGGTAATGGATACCTTAGACTAGGGACAAGCCCAAAAACTTTGGAGAGGTGGCCAACCCATGATCCTTTGTCACAAATGCAAATAACTCTGCAAAACTTAAAACTTGATGAAAATGGATGTTATAAATCTAACATCCTTTCCTTATAATGAATGAAACAAAGAACTTATGAAATAATAAGCAAAATATTTCCAGAATGAGGATCATATATCCTCTGAGGATCCTTAATCCTTCTTACATAAAGTACTTCTTTAAATGAACATCATTCCAAACTCTTGGTAAGAGATCACCATCCATTTTTAACAAACGATATGCCCCATTTCCTGCTTCAGCTTCAATTAGATAGGGGCCTTCCCATTTTGGTGCTACCTTGCCATCAGCAGGATTTGTGGTATTTTGGAATGTCTTCCTTAATACCATGTCACCAACCTGAAACTTCCTGACCCTGACATTTTTGTTGTAAGCTCAAGCTACTCTTTGTTGATAGCTAGCCAGCCTTATCCTTGCCAAATCCCTGAGTTCTTCTATGGTATCCAGGTCTTGAGCCAAGCTTTCAGCATTTCCTTCAGGATCAAGGATGCTTGTTCTGGCAGTGGGGACTACCATTTCTGTAGGGATCACAGATTCAGCTCCAAAAACCAAAGAGAATGGAGTTTGACTAGTAGCATTCTTAGGATTTGTTCTTTCAGCCCATAACACATATGGTAACTCTTTTGCCCATTCCCCTTTCTTGGATCTAAGTTTTCTCTTCAAGTTGTTGATGATGATCTTGTTGGATGACTCTGCCTAACCATTAGCTTGTGGGTGGACTGGTGTTGATGTTATCATCCTAATCCCCCAGCTGTCACAAAAGTTAGTGGTTTGGCTCCCAATGAATTGGGATCCATTATCACAAACAATTTCTGAAGGTATTCCAAATCTAGTAATGATATTTCTTTTGATAAATGATATAACTTCTTTTTCTCTGACTTGTGCGAAGGTTTTTGCTTCTATCCACATAGAGAAATAACCAGTCATGGCCAACATGAATACTTTTCCTTTCTGGTGCCTTAGGAAGGTTGCCAACTATGTCCATCCCCCATCTCATGAATGGCCAAGAAGAGGATATAGGATGCAGAGGTTCTGCCGGTTGATGTAGGATATTACTGTGTCTCTGACAAGCATCACACTTCTTTGCATATTCCACAACATCCTTATTCATTGTGGGCCAATAGTATCCTGTTATGAGGATCCTTGAAAATGGTTCTCTGCCCCCAGTGTGATTCCCATAGTCTCCTTCATGAAAATCCTTTAAAACTTCTTGAATCTCTGGATCCTCAATGCATCTTAAATATGGACTTGTAAGAGACCTTTTATATAAGATGTTATTTAATAATGTGAATTGAGATACCTTAATCTTGAAGGCTCTAGGATTTTCTCCAACATGAATTTCTCCATTATATATATATCTCAAGATTGGAAGGATCTAGGATCCTGAATTTTACTGTGCACCATCACTGGGTACAATTGCAGAATCCTCCACTATCTCCATGGCTATGTTATCCTCTATTCCAGGAGTTAAAACATGGATGATAGGTGTCTTCATATCATCTGGAATCTTCATTGATGATTCAGGATTAGCTAGGGCATCATCTTCTGCATTTCTTTCTTGGGTACCTATGTTAAACTTAAAAAAGAAAAAGAATCCACTAATTTCTTGACTACTTCTACGTACTTGATTAGCTTTTCACCTCTGACAGTATAAGAACTGTTATAATGATTAGTAATTAATAGAGAATCAACATACACTTCAAGATACCTGATCCTCATATGCTTGGCTAATTGCAAACCTGCTATCAAGGCCTCATATACTGCCTCATTATTGGTGGTTTGAAATTCACAAGCAATAGATTGGGGTATAATGTTCCCCTGTGGTGATTTTAGTAGTATGCCTAGTCCAGTTCCCTTGACATTTGAAGCTCCATCTGTGAAGAGTATCAAAGGATCCTTGGTCTCCTCAAGTTGTTGAACTTTCAATTCAGCTTCCCTTTGTAGGTCACTGCTGAAATCAGCCACAAAGTCAGCTAAGGCTTGGGACTTGATGGCAGTCCTAGATTCATACTTAATGTCATATGTACTATGCTTGACTGCCCATTTTGCCATCCTTCCTGACATTTCAGGTTTCCTAAGAACATTCTTGATAGGAAAGTTAGTTTTGACAATTATAGGATGAGTTTCAAAATAATGTCTGAGTTTAGTAGATGCCATAATTAAAGCAAGAATAAGTTTCTCTAAGTGAAAGTACCTGGACTCAGCATCAAGTAGACTTTTACTTACATAGTATACTGGATGTTGAGAGCCTTCATGATCCTTAACTAGGACCGCACTTACTGCCTTAGCTGAAACAACTAAGTAAAAGGATAATGTTTCCCCATTTTCTGGTTTCATTAGAGCTGGTGCTGAGGATAGGTAATCCTTGAGGGCTCTAAGGGCATTCTCATGCTTCTCAGTCCATTTGAACTTTTTATTCTTCCTCAAGATATCATAGAACTCTTTGCACTTTTCTGAGGACTTTGAGATGAATCTGCTCAAGGCTGCGATTCTTTCTGTCAACCTTTGCACATCCTTAGCATTGGCAGGAAACTTGATATTCACAATAGCCTTGATTTGTTTTGGACCTGCCTCTATTCCTATCTTAGTCACCATATATCCTAAGAATTTACCAGCTTTAACTCCAAAATGGCATTTGGAAGGATTCAACTTTATGTTGTATCTGTCAAGGATATCGAATTGTAGGATCGTATTCGGACCCGAACGAGTCTATCAGAAGAGCTTTTATTGATTTGAACGGCGGAAATAGACAAATCAAGTTCAATTCAGCGATTATACACTTTAAACTGTTGTTTCTATTGATTGAATGACGTTTACAATTGATTCAACACTTCGGCAGCACTTCGTTACAAACCGGAAGAACACACACCTGATTTCGCTCGAAAGACCCATATTTATAGAGTTTCTGATTTAGCTCGAAATGACAAGGTGTCATTTCGAGCGGAATCAGACATTAACTTTTCGAGCGGAATCAGAAAGTTACATTTGGAACGGAATCCTAAAGTTACATCTCGAGCGGAATCAGACTTTTAGGTGATTTAGCTCGAAATAACAAGATGTCATTTCGAGCGGAATCAGGATTTTATGTGATTTAGCTCGAAATGACAAGGTGTCATTTCGAGCGGAATCACCCCTAAAAACCACTAAATCGTTTTTCGTGCCCTGATCTAACTAATACAGTACAAGACGTAGACGTCAGACGGATGCACCAACAAACTCCCCCTCGGATGTTGACGGAGTCTTCAGTGTCGAGTCTTCGCATCTTCAGTCTTTATCAGTCTTTGGGCTTCTCTTTGAAGTATCTGACGCTGTAAGTATCCTCAATCTCTATCTTCTTTTCTTTTTTTCATCACCATCATACTCCTTCCTTTAAGTATCTTCAGACTCCCCCTTTCGATATGCTGGGATCGCAGCCTGGCTTGTTAAACTCACAGAGTCCTCAGGTATATGAACCTGGCTCTTCCTCAAACCTGTGCATTCTCTACCACAAACATAAGTTTTCTAATATTAAACTTTAACACACTCAGACACCACTTGTAAATATCACAAAAATAATCTAACAATTATAGTCTCTGATGAACCACTTGCAGAAATATCATTTTCAAAACTTCTAATGACCACTTGTTACAAGACTTAAAAATTCTTTCGTACATCACATTCCCAAACCAGTTCGTCAAGTTTAGCACTTGGAATTTTGAAAATTAGCTCTTCAACACCAGTTGTCGAAAATCTTTTTGTATTTTCAAAAAGTTATGCTAAAACACACTGAAAATCTTTTTGGAATTTTTGAAATTTAAAAGAAATGCAGTAAAGAAAAATTTACAAACAATATTTTTGTGAGTTCGTGTAAGAGGATCATATCAGTTTTTGAGACAAATCACCAACACCGTTAAGCTTCATTTCATTTTAAGTTATAAACAATTCACTTAGCTTGTCAGTATACTAGTCCACTTAAATTCTCACACAAAGTTCAACTGTTTCGAGATACGAGATTAATGTCTTAAGCACTTAAACTTAATCGCGTGTCCCACCACTTGAATATACTCCCGTATCCAGATCCCAATATTCAATCTTACAGGTGAGTATACCTAGATGATATTTGTAAGGGGTTATATTGCGAGGGCCGTGAGAGCTCAGGTCGATACTTCCGTATACGCAGAGAGAGGACGGCTTCGACTTTTGGTGTGCCCCCTTTAGAGGATCTTTTTTACAACAACAATGACTATCAATTTTATTGTTTCATCAATTTGCTGAGGGCGGCGCTATTTTTCAAGCAAGCAGAAAGTATTCTCCGGGGACTAGGCCATTGCTTCCGCAAAATCAGAAGTCCCGGGATAATACCCCAGATATCACTGAGTATAAAGACCTAGTATCTCATAAAGAGGGACCTTTCAAACAAGATTTCGGGGGTTACCCAAATATCCAAGAAGTTGTTGCCCACGAATTAAGCAAGTTTGAATTTTATGTTTATATCTCGTCACAATCTACTAAATGTGTAAAAACCTACTGGCATATCCGCAGTGAGATTGTTTATCACATTTTAACTTTCCATTTCTTTAGCATGTTGTGATAGTCCACTGATGTACTATCATTTCCTCTTTTTGACAACAAACTCATTTTTCATTTTATCATGTTTTTGACTTTTTCAAATTTTCTAATGTTTTTGGATTTTCTGAAATTTTCTACTCCCCCTAAAATGCAAACACTTTAAAGAAAATTGAAAACAAACTATACAGAAAATTGACAAACCGATATCAAATCGCCTCAATTCGCCATCCACTTGGCATAAACAATCAGAACTCCCCCTCACAACAAACTATTTTCTCATTTAGATTTCAAAACACTTAAGTTTGTTTTAATCAAAATGATTTTTCCGGAAAATAAGTTTGTTTTTACCACTTGTAGGGGCATGGTTCATCATATTGGCTTTCAACCACTTGTATGAAGATCACATCATGTTCAAATTAATGGCCTTGAGTAATCACTATTCCAGAACAACCCTCTGTATCACTTGTACAATGAACTTATCAAAGTAAATTTCAAGATAAATGCCGATACCTACTCCACACTTACCAACCTGGGCGTTCCGGCATAGTCCTTCACCTGTAAACATTTCATCAATCTTTAAAAATTTCCCAAAAACAAACTTTATGAATGATGCCGATTCCTGATCCACAATTACCAACTTGGGATCTCCGGCAAGTCCACAGACTTACTGTTCGTAATATGTACCATCCCAGTCACAAACTAGGGATGGTTCAACTTTATCTTTCTTCGTCTTCTTCTCGTAAAACTCTTTAACCCCTTTGACTTTTCGATCAATCATTTTTCCAAAAATATGTTTTACAGTGGGGTTAAAATCTTTTTCAACATCAAAAACCTTTTTATCATCATAAAATTGGTTTGATATCTCAACTTTACCAATTTTCTTTTTAAAATTTTCAGCCCGAAGTGGTGGAAAATTTTCATCATCAACAATCGGAACTTATTTTTCTCCTTTTGAAACAACCTGTGGCTCATCTGATTTTGTGGAATCAGATTCATTGCCAGAAGATAGCTCCTCTGATTTCGACCTATCAGAATCATCGCTAGAGCTACCACCAGACCTTTTAACAACCCATTTCTGATTGTCAGTTTTAGCTCTCTTCTTGTAAAACTTGTTTGAACATTCACCAATTTCAAATGTAGAGTTTTTGAATAACTTTGTTCTGTCAATTAGTGGTTCAAACTCAATCACTTTCTCTTTTTATTTACGAGAAACTTCTTGTTTTGATGGTATTGCCTTAGAACAATCTCTGGCAATATGTCCAACAGTGTTGCATTGGAAACAGGTTCTCATATCTTTCCCCTGTCCAGCAAACTTCATCTCTTCTTGCTTCTTTGCAAGGAACTCACTGTTTGACTGCTTCCAGAATTCTTTCTTTTCTTCCTCATCTGCTGAGATACCTGAAACAAATGTCATTTTTGATTTAAAATTTCGAACATATTTTTCATTTTTCTGTTTTTCTGATGGAATAAATCCAAGACCTTTCTTTTTGAAATTACGGTTTTGGTTTGGTTTCTTTTGAAAACCAGAACCAGAACTGTAACCCTTCTTCTTGTTTAAACGTTGTTGAACTCTTGAGGTGTATTTTTTAGGTTTTTCGTTAAGATTTAAATCTTTTATTTCAGAAATATTAATTTCTGTTAATTTGAAAACCTTTTTAATCAGTTCATTTTTGACACCTCTTATTGGAAATTCCTCATTAAAATATAATTTGTCAGAATCATTCAAAGTATATGCAACTTTAAATATTTCGTCATTCAAATTAGACTTTGATAACAGGAATTCTTTGTTGTAAACCCTTTTAACTAAAGACTTTGGACTGTTGACTGTCGAACTCGAACTTTCAGAACCAGACTTTGACTCTGACTCTGAGTTTGACTCCAACTTTGACTCCTCAGTTTCATCTTTATCCAACACTTGATCGACCACCTTTTTTATTAATTCGGACTCATGATCAGTGTCAGATGATGTAAACGTCACATCAATATTTTCTGGCAAGTTAACTGAAAACTCCGACTCCCACTGTAAATTTGTTGCTTTTTCGACTCTTTCCTGATTTGGATTTCTGGGCAAATATCCATTTTCTAGCAGGGGTGGACACTTGTTGTAACCAACATCTTGTTTCTTACCAGAATCCTTCTTGTCAGTCTTTTTCTTTGTGTCATTCTTCTTCTTGTTCTTCTTTTCTGGAGTCCTTTCTTCAGCCACTTTTCCATCATCATTCTTTTCTTCAGTTACTTCATCCTCTTCAAATTCCTTCATGCCTTCAGCAGTTGGATAAATCCTGTCAATGACATAAGAAGTACATGAGTAACTTTTCAACAAACGATTCACTCTTTCAGTTTCAATTCTTTGTAACTCCAATTTCTGTTCAAGAGCAGCACACTTCTCAATGTAGTTGTTCACAACTTTTTGCTTTATCATGAACGCTCCCTGAAGTGTCTTCATTGTTGTTACTTGTTCTTCACTTGTATGATTGTATTGATTCATAGCTTTGTTCAGGACATCATAAGATTCCTTCAAATTGTTCAAGTTATAAATCAATGTGCTGTTCTGCTTCTTTATAGCTTCACAAGTGTCACACTTTACAAGAATTTTTTTAGCATCAACTTCTTCATCAACTTTGAACTTGGAACTTCAACCTTAACTTTCCTTTTGATCACTGGAACTTCTTCATCGTCACTGCTAACTGGTGTCTTTACCTTTTTCTTTTTCTTCTTTGCTTTCTCATCTTCACTATCACTCTCAGCCATCATTTTCAAATGATCTGCCATTTTTCTTGACCAATACTCACGATCATCATCACTATCTTCTTCAACTCGTGCAATAAAAGATGTGTGAACTGGATTTTGATCAGGAATATAATCATCCCAAGTAAAATTCTCCCAGCTAAAACCTTCGGGTAATCTTTCATCATCTTGATCTATTATCAATGCACTACCATCATTTCTATTCAAATAATCTTGATTAACCACACAAGCTCTCTTTCCAGAATCTTCAATCACATTCCTTCCGTGTGCAGTATGTGCCTGATGTTGTTGTTGTTGAGGTGATTGTTGAGCAACTTGATGATAGATGGCCTTTCGATAGTAATCATTGTTGTTATTCAAAGGATTCTGAGCTCCACTTGCTTCACGATTTGTGCACTCCCTCTTGAAGTGTCCTTTCTCCCTGTAACGAAAACAAGTGACTTTAGATTTATCAAAGCCTAAAGTAGAAATATTAGCCTCACGAAGATCATTTCTTCCTGTGATCTGCTTGAATTTCTCAGTTCTCCTCAACACACTGGCCAAACACCACTTAATATCCATAAGCTCCATCTCCTCAACATCGATCTGATCGTAATCCTCTTTTGTAAGCATAGGATTCCCGATCTTTCCAGCCACAAAACTACTGTAAGATTCCAACACCATTCCTAACAAAGACATGTGATTTTAGCAACTTCCTCTGAGTAATCTTGATCATTCTCAAGATTTAATACAATGTTGCATTGAAGTTTTCTTCCATTCTTTGTTGCTGAAATGTTTGGATCGAATGATGGAAATAATGAGAAACTTATTTTGCTGCCTGATCCTGTTGAAGAACTTCCAGATGAATTCTTGGCATTGAATGCAGTTTCAACTTTCGGAGACAAATTTGTAGTTTTCTCATTCACCCCTGCTTTGTAATAAAGCCCGATGTCCTGTTCACCATCAAAATCTTTCATTCGAATAATCTTTCGTTGTTCCATCTCTTGAGCTTCCAACTTCTCAATGAACTTACTCAGAGTGAGTGTATTGAATCCTTTCTTGTTTCTGAGCATCATCAGATATGTACCCCAAGTCTCGTGTGGCAAAGCATCAGCAAGTTTTTCGATCAACTCTTCATTGTCTTTCTCGATGCTTAATCTCTTCATGTTTGCTAGCAGATTGCAATATCTTTCAATAATTTGCCTTGTGCTTTCATTCTTCAACCCACGAAACAGATCGAACTCTTTCTTCAACAGTGATTTCTTGTTCTTAACCATTTCTTGACTTCCATGAAACTTCGATCTTAATGCTTTCCAAATTGAGTAGGAAGTTCCATTATGTTGTAATAACACCAAGATGTCTTCTTTAATAGCTTGTTGTAAACGATTTAGCATCATTTTCTCATCTTTGTACTTCTTTCTAGCATCGGCACTCAGATCTTTTATCGGAACAACCTCTTCATCATCATTCATCGGTCGAATGTATTTCGTCTCGACACATTCCCAAGCATCAAGATAGTTTGCTTGCACCCAATTCTCAAAACGACCTTCCCAACCCTTATATTCTTCAATGTTCATTAGTTTGGGCGGCTTTTGCATCGTCCCTGTTTCATTTTCCATCAACGTGTTCTGTGCAATACTGATCGGGGTAGCCGGGGTAGCGAATGCATTGTAAAACTCTTCGTCCATTTTTCGGATTTTCTAAGTTCACAAAACACAAACTTTCTTGTCTTAAAAATACTGGTCTCAAACAAGCTGTATCACCTTGTAAAATAATACTTGTTCAATGTATTCCGCAAACTGAATGAATGGGCTTGATCAAAAGGATATGGATTCAAATGAGCCGATTAAACTTGATATTGACCAAATTCTGATTGGGCCAATTAAAACAATTCATAACATATGGGCCGACAAGATTTAAATGTTGATTGGGCCGTGAACTTTGATGCAAGATTATCACATGTGCCTAACACAATTAATTGTTCATAAACTTCCGATTTGACTTCAAACACTTTATGGATCTTGAGCCGAGAGCTTATTAACTTTCAAAAATCTTTGATTGGGCTGCTAACTTTGGACAATAAACACAATCACATGGGCTGATAACTTTGATAGTATACAAAATCTGATTGGACCGCAATTTAAAACTGGCCGACAACACAGTTAATGATCACATGCAAACTGAAATGATTCTGATCACCTAAACACTTTGGAGCGGAATCTCAACATACTTTGGAGCGGAATCACACAAATAATCTGGAGCGGAATCACTAGATAACGTATCCTGGAGCGAAATTAAACTGAACTTTGGAGCGGAATTAGAATTTCAAGCTGAACCTGCTTTTCGAGCGGAATCAACAAGTACATTCAAGCTAAATCAGGTTTCGAGCGGAGTCCACAAGTAAATTTGGAGCGGAATCAACTAATATCTCAAGTGGGATGTCGATTAGGAGCGAAATTAGAACAAATTTTCGAGCGGAATCACGCTGATGTCATCATTCTCTCGAACGTTTTCGAGCGGAACCTCAAAAATAACCAGTTTTAGTTCGAATTTGGACTTGAAACTTTCAAGGCTTTGTTAACTATCAATTCCGAACATAGTGTGAAAATTTGAGCCGATTTTAACCGTGAAATGATGTTCAATTTGAAAAAGAAAGGTGTAGAAACAGAATTCGTAGCTGAATAGGCAAGAGCTCTTCCTCCTAAGCTCTGATACCAATTGTAGGATCGTATTCGGACCCGAACGAGTCTATCAGAAGAGCTTTTCTTGATTTGAACGGCGGAAACAGACAAATCAAGTTCAATTCAGCGATTATACACTTTAAACTGTTGTTTCTATTGATTGAATGACGTTTACAATTGATTCAACACTTCGGCAGCACTTCGTTACAAACCGGAAGAACACACACCTGATTTCGCTCCAAAGACCCCTATTTATAGAGTTTCTGATTTAGCTCGAAATGACAAGGTGTCATTTCGAGCGGAATCAGACATTAACTTTTCGAGCGGAATCAGAAAGTTACATTTGGAGCAGAATCAGAAAGTTACATCTCGAGCGGAATCAGACTTTTAGGTGATTTAGCTCGAAATGACAAGATGTCATTTTGAGCGGAATCAGGATTTTATGTGATTTAGCTCGAAATGACAAGGTGTCATTTCGAGCGGAATCACCCCTAAAAACCACTAAATCGTTTTTCGTGCCCTAATCTAACTAATACAGTACAAGACTTGATACAAGACGTAGACGTCAGACGGATGCACCAACACGAATGCTTCTTCCAAATCCTTCAGGTAATCCTCAGCTCTTTTGGATTTAACCACCATATCATATATGTAGACTTCCATTGTGTGTCCAAGCTGTTCTTTGAACATCATATTCACTAACCTCTTGTATGTAGCACCTGCATTTCTCAAACAAAAAGGCATAGCAATATAGCAATATATACCAGTGGGAGTCATGAAGGCTGTGTCCTCTTGGTCAGATGGTTCCATCTGAATTTGTTGGAATCCAGTTGAAGCATCCATAAAAGTTAACAACTCATGACCCGCCGTGGCATCCACCATGGAGTCAATGTGGAGTAAACTGAAAGGATCCTTGGGACATGCTTTGTTTAAGTTAGTAAAATCAACGCATACCCTCCACTTTCCATTTTTTTTCCGAACAACTACCACATTGGCTAGCCATCTTGGATACTTTACCTCTCTGATCATACCTGCCCTTAGCAATTTCTCTACCTCTTCTTGGATAATGGCATTTCTTTCGGGTGCAAATTTCCTCCTTTTTTGGTGTATTGGCTTGAAAGACCTGTCAATACCAAGTTTGTGAGTAATAACATCCTTAGATATACCTGTCATGTCTTCATGTTTCCAAGCAAAGGTAGATTTTCTTCTTTTCAATAAGGATTTCAAATCCTGCTCAATGTTGTCCAGGGTCCCAGATCCTATAAAAGTTTTGGATTTAGGATCCTCCGGGTCTAATTGAATATCCTTGACGTCTTGCTCTCTTGCCTCCATGATGTCCCTTGGAGGATACTTTTTTGCTATGGTTCCCTTGGCTTGGAGTCTGGTTTCATTGAGGAAGTGTAGCAGTTCTTAGCCTCCTGCTGATCACTCTCTATCTTTACCACACCCCATGGAGTTGGGAGCTTGACACATTGATGATATGTTAAGGGGACTACCTTCATATCGTGTATCCATGGCCTGCCAAGGATAACATTACAGCAAGATAAGCAATCAATAACACAAAATTTCTGAACAAAATTCACTCCCTCTATATAAATAGGAAGTTTGATGTCCCCCAATGTATTTTTTGTTTCTCTGCTGAACCCCACAAGGACAGATAATCTTGGAACAATTTCGGATTTAGGGATATTCATCCTTTTGAGGACATCCAACTGGATTATGTTCACCGAGCTTCCCCTGTCAATGAGAATCATACGAACAAAATGGTTAGAGATAAATAATGTAATGACTAAACCGTCGTGATGAGGATCCTGTATGTCTACACGATCATCCTCGTCAAAGGATATCACTTTTTGCTGGGTAAAGATGGAATTCGAACAGGTCTGTCCCCATTCTCCATCTTTTTTCCTTTGCATGTTTCTTAGTTGTGAGAACAAAGTCCCATAAATATTGGAACCTCCGTAAATGAAGTGGATGATTTGAGCATCAGCTGGTGGAGGAGGAGCTTTTTCAAGAACTTTCTCAGATTCCTGGATCCTTGACTTTTTCCTTCCGAGCAACTCCTTCAAGTATCCTTTGCTCAAAAGATAACCAATCTTCTTCTTTAAGGTTATGCACTCATCTGTGAGATGACAAAAGTCCTCATGATAAGTACACCACTTCCATTTATCTTTGGTAGCAGCCGGTTTGTCACTCTTCCTTGGCCATCTAGCCTTGTCACCTAGATTCTGCATGGCAAGGATTAGTTCAATACTATCAGCAGAAAAACAATATTCAGAAATGGGAGGATAATCCTCATCATCTTCCTCTTGTTCCACAACATGCACATTGTGGTTATTAGGTTTGGTCTACGATTTGGATCGATTATTCTTGAAATAGGATCCTTGCTTGTCCTGTTTTGAGGATCCTGATAACCTTTCCTAGATCCTTTTGTCATCCTTTAAACGGATGAACATTAGGGCCATGTTCCTTACCTCATCCAGGTTCCTTCAAGGTTTCATAACAAGATCATCATAGAATTGAAAATATTTTAGTAAACCCATTTTAAAAACTTTAACAGTAGTAGCAATATCTAAGTTAGGGATTTCAAAGGACTCTCTACTAAATTTAGTTATGTAATCCCTTAATGATTCATTATGAGCTTGGGTGATCCTATATAAGTCACTAGTTAACCTTTCAAATGTTCTACTACATGAGAATTGATTATTGAACAAGTTAACTAAATGAGAAAATGAAGTAATTGAATAAGGAGGAAGACTTAGCAGCCATTTCAAAGCTGATCCAGTTACTGTGGATCTGAAACCCTTGCAAAGACAAGCTTCTTTTAACCTTTCTGGAATGGGGTTAATCTCCATTCTTTCCCTGTACTGTGCCACATGTTCTTCTGGGTCGGTGGTACCATCATACAACTTCATATTAGGCGTTTGGAACCGTTTTAGTATCTCAGCATTACTTATGGGTGGTACAAAGCGAGACACCTTGTGACTTCCACCCGGGATCTCAGGAATGGGTTTAACCACTCCTGTGACACTGGATATCATGTCCTTGAGCTTTTGTAACTCCTTAGCCATGGCCTGATTGATTCCGGGTTCCTGCATGAGACCATGATTAATACCATAGGATGTATTGAAAGTGCTACCTCCCGACTGGTTTGAAATTGGTATCCCAGAAGTGTGTCCAAAATGAGGCATCTCTGGTGCAAGAGTGGGACCAAATGAAGCAATAGTTTACATAGGAATGAAGTCTCCCACATGAATTTTAGAACTTCTGGGTTGTTGACTCCCTAAGGATCCATGATCCTGGAATATGTTGGATCCAGGATACATCAGTGCTGAAGGTCTTGGAGGATATTCCATGGATCCTTGAACCTGTGCTGAGGATCCTTGATGCTAAGAGTAGGATCCTTGGGGCTGGAAATAGGATCCTTGAGGCTGTGTCGCTGCTAGTGATCCATATTGCAAACTTGATGATCCTTGATAGTGAACACTTGATGCTATGGAATGTTGGATTGTTGATGGTGTGGTAGTAAAATCCGATGACCTGGGCATCAATGGGGAGTGATCCTCCACTGATTTCTTTAGTTTCTTGATTTCGTCAATTTCACGAAGGATCCTTCCATTAGTTTCATCCTACTGTTGCATGTATCCTTTCATCTACAAAATCAAAGTATAAAGATCATTGTTAGTAGGGTTAGAGGAAGAAACAACAATTGGTTTTGTGAAAATGGGGGTTGGCTTCTTCGGAGCATTCTTAGCATTCTTCTGAGATGCAGAGGGAGCCGGAGGCAACGGTGGAATGCCCTGTGATGAAGTGACCACCGACATGGAACTTGAAGTAGTTTTTCCCTGAGAAGCCATGTGGTTGATGGTGATGAATAGAAATGAATGAAATGAACATAATTTTTGGAATTGAAGCACCAATTGCCCCACGGTGGGCGCCAAACTGTTTTGGTAAAAAATCACAACAATGATAATGTAACCAAATCTGATTTTTGTGAGCTTGAGTGCTTATGTTAATGAACAAATGTATGAACAATTATCGAAAGGAAATGACAATGAACACAAGGATTTATACGAGGAAAAAGCCCTTGATCAATGAGTGATCTCCGACATAAAAAACCTCGGATAGTAAAAACTATCACTATCAATTATATTACACAAGAAATATTACAACTTCGGAAGATAACAAGCTCAATACAATGATTTGCTAGTGTTAGTGTGTGTTTCGCCAATGAATATCAGAGAGTTTGAGTGTTAGCTAATGTGTTTTTATTCTGAGCTTGTTAACTCCTTTAAAATAAGAAATATCCTAGTAACAAACTATCCAAAAATCATGCAAGTCTTCACACGATCCCCTTAACGGTCACGACTCCTTTGCACGTGCCAAAAACACCATATTCCTCCGATATTCTCATGTTGACTCAACCCGCATAATGCCTGTAAACGTAAACTAAACACACGAGGAACAATTGTTAAAAGCATAAACACTAGCAAGGATCCTTGATCCTCAGACTCCCTGTGTTATCCATTAAGGATCCGTGATCCAGGTCCAATCTCAGGATGGATGATCCTCAGCATAAAATCCATGCCCTAACAGTGATCATCAATGGAAGTTTTAGTGTCACCTTCCCACCACAGCCTCATGTTCTTTTTTGAATTCCGAGAAATACCCAATTAGATTGGTATCTTCACCATCAAAGAAATGACCAACGCATAACGGAAGAACAAATGTAAAAGAGAAAACACCTTAGAGACTTTGTGATATGAATTTTCCAAGGAAGAATTCAGATTTTGTTTAGAACCGTCATTGTTTGTTGTCGTGCTCTTCAGAAACCCAACCTCTTGCTCCCGTACTCAACAATAATGGAGATATTAAATCTAAAACCTCTGAATTTCAAAGAAAGTAAGCTATCAAAGATGAAGGAGACACATTCTTCCAAAAACCCAACACCTTTGAAAAACAAGAAAGTAAGTGATCAAAGTGAGGACGCCACAGCTAAGTTGAAGAGACAAAAGATAAGCCTAAAGAGAAAGTTCCGTCCCAAAGGAGAAGGAAAAACACTCTAAAAATATTTGATATATAACAAATATTATTTCATTCTTGTTAGGGATAAAATTTTGTAGCATGTGGATCACGAATCCTCAAGTGTAGCTTGGATCATGGATCCTCAGTTTAATATGGATCTAGGATCCTCAGGAGATGATACAAGGAGGCTAAGGATCCAGGATCCTCATTGTTATTCTAACTAACAATTGTTATCATCATGTTTTGAACTGTTTTGCAGGTGTATTCGAAGTAGACTTGGTCCTGTCGAGATTCTAGGGGAATATGCTTTGCATTTGTGCACGTGCAATAGCTTCATGAACGTTATGGTGATCGTGGGTGTTTTGGTCAAAAATCAAGCAAGGATAATGCAACCAAATCTTTTGTTGTGAGGTGTGATGCTTGAATCTATGAACAATTGTATGAACAACTTGCAAATCAAATAAAGAGGTGACACAAGGATTTATACGAGGAAAAAGCCCTTGATCAAGAGTTGATCTCCGGCACAAAAAACTTCGGGTGATGGAAACTACCGATCACCAACTAAGATTAATCAAAAGGTTGTTACAACTCGGGATGATAACAAGCTTGTTACAAGGATCACTAGTGTGCAAAAGTGTTAAAGTGTATGAAATCGCCAAGTAAACTGTCGAGAGCTGTTCGAAAGTGTATGTGTTTGCCAAATTAGCCAAGTGTTCTAATTTATGCTTGTTATCCCCTCTTTAAAATTAGAAATAACTATACTAACTAACTATCCGATAATCATGCTAGCTTCCCACGATCTCCATAACGTTCACAAGGGACAACCACATGCGGAATATTGAGGGAATATGCTCCATGAATATCGGCAAGACCAAGTCCATGCACATACTCCAGCAAAACAAGCTCATGCATAATGAAGACAATTGTTAGTATAAGGATAACAATAAGGATCCTGAATCATGATCCTGCAACACCTACTGAGGATCCTTAATTCAAACAGAATTCATGATCCTGGCAACACTTGAGGATCTATGATCCTTAGGATTGGAAAATCCTCCCCTAACAATTTCCCCCAAAATATAAGGAGTAAAGTGTAAATTAGCGAGTTATATTTTCTGATCTTATCTGCAACTAACTAATGGATATATAGCCGTTACAATCTAATTAGCTGTTGCACATCATACGTCATTGAAGCGACGTCTCTGCAAAATCATCATTATATATATAGGTTAGAGATAAGGACTAATGTGCATTTAAATTCGAGCAATACTCCCTTTAAATCCTCATTCGAAGATCAAGCAGGTACTTCTCTCTCCTTTCTCTCTTCACCTTCTTACTTTGTTCCTTCTTTCTTTACCATCATCCATGACCAAGATGATGTTAAGATCTTCACCGACTAAGGATCACCAAAAAGATAATCCCTAAAGAGCCAAGGAATCATCAAAGATTCTCCGAAGGAACGTTGCTGCTTTACTGATCCTGAGATCGACAAGATTCGTCATTGATTTCCGGCGAACACTGTCTTTAAAACTTTCAACCCTACCGCCTTGAGTGACTTCGTTTCTGTAACTTGGATTGCTTTTCCAGCTACCTCATTTCTGATAGGATACTCCTATCCTTTTCCTGCTTTTACCCAGTCTTTCTTCTCCCTTACCGGCATATCCTATATCTAGGCTATGCCAATGATGTGGAGGGTTTTATATACCCTTGAGAGAATTATTGAGCAAGAGGATATAGAGTTGGGAATGTCGGAGTTGTCTGAACTATACAACCTTGTTAGCCACGGTTCACATCGCTTCTTATTCAAACATAAACCTGGTGAAGAACACCCAATCCTCAAGACCACCAAGAATGACACCAACTGGAAGAAGCGTTTCTTCTTCGTTAGGAGGGATTCTATCCCGGATGGGAAGGATCTTCCAAGGGAGTGGGCCACCCATGGTAGGATAGAGGATCCTTATAGGAGGATCACAGGATAACCCTATTTCTATTGAGGATCACTAACATCTTTTTGTTTCTTTCGTGCAGCTATCTCTGTTTCTCATATCATTTCATCACCTGCAACCAAAGAGAGGATCACCGCTTTCTGGAATCTTGATCCTGCAGTAAGGTCATTTCAAGCAAACACCAAGGATTCTCAAGAACTGCTGTTTTGGATTGGTAGGCGCTGGAAAATCTTCAAGGTCGGCCACCCGCTTCAGCATCAGTGATCTCAGCATTGTAGCTCCTCGTTCCGGGAAGAAGAAGACTGCTGCTAACCCCGTCGTTCCAGTGTCTAAGCCCACTACCTCTAAGGGAAAAGGAGGAAAGAAAAGGAAAGCCACCGAGGCTGAGGATCTGGAAGGCTTGCCTCTCATCTGTCACCAATTTCAGGAATATTTTGCTGATGTAAGGATCACTGAGTTTGCTTGATTATCCTGCCCACTTGAGGATCACGGATCCTGAGCTTTACCTTGTCTTTTTGCAGAAATTCACCGAGATCGAAATGTTGTTTGATGCATATGTCGAAGAGGCTGAGCAGAAACATCTGGAGTTCCAGAAAATCTTCCTGGCTAAGGATGAGACAATCTCTCACCTTGAGAAGGATCTTTCTCTGGCAAAGCAGCAGGTGGTCATGGCCCAGATAAATGCTGGTCATGAGAAGCATGATGTGCTGGAGGATGCTAAAGTCTCTACTGCCATCACCATGTATAAGATCAAGCTGCAAATGGACCAGGAGGCTGAGGATCCTGACTTCAACAGGACCACTTGGGACAAAGAGGGCTGGAAGGCGAAGCTGGCTGAGCTAGACGATGAGGAGGATGCTACTGAGGTCTTGGCGATTGAGGCAAGCGGCTGCGGGAAGGATCAAGCTGGTGGTGATGATGCTGGTGGTGATGCAGCCTGTGACACCCCAGGAAAACCACGAAACAACTCAGCACAACTAGCTTCCTCAGTAACCTCGCGCTAAATTTCGGGACGAAATTTCTTTCAAGTTGGGGATAATGTGACAACCCGAGTTTCAAGGTCTCTATTCGACTTAACTTATTACCTATTTGCATAGTGGGTTGTTATTTGTGATATGCAATATACGCGTTGTTTGTAGATTTATGGTATGTATTTTATGTGTGTATGTGCATACGTATCTTGTATTAATATTATGACTAGTATAATTAAAGTATGGAACCTTGGCCGAATACCTTACCCCACAAAATCACACTTAGCCGAAAACACTAGAGTGTTTTCGTCCAGTTAATGTCCAGCGAAAACAAAATGGGCTTTAGGCCCAATAGTGGATCAGTGATATTATTCTCAATCTTTACGAGAAAACTAAATCGTCAAACCCTAGAGCCCTATTGTTTCTCCCTGTGCGACGGCAACTGCAAGTCTCCAAACCTTTCTTTTCGATCAACCTAGTGATCTTCCATCTCGGTTAGTTGCACTGTTGTTGTACGATGTATGATTACATAGTTGTAGGTATATGTGATTTATTGGGTGCTGATGTTGTGTGTTTATGTAATATCTTTCCACGAATAAATCTGGTAATTGTATGATGTTTTTGTTGATTCAGTAATTCATTGATTCCACAAATTGCTTTGATGGAATCGATTTGCATGATAGGAATCCGTATAGTCTGATACAAGATTGGTTGTGTGATGCATACTATCTATGTTCGATTAATGATTGATGATCTTGGCATGTTAATGGTATGATAGTAAATTAATAGCAGATTATGTTTTATGCTTAAACATATGTCGACTACTGAATGATCACTACTTACTGTTATTGAATAATGTTTGTATGATGAAATGATGTAACTGTAAGTGACGAATAGGGTTTCTTGTTGTAACTGTTGATGATTATGGACCAACGAAATCACATGGTCCAGACAAAAACACCTAGTGTTTTCGCCAAACCTCAAGACCAACGAAAACCCTTGAGTTTTCGCCTGAAGGACTTTTGCCAAATGTATTTTCGCCCAGAAAAAGGGATTTCGCCTAAATGTGTAACTCTGTTAAGTGTAACTCTGATGGTGTGTTAACTTTGTTAGTTTGTAACTCTGTTAGTTCTTAACTCCGTTAGTTTGTTAATCCAGTTAAGTATGTTAATTACTGTTATGTATGACTCTGTTAAACATGTAAACCCCTGTTAAGTTGCTAAGTTGATAACTCTACTAGTTTGTTAACTCTGTCAATTAATTAACACTGTTAGTTATTATTCCTGTTATGCTTGTTAATTCTGGAAGCTTGTTATCTTTGCTTAATACATTAACCTGGTTAAGTCTGTTAACCCCATCAAGCATGTTAATTGATTAACCATGTTAGATATTACTAAGAACTCAGTTATATGGAGTATGACTGTGTGAACATGAACCAATTGTTATGTGCTACTTGATGAGAAATACATAAACACACTATGTGACATAAATGGCATGTGAAACTTTACGAACTTGAACTGATTGAATATACATGCATACTATAGGACTTGACTGATTAATTGTGGGCACATAACTTAGCATACCGAGCAAACCAAGGTGAGTTCACACTCTTACCAAGGCATGGGATTCCCGGGGTTGGGAATGGGGTTGAATGATTACTTGTACTTACATCACTACTGAAATACGTACCACTGACCTCGTTAGGTGTAGGACACCTATAGATACAACTAGACTAGTAAAACACGGGAAGCCCCCACTAATCTTCGAACACATGTCTGTGAGACCGCGATACAAATGCTAATCTTCGCAAACATGTCTGTGAGACCGCGATACGAATACTAATCTTCGCAAACATGTCTGGGAGACCGCGATACAAATACAAATACAACTAGTCTAGGATACATGGGAAACCCCCACTAACCTTCGCACACATGTCTAGGAGACCGCGATACGAATTAATACGATACCTGGTACAAGCGAACAACTGATTTACGAACAAATACTATAACTAAACAACCAACTGTGAACTCGCTCAACTTTTTTGTTGACTCGTTGTTACATGCCTTGTAGGTCGTTAGGTACTCATGGAGCTTGTACGGGGAGGCACAGTCGTTGTGGGACATGGATCGTGGATGCCATGTTAAACGTTTATGACATTTCAAACTTATTACTTATGTTGGGTTTTACATTTATGCTTCCGCTAAACATTGATACTACACTTTTGTTTTGAACACCTTTCATATTGTTTGGATGAATTACATTTACTCATTACATTGTTCAATATGATTGGTGGCTTGATCCTGGTCATGTCACGCCTCCATGCGGTGATACTCCGCGTGTGGATTTTGGGGGTGTGACAAATTGGTATCAGAGCCATTGGTTATAGTGAACTTGGTTTTAATAAGGGAAAAAGTTTTGTTAAAACCAGACTATAACCTGAATAGTGCTCAACGATCCACAACGATGCTTCGCTCCACGTGCAAGACTCGACACTATAGGTGATACTATTTGTGTTTACATTACCTACTTGCTAGATACATATTACATTGCTCATGGTATGCTTAGATAACGTAACAACTACTATTTGAAATCTTATATGCTCACACTCTTCTGACATTCCACACTCGCGTATTGATACGACACACTTCTCACTTGTGTTCTCTTACTTGTGAAGATCATGAGTGGACGCGTTAACATGACACAAGCCCAGCTGACGGCTTTGATCAACCAACAAGTTGCTGCGGCACTTGCAGCCGCTCAAGCAGGAGGTATACCCTGCAGTCGTAACTCACACTAGGATCTTTAGATCCTACACTTCTAAACCAACTCTTGTGTTTAACCTTGCCCTGATTCTTATACACAACAGGTCAACACGCTCAGCCACCTGTTTGCACCTTCATTACTTTCATGGACTGTCGTCCTAGCATATTCAGTGGCACGGAAGGAGCAGTTGGACTCCTCCATTGGTTTGAAAAGCTCGAGTCCGTATTTGAGATGTGTTAATGCCCTGAGGCTCGCAGGGTGAAGTACGCCACTGGTACTCTAGAAGGCATTGCGCTGACTTGGTGGAATGCGCAAGTTCAGATGTTAGGGATGGCAGCTGCTAACGCCACCCCTTGGAACGCTTTCAAGGAACTAATCCAGCGAGAATACTGTACACGTGATGACATCCATAAGTTAGAAGTGGAGTTCTTTAATCTGAAAATGACAGGGTCAGAGATTGAGGCGTATACGAAAAGGTCAAACGAGCTGGCCATCTTGTGTCCAACCATGGTGGACCCCTCTATCAAGCGTATTAAGTTGTATCTCAAAGGGCTGGTACCAGAAATTCAAAGTCATGTGACATCGGCCAACCTTGCTACTATCCAGGATGTTACTCGTCTTGCTCATCGCCTCACAGATCAGGCAATGGAACAGAACAAGCTGCCCAAACGTATCAGTGCTACTCATGCTACTACTTCCGCTACTCCCAGCGACAATAAGCGCAAATGGGATGGGGATTCCAGCAAGGGTTCAGCTACAGCTCAGTCTCAGGCACAGCAGCGGAAGACTGATAACTACCAGAGCCCTGGTCATCAATTTTCTGGTAGTCAAAGACAGGGTGGATATAGAGGAAATCTCCCAAGGTGCAATACATGCAACAGGCACCACAATGGCCAGTGCAACAAGGGTCGTTGTCAGCGGTGTCTCAAGATGGGTCATGAGGCTAAAGATTGCAAGAGCTCACGACCTGCTAATCAGAACCAGCAACAACAACCACCCGCTCCACGAAACCAGCAACAAAAACAACAGCGAGGCAATAGGGGATGCTTTCAATGTGGGGCTGAAGGCCACTTCAAGCGGGACTGCCCCCAGTTAAACCAGAATCAGAATAACAACAACAATAATCAGGGCAACGGGAACAACAATGGGGGAAACAATAACGACAATGTTGCTAGGGGTCGTGCTTTTGTGCTGGGTCAGGGTGATGCAAGGAACGATCCTAATGTGGTTATGGGTAAGTTTCTTCTCGACGACTTTTATGTTACTGTATTATTTTATTCGGGTGCGGATACCAGTTATATGTCTCTGAAAGTTAGCCAAATGCTTAAACGCGCACCAACACTTTTGAACACCAAACATGTCGTAGAATTAGTTAACGGTAAAAGTCTAGAGGCCACACACGTAGTTCAGGGTTGTAATCTTATCCTCGCTGGTCAGACTTTCTCTATCGATCTCATTCCCATAGCTCTGGGTAGTTTTGACATCGTCATTGGTATGGATTGGTTATCTCAAGAACAAGCGGAGATCCTATGCAAGGAGAAGATCGTTCGTATTCCCCGTTCTGGTAAAGAACCTCTCGAAGTTCAAGGCGACAAGAGTGGTGCCGTGGTTGGCATCATCTCATTCCTGAAGGCTCAGAAGTGTTTGCGAAAGGGCCACACTGCTATCTTAGCACTTGTTACTGACGCATCAGCGAAAGAGAAGAGATTAGAGGATATTCCAATAGTACGTGATTTTCCTCAAGTGTTTCCTGAAGATTTACCTAGGCTACCGCCTCATCGCCAGGTCGAATTTCAGATCGAGCTAGCTCCTGGAGCAGCACCCATAGCTCGAGCACCTTATCGCTTAGCTCCAACCAAACTGGAAGAACTGTCCAAACAATTGCAAGAACTCTTGAATAAGGGTTTCATTCGTCCTAGCTCTTCGCCCTGGGGAGCTCCGGTATTATTTGTAAAGAAGGAGGACGGTACCTTCCGATGTGCATCGACTACCGCGAACTGAACAAGGTGACTGTGAAGAATCACTATCCTCTTCCACGCATCGATGACTTATTCGACCAGTTACAAGGGTCGAGCTATTACTCGAAGATTGACCTGAGGTCAGACTACCATCAACTGAGAGTCCGGGATGAGTACGTCTCCAAAACAGCATTCAGAACTCGATACAGCCACTACGAGTTTCTAGTCATGCCATTCGGGTTAACAAACACACCTGCAGTCTTCATGGATCTTATGAACAGACTGTGCAAGCCCTATCTGGATAAGTTTGTTATTGTATTTATCGACGACATTTTGATTTACTCCAAGAGCCAGGAGGAACACGAGCAACATCTGCGGCTTATTTTGGAACTCCTTCGAACTGAACAGCTGTACGCCAAGTTCTCGAAATGCGACTTCTGGCTTCGTGAAGTCCATTTCCTAGGCCACGTGGTGAACAAGGATGGGATTCATGTTGATCCATCAAAAGTTGATTCGATCAGAAACTGGCCTGCACCGCGTACACCAACAGAAATCTGCCAATTCTTGGGTTTGGCGGGCTACTACAGAAGGTTCATCAAAGACTTCTCAAAGATTGCACAACCCCTCACCTCACTAACTCAGAAAGGCGTTATCTATCATTGGGGAAATGCACAGGAATTAGCATTTCAGCACTTAAAGGATAGACTTTGTAGCGCACCTATCCTCTCATTGCCTGAAGGCACAGACGATTTTGTCGTCTACTGCGACGCATCCATTCAGGGTCTTGGATGTGTATTGATGCAAAGGGATAAAGTCATTGCTTATGCTTCGCGCCAACTTAAGATTCACGAACGGAATTACACTACACACGATTTAGAGCTGGGAGCTGTTGTTTTCGCACTCAAGATATGGAGACATTACCTGTACGGTACCAAGTGCACCATCTACACCGATCACAGGAGTCTCGAGCATATCTTCAAGCAGAAAGAGTTTAACATGCGTCAGCGTCGATGGGTCGAGCTTTTAAACGATTACGAATATGCTATAAAGTACCATCCGGGCAAAGCCAATGTGGTGGCCGACGCCCTCAGTCGAAAGGATACTACACCTAGGCGTGTACGAGCGTTGCAACTCACTATTCAGTCTAGTCTTCCTTCTCAGATACGAGATGCTCAGGTAGAAGCATTGAAACCAGAAAATGTCAGGGCTGAAGCCCTACGCGGCTCAAGGCAACGGTTGGAACAAAAGGCAGATGGCGCCTACTATGTAACGGGACGCATCTGGGTCCCACTCTATGGCAACTTACGCGAGCTTGTAATGGATGAAGATCATAAGTCTCACTACTCAGTACATCCTGGTTCGGATAAGATGTACCACGATTTGGAAACTACATATTGGTGGCCTAGCATGAAAGCTCACATCGCAACTTACGTTAGCAAGTGTTTGACTTGTGAGAGAGTCAAGACTGAATATCAGAAACCATCGGGCCTACTCCAACAACCAGAGATACCACAATGGAAATGGGAGCAAATTTCCATGGATTTTGTTACTGGCCTGCCTAGATCTCAACGTGGGAATGTTACTATTTGGGTGATCGTGGATCGACTCACTAAGTCTGCACACTTCTTGGCTATCAGTTCTCTACTCTAGCAGACGTATATCTCAAGGAAGTTGTTTCGAGGCATGGGGTGCCAACCTCGATTATCTCCGATCTTGACGCACGTTTTACTTCAGAACTGTGCCAAGCAATGCACAAATCTTTTGGCTCTCGTTTAGACATGAGCACAACTTATCACCCTTAGACGGATGGGCAGTAATCGACTTCGGCAACGGCTGGGAAAAACATCTCCCGTTAGTGGAGTTTTCGTATAACAACAGTTACCACACTAGCATTCAAGCCGCTCCATTGGAGGCATTGTACGGGCGTAAATGCCGATCACCTCTTTGTTGGGCAGAGGTGGGTGATAGTCAGATCACGGGTCTAGAACTTGTAGTGGACACAACGGAAAGAATTGCTCAGATACGGAAACGCATGGCGGCAGCACGTGACCGTCAGAAAGCCTACGCAAACAAGCGCCGGAAACCACTCGAGTTCCAAGTTGGGGATCGAGTGCTACTCAAAGTTTCACCCTGGAAGGGTGTGGTTCTTTTTGGTAAACGGGGCAAGCTCAATCCATGTTACGTTGGACCGTTCAAAATCATCGAGAAAATAGGCAAAGTGGCCTACAATATAAACCTACCAACAGAACTCAGTGCAGTTCACAACGTTTTTCATGTGTCGAATCTGAAGAAGTGTCTGTCAGATGAGACCCTCATAGTTCCTCTGAAGGAGCTCACTATCGATGATCAGTTGCGGTTCGTCGAGGAACCAGTTGAAATCACGGACCGGGATGTTAAGGTCCTCAAACGCACCAGAATACCTCTTGTTCGAGTTCGTTGGAACTCCCGTCGTGGCCAAGAGTTTACCTGGGAACGAGAAGATCAGATGAAACTCAAGTATCCCCAGTTGTTCGGAAACAATGCAACTACTACTGAGGCTGAAGCTATTACAGAATTTTGGGACGAAATTCCAAATCAACGGGGGGATGATGTGACACCCCAGGAAAACCACAAAACAACTCAACACAACTAGCTTCCTCAGTAACCTCGCGCTAAATTTCGGGACAAAATTTCTTTCAAGTTGGGGATAATGTGACAACCCGAGTTTCAAGGTCTCTATTCGACTTAACTTATTACCTATTTGCATAGTGGGTTGTTATTTGTGATATGCAATATACGCGTTGTTTGTAGATTTGTGGTATGTATTTTATGTATGTATGTGCATACATATCTTGTATTAATATTATGACTAGTATAATTAAAGTATGGAACCTTGGCCGAATACCTTACCCCACAAAATCACACTTAGCCGAAAACACTAGAGTGTTTTCGTCCAGTTAATGTCCAACGAAAACAAAATGGGCTTTAGGCCCAGTAGTGGATCAGTGATATTATTCTCAATCTTTACGAGAAAACTAAATCGTCAAACCCTAGAGCCCTATTGTTTCTTCCTGTGCGACGGCAACTGCAAGTCTCCAAACCTTTCTTTTCGATCAACCTAGTGATCTTCCATCTCGGTTAGTTGCACTGTTGTTGTACGATGTATGATTACATAGCTATAGGTATATGTGATTTATTGGATGCTGATGTTGTGTGTTTATGTAATATCTTTCCACGAATAAATCTGGTAATTGTATGATGTTTTTGTTGATTCAGTAATTCATTGATTCCACAAATTGCTTTGATGGAATCGATTTGCATGATAGGAATCCGTATAGTCTGATACAAGATTGGTTGTGTGATGCATACTATCTATGTTCGATTAATGATTGATGATCTTGGCATGTTAATGGTATGATAGTAAATTAATAGCAGATTATGTTTTATGCTTAAACATATATCGACTACTGAATGGTCACTACTTACTGTTATTGAATAATGTTTGTATGATGAAATGATGTAACTGTAAGTGACGAATAGGGTTTCTTGTTGTAACATTTGATGATGATGGACCAACGAAATCACATGGTCCAGACGAAAACACCTAGTGTTTTCGCCAAACCTCAAGACCAACGAAAACCCTTGAGTTTTCGCCTGAAGGACTTTTGCCAAATGTGTTTTCGCCCAGAAAAAGGGATTTCGCCTAAATGTGTAACTCTGTTAAGTGTAACTGTGATGGTGTGTTAACTTTGTTAGTTTGTAACTCTGTTAGTTCTTAACTCCGTTAGTTTGTTAATCCAGTTAAGTATGTTAATTACTGTTGTGTATGACTCTGTTAAACATGTAAACCCCTGTTAAGTTGCTAAGTTGATAACTCTACTAGTTTGTTAACTCTGTCAATTAATTAACACTGTTAGTTATTATTCCTGTTATGCTTGTTAATTCTGGAAGCTTGTTATCTTTGCTTAATACATTAACCTGGTTAAGTCTGTTAACCCCATCAAGCATGTTAATTGACTAACCATGTTAGATATTACTAAGAACTCAGTTATATGGAGTATGACTGTGTGAACATGAACCAATTGTTATGTGCTACTTGATGAGAAATGCATAAACACACTATGTGACATAAATGGCATGTGAAACTTTACGAACTTGAACTGATTGAATATACATGCATACTATAGGACTTGACCGATTAATTATGGGCACATAACTTAGCATACCAAGCAAACCAAGGTGAGTTCACACTCTTACCAAGTCATGGGATTCCCGGGGTTGGGAATGGGGTTGAATGATTACTTGTACTTACATCACTACTGAAATACGTACCACTGACCTCGTTAGGTGTAGGACACCTATAGATCCAGCTAGACTAGTAAAACACGGGAAGACCCCACTAATCTTCGCACACATGTCTGTGAGACCGCGATACAAATGCTAATCTTCGCAAACATGTCTGTGAGACCGCGATACGAATACTAATCTTCGCAAACATGTCTGGGAGACCGCGATACAAATACAAATACAACTAGTCTAGAATACATGGGAAACCCCCACTAACCTTCGCACACATGTCTAGGAGACCACGATACGAATTAATATGATACCTGGTACAAGCGAACAAATAATTTACGAACGAATACTATAACTAAACAACCAACTATGAACTCGCTCAAGTTTGTTGTTGACTCGTTGTTACATGCCTTGCAGGTCGTTAGGTACTCATGGAGCTTGCACGGGGAGGCACAGTCGTTGTGGGACATGGATCCTGGATGCCATGTTAAACGTTTATGACATTTCAAACTTATTACTTATGTTGGGTTTTACATTTATGCTTCCGCTAAACATTGATACTACACTTTTGTTTTGAACACCTTTCATATTGTTTGGATGAATTACATTTACTCATTACATTGTTCAATATGATTGGTGGCTTGATCCTCGTCATGTCACGCCTCCATGCGGTGATACTACGCGTGTGGATTTTGGGGGTGTGACACAGCCAAGGTGTGAGCTGCAGAAATGGGCGATGATGGACATTTCTAGACGCGGCCGGAGCCCATTTTTTTAGGATTTGGCAGTGGTTTTGGTTATGATGTTTTTATTTCAAACAATGATGGTCTGTAATAACTAAACAATAGCTATTAGGGTTGAGGATCAAGGATCCTTTAAACAATAGGTAGGATAATAGATGGTGGAGGGATCCTCTGTTTGGGGGATGAAATCACTTGTTATCCTGCCATCTTTTATTTCCTGCACTTTTAAGACCTGTTAACAATGGACACCCTTTGCCAACCCAAATGGACGAGCCATGTTTTGCTGGTAGAAGCTTGGGTTGGCAATTTTGACAACCTTTAAGGGTTTAACATTTTGGTGAATAAATAAAACTTTAATCTTTTGGCTATTTCTTGTGTTGTTATTCTTGTTAATTCTTCATTCTTCAACTGTTATATTATACTTTCTTTGAATTCATAAGTAAAGAGTAAAGGTTTAATAATGTCAAAAAGTTTTAGGATATGATCAAGGATCAAATATCCTATAATCGATAAATTCAAAAAGGTAGTATAGTTTAAGGATCATAAATCCTGTTGTTAAAGGATAAGGGTCACTTATATAAACAATGAATAAAATTAAAGTAATCAAGGATCATACCTGAAAATCCAAGTTAGGATCCTAAATCTTTAGCATTTACAATCAGGATAACCAAAAGACAAACCTTAGTAAAAGGTAAGGATCAAGGATCCTTGAGTGTTTGACTTCAAAAACCTGAAATGGAACATAACTTGGGACTAAGCCAATATAAGAGAAGAGTTAGCAACTGGGGACAAGCCCAACAATTCTGGGGACAAGCCCAATATACTGTGGACAAGCCCAAAAAACTGGGGACAAGCCCAAAAAACTGGGGACAAGCCCGTGGGGACAAGCCCAAAGAACCTTGTGTGAACTGGAGTATGGCCCTCACTGGCGACTATCCAAACTTAGTGACATGAAAATGCCAAAACCTTAGCTAACGTGAAAACCTTAGAAACCTTAGGAACAGATGTATGGTACGTCTACCATTATACGTAGGATCCCGGATACAGCCAGTACAATGAAATTGTCAGCCCCTAAAGCGAGTACTGGTCCCATTGCCATGAACTGTACCAGGATCATCGTGCGCTGCTGGCGATACTGGAGACAGGTCCAAATAACTGGGGTCAAGCCCAAATAACTGGGGTCAAGCCCAAATAACTGGGGTCAAGCCCAAATAACTGGAGACTTCTGTGGATACTCAATCCTTCATTAAGGATACATGAACCTTCTGCAAAACTCATAATCAAGTGAAAGGATGATAAAGGATCCAGGATCCTTCTCCTTATATATAGGATAACTAAGGAATGAAATAGTTTGAAATTAGAGCATTACCAGAATGAGGATCATCCATCCTCTAAGGATCCTTCAAGGATGTGGATCATGAATATTGCTAAGGATCACAAATCCTTATCACATGAAGTACTTCTTCAGGTGGACAACATTCCAAGTTCTTGGTAGCAAATCACCTTCCATTGTTAGCAATCGATATGCCCCCTTTCCTGCCTCAGCTTCAATCAAGTAGGGGCCTTCCCACTTTGGTGCCAACTTTCCATCAGCAGGATTCGTGGTATTCTGAAATGCTTTCCTTAATACCATATCACCAACTTGGAACTTCCTAATCCTGACATTTTTGTTGTAGGCTCCAGCCATCCTTTGTTGATAACTAGCCATCCTTATCCTTGCCAAATCCCTGAGTTCTTCTATAGTATCCAAGTCTTGAACCAAGTTTTCGGCATTTCCTTTAGGATCACGGATGCTTGTTCTTGCAGTAGGAACCACCATCTCTGTAGGGATCACCGATTCTTCCCCAAATACCAAAGAAAATGGAGTTTGGCCAGTAGCATTCTTGGGAGTTGTCCTATCAGCCCATAGTACATAAGGTAATTCTTCTGCCCATTTTCCTTTCTTGGACCCAAGCTTTTTCTTCAAGTTGTTGATGATGATCTTGTTGGATGAATCTGCTTGACCATTAGCTTGTGGGTGGACTGGTGTTGATGTTATCATCTTAATCCCCCAGCTGTCACAAAATTTAGTAGTTCTACTCCCAATAAATTGGGATCCATTATCACAAACAATTTCAGAAGGGATACCAAATCTAGTAATAATATTTCTTTTAATAAAGGATATCACTTCCTTTTCTCTGACTTGAGCAAAGGCTTCAGCCTCTATCCACTTGGAGAAGTAATCAGTCATAGCAAGCATGAATACTTTTCCACCAGGTGCCTTAGGAAGTTTTCCAACTATATCCATTCCCCATCTCATAAATGGCCAAGAAGAGGATATAGGATGTAAGAGCTCTGCTGGTTGGTGAAGGATATTACTATGTCTCTGACAAGGATCACACTTTCTGGCATAATCCATAGCATCCTTCTTCATAGTAGGCCAATAGTATCATGTCCTCAGGATCCTTGAGAATAATGCCCTGCCCCCAGTGTGGTTTCCACAATCTCCTTCATGAAAATCCTTTAGGACTTCTTGGATTTCAGGATCCTCAATGCATCTTAGATATGGTCCTGCAAGAGATTGTTTATATAACATATTATTCAATATTGTAAACTGAGATACCTTAATTTTGAAAGCCCTGGGGTTTTCTCCTGTAGGAATCTCTCCATGTTGTATGTATCTCATAATTGGAAGGATCCATGATCCTGAACGAGATTGTGTATCATCACTAGGGATGATTGCAGAATCCTCTCCTATCTCCATAGCTACATGATCGTCAATGGCATGGGTTAGGATATGGATAATAGGGATCTTGATATCCTCCGGAACCTTGAAGGATGATCCTAGATTGGCCAATGCATCAGCCTCTGCATTCTCTTCTCTGGGTACCTGTGTCAAACTAAAGGAAACAAAAGAGAGTTCCAATTCTTTGACTATCTCTAAATATTTGATTAGCTTTTCACCTTTAACAGCATAGGATCCATTAAAGTGATTAGTAATTAACAATGAATCTACATGTACCTCAAGATACCTGATCCTCATATGCTTGGCAATTTGCAAACTAGCAATCAAGGCCTCATATTCAGCCTCATTATTAGTAGTTTGAAACTCACAAGCTATGGAGTGGGGTATTATGTCCCCCTGTGGCGATTTTAGTAGTATTCCAAGTCATGTTCCTTTGACATTAGAAGCTCCATCCGTGAAAAGTATCCAAGGATCCTTAGTTTCTTCAAGCTATTGAACTTCTAACTCAGCTTCCCTATGCAAGTCACTACTGAAATCTGCCACAAAGTCAGCTAAGGCTTGGGATTTAATGGCAGTTCTTGGTTCATATCTTATATCATAAGCACTGAGCTTCACTGCCCACTTAGCCATCCTTCCTGACATTTCAGGTTTCCTGATAACATTCTTAATTGGAAAGTTAGTCTTAACAATAATGGCATGAGTTTCAAAATAATGTCTTAATTTAGTAGATGCCATAATTAATGCAAGGATAAGTTTTGCTAAATGTGAATACCTGGATTCAGCATCAAGTAAACTTTTACTTACATAATAGACAGGATGTTGTGTACCTTGGTGATCCTTAACAAGGACTGCACTTACTGCTTTAGAGGATACCGCCAGATATAAGGATAATATATCCCTTTTTTCTGGTTTCATTAAAGTAGGAGCTGAGGATAGGTAATCCTTAAGGGCTTTGAGAGCATTTTCATGCTTTTCAGTCCACTCAAATTTCTTGTTCTTTCTCAAAATGTCATAGAATTCCTTGCATTTTTCTGATGATTTGGATATGAACCTGTTCAAGGTTGCGATCCTGCCTGTCAATCTTTGCACATCCTTGGCATTGGAAGGAGATTTGATATTCACAATAGCCTTAATTTGCTCTGGACTTGCTTCAATGCCTCTTTTTCTCACCATATAGCCTAGGAATTTACCTGCTTTAACACCAAAGTGACACTTGGAAGGATTTAGTTTCATATGAAATTCATCAAGGATATTGAATGCTTCCTCCAAGTCTCTAAGGTGATCCTCAGCTTTCTTGGACTTAACCACCATGTCATCTATATAGACTTCCATAGTGTGTCCAATTTGTTCCTTGAACATCATATTGACTAGCCTTTGATAAGTAGCACCTGCATTCCTTAGTCCAAATGGCATAACAATATAACAATATATATCAGTTGGGGTCATAAAGGCTGCATCCTCTTGATCAGATGGTTCCATTTGAATTTGTTGAAATCCAGATGAAGCATCCATAAAAGTCAACAACTCATGACCCGTTGTAGCATCCACCATGGAGTCAATGTGGGGTAATGGGAAAGGATCTTTGGGACATGCCTTGTTTAAATCAGTGAAATCGACACATACCCTCCACTTTCCATTTTTCTTTTGAACAACAACCACATTGGCTAACCACCTTGGATACTTAACCTCTCTTATCATACATGCCCGGAGTAGTTTATCTACTTCTTCCTGGATAATAGCATTCCTTTCAGGTGCAAACTTCCTCCTTTTTTGATGAATTGGATTGAATGACCTGTCAATGCCAAGCTTATGAGTAATTATATCTTTAGATATACCTGTCATGTCCTCATGCTTCCAGGCAAAGGTAGTTTTTCTCCTTTTAAGGAAGGATACTAGATCATGTTCAATGTTGGTGAGGATCCCTGATCCTATGAAGACTATGGATTCAGGATCATGAGGATCCATAAGGATTTCTTTCACATCCTGTTCTCTTGCCTCCAAGACATCTCTTGGAGGATGCTTTAATTACTATTGCTCCCTTGGTCTTGAGGCTGGCTTCATTGATGACGTGTAGCAATTCTTAGCTTCTTGTTGATCACTCTCAATTTTCACCACCCCCCATGGACTAGGAAGCTTCACGCATTGATGATAGGTAGATGGGACTGCCTTCATGTCATGTATCCATGGCCTGCCAAGGATAACATTACAACAGGATAAGCAATCTATAACACAAAATTTTTGAAAAGAATGAAGTCCTTCAATATAGATGGGGAGTTTGATGTCCCCCAATGTATTCTTGGTTTCTCCGCTGAATCCCACAAGAACTGAGGATCTTGGGACAATGTCTGATTCAGGAATGTTCATTTTCTTGAGGACATCAAGCTGAATGATGTTCACCGAGCTTCCTCCATCGATTAGGATCCTGCGAACAAAATGGTTAGAAATAAACAGAGTAATAACAAGACCATCATGATGAGGATCCTAAACATCAACACGGTCATCCTTGTTAGGGGTGGATTTCTAAATGATCAGTGATCCTTATTTACTGTTGGGTTTAGTGATCCTCAATTTTGTCTGAAGTAGTGATCCTCAGAAGTGTTGCAGGATCAGGATCATGGATCACTATAAGGATCCTTGTACTATCGATTGTCTACTTTGAATTCGTAATTGTTTTGCAGGAGTATCAACTTGGACTTGGTCTTGGCGATATTCCTGGAGAATATTCTAAGTCTATTCCGCACGTGCTTGGTCAGAAATGGACGTTATGGAGTCGTGGAGGACTTGCACCATTTGCGGAATGTTAGTTAGAGTAGATATTTTCTATTTTTAAAGGGGGTAGCGAGCTAGTTAGAAAACACTTGGCTATTTTTGGCTACACACACACTCATACAACCGCTCTCATCAGATCTCGCTAACACATTTGGCGATTACACACATTTTCTACACAATACACTATAGTGATCCTTGTACTTAGCTCGCTATCATCCGAAGTTGTAATACATTTCTTGTTTCATTTGAGTTGGTGATCGGTAGTTTCCATCACCCGAGGTTTTTTATGCCGGAGATCATTCATTGATCAAGGGCTTTTTCCTCGTATAAATCTTCGTGTCACTTGTCCATTACACTTCATAGTGATCCTTATTGTTGTTCATCAATTCAAGCATCATACCTCACAACAGAAAGTTTGGTTACATTGTCATTGCTTGATTTTTGACCAAAACAGTTTGGCGCCCACCGTGGGGCAATTGGTGCTTCATTCCTAGAAAGATTCGTATTTTCGTGGTCATTTCGGTTCGCTACAACCAAACAGATAGCTTCCTCAGTGAAGAATACTTCAAGTTTGATGCCCTCATTCAGTTCTTCACAAGGCGTCCCTCCTTTGCCTCCACCACCTTCTGGATCCCAGAAGAATGCTGAGAATGCTGCGAAGAAACCAACTCCTATTTTCCAAAAACCACATACTTCTTCTGTTTCAACTAATCCTACTACTAATGATCTTTATGCCCTGATTTTGCAGATGAGGAATCATGCACAAGAGCAGGATAAAACCAATGAAAGGATCCTCCGGGAGATCTATGAAATCAAGAAACAGAAGAAATCAGTGGAGGATCACTCCCCTCTGATGCTAAGATCGCTGAACTTCGACACTCCGGCCATAACTTCCCAACACTCAGCAGTTCCGGACGTGCAATACTTGGGTGAACTACCAGGAAGGCGTTATGGAACAACAACAATGAGTCAGGCATTTGGCTCTTACTTCCAGCCTCAGGAATCCTCTTCTCAACCATCAGGATCCTCCTCTCAGCATCAGGGATACTTCACGTCAGGAGGATATGTGGGAATGCATGCAGTACAAGGATCCTCCCAGGTCCAAGGATCCTCCCAAGTACAAGGATCCTCCCAGGTCCAAGGATCCTCCCAAGTACAAGGATCCTCCCAGATCCAAGGATCCTCCCAGGTCCCAGGATCCTCTTTGGTCCCAGGATCCTCTCTGGTCCCAGGATTCTCCCTTGTTCAAGGATCCTCCCTGGTCCCAGGATCCTTTCAGGTTCACGGATCATCTCAATTCCAAGGATCCAACCTCCTTCAAAATCAAGGATCCTTGAGAAGTATGCAGCCTCAGAACTTGGACGTTCATCAAGGAGACTTCATACCAATGCAGACCATTGCCTCCTCTGGTCCTTCAATCATGCCAGAGTCTCGACAAGATGGATTCACATCCGTAATTCCAAACTCGAATCCTGTGGGAGGTAACACTTTTAATAATTTATATAACACTAACCATGGCTTTATGCAGGATACATGTATCAATCAGGCCATGGCTAAGGAGCTACAGAAGCTTAAGGGTATGATATCCAGTGTACCAGGAGTGGTTAAACCCATTCCTGAGATTGCGGATGGTAGCCATAGGATATCTCGTTTTGCACCACCTTTATGTGATGCTGAGATACCTAAAAGATTCCAGATACCATCAATGAAGTTATATGATGGTTCAACGGATCCAGAAGAGCATGTAGCCATAGGATATCTCGTTTTGTACCACCTTTATGTCAAGGACCCAGGATCCTGAAAGGATCCCGGAAAGGGCTCCTGCTCCTCCAGCAGATGCACAAGTCATAAATTTCATATCCGGTGGATCAGACATCTGTGGTACATCCTTCTCAGCAGCAAAAAGACACGCTAAGGAAACCAAGATGGATAATGGAGACAGACCCGTCCGGACCTCCGTTGTCACCCAGGATAAAGTCATTACTTTTGATGAGGATGATCGTGTTGACATCCAGGATCCTCATCATGACGGTCTTGTAATTACATTGTTTATTTCTAACCACTTTGTTCGCAGGATCCTTATAGATGGAGGAAGCTCTGTGAACATCATTCAGCTGGATGTTCTCAAGAAAATGAATATCCCAAAGTCTGATATTATCCCAAGATCCTCAGTACTTGTGGGATTCAGTGGGGAAACAAAGAATACATTGGGGGACATCAAACTCCCAATCTATATTGAAGGATTGCATTCTTATCAAAAGTTTTGTGTTATTGATTGCTTATCGTGTTGTAATGTTATCCTTGGCAGGCCATGGATACATGATATGAAGGCAGTCCCATCCACCTATCATCAGTGTGTAAAGCTTCCAAGTCCATGGGGAGTGGTGAAAATTGAGAGTGGTCAACAGGAGGCTAAGAATTGCTATACCTCATCAATGAAACCAGCCTCAAGACCAAGGGAGCAATAGCAATTAAAGTATCCTTCAAGAGATGTCTTGGAGGCAAGAGAACAGGATTTGAAAGAAATCCTCATGGTTCCTGATGATCCTGAATCCAAGATCTTCATAGGGTCAGGGATCCTTAGCGTTATTGAACGGGAGCTAGCATCCTTTCTCAAAAGAAGGAAAACCACCTTTGCCTGGAAACATGAAGACATGACAGGTATATCTAAAGATATAATTACTCACAAACTTGGTATTGACAGGTCATTCAAGCCGATTCATCAAAAGAGGAGGAAGTTTGCACCTGAAAGAAATGCTATTATCCAGGAAGAGGTAGATAAGCTACTTCGAGCAGGTATGATTAGAGAGGTTAAGTATCCAAGATGGTTAGCCAATGTGGTTGTTGTTCAAAAGAAAAATGGAAAGTAGAGGGTATGTGTCGATTTTACAGATTTAAACAAGGCATGTCCCAAGGATCCTTTCCCATTACCCCACATTGACTCCATGGTGGATGCTACCGCGGGTCATGAGTTGTTAACTTTTATGGATGCTTCATCTGGATTTCAACAAATTCAGATGGAACCATCCGATCAAGAGGATACAGCCTTTATGACCCCAACTGGTATATACTGTTATATTGCTATGCCATTTGGATTAAGGAATGTAGGTGCTACTTATCAAAGGCTAGTCAATATGATGTTCAAGGAGCAAATTGGACACACTATGGAAGTCTATATTGATGATATGGTGGTTAAGTCCAAGAAAGCTGAGAATCATCTTAAACACTTGGAGGAAGCATTCAATATCCTTGATAAATATAATATGAAACTTAATCCTTCTAAGTGTCATTTTGGTGTAAAGGCAGGTAAATTCTTAGGATATATGGTGACAAAGAGGGGCATTGAAGCAAGTCCAGAGCAAATTAAGGCTATTGTGAATATCAAATCTCCTGCCAATGCTAAGGATGTGCAAAGGTTGACTGGCAGGATCGCAGCCTTGAACAGATTCATATCCAAATCCTCAGAAAAGTGCAAGGAGTTCTATGACATCCTGAGGAAGAACAAGAAATTTGAATGGACTGAGAAGCATGAAAGTGCCCTTAAAGCTCTTAAGGATTACCTATCCTCAGCCCCAGCCTTGATGAAACCAGAAAAGGGAGATGTGTTATCCTTATACTTGGCGGTATCCTCAAAAGCAGTAAGTGCGGTCCTTGTTAAGGATCACCAAGGTACACAACATCCTGTTTATTATGTAAGTAAGAGCTTACTTGATGCTGAATCCAGGTATTCACATTTAGAAAAACTTATCCTTGCATTAATTTTGGCATCTACTAAATTAAGACATTATTTTGAGACTCATGCCATTATTGTTAAAACTAATTTCCCAATTAAGAATGTTCTCAGGAAACCTGAAATGTCAGGAAGGATGGCTAAGTGGGCAGTGAAGTTGAGTGCATATGACATAAGATATGAACCAAGGACTGCCATCAAATCCCAAGCCTTAGCTGACTTTGTGGCAGATTTTAGTAGTGATTTGCAAAAGGAGGCTGAACTAGAAGTCCAACAGCTTGAAGAAACAAAGGACCCTTGGATACTGTTCACTGATGGATCCTCCAATGTAAATGGAACAGGGCTTGGAATACTACTAAAATCGCCACAGGGGGACATAATACCCCACTCCATAGCTTGTGAGTTTCAAACTACCAACAATGAGGCTGAATATGAAGCCTTGATAGCTGGTTTGCAAATTGCAAAGCATATGAGGATCAGGTATCTTGAGGTACATATAGATTCTTTATTGATCACTAACCACTTTAATGGATCCTATGCTGTTAAAGGTGAAAAGCTAATCAAATATTTGGAGATAGTCAAAGAATTGGCACTCACTTTTGTATCCTTTAGTTTGACACAGGTACCAAGGGAAGAGAATGCAGAAGCTGATGCATTAGCCAATCTAGGATCATCTTTGAAGATTCCTGAGGATATCAAGATCCCTATTATCCATATCCTGACCCCTGCTATCAAGGATCATGTAGCTATGGAGATAGGAGAAGATTCTGCAATCATCCCTAGTGATGATACCCAATCTCATTCAGGATCATGGATACTCCCAATCATGAGATACATACAACATGGAAAAATTCCTACAGGAGAAAACCCAAGGGCTTTCAAAATTAAGGTATCTCAATTTACAATATTAAATAATATGTTGCATAAACGATCTCTTGTAGGACCATATTTAAGATGCATTAAGGATCCTGAAATTCAAGAAGTCCTAAAGGATTTCCATGAAGGAGATTGTGGAAACCACACTGGGGGCAGGGCATTATTCTCAAGGATCCCGAGGACAGGATTTCCAGAGGCATAGTAATATCCTTCACCAACCAGCAGAGCTCTTGCATCCTATATCCTCTTCTTGGCCATTCATGAGATGGGGAATGGACATAGTTGGAAAGCTTCCTAAGGCACCTGGTGGAAAAGTATTCATGCTTGCTATGACTGATTACTTCTCTAAGTGGATAGAGGCTGAAGCCTTTGCTCAAGTCAGAGAAAAGGAAGTTATATCCTTTATTAAAAGAAACATTATTACTAGATTTGGTATCCCTTCTGAGATTATTTGTGATAATGGATCCCAATTTATTGGGAATAGAACCACTAACTTTTGTGACAGTTGGGGAATTAAGATGATAACATCAACACCAGTCCATCCACAAGCTAATGGTCAGGCAGAGTCATCCAACAAGATCATCATCAACAATTTGAAGAAGAAGCTTGGATCCAAGAAAGGAAAATGGGCAGAAGAACTACCTTATGTGCTTTGGGCTGATAGGACAACTCCCAAGAATGCTACAGGCCAAACTCCATTTTCTTTGGTATTTGGGGCAGAATCAGTAATCCCTACAGAGATGGTGGTTCCAACTGCAAGAACAAGCATTCGTGATCCTGAAGAAAATGCTGAAAACTTGATTCAAGACTTGGATACTATAGAAGAAATCAGGGATTTAGCAAGGATAAGGATGGCCAGTTATCAACAAAGGATGGCTGGAGGTTACAACAAAAATGTCAGGCTCAGGAAATTCCAAGTTGGGGATATGGTATTAAGGAAAGCATTTCAAAACACCACCAATCCTGCTGATGGAAAGCTAGCACCAAAGTGGGAAGGCCCATATTTGATTGAAGCTGAAGCAGGAAAGGGGGCATATCGATTGCTAACAATGGAAGGTGATTTGCTACCAAGAGCTTGGAATGCTGTCCATTTGAAGAAATATTTCATGTGATCATGATCCGTGATCCTTACCAGACAAGTATCCTTAAAGGATCCCTACTGACAGATGATCCTCTTTCTGGTAACATTCCAATCTCAAACTATTTCATTCTTTTTATTCCCTTACAAGGATAAGGATCCTGCGTCCTTTATCCTCCTTTTACCTGATTCTGAGTTTTGAAGGTTTAGGTATCCTTAACTAAGGATTGAGTATCCACAGAAGTATCCAGTTATTTGGGCTTGACCCCAGTTATTTGGGCTTGACCCCAGTTATTTGGGCTAGTCCCCAGTTTGGGCATGTCCCCAGTTTCGCCAGTAGCGCACGATGATCCTGGTATAGTTCATGGCAATGGGACCAGTACCCGCTTTAGGGGCTGACAATTTCATTGTACTGGCTATATTCAGGATCCTACGTATAATTGTAGACGTACCATACATCCGTTCCTAGGGTTTCTAACGTTTTCACGTTAGCTAAGGTTTTGACATTTTCATGTCACTAAGTTTGGATAGTCGCCAGTGAGGGCCATACTCCAGTTTACATACGATCCTTTGGGCTTGTCCCCAGTAATCCTTTGGGCTTGTCCCCAGTAATCCTTTGGGCTTGTCCCCAGTTATCCTTTGGGCTTGTCCCTAGTATATTAGGCTTGTCCCCAGAATTGTTGGGCTTGTCCCCAGTTACTAACATTCATCTTTATTGGCTCAGTCCCAAGTAATATCTTATTTCAGGTCTGTGAAGATAAATGACCAAGGATTCTTGATCCTTACTTTAAACTAAGGTTTGTATCTTGGGTTATCCTAATTTTAAGTGTTAAAGGATAGGATCCTAACTTGGATTCTCAGGTATGATCCTTAACTGTTTTGATTTTATTCATTATGTATTTAAGTGACAACTGAACTTTTGATCCTTAAATTATTTTTTATGTGATCCTTGATCATATCCTTAACTCTTAAGGGATATTTAAAAAAAAAAAAAAAATTTCCTTACTTGATAAGTTTAAATGACATGAACATCACAATAGATTGAAAAATAAAATAACAATAAGGATATAAACACATGATATAGCCAAAAAGTTAAAGTCATTTTATTCACAAAAGCTTAAACCCTTTTAAGGTTGTCAAAATTGCCAACCCACGTTTCTACCAGCAAATCGTGGCCCGTCCACATGGGTTGGCAAAGGGTGTCCATTGTTCATAGGTCTAACAAGTGCAGGAAATTAAAGACGGCAGGATCACAATGGCTTCATCCCCCAAACAGAAATGAAGTTTATAACTTGTGCATCTGCTGGAGGGGCAGGAGCTCTTTCTGGAACCTTTTCAGGATCCTGGATCCTTGACTTTTTTCTTCCCAAAAGCTCCTTCAAGTGCCCCTTACTTAACCAGTAACCAATTTCTTTTCTAAGTGCAATACACTCTTCAGTGAGATGCCCAAAATCCTCATGATATGCACACCACTTGGAATTGTCCTTTGTAGCAGCTGGTTTATCACTTTTCCTTGGCCATCTTGCTTTCTCACCTAGATTCTGCATTGCAAGAATTAGTTCATTGTTATCAACAGAAAAACAGTATTCAGAAATTGGAGGATAATCCTCATCATCCTCTTCTTGTTCTACTGCATGCACATTCTGGTTATCAGACTTGTTGTAGGACTTGAACTTGTTATTCTTGAAGTAGGATCCTTGCTTTTCCTGTTTCGAGGATCCTGCCAATCTCTCCTGGATCCTTTTATCATCCTCTAATCGGATGAATCTAAGGGCCCTGGTTCTCACTTCATCAAGATTCCTGCATGGGGTCATAACAAGATCATCATAGAATAATGAATCCCTAAGCAAACCCATTTTAAAGGCTTCCACAGTGATTCATTTTGACCTTGTGTTACCCTATATAGATCACTAGTTAAACGTTCAAATTTTCTGCTACATGAGAACTGACTATTAAACAGATTAACTAGATTAGCAAATGAAGTAATAGAGTAAGGGGGAAGACTTAGCAGCCATTTAAGAGCAGATCCTGTGAGCGTGGATCCGAAACCCTTGCATAGGCATGCTTCTTTTAACCTCTCTGGGATGGGGTTGATCTCCATCCTTTCTCTATATTGAGCTACATGTTCTTCTGGATCCGTTGAACCATCATACAACTTCATAGTTGGTATTTGGAACCTTTTGGGTATCTCAACATCACAAATGGGTGGTGCAAAACGAGATATCCTATGGCTCCCATCTGCAATTTCAGGAATGGGCTTAACTACTCCTGGAACGCTGGATATCATATCCTTCAGCTTCTGTAATTCCCTAGCCATAGCTTGATTGATACCTGTATCCTGCATAGAGCCATGGTTAGTGTTATAAGAATTATTGAAAGTGTTACCTCCCAGAGGATTCAAGTTTGGAATTCCAGATGTGAATCCATATTGACGGGATTCTGGTATGATTGAAGGACCAGAAGAGGCAACGGTCTGCATTGGAATGAATTCTCCTTGATGAACATCTGTGCTTGGGGGTTGTACACGTCTTAAGAATCCTTGATCCTGGGAGATGTTGGATCCTTGAACCTGGAATGAGGATCCTTGAACCTGAGAGGATCCTACAACCTGAGAGGATCCTTGGACCTGAGAGGATCCTTGAACCTGAGAGGATCCTAGAACCTGAGAGGATCCTTGAACCTGAGAGGATCCTTGGACTGTGTGCGTCCCCAAATATCCCCCTGAGCTGACAAAGGATCCCTGATGCTGGAAAGAGGATCCCTAAGGCTGAAAACAGGATCCTTGAGGCTGAAAGTGAGACCCAAAAGCCTGACTCATAGTTGTTGTTCCATAACGCCTTCCCAATGGTTCAGTTTGGTACTGGATATCCGGAGCTGCAGATTGCTGGGCAGTTATAGCTGGAGTGTCGAAATCTAGTGACCTTGGTATCAGAGGAGAGTGATCCTCCCCCGATCTCTTCTGTTTCTTGATATCACCAATCTCCCGGAGGATCCTTTCATTGGTTTTGTCCTGCTCTTGTATGTGATCCCTCATCTGCAAAATCAAAGTAAAAAGATCACTAGTAGTAGGATTAGAAGAAATAGAAGAAGTTGGTGGTTTTGAAAAAATGGGGCTTGGTCTCTTTGCAGCATTTTCGGAATTCTTCTGAGATCCAGAAGGTGGTGGAGGCAAAGGTGGAACGCCTGTGAAGAACTCATTGCCGACATTGAACTTGAAGTGCTCTTTGCTGAAGAAGCCATCTGCTTGGTTGTAATGAACCGAAATGATCACAAAAACAAGAATTTCTTAGGAATGAAGCACCAATTGCCCCACGGTGGGCGCCAAACTGTTTTGGTAAAAAATCAAGCAAGGATAATGCAACCAAATATTTTGTTGTGGGGTGTGATGCTTGAATCTATGAACAATTGTATGAACAACTTGCAAATCAAATAAAGAAGTGACACAAGGATTTATACGAGGAAAAAGCCCTTGATCAAGAGTTGATCTCCGACACAAAAAAACTCGGGTGATGGAAACTACCGATCACCAACTATGATTAATCAAAAGGTTGTTACAACTCGGGATGATAACAAGCTTGTTACAAGGATCACTAGTGTGCAAAAGTGTTAAAGTGTATGAAATCGCCAAGTAAACTGTCAAGAGCTGTTCGAGAGTGTGTGTGTTTGCCAAATTAGCCAAGTGTTCTAACTCAAGCTTGTTATCCCCTATTTAAAATTAGAAATAACTATACTAACTAACTATCCGATAATCATGCTAGCTTCCCACGATCTCCATAACGTTCACAAGGGACAAGCACATGCGGAATATTGAGGGAATATGCTCCATGAATATCGGCAAGACCAAGTCCATGCACATACTCCTGCAAAACAAGCTCACGCATAATGAAGACAATTGTTAGTATAAGGATAACAATAAGGATCCTGAATCCTGATCCTGCAACACCTACTGAGGATCCTTAATTCAAACAGAATTCATGATCCTGGCAGCACTTGAGGATCCATGATCCTTAGGATTGGAAAATCCTCCCCTAACAGTGGGGAAGCTAGCACTTTATTTGGATAGTTTGTTACTTAGATATTTTCTAATTTTAAAGGGGATAACGAGCTTTAATTAGAAACTATGTTACACACATTCACACATAACTCTCGAACTCGAATTCTCTGCAAACTATTGGCGATTACACACACTTACACTTTAGCAATCATTGTAAAAATCTTGTTATCATCCCAAGTTGTAAACTTTGTTTTGTTCAATATAGTTGGTGATCGGTAGTTTCCATCACCCGAGGTTTTTAATGCCGGAGATCAATCATTGATCAAGGGCTTTTTCCTCGTATAAATCCTTATGTTCAATATTCATTTCATTCATTTGTTTTTTACATTTTTATTTAATTTCCCAAGCATCAAACCTCACAAAAATCAGATTTGGTTACATTAACCTTGTGTGATTTTTGACCAAAACAGTTTGGCACCCATCGTGGGGCAATCGGTGCTTCATTCTTGAAAACTCTTATTCATTTCATTCATTTATGTTCATTACCTTCAATCGTCTCATGGGAAGAACACTTCAAGCTCCATGCCGGCGATCACCTCTTCACAGGGCATTCAACCCTTGCCTCCTGTTCCTTCTGGATCCCAAAAGAATGCTGAGAATGCTGCGAAGAAGACAACCCCCGTTTTCACAAAAGCAACTACTGCCATTTCTTCTGGTCCTACTAACAATGATCTTTATTCTTTGATTTTGCAGATGAAGGATTACATGCAGCAGCAGGACAAAACTAATGACAGGATCCTTCGTGAGATTGATTAAATCAAGAAATTGAAGAGATCAACGGAGGATCACTCTCCATTGGTGCCTAGATCATTGGATTTCACCACTCCAGCAACAACTGTCCAGCATTCTAAAGCATCAGGTGTCCAGCACTATAGAGGATCATCAAGTATGCACTATGGATTATCGGCAATGACACAGGCTCAAGGATCCAACTTCCAGCCTTCAGGATCCTCTCTTCAGCCTCAAGGATGATCATTCCAGCATCAAGGATCCTTCTCTAGTTCAGGAGGATATATGGGGATGCAGTCAGTTCAAGGATCCTACTCTCAGTACCCAGGATCCTCATCGCAGGTTCAATGATCCTCGTCGCAGATTCAAGGATCCTCGTCGTAGGTTCAAGGATCCATGGATTATCCTCCAAGACTTTCAGCTCCGATGCATACTGGATCCAACATCTTTCAGGATCAAGGATCCTTAAGGAGTCAACAACCCAGGAGTTCAGAGATTCATGTGGGAAACTTCATCCCCATGCAGACTATAGCTTCATCTAGTCCCACAATTATACCAGAATCACACCAATTTGGATTCACACCTGGAATCCCAGCCTTGAATCAATCAGGAGGTAACATTTTCAACACATCTTACAATACTAACCATGGTTTGGTGCAGGAACCGGGAATGAACCAAGCTATGGCAAAGGAGTTACAAAAACTTAAGGATATGATATCCAGTGTCCCGGGAGTGGTTAAACCCATTCCTGAGATTCCGGATGGCAGTCAGAGAGTGTCTCGCTTTGCACCACCTATATGTGATGCAGAGATACCAAAGAGGTTTCAAACACCGAATATGAAGCTCTATGATGGCACAACTGATCCGGAAGAGCATGTAGCTCAATACAGGGAGAGAATGGAGATCAACCCCATTCCGGAAAGGTTAAAAGAAGCATGTCTATGCAAGGGTTTCGGATCCACATTAACAGGATCAACTCTTAAATGGCTGCTAATCTTCCTCCTTACTCTATTACTTCATTTTCTAATCTGGTTAATTTGTTCAACAGCCAATTTTCATATAGTAGGAGATTCGAACGATTAACTAGTGATTTATATAGGGTAACTCAAGGTCATAATGAATCACTAAGGGATTACATAACTAAATTCAGTAGAGAATCCTTAGAGATTCCCAACTTAGACATAGCAACAGTTGTTGAAGCTTTTAAAATGGGTTTGCTTAAGGATTCCCAATTCTATGATGATCTTGTTATGACACCATGCAGGAACCTTGATGAGCTAAGAAACAAGGCCTTGAGGTTCATCCGATTAGAGGATGATAAAAGGGTCCAGGAGAGACTTTCAGGATCCTCAAAACAAGAAAAGCAAGGATCCATTTTCAGAAATAACAAGTCAAAATCATACGATAAGTCTGACAATCAGAATGTGCGTGCTTTGGAGCAAGAAGAAGATGATGAAGATTTTTCTCCTATTTGTGAGTATTGCTTTGCTGTTGATAATAATGAACTAATCCTTGCTATGCAGAATTTAGGTGACAAAGCTAGATGACCTAGAAAGAATGACAAGTCAGCTGCCACCAAAGACAAATCGAAATGGTGTGCCTATCATGAAGATTTTGGTCATCACACCGATGAATATATAGCACTTAGGAAAGAGATTGGTTACCTCTTAAGCAAAGGATACTTGAAGGAGCTATTTGGAAGAAAAAAGTCAAGGATCCAGCATCCTGAAAAAGTTCCAGAAAGGGCTCCCGCTCCTCCAGCTGATGCCCAAATTATCAACTTCATCTCCGACAGATCAGACATATGTGGCACTTCCTTTTCAGCAGCTAAGAGGCATGCGAAAGAGGAAAATATGGAGAATGGGGATAGACCTATTTGAACATCCATCCTTACACAAGAAAAAGTCATATCCTTTGATGAGGATGACCATGTGGATATTCAAGATTCTCATCATGATGGTCTTGTTATTACGTTGTTTATTTCTAACCATTTTGTTCGCAGGATTCTCATAGATGGGGGAAGCTCGGTGAACATTATTCAACTAGATGTCCTCAAAAGAATGAACATTCCTGAATCAAAAATTATCCCAAGATCATCAGTTCTTGTGGGATTCAGTGGAGAAACCAAGAACACATTGGGGGACATCAAACTTCCTATTTATATAGAGGGAGTTAATTCTATTAAAAAATTTTGTGTTATTGATTGCTTATCCTGTTGTAACGTTATCCTTGGCAGGCCATGTATACATGATATGAAAGCAATCCTATCTACATATCATCAATGTGTAAAGCTCCCTACTCCATAGGGTGTGGTGAAGATTGAGAGTGATCAGCAAGAAGCCAAGAATTGCTACACATCATCAGTGAAGCCAGCTTCAAGGCCTAGGGAGGCATAGCAATTAAAGTATCCTCCAAGGGATGTCCTGGAGGCAAGAGAGCATGATGTCAAAGATATTCTGCTGAACCCGGAGAATCCTTAATCCAAGATTTTTATAGGATCCGGGATCCTTGACAGTATTGAACAGGATCTAGTATCCTTCTTGATAAGAAGAAAATCTACCTTTGCTTGGAAGCATAAAGACATAACATGTATCTCTAAAGATATTATTACTCATAAACTTGGCATTGACAGGTCCTTCAAGCCAATACATCAAAAAAGGATGAAGTTTGCACCTGAAAGAAATGTCATTATCCAAGAAGAGGTAGACAAATTTCTCATAGCAGGTATGATTAGGGAAGTTAAGTATCCAAGATGGTTAGCCAATGTGGTTGTTGTTCAAAAGAAAAATGGAAAGTGGAGGGTATGTATCGACTTTACTAATTTAAATAAGGCATGCCCAAGGATCCTTTCATGTTACCCCACATTGACTCCATGGTGGATGCTACATTGACTCCATGGTGGATGCTACAGCAGGTCACGAGTTGTTAACTTTTATGGATGCTTCATCTGGATTCCAACAAATTCGGATGGAACCATCTGATCAAGAGGATACAACCTTTATGACCCCTACTGGTATCTATTGTTATATTGCTATGCCCTTTGGACTAAGAAATGCAGGTGCTACATACCAAAGGCTAGTAAATATGATGTTTAAAGAACAAATTGGACACACAATGGAAGTCTATATAGATGACATGGTGGTTAAGTCCAAGAAAGCTGAGGATCACCTTAGAGATTTGGAGGAAGCATTTGATATCCTTGATATATGCAACATGAAACCGAATCCTTCCAAATGCCACTTTGGAGTGAAAGCTGGTAAATTCTTAGGTTACATGGTAACAAAAATAGGGATAGAGGCAAGTCGAGAACAAATCAAGGCCATAGTGAGCATCAAGTCTCCTGCCAATGCTAAGGATATGCAAAGATTGACAGGGAGGATCGCAGCCTTGAACAGATTCATCTCAAAGTCATCAGAGAAATGCAAAGAATTCTATGACATCTTGAGAAAGAATAAAATGTTTGAGTGGACTGAAAAACATGAAAATGCTCTCAAGGCCCTTAAGGATTACCTATCCTCAGCTCCAGCTTTAATGAAACCAGAATATGGAGAAACATTATCCTTATATCTAGTTGTTTCTACTAAAGCAGTAAGTGCAGTCCTTGTTAAGGATCATGAAGGTACTCAACATCATGTATACTATGTAAGTAAAAGTCTACTTGATGCTGAGTCCAGGTATTCTCATTTAGAGAAACTTATTCTTGCTTTAATCATGGTATCTACTAAATTACGCCATTGTTTTGAAACTCATCCTATTATTGTTAAGACTAATTTTCAAATAAAGAATGTTCTCAGGAAACCTGAAATGTCAGGAAGGATGGCAAAGTGGGCAGTCAAGCTTAGTGCATATGATATTAAATATGAACCAAGAACTGCCATTAAATCTCAAGCCTTGGCTGACTTTGTGGCTGATTTCAGTAGTGATCTACAAAGGGAAGCTGAATTAGAAGTTCAACAACTTGAAGAGACTAAGGATCCTTGGATACTCTTCAAAGATGGGGCTTCAAATGTCAAGGGAACTGGACAAGGAATACTACTAAAATCGCCACAAGGGTACATTATACCCCACTCAATTGCTTGTGAGTTTCAAACAACTAATAACGAGGCTGAATATGAGGCCTTAATAGCTGGTTTGCAAATTGCCAAGCACATGAGGATCAGGTATCTTGAGGTACATGTGGATTCTTTGCTAATTACTAACCACTACAATGGTTCTTATGCTATTAAAGGTGAATGACTAGTCAAATATCTTGAGATAGTCAAGAAATTGGCAGACTCTTTTGCTTCTTTTAGTTTGACACAGGTTCCCAGGGAAGAAAATGTAGAAGCTGATGCTTTAGCCAATCTTGGATCATCATTGAAGATCCTAGAGGATGTTAAGATTCCTATTATCCACATCTTAGCTCCTGCTATTGAGGATCACATAGCTATGGAGATAGTGGAGGATTCTGCAATTGTACCTAGTGATGGTGCACAGTCAAGTTCAGGATCCTGGATCCTTCCAACCCTAAGATATATACAACATGGAGAGATTCCTACTGGAGAAAATCCTAGAGCTTTCAAAGTCAAGGTATCTCAATTTACAATACTAAATAACATATTATATGAAAGATCTCTTGTAGGGCCATATCTAAGGTGCATCGAGGATCCAGAAATTCAAGAAGTTCTGAAGGATTTTCATGAAGGAGATTGCGGAAACCACATTGGGGGCAGAGCACTATTCTCAAGGATCCTCAGAACAAGATACTATTGGCCCACAATGAAGAAGGATACTGTAGAATATGCAAAGAAATGTGATGCTTGCCAAAGACATAGCAATATCCTTCATCAACCAGCAGAACTCCTGCATCCTATATCCTCTTCCTGGCCATTTATGAGATGGGGAATGGATATAGTTGGCAAGCTTCCCAAGGCACCAGGAGGACAAGTGTTTATACTTTCTATGACTGATTACTTTTCCAAATGGATAGAAGCTGAAGCCTTTGCACAAGTCAGAGAAAAAGAAGTGATATCCTTTATTAAAAGAAACATCATTACAAGATTTGGCATAACTTCTGAAATTGTCTGTGATAATGGATCCCAATTCATTGGGAGTAGAACTACTAACTTTTGTAATAGCTGGGGGATTAAGATGATAACATCAACACCAGTCCACCCACAAGCTAATGGTCAAGCAGAATCGTCAAACAAGATCATCATCAACAACTTGAAGAAGAAGCTTGGATCCAAGAAAGAAAAATGGGCAGAAGAGCTACCTTATGTGTTATGGGCTGATAGAACAACTCCCAATAATGCTACTGGTCAAACTCCATTTTCTTTGGTGTTCGGAGCTGAATCAGTGATCCCTACAGAGATGGTAGTCCCTACTGCAAGAACAAGCATCCGTGATCCTGAAGGAAATGTTGAAAACTTGGTTCAAGATCTGGATACCATAGAGGAACTAAGGAATTTAGCAAGAATAAGATTGGCTAGCTATCAACAAAGGATGGCTGGAGCCTACAACAAGAATGTTAGGATCAGGAAGTTCCAAGTTGGTGATATGGTGTTGAGGAAAGCATTTCAAAATACCACAAATCCTGCTGATGGCAAATTAGCACCAAAGTGGGAATGCCCCTATCTGATTGAAGCTAAGGCAGGAAAGAGGCATATTGTTTATTAACAATGGAAGGTGATCTATTACCAAGGGCTTGGAATGTTGTCCATCTGAAAAAATATTTCATGTAAGAAGGATCAAGGATCCTCAGCTAAGACAGAATTATGGTTAAGGATCCAGGATCCTCAAAGGATACATGATCCTCACTCTGGTAATGATTTGATTATTATTTCTTTAATCCTTTAATTTATTTGATTACAAGGAGAAGGATCCTGGATCCTTTATCCTTTTTCACTAAGTTCTGAGTTTTGCAGAAGTTGGTGTAACTTTGACAAAGGATCAAGTATCCAGTGAAATCTCCTAAGTCTTTGGGTTTATCCCTAGTTTTTGGGCTTGTCCCCAGTTTAAGGTATCTATTACCTTCTACGAATCAGGTTCGTACACCTTCGCCAGTTGCGCACGATTATCCTAGTGCAGTTAAAGGCAATGGGACCAATACCCGCCTTAGGGCTTGACAATTTCATTGTACTGGCTGTATTTAGGATCCTAAGTATAATGGTAGACGTACCATACATCCGTTCCTAAGGTTTCTAACGTTTTCACGTTAGCTAAGGTTTTGGCATCTTCATGTCACTAAGTTTGGATAGTTGTCAGTTTGGGCCATACTCCAGTTTACACAAAATCCTTTGGGCTTGTCCCCAGTTTTGGGCTTGTCCCCAGTTGATTGGGCTTATCCCCAGATGCTAACACTTTCTTTTGCAATTGGCTTAGTCCCAAGTTATATCCTACTGCAGGTTTCTGAAGCTAAACAGTTGAGGATCCAGGATCCTAACTTTCTACAAGATTTTATCTTTTGATTGGCATAGTTGTAAGTATTAAGGATATAGAATCCTAACTTAGATTATCTGGTATGATCCTTATTTACCTTAGCATTATTAATGGTTAATCAATTTTACCCTTATCCTTTGACAAAAGGATATATGATCCTAAATCATATGATTTTCTAAAAGTTTTGATTAGAGGATATCTGATCCTTGACCATATCCTAAATTCTTTGACATAAACTAATTTTTGCATTCATTTAATACTTTTACCAATAACTTGTAAGTTATAAAATTATGCAATGACAATTGACAAATAAATGTACATAATACAACCCAAAATCAACAACACAAAAGTAGCCAAAAGTTAAAGTTTTATTTATTTATCAAGTTAACCCTTTAAAAAGTTGTCAAAATTGCCAACCCAAGTTTCTACCAGCAAAACGTGGCCTGTCCACTTGGGTTGGCAAAGGGTGTCCATACTAAAGGTTCGTTAAGTGCAAGAAATTAAAAGATGAGGGGCATCAAAGGCTTCATCCTCCACAAACAGAAGGACCCAACCACCTTTGCTACCCCTCTATTGTCCTAAGGATTAGTGATCCTTAACCCTAACAACTATTGTTCAAATTATTACAGACCATAATTGTTTAAAACTGAAACACCATCAAAACAAACTACCAAACCATAAAAAATGGGCTCCGGCCACGTCTAGAAATATCCATCATCGCCCATTTATGCAGCCTACACCTTCGCTGCTTCATTAACCTTCTCATCACCACCTTTGCCGCTGCCTCCTCAGGATCCTTGACATCACCTCTGGCTTCAAGAGCTAGCACCTCCTCAGGTTCATTCTCATCTTCAAATTCAGCTAGCCTTTGCTTACAAGCCTCCAAGTCCCATTCAGACATGTCAAAAGAAGGATCAGCATCTTCTTTGGCCATTTGGAGCTTGATCTTCAGCATGGCAATAGCAGCAGATAGCTTGGCTCCATCCATGAACTCCGCCTTCTCCTTATTGGCTGTGATCTCAGCAAGAATCAACTCCTTATGCAGGGTGTTGTTGTCCTTTTCAAGAGAGGAGATCTTCTTATCCTTGGCCAATGCAATCTTTTGGAGATCAAGGATTTTCTGCTCAGCCTCAGCCACATGCTGGTCAAGGAGGATCTGAACCTCAGCAAATTTCTGCACAAAAGGAATTCAACATTCAGGATCCTATATCCTCAAAGGAAGTACAAATTTAAGGATACAATATCCTTACCACGGAGACATACTCTTGAAGCTGACGTTCCATGAGGGGGAGGCCTTCAATGGGTTCGGCTGTCTGCTTCCTTTAGCTCCCTTGCCCCTGTTGCTTATGCCCTTAGGCTCCGGGTTACTTGGGCTTGCAGCCAGCTCCTTTTTTATTGACCGGGAGGATGCAATTTCTTAAATATCAGCCACACTGAACCTGGAAGCAGACTTGGATGATTTGCTAGCACCTACAAGCATAATATACAGATAAGTATTCATATTCTAATTTCATTAAACATTTATATATGTACATATATGGATACTTACTTGACATGGTGTAGGAGGTGGATGAGATATCTTCTGGATCCTTTGACTTTGGAGGAAATGTTCTGATTGCAGGGTCAAGCTTCCAAAAAGCCTCTACTCTTACTTGGGTAACTGGTGATTCTTGAATGTGTGACAAGGTGATAGCTGCATAGACAAAAATAAAGGACCAGTTATCCTCAACAAGAAAACAAAAATTCTTACTGTTGTCCTAATCTAAGGATCCTATATCCTATCATCTGTATTCCATTTCTTGGGAAGATGACTTCCGTTTGGAATAGAATCCCTCCTCACAAAGAAGAATTGATTCCTCTAGTTGGTGTCATTCTTCGTGGTTTTGTGGATTGGGTGAGGTTGCTGGGGTTTGGATTTGAAGATATATCGGTAGGAACCATGGCTCACAAGGTTGTACAATTGGCTCAACTCAGACATGCCTATGTCTATACCTTCTTGCTCTACAATGTGCTCAAGTGTGTATAGGACCCTCCACACCATCGGCATAGCTTGGATATAACATAAACCGGTAAGTGTGAAGAAGCCATGTGTGAGAACAGGGAAAGGATATGTAAACCCTATTTGAAAAGGGGCTGCAGGGAAGGTGATCCAGATGTCTGAGACACAGTCACTTTTAGTTATAGAATCAAAAGGACAAAAAATGGTGCCATCAGGAAAACAAGAACGTAACTGATCAACTTCAGGATCAGTGAATCGGCAAAGCTCCATTGCAGGGTTTTTGGTTAAACCCTGACTCTTTAATGGGCTATTATGTTTAGGATTCTTCGCGGGAGAAGAACCGGTATTCATCATTACCATGGATATTCGAAGAACAGAGGATCAGATAGAAGAAAATTAGAGAGAATGGAGAAGCAAATACCTGATGAGATCTTCTAATAAGGATTTAAAGGGGGAGGATCTCGAATATAAATGCAGATTTTGTAACACCCCAAAAACGGGTTTGGTAATCAAACCACGTCAATACTAATACACGGGTAAAATGCCGTTAGTAGTGAAAGTAACCCGGTAAATATTAGGATTCAAATAAATAATCCTAATATTAAATAAAAACAAATAAGAGATTCCATGAAAATAAAAAATAAATAAAAGCTTTTGAGGAAATAAAGATAATAAGAGGCCCGAATTAACGGGATTTAAAAATAAAACGGGTTATGACTTCCCCGAACCCACTATGTAACTAGGAATATCAACCTAGTTAGTTAAGTGTTGTAAAAACAATAAAAGAAACATGAAATAGATAACCCTTTTTATAAACTATGGAACTAGAGGGACTTAAAGAGGCAAAAGAGAAAGATGTTTTTAATTAAAACAAATAAACACCAAAACACACACATATGTGTGTGTTTGGTCGACGATTTCACAAGCCAGGAGAAGGGTTCCTTCTCAAAACCCTAAACTCATTAAATCCATCAAAATCCAAGGGCAAATCAAGACTAGATCAAAAACCGAGCTCAAATTAGTGATCACCTAAGTGAAGGGATCACAAGGTATGTTGAATTTCATCTCTTGATTACATCTTGGGTTATAGATGAAAACTTGAAATCAAAAATTTGGCTTGCATGATTGAAGTTTGGATGAATTTAGGATGAAATTATGTCTAGGAGTAAACCCTAGTCAATAACTAGTTGAATTAAGGTTGAAATTATAAAGTTCATGATCATCCATTATGGGTGTTTAATGGGTATTATAGAAACATGATGAACACTAGAATCATGATTGTCAAACTAGTGTTATTTGAACTCTATGAAGTTAATCTTGACATTTAACCATGAATTTGATGATTATCTAGTAAAAGATGTTGAAATTGGCAAGATAGGTAGCCATAAGTTTGATTGTTAAATTTTATAAAAGAATGCTCACTAGGTGTTTGATATAATGCCTAAGAGAAAGCTAAATATTGAAATTTAGAACGAAACGCGTATTTGAATAATATGGCTAGTTAAATGAAATATGAAACAAGAAGAGTTCTAATCATCATGTTGATTTGAACTTAATGTTGTAAATCATGTGATTGAAAGTAGTTAACTTTAATAAACTAAGTTAACTAATCTTGAAGTCGAATAGTAGCTTCGACATAGAGAATAAGTAAGGTGGAATGGTCGTGATTTTTAAATGACGAGTCTAACCACCTTGTAAATGTTGGCAATAGTCTGACGCTTAACGAGCTAGGTGGAGGCTTGAGTAAGAAGCGGCTAAATGAATCAAGCACGTGAAGAAAGGCGTAAACCGGATGAGTGGTAAGTTTAATTTTCGCACTTATGTAGATTACTCGTTTATTCTATACAAAATAACCGGGATAACGATAATATTGAAATATGGATTTTGTTAAGATTACCATGAGGTGTAATCTAATGATGAGGAAAAATGGTGAAAATGGAAATTAGTCAAGAGTCGACTAATGCAAATAAGGTTAAAAGTGTGCCCATGGCGTAAGCCGAAATGGGTTGAATTTGTAAGAAAAAAGTTTAAGAAATAAAGGATTTGGTAATACAATCCGGGATGGGATGGAGGTATGATTTGGACATCAAAAACCATGTTTTTGATTTAAATAGATAACGTTGTGTATATAGTCCAAAATGGGTCAAATGGTGGTGATAACACCATTTGACATTATCGACTAATGTGGTTGTCAAGTCTTGTGTTAACAGGAGCGATTAGCGATTCGGACAATTGCGTCGCCATAGAATATGTGATAATAAAAGCGAGGTATAATCGGGTCTATTTGTTGACCCGAGCCAGGTACATATCAATAAGATTATAGTTTAAATGTGCGATGTTGATCATTTTTGTAGTGAAAGTCCTTCGTCGTAAATGAGGGACTAATGTTGATAAATATGCCCTTGCTGGGTAAATCAGGCAAACGACCTTTATGGGTGGTTTGGAAATCACGTATTATAATCAGGTAATCCTTAGATAAGCATCAAGGTTATAGGCATTAACCTTTGTGGGTCAAATGCCTAAGAATGGGTCTTTTCGTAAAATGACAAACCGAGATGTAAAATGTGACATAAATAGTTTACTACATTAAATCCACCACAAATATAATTGTGGTTGAAGACCATCTGAAAAACTAATGTGAAAATTTTGGTGCTAAAAGTAAATGAGCGAGATTTATGCCTAAAAGGACATAAATACCCTTAACGGGTCAAAATAAGATTTTAAGTAAAAACGAGTCAATAATGCGTAGAAATCCGTAATTGGAACCTATTATGATAGGTAATATTGGAATTAAAGGGTTCATGAGAAATGGGGGTCAAACAAATATGTTTGTTTGATAAAATGCATAAACGGGTTAAAATTCGGTAAAAGGGTAACGAGTTGAAGGCTTAGAAGTCTCAAAATTTATTATGTTGGATGTTGGATTTTCACTCCATATGATGGAGAATTAAATTACGGACGCGTAGGAAAAATAATCGGGTAAAACGGATTAAAAACGAGAGAGTTATGCTCGTTTTCGTGAAATCGGGTCATGCTGGGAATGTACAGCAACAACTGAAGGCAACAGTCTGTGAAAACAAGGGCTAGGCGTGACGCCTAGGCCCTTGGCGTCACGCGACGCCCCATAACTTCGGAAAATTTTTAAATTTTGTCATTTTAACCCCTGTACTTGTTTGAACTTAATATTTGACTATCAAAACTAACTTTTAAGTTGGTTTTGATCATAGGTGATCGCCAAGAGTGCCCAGATGAAGATCAAGCTCGATGAGGATCCGAACACGATAAAATACAAGCTTCCGTGCGGCGCTTCGTTGTATCTTTAAAACGACGAATCCAATTACATTAAGTTGTATTTTTGAAATGTTGTTAACATGTGGAAATGTTAGTATGAAAAGTGTTTGTAAAGTCACATTTTAGCATTTAAATGTGTATTTTATTAATAAAATCTTGATTTATTAAGTCGGGTGTTACAAGTTGGTATCAGAGCCTTGGTTTAAGAGATTCAAGTATGGCGGGAAAGCTATGCTTGGACTTAAACCTTACGCTCTTGATAAAGATTGGTGTTCGGTTCGAGGCTTGATCGCAAATCCGGTAAGTACATGTATATCAATGGTTTAATATGATTAAAGTGTTGAGAACAACACATATGGTTATCGTGTAATACACGTTACACCAATAAAATCGATATAGAATAGATATAGTCAACGAAATTACACGCGTTGATGCGTATAGTAGAAAAGCCTTGTATTATAATACGGGCATCCTTTAATGTTGAAATTATTAACTGTTGTATATGTTTTAGTTGAAGGACACTCGCATATGAGGATAGCGAGAGCTTAACAAATTACGGATATGATAGAAGAACGGTCCGAAGTATGACAAGAAGAGCATGCTCACCAAGGACTAAATCGCGTAACGACCGCGAACAAAGTTAAAGGCAAGAAACGCCTGTTGGGGCAAGCATTACCAGTTGCGTGCTTTTAAATATAATCGCACAAATAACAATATGCAACAAACATGTAGAGACTGATTGTTGCATATGTAAGTTAGAAACTTGGAAAACCTGAATAGAATACCTATCCAGGATATTATTTCCAAGAAAACTAAATAGAGGCGTTACTTACATAGGGCGTGATGTGAAAACTATAAATAGGTCATGCGTGTCATGTGTTAATCGCTTACTCTGACCAAGTAAGTAGTGGCATATGATACCATGAACTTCTTATAGCGGACACGTTTAAATCCGATGTAGTAAGGACGGGGTTAAAGGGACAAATTAAAAAGTACCCGAATGAATCAGATAAGCAGAATATTTGATCATAATGTAAACGCACAGCCGAGTGACGGAAGCGTATTATATTAGGATAATGAGCCCGAGGGAAGGGACAAAGAAACATGTAAAATAATTAAGATATGCAATTGGGAGGGGTGTGCTTACACTCGAACCCGGAGAATGCAAATATGACTCTTAACGGGCCGATTTTTGTAAAACACCAAAATTTGAGAACAAAGTAGGAATATAAATGTAACATCTGTGCTTGTTATCATTGTGAACAGTTCAATTATCAATAAAACAATGTTATTTGATCCCAATGTTTGTTTGGTTGTGTTTTACATTTTTCATGTTTTGACTTTTATCCAATTCCAAACTCTATATCGCTTTCTGGAGAGTTATACGCAAACTGGTGCGTAAACGTCACCAGTTTAACGCGAAAAATACTCCTGAACACCAACATATACTTAACATACCTTAAATAACCTTTACATAACTTAGAAATAAGTTTTGAAGGCTTTGGTATGGCAAAAACAAGTTAATTCGCTTACAAGGACTAAACTTGACAAACTGCGAAAGTATGCCAATTTGAACTGTAACGAACATTCCGGAACATGACCATAAGTTAAACATACCATAAATATCCTTTACATAGCTTAGAAATAGGCTTTAAGGGATTCGGAGTGCTAAAATAAACTTTTGGGTCATTTAGGGACTAAAAGCGTCAAAAAGTGCACAAGTTTGCACTTTCGCGCATAACTTACGTTCTGAATACATCCGGACATCCAAAAATTTATGTAAGCACTAAAATATTTTATTTTAGTGTTTGGCATAAGAAAAATCCATTCGTCACGCTATTTGGATCGTTTTTCGCGCTTATGCGCATTCCGTCGTAATTAACCGAACATCGCAACCGTACGGCTAAACGAACCGAGATCCGAGATATTTTTAAGCACATTTTAAGTTCCCTATACTTTAACTTCATTTTTGAGCTTTGAAATGGGGTTAACGGGGCTTAAACGTGTCAAAAATGCATCAAATAGCAAGTTTGGAGCTTCAGGGGCCTGTTTTGCCATTTATGAAACATTCTGGTCTGCAGGTGCCTTGCGCACCTCAACACTCTCAGTGTTGCGGTGCGCAAGCATAGGTCAGATGCAGAAAATCGTTTTTGGCTGCTGATTTTCAGATTTAAACACTCCCCAAAGGCCAAGTGCCACATGTTAACCTCTTGTGGTGGCCAAAATCAGTTACCACAACATTCCAACAAGTGTACGGGCGAGATCATTCCCTCTTTTCCAAGAAACGATCCTAACGGTGAAGCGAAAACTATAAATACCCATCACATTTTCACTCATTCCTCACAAGAATCTGATCTAATGTGCTCTAAGTTGAAACATTTGTTTCATACCTGAGCTATTTTGATCTAGATTAGCATTCGGGGACCCTTTGTAAGTGTTCCTTCGTTCTTTTATTGCTTTTTGAGTCCGAAAGTCAAACTTTGTTTGACTTTCTGCATTGACCAGTTTATGGTCAATGCGAAGTTCGTTTGAACTTCGCAGCGTGATTGTAATCACGATGGTTATAGTCCCTTGTGACTATGCCTACTGATTACCACGTTGTCTAGGGTCGTAAGGGTAAGCGATCTAATAAATCGCTTATACCTTCGAACCTGACCCATTTGGTCGATCATTAGGATCCGACCAAACACATTAGGTGACCATAGTATATAGGGAATAACCTTCCGAGGTTATACCTTATGGTCGCTTCGTTTAAGTAGTTGTATGATAGGTAGTTTATATGCCTTAGGTAAATTACCAAAATACCCCTTTGATGCCAAAATTCATTTTAATCATGTGTAACATAACTTTTGACATCTAAACTGATTTGACAACAATAGTAGACATGTTAAGGCATATGTTACTTGTCATAGGACTAGTTAGGCGGTCCGAACGCGTTTCACGCGAACGACGCGTTAAAGTAGCATAAGCTACCTAAACGGGTCGTAATGGGTCGTAAACATTTAGGTTAGGTTTCATTTAGTATGTAGGCTTTGTTAAACCATATGACACGAGTCTCCATACTCGTTTGGTTTACGAACCCTCATTCTATCTAAGTCTTCCGATATAGGTCCGGTTTATTAACATAGTTACCTATATTAGGTGCCGTTTGATTCCGTGATCTCTAGCATTGCTTGGTGGTTATCTTAGGACTTCTGAGCAATCTCAAGTGAGTACATAGACCCCTCTTTTACTGTTTTCCAAACATTTTGGGGTGGAACACATGTGCCTACTTGTTACTTTCATGCTTTCCTGTTTTCACATCATATACCTGCTATGTTTGTTAGTACATTATAGTACATGATTTCATTACATTTCATGCTATGTATGCCCATTGGGTGCGTACTTAGTACATCGTTTTACATTACATTTCATGCTATGTATGTCCATTGTGTGCATACTTAGTACATTGTTTTACATTACATTTCTGCTATGTATGTTGACTGATAGCATGCTAGCACATTGATTTACATGACTTTTCTGCTTTGTATGTTAACTTAGCATACTTAGTACATTGTTTTCATATGACATGTATACAACTGCTATAACATTTGGTTTGCATAAACGAGACTATTATACGTTCATTAACATTAGCTACGCCGCTCGGTAGTAAGTACTGGTACCATAGGACTTGACAAATCCCATTCCTGACATCCCGGGTTTGTTTGGATGTAAGGAATGACTGAATCCGAAAACATTTCTTTTGATAAACTTGACTGAAAGGGTTATCCGACTGTCTCAAGGCTTGAATGTATGCGTTAACTTACCACATAAATGTTTGTATCAATGTAACATGCATTACTTTTCAAAACATAACTTTTTGATATATTCAGAATACTTTGTTTTGTACATTTATACATTTGGACTATGTGACAATACTTTACTTACAATACATAACATTTGTTACACATCACTTGACTACTTTTGGACTTTTAAACATTTGACATGGTTTATACAAGGACATTGACTATTGGGTTTGTTTAAGTGATTTAAGTAACGAGGCGTGTGTAATATGATACAAGCATGGTGGATACGCCGCTAGTACTTCCTATATATAAGTGTTTGTATGATATTACATATCGTAGCGTTATTTGAATCATTTCAGTTTGAGACATATAACATTTTATACAAATAACATACTTTTCATAAGACATTGTTTTACAAAACAACTTATCTTATACAAACTCATTTTACTTGGTTATTTATTTAACCATACTTTATTATTTTATTTATACATATCATCTGATTTTATCACTTTTCAAATGCTTTACAAGGCAAAACAATTTACAAGGTTCATGACTGACTGTTATTAAACAATTTCTTAAACTTAAGTCATGAATCCTATTTTCACAAAACCTATGTATCTCACAGGCATTTTTATGCTGACGTACCTATTTTCACATGTTTTTTCAGGAGCTTTTGCGTAGGATGATGATCGTGACACTAGGGCGGACCTGTGCCTTAGAGACATAAAACGAAGATAGACTTAGTTTAATTATGTTATAAACTCTTTGTTTCCTGTTTAAAACAATGTAACTCTTATGTTGATAAATAAAATACAACTTTGTATGCCATGGTTATGAAACAATTAATTCTGTTACAACACTCCCCGACGTTTTCCGCCACGTTTTGTATGTTATACGTGGTCGGGGTGTGACAATAAATGCGAAACAAAGCCATAATGCATACCGTAAGGGTTGCAATAATAACGACTTCGGTAAAACACCCGGTTGGTGGGTAAGGATTTAAACGCATGCATAGACTGAGAAACAGGAACGCGAAATAGAAAGTCAAAAGACTCGGAATATGAGTCATGACTAAAAGATGACAAGAATTTTCGCAAACATAAGTTTTGGTAATTACGTTCAACCATTTCAAAGTTGGACGGGTCAAATAAAGAATGAAGTTTGACATTCATAAGTGATGAAAATTCACCCAAAATGAGTCAAATGAGTCAAACGAGTCAATTAAGGAATAACGCTTAATATAATAGGAAAACGCAAACCGGTGAAACCGAAAAGCTAAAAATAATAAGATAGAAGGACCCGGGTAATGGGTTGTAAAGGAGTATAAGTATGAACCGGGTAATGGTAAGCGTAAGACAAATCGACGTGTAAATGACGCTAGAAGTCGTAAAGTCGGAAAGGATAGTCCGAAAGTAAACAAATGAAACCTTAGACTACGGTCAAGGTCAACTAAAGTTCAAAAGCAAAATTTAATGATTCCAAACATAACAAAGGATGCTTTAAAGCTATATATGTATAAATAGACAATGGAATAAAGACTAGGATAAAAGATGATCTACGGGATCATCATAACCTACGGGATATTAATTAGTGTAAAGGTCTACGGGGCCAAAATGACCTACGGGTCATGAATAGAAGCAAAGGGATCATAAGGGCCTCGTCTTAAAGAGATGAAAGCCTAAGGAAATAGCCTACGAGGTTAAGTGAAGGAACCTACGGGTCAATTGTGTAAGGTGAGGGAACTTGTTACGATTCCCCGCGTAAAACGAGAACGGAAAACAATAAATTATGGGTTGTCAATTTCCTTAATATGAGTAATTGACATAGTTAAAGAGAGAAACGTTAAACTAAAATTCAGTTTTAGTAAGAAATAACGTTCTAACAATTATGAATATTATGAGACGAATTCGGAAAATGATTAATATCAAAGATATTAGATCTTAACATCGATAGGTGCAAGGAAATGCATTCGAAAGAAAGATTTTCAATAAGAAAAGACGGCATAAACTTAAACATGACGTGATGTGATCACGGTCACAAGGGTGATACAGAATATAACCATGTTATAACGTAAGTTGCAAGATATGAAATCATAAACACGTAAAAGGCCAAAGACGGCAATATAGTAAACCCGGGTGATGGGGTATAAGGTAACCGGTGACTAACAAGTCTAACCGCCAAATTAAATAATCAAATAAAGATAATGGATACAAGCTGAAAGTAACGGCCCTCGAGGCCTTACACATGAAAGACGCACGCGTCAATATAAAAGTAAAAACTTTTGACCAAAGGAAACGGGAGCCTTGAAAACGAAACTAGGTTCGTTTGATTAAACCAATGAACTACGTAAATAAGGTTTCGGGGACGAAACCTCTTTAAGGGGGGTAGACTTGTAACACCCCAAAAACGGGTTTGGTAATCAAACCACGTCAATACTAATACACGGGTAAAATGCCGTTAGTAGTGAAAGTAACCCGGTAAATATTAGGATTCAAATAAATAATCCTAATATTAAATAAAAACAAATAAGAGATTCCATGAAAGTAAAAAGTAAATAAAAGCTTTTGAGGAAATAAAGATAATAAGAGGCCCGAGTTAACGGGATTTAAAAATAAAACGGGTTATGACTTCCCCGAACCCACTAAGTAAATAGAAATATCAACCTAGTTAGTTAAGTGTTGTAAAAACAATAAAAGAAACATGAAATAGATAACCCTTTTTATAAACTATGGAACTAGAGGGACTAAAAGAGGCAAAAGGGAAAGATGTTTTGAATTAAAACAAATAAACACCAAAACACACACATATGTGTGTGTTTGGTCGACGATTTCACAAGCCAGGAGAAGGGTTCCTTCTCAAAACCCTAAACTCACTAAATCCATCAAAATCCAAGGGCAAATCAAGACTAGATAAAAAACCGAGCTCAAATTAGTGATCACCTAAGTGAAGGGATCACAAGGTATGTTGAATTTCATCTCTTGATTACATCTTGAGTTATAGATGAAAACTTGAAATAAAAAAATTGGCTTGCATGATTGAAGTTTGGATGAATTTAGGATGAAATTATGTCTAGGAGTAAACCCTAGTCAATAACTAGTTGAATTAAGGTTAAAATTATAAAGTTCATGATCATCCATTATGGGTGTTTAATGGGTTTTGTAGAAACATGATGAACACTAGAATCATGATTGTCAAACTAGTGTTATTTGAACTCTATGAAGTTAATCTTGACATTTAACCATGAATTTGATGATTATCTAGTAAAAGATGTTGAAATTGGTAAGATAGGTAGCCATAAGTTTGATTGTTAAATTTTATAAAAGAATGTTCACTAGGTGTTTGATATAATGCCTAAGAGAAAGCTAAATATTGAAATTTAGAACGAAACGCGTATTTGAATAATATGGCTAGTTAAATGAAATATGAAACAAGAAGAGTTCTAATCATCATGTTGATTTGAACTTAATGTTGTAAATCATGTGATTGAAAGTAGTTAACTTTAATAAACTAAGTTAACTAATCTTGAAGTCGAATAGTAGCTTCGACATAGAGGATAAGTAAGGTGGAATGGTCGTGATTTTTAAATGACTTGTCTAACCACCTTGTAAATGTTGGCAATAGTCTGACGCTTAACGAGCTAGGTGGAGGCTTGAGAAAGAAGCGGCTAAACGAATCAAGCACGTGAAGAAAGGCGTAAACCGGATGAGAGGTAAGTGTAATTTTCGCACTTATGTAGATTACTCGTTTAATCTATACAAAATAATCGGGATAACGATAATATTGAAATATGGATTTTGTTAAGATTACCATGAGGTGTAATCTAATGATGAGGAAAAATGGTGAAAATGGAAATTAGTCAAGAGTCGACTAATGTAAATAAGGTTAAAAGTGTGCCCATGGCGTAAGCCGAAATGAGTTGAATTTGTAAGAAAAAAGTTTAAGAAATAAAGGATTTGGTAATACAATCCGGGATGGGATGGAGGTATGATTTGGACATCAAAAACCATGTTTTTGATTTAAATAGATAACGTTGTGTATATAGTCCAAAATGGGTCAAATGGTGGTGATAACACCATTTGACATTATCGACTAATGTGGTTGTCAAGTCTTGTGTTAACAGGAGCGATTAGCGATTCGGACAATTGCGTCGCCATAGAATATGTGATAATAAAAGCGAGGTATAATCGGGTCTATTTGTTGACCCGAGCCAGGTACATATCAATAAGATTATAGTTTAAATGTGCGATGTTGATCATTTTTGTAGTGAAAGTCCTTCGTCGTAAATGAGGGACTAATGTTGATAAATATGCCCTTGCTGGGTAAATCAGGCAAACGACCTTTATGGGTGGTTTGGGAATCACGTATTATAATCAGGTAATCCTTAGATAAGCATCAAGGTTATAGGCATTAACCTTTGTGGGTCAAATGCCTAAGAATTGGTCTTTTCGTAAAATGACAAACCGAGATGTAAAATGTGACATAAATAGTTTACTACATTAAATCCACCACAAATATAATTGTGGTTGAAGACCATCTGAAAAACTAATGTGAAAATTTTGGTGCTAAAAGTAAATGAGCGAGATTTATGCCTAAAAGGACATAAATACTCTTAACGGGTCAAAATAAGATTTTAAGTAAAAACGAGTCAATAATGCGTAGAAATCCGTAATTGGAACCTATTATGATAGGTAATATTGGAATTAAAGGGTTCATGACAAATGGGGGTCAAACAAATATGTTTGTGTGATAAAATGCATAAACGGGTTAAAATTCGGTAAAAGGGTAACGAGTCGAAGGCTTAGAAGTCTCAAAATTTATTATGTTGGATGTTGGATTTTCACTCCATATGATGGAGAATTAAATTACGGACGCGTAGGAAAAAGAATCGGGTAAAACGGATTAAAAACGAGAGAGTTATGCTCGTTTCCGTGAAATCGGATCATGCTGGGAATGTACAGCAACAGCTGAAGGCAACAGTCTGTGAAAACAAGGGCTAGGCGTGACGCCTAGGCCCTTGGCGTCACGCGACGCCCCATAACTCCGGAAAATTTTTAAATTTTGTCATTTTAACCCCTGTACTTGTTTAAACTTAATATTTGACTATCAAAACTAACTTTTAAGTTGGTTTTGATCATAGGTGATCGCCAAGAGTGCCCAGATGAAGATCAAGCTCGATGAGGATCCGAACACGATAAAATACAAGCTTCTGTGCGACGCTTCGTCGTATCTTTAAATCGACGAATCCAATTACATTAAGTTGTATTTTTGAAATGTTGTTAACATGTGGAAATGTTAGTATGAAAAGTTTTTGTAAAGTCACATTTTAGCATTTAAATGTGTATTTTATTAATAAAATCTTGATTTATTAAGTCGGGTGTTACAGATTTTGATCCTTATCTCTAACCTACTTATAATGATTATTGTTGCAGGGGATGACTATTGCTGACATCACCGCTGTAACGGCTATATCCACTTGCAACGGCTAGTCCAAAAATCGTTCAAACATGACTATCTAATCGGATATCAACTAGTCATATTTGGGGGCAATTGTTAGGGATAAAATTTTGTAGCGTGTGGATCACGGATCCTCAAGTATAGCTTGGATCATGGATCCTCAGTTTAATAAGGATCGAGGATCCTCGGGAGATGATACAGGGAGGCTAAGGATCCAGGATCCTCATTGTTATTATAAACTAACAATTGTTTCCATCATGTTTTGAACTATTTTGCAGGTGTATTTGAAAGTAAACTTGGTCCTGCCGAGATTCTAGGGGAATCTGCTTTGCATTTGTGCACGTGCAATAGCTTCATGAACGTTATGGTGATCGTGGGGAAGCTAGCACTTTATTCGGATAGTTTGTTACTTAGATATTTTCTAATTTTAAAGGGGGATAACAAGCTTTAATTAGAAACTATGTTACATACATTAACACACAACTCTTGAACTTGAATTCTTTGCAAACTATTGGCGATTACACACACTTACATTTTAGCAATCATTGTAAAAAGCTTGTTATCATCCCAAGTTGTAAACTTTGTTTTGTTCAATATAGTTGGTGATCGGTAGCTTCCATCACCTGAGGTTTTTTATGCCGTAGATCAATCATTGATCAAGGACTTTTTCCTCGTATAAATACTTGTGTTCAACATTCATTTCATTCATTTGTTGTTTACATATTTATTCAATTAACTAAGCATCAAACCTCACAAAAATCAAATTTTGTTACATTATCCTTGTGTGACTTTTGACCAAAACAATTCTCATTCTTAATTATTACAATACGTGCAAAAACCTCCTTTTTGTAGGAGAAAACTACACCAATATTAACTACTAACTTAAAGACTTAAAATAAATACATACTTAAAGTCTTTCAATCAACTTAAACACTTTAGACCTTAGAATTTACCCATACTAAATCCCTTATAAACACAAAAAAAAACGAAAATACTTTTGCTTATTCTAGAATTTTAATATGACCTAGATCACCAATTATTCCAATATAAAAAATTCAGCCATGACATAAGGTGATTTACAATTCGGCTTGATGTAAACTTCTTCATTTTATTTGATCATTTCATGCTTTTTTCACTCGTATCTTCGAATATTTTGCATGAAATCATCAACTCTTGAATAATATGTATAGATGCTTGTCATTAAGATAGTCACAAAATTAGCCTTATATTTCTTCATTTTTTGCTCCTCATGTTCACATCATTCCTCTACTCTTCAAAAAGATTTATCCTCGAATCGTGAATAGAAATACAAAGATGTAACTTTTATATACTTTTTTTCGATTTTTTGGCTACCCTATATATGATTTTCAATTATTTTCGATTTTTTACATTTACCAAAGAACCTGGCTTAAAGAAATAAAAAAACACACAAAGACAATTTCCCTTTTTGTGAATCCTATTCTTTTCTGCCCAATATTTCACTTTTTTTAGGTTGTAATATAGATAGACACGATAGGAAAAGAAAAAGAAAACTTGAAAACATAATGATAATATGAAATAAGGAAGTTGCTTTGAGATCAATTGAATTCAAATTTTGTTTAAAACCATCCTTGTTTGATCGCGTGCTCTTTAAAAGCCCAACCTCTTACTCCCAAACTCAATAATAAGGGACCCGGGGTGGGGGATATTATCCCTATGATATTTGATTTTCACGCGTGAAAAAAATGGAACAAACCACCCCAACCCATCAATCTTAACACGTGAAACTTAATTTACGTGATATTTTTGACGCGTTAAATGGAAGCATGTGAGGGGGTGTGAGGGTTTATTGTTTGGTGTTTGGTGTTTGGTGTTGTGAGTGATGAGCATTTCCACTAAAAAAAGTTGTGAGTGATGGAATAATGGTTTATTACATGGCAGAACTTGATTGGATGTTGTTAGTGATAAATGGGTGGTGACTGATAACCACCCCTACCCCCTAATAGATATATATTAGAGTTAATTACACAAATGGGTTTTGTGATTTATACCAGTGTTGTAAAAGTCGTTAGGCGGTCCCTAGTTGGCCGACTGGGGAGTTGGGAGTAATCGGAGTACTCGGAGAGTACTCGGGGAGTACGCGGACATGGTAAATATAAAGAAAATTAATTGTTATATATTATTTATGTGTTAAAATAAGCATAATTCATGTCAATTGAGTATAATTTAAAATAAAACATGTTTAAAGTTCAAATATTCTGAATACAAGTCCGACTAGTCTGAGTACAAGGCCGAGTAGTCCGAGTACAAGGCCGAGTAGGCCGATTTTGACCGAGTTTGACTGATTAAAAATCAACAAACCACGTTGACCGCCTAGACCGACTATGCCGACTACGTCCGACTAGGCGCCGACTAGGCACCGAGTACTCCCGAGTAATCCCGAGGCCGACTAATTGAGACCGCCTAGGAGGAAGTCGCCTCGGAGGGGGTCCGAGGACCGGGTACTCGCCGAGTACTCAGCCGAGTAATCCGACTTTTACAACACTGGTTTATACCTAGTTTCGCCTTTGGGTACCAACTTTTTTTTAACAAGTTTATGTTTTATCGTTTCAATTTTGTAACACCTTTGGGTACTAACACTAAAATTTGTTAATTAGTGACTAAAATACCCTTGCATTTTTTAAGTTTATCAATGTAACACATTTGGTTACTAACAACTAATTTTATTTAAATTTAAATCTATTTTACAAAATCTATTTACTTTTTTATTTTCATCTTTTTATTATATCTCTTAATTAACATAAAATCTATTTGTTTTTTTATTTTCATATTTTTATTAAATTTCTTATTTAACATAAAATCTACTTGTTACACTAGTATTTTTTTTAAATAGATTTTTAAATAAAATCTACTAGCTATATAGTTTTATGTAAATTAAATTTCTTACTCGTTTTAAATAATGTAAACCTTACTCGTTTTCAATTTTGGATATATATGATTGATAATAATAAATATCTTTCATGTAAAAAAAATCTAAGCCTTTTTTTTAACTCGTTTTTTTGTTCATTTACATTTTACTATTTTAGAAAGATATTTAAAAATCTGATAAAGTAGATGATTAATTATCAGAAGGCTTGGAGCTATAAACTTACTGTTAATCAAGAGGCTTAGTATCATAAGGCTTAGAATCAAGAGGCCTGTTAAATCAAAACCGTAATTTTGCAAACTGAGTTATTCTCTTTTATCAAATGCTTTCAAAACTGCAAATGTTTTCAAACTGTTACTTATATTACGGTGATTAAGTATTTGTATTCTTACATGGAAAACTACTGTCAGTATGTGGGGTTTTGTATACACTACTTGATAAGCTTCACTAGTTGAGAGAATGATCAATAGTGATATGACCACAATCACAGGAACTGCCGAGTGACAAATACCTTTTGGGTAGTTGTAAGATATAAACAAATGTAAAAACTCTTAAAGTTGCAATTATAAGAAAGTATCTTTTTATACAAATGAATGAAGTACCAGTATTTCCAGCTGATAAAAAGTTTTTAAATGTGTTTCAGGTAATTACAGTAAATCGGAATAAGAGTTGTGATACGGCACCGAAAGGCTTAAAGAAGTGGCTTAGTTTATCAACTAAATTAATAAACATTGTTTTATGTATTTGGGTTTATCCCCTAATAAAGCTACCTTTGTAAAATATGGGTATTATTCCCATTTGTTATAAATAAAATTCCGGTGTTTCTAAACTCTGGTATTTTTCCTAACTCACGATTCTGATGCAATTTCAGCTGCGATATTTTCAAAATAACCACCGGTACCACTTGACCATTCACAGCTCCCGTCCATGGTGTGGTCGGGGGTTGTGACAGAGGTGGTATTAGAGCCACTGGTTTAAGCAATTAGGTGTTGTGATAATATCTAAGCTTAAACAAAAGAGTTAGGATATTGATATTAACTCGTAGTACCCAGGATAATATTTAGACTTGAACCTAAGAAAGATGCCTTCAAATAAGTTTCGAGATAAGCTGAATTACTTGCATCGATATAGTGTGATGGGTATTGGTATACGGTGAGGATGATAACTAGAACATTGTAAGCACGATAAATAAGCAATAACACTTGGCCACTATTATTTCTTGTTTATTGGTACTACTTGGTTCTGGAAAATGATCTGTCATGTGAACGCAAATTTCCTTGTTTCTTGATGCAAACCCTAATAAAAGATGCACTTTTAAAATCATGATTTGAGAAAATTCTATATATGGGAAATACAATGATAATTACCTCCCCCGACAAGATTGGGTATGGTGTGGTAGACTCTCCAGCTTGTTCGGGTAAGATGGGGTAGCCTCTCACGCGAGACCGGGTAAGTGTAAATTCATGTTAGGATCGATTTCGATACACCGTTGACTGCGTAGATCTCGTATCTTGTGCGGAATCCAAGTACGAGAGTGGATCAGATAAGAACAGGCTAATTATAATCTATTTTCTATTGTTGATATGAAAGTATACAACCACAAAAATAGTTGGACAAAGTTTTGTTACTCTAACATCCAAAGGTACAAATGAACAAGACCTAAGACCCTATTTATACTAGTTGTCCATCCTCAGTTAGACTTGTGTGGATCCACCTATATTCACGGATGGTCTAGTGCGGATCAACTCTTATATGTGCGGACTAACATCACTCACGGATCAACATGCGCATCCGTGATAAACCCTAATTCAGCGTAATGTATTGGTTCGTGCGGACCTGGACTAGTCTAAGTCCATCCGTGTGGGCCTAGTTTATCTTGAACAAACATTATACTTCAACACTTCTTAACCTAGTCTTGATCATCTATTAGGTACGATACATGATTGACGGAAGCGATAGACATATGCACTCACAGACTCCCCCTTGGATATTGTTGCAGTCAGTCTCATAGCTTGTCTTTATCTACTCTCTGTGTCTTCTAGAAGCTTTGACAGAATCAACACCACAGACTCCCTTTTACACTCTTAATCCTCAGCCCCCCCTTTCGACAGACTCTCTCTCCAGGCTCCCCCTTGCTTTAAGCTTTCATATCTAAACCTGGCTTTCTGAAAATATAACAATTCAAATCACTTGAAAAAATTTCTAATCACTTTAGGAACAAGAACCTGGCTCTCTATAAACTTCATTTGACAATTAAAGAATAATTGAGATTTCCAAGATTAGTAACCTGGCTGTAAACACATATATTTTGACAGTTAAAGTTTTTGAGGTTACATAGGATTGTAGACTAGCTCTAAGCACAAATATTTTAAAAATTAAAATCCCAGAATTACCCAGCTCTACTCCCCCTATCAAATAACTATATATTTGACGTTCAAAGTATCCAATTTCCTCAACTCTCACAGATAATCAAGTTCAATTTAGTGACCTTGGTTCATCTGATTATCTACCAAGTCCAAATTAATGACCAAGGAGATTTCACAAACTGTTTTGGATTTTATATTAAAAACCTCAAGTTTAAAATTAATGAACTTGTTTATTTTCTGAGACATGTTCAGCATACTTAGATTTTGAAACTCTACTTTCAAACATCGGTTGTCAAACGTAAAGTGTAACAAAATCTTTTTGTATTTTTACAAAGTTTATGCTAAAACACACTGAAAATCTTTATGTGATTTTTCTGTAATGAAATGCAATAAAGAAATATTCACAGACATATTTTTGTTTGAGTTCGCGTCAGAGGATCATATCAGTTTCTTACAAATCACCAGCACCATTGATCTATATAAACTTTAAGTTCTAAACGATTCACGTAGATTGTTAGTATCCTGGTCTACTTAAATTTTCACACGAAATTCAATTGATTCAAAATACGAGATTTAGTGTTTTAAGAACTTAACTTATTCGCATATCCCACCTCAGAATATACTCTTGTACCAAGATTCCCTAGATTCAGTCTTACAGGTGAGTATACCTAATTGATATCTATACTTCGGGTTAGTGCGAAGCCTTGAGAGCTCAGGTTAGAACTTCCGTTCAGTCAAAGAGATTAAGGCTCGACTTAAAGGTGTGTTCCACTTAGGAATCTTTTCTTTAAACTGCACTTGTTATATATCTTTCGATATTTTCTCAATTTTTATGCAGAGGGAAAGCTTTAAGTGCAAAAGTATTATACAAGGTCTAGGTCATTGCTGATGCAAAATCAGAAGACCAAGTATAATACCCCATATATCAATAAGTATAATGACCTAATATCACAGAATTAGCCAACCCAGCCTTTGTATTTTTCTTTTTGTAACTAGGTTTGTTATAAAAAGTTTTCTTGCTCGCTTTACCGGCAAATTTATCAATTTCAGCCTTTTCGATTTCTACCAATTTAAAAACTTTGTCGATCTTTTCCACAATCACATTTTGAATCGGAACTTCAATATCTGAGAATAGTTTGTCCGATACAATCATGGAATATGCCAATCCTATTGAATCATCATTAGCATTTTTCTCAGATTTTTAATTTTTCAGATAATTTTTATGAAAACTTTCCTCATCTTCAACCTGTGATTCGGAATTCCAATTTTTGGTAGAATCTTCTTTCAAAACGCTTTCAACTACCTTACTTACCACCTCTAAATCACCAACATCATCAGATTTGGAGTAAGTTACATCAATGTTATCTGGCAATTGATCAACCATGTCAAAAGCTTTTGCCACTTTTTCTTCATCATAGAATGTAAATTTTTTCTCAAACAGTGGTGGAACCTGATGATATTATGAACCAATTCCCTTTTTTTTCTCAGAATCATTATCATCTAGTTTAATGTTGAAAATACATTCAAGAATATATGAAGAAGCATGATAACTATGTAATTTGTTATTTTCTTTTTCTAATTCAACCATTTTACCTTTAAGCTCAACAACTTCATCAATATACTGATTTACAACCTGTTGTTTTAAAATTTATATTTGTTTTCAAGAAGTGTTGACGTTTCAGAATATTGTGTAAGTCTAGCTTGAAAACGTTTTATTTGACTTTTGAAAGTTTCATATGCTTCTTTTGTTGTATGATATACAATTTTCATTACATCATATTCTTTTTTCATGTCTTGAACCGCATTTTCATTTTGTAAACATTTTTCACTATTTGCTGAACACTTTTGTTTCAAAATCTCATTTTCCTTTTCAAGAACCTTACATTTTCGTGTCAGCTCTTCGTCTTTTTGTTTCAAAACATTTTCATTTTCAAACATTTCTTTACATTTTTCTTTGAAAACTTTTTCAATTTTGGTAAATTCAATGTTTCTGGATCTTAAGTTTTCATCATTTTCAGTACAGGCACTGCATGTTTCCATGCATTTCCTGCACTGTTTATCATTTCCTTATTATTATCCATTGATTCATCTTTGTTTGACGACTCAGAAGATTCAGTTTGAATTTTTACCTCAGTTTGATCTGGCACCTCAGCTTCTTCTGCCATCTTCTTCTGATTCTCATCAATCTTCTCCTGACTCTCATCAATGGCTTCTTCTGCCGTCTTTTTCAACTTCTCAACCATCTTCTCAACATTTTTCTCAATAGGTTCCTCCTCTTTCTTCTTCAAACTTGCAAGCATCACTTCTCTTATTCGCTTCTCCATGTTTGGAACATAGTTTTTATCTTCTAATTTCTTCGTGTAAAGTTCTCCAGCAGTGGGAATGACATCAAGCAGTGCGTTATAATCTACACTCTTTGAATTCACTACTGGATTTCCTTAAGGATCTGTGTAACATTTTCTCTTCACATCTCGTCTACTTGCTCGTTTGGCTTCTTCGAAAGCTGTAGACATTTCATTCAATTTGATATCCGCAATGAGTCTTTCTCTCAATGTTTTCTCTCTGACTTGATCAGATTTCACTTCAGCAACCAATGCATGCTTTTCTTTCGGAATGTATTTATTCCAGTTGAAACCCTCGTCATCTTGAGTAACCACCAAAGCTTTCTTTCTTTCTCTTGAAGACCCCTCATCAATCTGTTTTTTATTCAACTTTAGCGGTTGTTCATTGGTTCGATGATAGATTGCCTTTTGGTAGCAATCGTCATGGCATGGATTGACGTTTTCATTCACCTCCCGGTTTGAGCACTCTCTCTTGAAGTGTCCTTTCTGCTTGCATCTGAAGCATGTAACCTTGGATTTGTCAAATCCCAGTTTCGTGTTTGGACCTTCAAGACATTGCCTTCCTGTAATCTCCATGAATCTCTGTGCCCTCCTGATGACACTAGCCATGCACCATCTGATGTCGATAAGTTCCATCTCTTCTGGATCGATCTGGTTGTAGTCTTCCTTGGTCATTTCCGTGTTACCAATTCTACCCGCCACCAGAATTTCATAAGATTCCAGAATTGATGCTAAAAAGATCATCTGTTTCTTGGCAGAGTCAGCATTCATACTCTGAGAATTTTTCAAATTCAGGGCGATGTTGCATTGAATCACATCTGGATTTGCTTTGTTTGATGCTGCTGGAGAGGAATGATAACCAGGATCATAACTTGAAGAACTTCCTTTTGGTGAATCTTTTGCATTTTCAGCACTATAAGTTGTACCAATCTTTGACGATTGATTATTCAGTAGCATGCTTCCTTGGTAATAAAGATTCACATTTTGCTGATAATTCGAGCTGCTCATTTTATTCTACTTTTGAAGCTCCAGCTCATCTCCTTCTAGCTTCTCTATCAACGTGTCCAAGGTGATCTCATCAAACTTTGTATCATTTTTTTGTATCATGATAAAGCTTTGCCAATCATCTGCACGAGGTAATGCTTTAATAATTTTTTCGATGATTTCTTCTCTGTCCTTAGTAATACTGAATCTTTCAAGCTCAATTTTTAGATGACAGAAACATTCTATCATCTGTCGGACATTCTCTCCCTTCAGACATTTGAATAGATCAAACTCCTTCTTCAGCAAAGATATTTTTTTTCTTGATTTCCTTTCCACCTTCAACTTTTACTCTCAATGCCTCCTAAATGGATTTTGACGATTCATTATGTTGGAGTAACGAAAAAATATCATCCCCGACTGACTGTTGTATTAAGGCAATCATTCTGTGTTCACCAGAAAATACTTGTTTATCTGGTTTTTCTAAATATTCAAGTGGAATTACTTCTTGTTTATCATTTTTAGGTCTTTTATATCTAAATTCTAACAAGAACCAACTTTCATGAGCATACACTTTCACCCAATTAATAAATCTGTCCTTCCACCAGTTATAATCTTCTATATTCATTAGTTTCGGTGGTCTTTGATGAGTTCCGTACAAACTATCATGTCTCAAACTTTCTGAAATAGCCTTAGAGATGTTCTTTGATGTGGATGTTGTTGTTTCAGATGTTTCGGATGTAAAAGCGTTATAAAATTCATTGAAGAACTCCTCTTCCATGATCTTGAACCTTGATTATCTCCCACAACCAAATTACCAACACTTAAATCAAATTTGAAAATCAAACCAATAACACATTCTTGATCCGCACAAAGGACTCGATTCGCATGGATGTACACTTCCTGATTCGTGCAGATGAAGGTTTTGTGGGTCCGTGCGGATCAAGGTTCTTGATCCATTATAACGCGCAAAACCCTAAATCATCGTGGATTCGTGCGAGTCAACAAGATATAGATCCGTGAATACTGATTTGTACAAAAAACTGATCAATATTCACTTTAGATTCACGCGGATGGATCAGCACTTGATCCGTGCGAACCCGTGAACAAATCTGCGCAAACTTTCAGCTACAACTTCATGATTTTTCAAAAATTTTCAAGGATTTCATTCGAATTTTGATCTTAAACTTTGAAGGATTGTTTAAGATTTGATTTTGCACAATATGTTTGAAAATCAATCGTTTTTAACCGTGGATTTGACGTGAATCTGAGTTTTAAACTTGAAAAAGAAGTGTAGAAGATGAGTAGAAGAAGAAATGAGTAGAATGTGATGAAATCAACTCTGATTTGGATGAATTCAGCTTGTTTCTAAAATCTTCAATCCTTGCAATCAATCTCCCGCTTTGATACCACTTGTAAATTCGTGTTAGGATCGATTCCGATACACTGTTGACTGCGTAGATCTTTTATCATGTGTGAAATCCAAGTACGAGAGTGGATCACATAAGAACAAGCTAATTATAATCTGTTTTCTATTGATGATATGAAAGTATACAACCATGAAAATAGTTCGACGGAGTTTCATTACTCTAACATCCAAAGGTACAAATGAACAAGACCTAAGACCCTATTTATACTAGTGCGGATAAACCTATATTCACGGATGGTCTAGTGCGGATCAACTCCTATATGCGCGGACCAACAACACTCACAGATCAACATGCGCATTCGTGATAAACCCTAACTCAGCGCAATGTATTGGTTCGTGCGGACCTGGACTAGTCTAAGTCCATCCGTGCAAACCTAGTTTATCTTGAAAAAACATTATACTTCAGCACTTCTTAACTTGGTCTTGATCATCTGTTAGCTACGATACGTAATTGACGGAAGCGACAGACATATGCATTCACAATAAGATGTAGTATATGTTATGTTAAATTTACAGAATTCCCAAAACGGTACCATGACCTGATGTCTAACCTTTTTTTGGAAATATGAACTTGTTAAATACATTAACCTTATGAATGGTATGTATATTACAGAATATGAAATATATGATTGTATAGATATGTATATCTATAAGGAAATCCAAAGGCCATAATGATTGACAATTTAGGATGAATCACGAGCATGTGTGTCAATGATATATCTAGATTTCTTTATCATGAACCTCTCGTATACATCTATAATTCCGATATCGAACACTATTCCATTTTGATCATCCGTCTCGTAACTCGTGTGACAAGATGAAGGATAGGAATCCTTTAAGTTGGGATGCCATCGAAAGTATAAGAAATTTCAATGCGTTACCTTAGATTATTGACGAAACCAGGAAACCTGTAACGAAAAGTTTTGCTAGGAACAAAACGTCTAAAACTTACGCTAATGAGAGTAATTCTACTTTCATTAAGAACTCTTGAGAAGATGAGAGTAACCACGGCTAGATGTACTTATAAAGACTTTCTTCACCTGTAATTTACTGAGATTACCAGTAATAAAGGTGTTGTTACGACAATACATGGGATGCAAAGGACAAAAGATGTCCTAACCATTAGTATAAGTGCTGAAAAGGATGAAGTAATGTGTGCTTCGAAAATAAGGCATTAAGATGGTGAGACCTGATCTTCTAAGCACAAGATCATGACATATGCCATGAAATGGAAAGAATGAAAAGAACTCATAGAAAAGAAATTATGTCCACTACATAAAAAAGAACAAATGGCAACAAAGTTCCCGAATCATTAAATTATTGATATAAATTGTCATGAGCATACGAAAAAATTCTTTGGATATGTAAGAATGGTACTAGCTCTGGCTTTGGCTTTGCCGGAATCTGTACTCATTTCTTATTTTATTTAGGACTAGTCAGTGACATCCATGATATGATGACGACGGTCAGACCACAAACCATTAGGAGTTAGCAAATACTTTGACCAATAGGTTGATACCTGGACAAAAGGAAGAAGAACATGGAAAGGGAAGAGTCGTATATGTTTCCATTAGGTAAGTAAATCATATTTATCAAAATTCTCCTAAACTGACACAAGCACCTGAAAACCAGACGAAACTAACCGAGGATCCTAAGAGGAACGCGAGAGCATTGTTGTCACAGCATAAGAGGCAACTATAACAACCCTAAAAAATGTCCTAAAACACCTCATAATCAAAAAACCGAACCCACATATAGTTAATTTAATTAAAAAATGAAAAAATTAAGATTTATGCCTGTCGCAGGCCGCGACAGATGAAGGAGAAACCTCTCGCGGGGCGCGGGAGGCTGTAACTTGTCGGAAATCCTTGATGACATGTTTCATACACATGGCGCACCTACACTATTGACTATTCAGCCCTAACCCTAGCTAGGGGGCGCTCGCAGGCCGTGAGAGGCAGAGCCTTAGGCTGTCGCGGGGCGCGACATGGTCAAATTTCACCTATAAATTGAGCGTTCGTCTGCCTTTCACAATTCGCTCACAATCTTTCTTTCTCTCTCAATATCTGGACGAAAATAATACCCCAAAATTACAAAGCTCTGCCCCGTTGTAAGTGTTTTAACCCTGATCACTTATTCGATACCATGTCCGATCGATCTTGAACCCAGCAACTGATGCCAAAGCGCTGCCTGATAAAGGCTATGCTTTGTAAACTAAGTTGGGGTTTTGTCTCGTTACGTATTGGTAAAGTTGAATTGGGTTATTATACTAACACGCGTGCATTGTATATTTTTAATAGGAACTCAAGAAAATTATTTGAAAATACCACCAGGAAGCCTGTAGTAAAACCTTAGTTTACAATGTGAGTCATTCTTCTTTTTATCAAACTGCTTTGCAAAACCTTAAATGTTTTCATTTATATTTACAGTGATCGAGTCTTTGTATTCTACAAATTACTGCCAATATTTGGGGTTTTGTATACATTACTTGATAACCTTCACAATTGGACAATGGGTTAGCCAATGTGTGATATAACCATAATCACAGATTCGTTGAGTGACAAGTACTTTGGAGAATTTGTTAGATATAAACATTGTAATCTCCATCTTGATACTGTAAAATATAACATTGTGTCTTTTACAAAAAATGGAATGTACTCGCCAGTATTTCTTGCTGATAAAATATTTTTAAAATGCGTTTCAGGTAATTTGATGTGAAGCTACTAGAAGCCAACTATAGAGCACTGAAGGCTTAAATAAAGTAGCTATAAGTTACCTCAATAAAAGAAAGAAGTTTAAATTTTCAGCAATTAGGGTTTATCCCTATTAATACATTATAAATGAAATATGGGTTTTAGCCCATTTGTTTAATATAAAAGTTTGGTGTTTTAAAACTCTGAAATTATTTCCTAACTACGATCCTGATGATTTAATTTCCGCTGCAAATTTAATAAACACCGATACCACCAGTTCTGGTTCACGACACCCGCTCCTAGGGTAGGGTCGGGGGCTGCGACAGACGGTGGTATCAGAGCCATTAGTTTAAACAATTGTGTTAGGAAATATATATAACTTCTGTGTTATTCTGTGTAAATACATCTTAATATGTATATTATGATTTTATGTTATTTTGACGATTTTTGAGTTCACATTATGAGTGATCAGAATACTTCCGATGTTTATCGTCACCTGTCCCACTCTCCAATGGATGAAGGACCATCTGATCCAGCATCTGGATACATAGCTGATTCCAAGGAACCTTTTGTTTTTAGAGCCAAATCTGAGGAAGCCTTTCCACCTAAGAAAAAAGGATGGTTTAGTAAAGAGAAAAGGGAAAGAAGAAAAAGAATGAGGAAAATCCAACAACAAGCCACAATAACCATAGCTGGAGGAACTACTCAAATTCCACTAACTTTACCTCTGTGGGAGGAACTGGATAGGAGACTAGCCAATCTTGATATGTTTCAAACCATAGAAAATATTCTCGATCTTAACTGTGTAGCAGCACCAGAACCACAGCTATTACCTCTATACCCAGAACAATCCATAGCACCCATACCAATGTACCCAGAACCAAACCAAGAAAATCAGTTACCAATCCCAGCTTTCAACCCAAACGAAATATCAAGGTTACCAGCACCAAACCCATTAGAACAATGGTGGACCAATGACTGGGCATTTCAAGTTCTGATGAATGACCCATATCCCTATATGCCATACGGAGAACCCGAACCAGTTTACAACGAACCCGTACCAGCCCAAATGCCACCCATGAGTCAGGAAAATGTAGTCGAACTTCGCCACTATGGTGAAGATTTGATTGAGGAAGGAAATATAATACGCCGTATCGGAGAGAATCTCGTCTGGAAATATGACGAGAGAGATGCAATACTAGAAAATCACCGCCTAGTATACTATATATATATATATAGGGAGGAGTTCATGCGAGAACCACCCTTATTGCGAGAACCAATGTGAACACAACCTAAAATAGCTAAAAAAAACCTAAACAAAACCTAAAAAAACCTAACCCCCCCCCCCCCAAAAAAAAAACCTAAACCCACCCACCCCCCCCCCCCCAAAACCTAAACCCCCCTCCCCCACCCCCCAAAAATCTAAACCCCCCCCCCCAAGCTAAAATGCTAAAAACTAAACCCCCAAAAAACTTAAAAAAATCTAAAAAAAATCTAAAAAAATCAAAAAAAAATCTAAAAATTTTATTTTTTTTAATATTTTTTATGCTCAAATCGCTACTTTTAGTGGCAAAAAACAAATTTTAATTTTTTTTGTCTTCGAAAAGTAGCGATTTTTATATAAAAAATATTTAAAAAAAAAATTGTGTGATTTTTAGCTATTTTTAGGCATTTTTGGTTGTGTTCACATTGGTTCTCGCGTTTCTCGCAATAAGAGGTGGTTCTCGCATGTTCTCCCTATATATATATATTTGTATTGATGCATAATTACTAATGTTTACAATTCAGATGTCAAACGAAGTAAATCAGGAAGTCTAGAATAATAATGATAACGGGAACCAACTGGATAAGAGTGCTATAGAACACATAGTAGCTCAAGGAATCATAGATGCCATGCCATTTATTATTAATACTCTTAATAAAAAGGTAGAAAATAATAATACCATAATCGGTAGTAAATGTACTCATGACGAACCAAGTCACAGTGTGAATGGAGGCCACGGACTTCTCATTAAAGATCCAATTCCAAAAAGAAAGAGAACCATCTCACATGGTTGTTCTTACAAAGACTTTTTATCATCCAAACTAATAGAATTCTCAGGCAACGAAGGAGCCATTTCAGCTTTACACTGGATAGAAAAGACTGAAGCAGACTTAAAAATAAGTAAGTGTGCAGATGAGGATAAAATCATGTATGCTTCTAATCTTTTCAAAGATGAAGCTTTAGAGTGGTGGAATACCATTCTACAATCAAGGGGAAGTGGCATGGTTTACAATATGGAATCGAATAACTTTAAAGAAATGGTTGAAGGGAAGTTTTTTCCTCCTCATGAAAAGGAGCAGATTGCCAATAAATTCCTTAACCATAGAATGATTAGGGTAAATTGAAGGGAATTTACTACCAAATTCTTTGAGTATGCTAGGATAGTACCAACACTAGCCTCTCCAGAAACAGTATTAATCTCCCGTTATATCTGGGGATTAATCAGTGAGATCAGAGATATAGTCAAGACAGCTAGACCACAAACAATAGAATAAACAGTGGAGTTTGCTAACTCTCTGACAGATGGATTGATACGTACACAGGAGGAAAACCAGAAAAAGAATTTAGCCCAAAGGATTACCCAAGAACTACGTTATGGTAATTCCTATCGCGGGAAAGGAACAGGTTTATCTTCTTCACCTTTTTGTAAGTTCTGTAAGAAGAAACATTCCGGAAAATATGCGGTATCATGCAACTTCTACAAGAAGCCAGGACATAAGGAAGAAGAATACAAAAGAAAAGAAAGTACTATGATCTGCTATAACTGCGGAGAAGCTGGTCATATCTGACCAAACTTCCCAAAACTAGCTCCAGTGGCAGACAACAAAGCAAAGGCAATAGTAGGACCCAAAAAGAATGCCAGAGCATTCGTACTGACTGCAGAAGAAGCTAAGATGATCCCTGATGTGATTGCCGGTACGTTTTTAGTTAATGATGTTTATGCTAAAGTATTATTTGACTCTGGTGCAAACCAAAGTTTTATAAATACTTCTTTCTGCAAAATTCTCAATCAACCATTAACTAAACTCCACCAAGACTGTCTGGTGGAGACGACAAATGGAAATTCTATCAAAATAAGCGAAATCCTTCAGAAAGGAAAGATAGAAATTTTAAGCCATAAATTTATTGTTAATCTATTACCTATGGATCTAACCGGATTCGATGTGGTATTAGGAATGGATTGATTGGTAGCTAATCATGCACGAATTTTGTGTGAGCAAAAGTCAGTAGAAGATTTTACGCCAAATAGTGAAAGAATCACAATTAAAGGAGACAAGCCGACAAGGTCAACAAAATTCATCTCTATGATGAAAGTTGCAAGTTATGCACGAAAGGAAGAAATGGTGTATATGATTTTGGTAATCATTAACACTAAAGAAAAATAATTAAAAGATATTCCCGTAGTATCTAAATTCTCAGACGTTTTCCCAGAAAAATTACCTGGACTACCGCCAGATCGCGAGGTTGAATTTAGAATTCACCTACCATGAACGGCACCGATTGCCAAAGCACCCTATCGTCTAGCACCAACAGAAATGCAGGAATTAAAGAAAAAACTAGACGAATTATTATAAAAAGGTTTTATACAACCTAGTTCATCCTCATGGGGAGCACCGGTGTTATTTGTCAAAAAGAAAGATGGATCAATGCATACGTGCATTGATTACAGAGAATTAAATAAGGTTACGATTAAAAATCGGTAACCACTACCTAGAATCGATGATCTATTCGATCAACTTCAAGGAGCCCAATTCTTTTCTAAGATCGACTTACGCTCAAGATATCATCAACTGAAGGTACAAGAAGAGGACTGATGTGTTCAAAATGTAACATATAAATTTCATAAAACTAACCCTTTTTTAGTACTAATGTTGGAAAAAGTGTGCTTTTATCTTCCTTTTGTATTTTCAGGATTAAATGAGCTCAAATTAACAAAAGAAGCAAAAAGACATCAAAATCTAACATAAATACAAGAAAAGGAACAAGACGTGGCATGCCCGACCCCACGATAGCATCTTCCCAAGCAAAACAAGAGATCAGAAGCCTGAACACGCCCCGTGCTCAGCCAGCACAGGGGCGTGCCCAAGTGTCAGCAGAAAAGACAAAGTGGTAGAAGCTTCTATTGCCCACCACGGGGCCGTGCTCAGCGGACACAGGGCCGTGGTCAACTATAAGATTCGCACAATCCAGCAAATCTGCATAGTACAAAGATTCTTCTGCACCACGGGGTCGTGCTCAGCGGACACGGGGGCGTGGTCAACTAAAAAGAGAAAACAACATTAAATGAAGAAAGAGAAGGATGTGGACACGGGGCCGTGCCCACTGGACACGGGGCCGTGCCCGAGCTTCTGTTCAGCCTATAAATAGAAGTGCTTGGCTCAAGCTCAAACCATCCCTTGGCACACCACCTCTCTCACACTTCACCCACCACCCACCACCACCATAACACCATCATCCACCACCATCATCCATTGTCCATCGTAGAGTGTGTGAGTCGTCTCGGGATCCAAGATTGATCGTAAGAGTTCTTGACAATCAAGGCCATGTTTGCCTAAGTCTCTTACATCACTTGGTGAAGACAAAGTGTCTAGTGTAATACTTTTTTTTTCTAATCTTTTGAACTTTTTATTTTGTTTTGTACTAATGACTTTAATAACTAGTTGCTTATGTTGAAGGTGATCTTTCCTTATCGTTTGTCCGTGGTGTCTTGGCATTATTTTACTGTCTATATAAAATAAAAGATTTTCACCATTCATATCTCCACGGTCTATATGGAGGTATGTGGGCTACCTGGTCGGGGGTTAAGGGAACGGTTTGGTAAAGGTCTTGCCATTGTTCAGCGTTTAGAGGTCCTGCAATGGACCTGGGTCAAATTTAGTAGGACCTCCTTCAATACTTAACGGTATTGGATGGCGGGGGTCCAAACTCTTTGATTCCCTCATAAGTTAACTACTATTAATACTATAACCCGGCTATTTAGGACTGTATCCCTGCTGACTCAGACTACTTAGTCGAGGGTAACATCACCTCCAAAAGAGGGGCCTACCACAATATTGCATTAATAACTTAATTAATTATCTTCCAATAATCCACCCTTTTAGGATTGTATCCTTGCTGACTCAAACTACTGGGGTGAGGGTAACGTCACCTTCAAAAGAGGGGCCTACTACAATAACTAAGATAATCTTTTAATTATGTGCAAAAGTGCGGAAATAATCAAAGGTTACACTAGATACGAGTCGGAACCAAGTGATTCATCTTGTCTATCTGTTTTTCTTTTTATTTTTATTTTCAGCATTTTAGTTAGTTTTTACTTTTCTCAGTTTAAAACATTTTTCTAAACCTTTTATTTTGATTAGACGTTGAGGATAAACCGGTACTAAAAGCTCTTGTGTCCTTGGACGACCTCGGTATCTTACCAACACTATACTACGCTCACGATGGGTGCACTTGCCCATATGTGTGTTTAGTGTTAGTGAAATATCGTGTTTTATAAATTTAAAACTTGGCTAAAAATAAGTGTTAAAGGGGCTTAAAATATACACCTAATATATATAACACTTCACACGCATCAAGGACATTCCTAAAACAACTTTCAGAACAAGGTATGGACATTATGAGTTTATAGTCATGGCATTTGGTTTAACCAATGCCCCAACCGCATTTATGGACATGATGAACAGGATATGTAAACCATACCTAGATAAATTCATAATTGTTTTCGTAGATGATATACTAATTTACTCCAGAAGTAAGGAAGAGCATGCGGAACATTTATACATACTTCTGACATTGCTGAGAAAAGAGAAGCTTTATGCTAAATTCTCTAAATGTGAATTCTGTTTGCAAGAAGTGAAATTTCTTGTACACTTAGTTAATCATGAAGGAATTCATATGGATCATACAAAGATTGAAGTTATTACCAAATGGAGGGTCCCTGAATCACTAGCAGAAGTAAGAAGTTTTCTTGGATTGGCAGGATATTATAGACAATTTATTCAAGATTTTTCTAGAATAGTCATTCCATTAACCAAACTAACTTGCAAGCGGTGTTGTAAGAATCGCTAGGCGTTAGTCGGGCGGTGGGGTACCGACTAGCGATTAATCGGGATTAATCAGAATTAATCGAATTTAGATTTTTATAAGTAATTTTTAGTTGCATATATACACACATATTTTTATATGTAGTTTTTTTAAAGTAGACATGTTTTAACCCCTTATTAACTCATTTTTTTAAGTAATTGGAAGGAATTTATATGGTTTGGTCAAAATTTGGCCGACATCTTGCCAAAATTTGGCAAGAATAGGACCGCCATAGACTGTCTAGCTATTAATCGGCCATTAATCGATGAACCTCCGATTAGTGATTAATCGGCGACTAATCAGAGACTAGTCGAGATTTTTACAACCATGCTTGCAAGTTAAGTTTGAATGGGGACCAAAACAAGACAAAGCCTTCAAAATTTTGAAGCAAAGATTAACGAACGCACCTATACTTGCTTTACCAGAAGGAACTGAAGACTACATAGTCTATTGTGATGCATCTAAATTAGGATTTGGATGTGTGTTGATGCAACGTCAAAAGGTAATTGCTTCTGCCTCTAGACAACTTAAGAAGCATGAAGAAAATTATACAACACATGATCTAGAGTTAGGAGCAATAATTTTTTCCCTTAAGATTTGGAGACACTACCTTTATGGTTGTAAGTTTATTGTCTTCACAGATCGTAAAAGTTTAAGGTATGTTTTCGGGCAAAAAGAATTAAACATGAGACAAAGACGTTGGATGGAAATCCTTAGCGATTATGATTATGATATCCAGTATCATGCAGGAAAAAATAACGTAGCAGCTGATGCTTTAAGTCAAAAGTACCATGAGAAGCCAAAAAGGGTACGTGCTCTCAGATTAAACCTACAAGTAGATTTAAATGAACAAAATAAAAAGATACAGGAAACAACAATCAAGGATAATGCTGAAGGTTTGAAGGGAATGATTAAAGAATTAGAAAAAGGAACAGATGGAATTTGGAGATTCCATAAGAAAAGGATTTGGATACCTATTCAAGGAAACTGACGAAACCAAATTCTAGAAGAAGCTCATAAATCTAAGTATACGATGCATCCTGGAAGTGACAAGATGTATCAGGACTTAAGGAAAAACTTCTGGTGGATAGGATTGAAAAAGGATATAGCAAATTGTGTTGCTAAGTGTTTAACCTATTCACAGGTTAAAGCTGAACATCAAAAGCCTTCAGGATTACTGCAGCAATTGGAAATGCCAATTTGGAAATGGGAGTTGGTAATAATGGACTTTGTTACCAAATTACCTAAGACACGAAAAGGTAATGACACAATCTGGGTGATTGTAGAAAGATTGACTAAATCTGCTCATTTCTTACCAATGAAAGAAACTTTCAGTATGGAACAACTAGGTAAGTTGTATGTGAATGAAATAGTTTCATTACATGGGATTCCTTTATCTATTGTATCTGACAGAGATAGTCGATTTACTTCTCATTTTTGGAAACTTTCCAAAAGGCAATGGGAACCCGATTAAATCTAAGTACAGCTTATCATCCTTAAATAGATGGTCAAAGTGAAAGGACAATCCAAACGATGGAAGATATGCTTAGAGCTTGTATAATAGATTTTGGAGGAAATTGGGATGACCACTTACCTTTAATAGAATTTTCTTACAACAATAGCTATCATACAAGCATCAATGCTGCACCATTTAAAGCACTCTATGGACCGAAATGCTGAACACCAGTATATTGGGCAGAGATTGGAGAAAAGAAACTGTCAGGTCCTGAAATGGTACAAGAAACAACTGAAAAAATTATTCAAGTCAAGGAAAGACTGAAAACAGCACGAGACCGCCAAAAAAGTTATGCAGATAATAGACGCAAACCGCTAGAATTTCAAGTTGGAGACAAGGTACTGTTGAAAGTCTCACCATGGAAAGGTGTTGTCATATTCGGTAAGAGAGGAAAGCTAAGCCCAAGGTATATTGGACCTTTTGAAATTATCAAACGTATAGGACCAGTAGCTTATCAACTATAACTACCTGAGGAGATGGCAGTAATACATGATGTATTTCATGTATGTAACCTAAAGAAATGCTTAGCAGTTGAATCATTGGTAATACCTCTTAAAGATATATAGATAAATGAGAAGCTTAACTTTGTAGAAAAGCCCATACAGATTGAAGATAGAAAGATCAAGAATCTCAAACACAAGAGATTAGTTATGGTCAAAGGAAATGGGATTCAAAGAGAGGACCAGAATACACATGAGAGCTGGAATCTGAAATGAAATGCAGGTATCCTTACCTATTTCTAGTGAATCTCGAGGACGAGATTTAAAACAAGGTAGGGAGGATATAACAACCCTCAAAAATGTCCTAAAACACCCCGTAATCGAAAATCCGAACCCGCGTATAGTTAATTTCATTAAAAAAGAAAAAAAGATTTTATGCCTGTCGTGGGCCGCGACAGACGAAGGAGAAACCTCTCGCGGGACGTGAGAGGCTGTAAATTGCCAGAAACCCTTGATGACACGTGTTATACACGTGGCACACCTACACTGCTGACTAGTCAGCCCTAACCCTAGCTAGGGGGCACTCGCGGGACGCTAGAGGCAGAGCCTCAAGCTGTCGTGGGGCGAGACAGTGTCAAATTTCACCTATAAATTGAGCGTTCGTCTGCCTTTCACAATCCACTCATAATATTTCTTTCTCTCTCAATATTAGGACGAAAATAATACCCCAAATCACAAAGCTCTGCCCCGTTGTAAGTGTTTTAACCCCTGATCACTAATTCGATACACTGTCTGATCGATCTTGAACCCAGCAACTGATGCCAAAGCGCTGCCTGATAAAGGCTATGCTTTGTAAACTTAGTTGGGGTTCTGTGTTGTGACGTATTGATAAAGTTGAATTGGGTTATTATACTAACACGTGTGCATTGTATATTTTTAATAGGAACTCAATAAAATTATCTGAAAATACCACCAGGAAGCCTATAGTAAAACCTAAGTTTAGAATATGAGTCATTCTTCTTTTTGTCAAATTGCTTTGCAAAACCTTAAATGTTTTCAGTTATATTTACATTGATCGAGTCTTTGTATTGTACAAATTACTGCCAGTATTATGGGGTTTCGTATACATTACTTGATAACCTTCACAATTCGATAATGGGTTAGCCAATGTGTGATATGACCATAGTCACAGATCCATCGAGTGACAAGTACATTGGAGAATTTGCTAGATATAAACATTGTAATCTCCATCTTGATACTGTAAAATATAACAATTTGTCTTTTACAAAAAATGAAATGTACTCGCTAGTATTTCTTGCTAATAAAATATTTCTAAAACGCGTTTCAGGTAATTTGATGTGAAGCTACTAGAAGCCAGCTATGGATCACTGTAGGCTTAAATGTGGCTATAAGTTACCTGAATAAAAGAAAGAAGTTTATATTTTCAGTAATTAGGGTTTATCCCTATAAATACAATATAAATGAATTATGGGTTTTAGCCCATTTGTTTAATATAAAAGTTTGGTGTTTTAAAACTCTGAAATTATTTTCTAACTACGATCCTGATGATTTAATTTCCACTAAAAATTTAATAAACACCGATACCACCAGTTTAGGTTCGCGGCACCCGAACCCAAGGTGGGGTCGGGGGCTGCGACAGCAACAATGATTCCTGAGATGATTGTTGGTCTATTTCTTGTACATGCTATTGACGCTAAAGTATTATTTAACTCTGGTGCGAACCAAAAATTTATAAATACTAAAGCTCTGTCAAGCAACCAATCAATCTCTAATTAAACATAGGCAAGTCAGGAACACCACCAATACTCGTGGAGTAGATCGGGAAGAAAAGATAAAATTGCTAGGATACAAACTTATGAACCTCGTTGGATTCGATGTAACATTAGAAATGGAATTTTTAGAATCCAATCATGCTCAAATCTTAATTAATCAGAATTTTATTGAGATTCTTAAGCCAACAGGAGAAGTGTTCACAATCCAAGGAGACAACACAGCCCAGCCGATAAAGTAAATCTCTGCAAGGAAAGCTACAAGTTATGTATAAAAGCAAGGTATAGTATATATGATCCCTGTGATCATTTACACAAAGGAAAGGAACTACAAGAGATTTCGATAGTATCGGGATACCCTGACGTTTTCCCAGAGGATCTACCAAGACTATCACCTGATCATGAGGAGGAACTCAGAAATTACATAATATCAGGAACCACTTCTACTGTTAAAGAACCCTAACACTTAGCAATAATAAAAATACTTAAGCTGAAGAAGTAATTAGATGAATTGCTAGAAAAATATTTAATACAACATCTCTTAGGAAGCACCAATATCATTCGTCAAGAAAAAGGATGAATAGATGCATATGTGTATCGATTACCAGGAATGAATAATGTTGCAATTAAGAATCGGTAACCATTACTTAGAAGTGACAACTTATTCGATCAACTTCAAGGAAGCCATATTATTCGACCTACTCTTAGGATACCATCAACTGAAAGTACAGGAAAATGATATTCCTAAGACTATTTTCCGAACTAGGAATAATCATTATGAATTTACAGTCATGTCCTTTGGTCTAACAAATGCCCTAGCTGCATTTATGGACATGATGAATAAGATATGTCGACCGTAATTGGATAAATTCGTAATCATTTATATAGATGATATACTCATTTACTTCTAACAATGTTGAGAAAAGAAAAGCTTTATGCTAGATTCCCTTAAGTATGTGTCACACCCTAAAATTCCACATGCGGGGTTTTACCGCAAGACGTGCGACTAACCCGGATCCAGCCACTAATCATGTTGAACCAATTATTTAGGTTGTAAAAATCATCACAATCAACCCGATTAGTGATCAATGTTTAACATTCCAAAACTCAGTTTAAGTTAGCAGCGGAAAATAAAGTAAATCCAGCCAATTGCAATGTCCGTTCAAAGTTGTACGTAACAACCTGCAAAGCATGCAGTAGTGTGTCAACATAAAGTTGGCGAGTTCACAGTTTTCGGTGTTGTTACAAAAATAAGTTTGTCTACATACTTTAGTTTATAAAACATGGCATAGGTAGCTAACCCATCATTAAGCTACTAAACTGGGTTGTACCGAAACTTCATTGTTGTAGTTGTTTGTGCCCTATTTCAATGTCTACCATCATTGACCAATTGTCAAGGTAAAGTTCATGCCCGGCACCCAGCAAGGTGTGAGGTTTGTCAAACCTAATAGCGCTATAAACTAATACCCCGTTCGCCAAACCCAGTGACTAATCGGTATAATGGGTGGGGACTTTCAAATAGAGTTCGTTTAGTTCGCTAAAGACATGAAATGTAAATTAAAGTATTTAAAAAGTAGTATTCCAATCCAGGAATACTAGGCGATCCCAATCCAGGGATACTGTGGTCCACCTCCAGTGGATAGTGTGTTTCAGTGGTTCCAATCCAGGAATGCGCGTGTAGCCCCAATCCACGGGTGTCGTATGTATTTCCCAAACCAGGGAATTAGTGTGTTGTCCCAAACCAGGGACACATGCTTTTAAAAAAAAGTTGTGAACTCACTTTAGCTTAGCTCGGCAGATTAAAAGTACTCGAGTTTGTGTATGCAAATCCACGTAAATTCTACACGTCTCTAGCAAATAACATGCGTACAAGTTGTCACAACTATATTACCGAATAGTTATTAAGTACATGTTCGTAATATACACTACGATGCACAATACACCATTTATACAATCATTAAGCATGTGTGGGCACTAAAACTAGCAAGTTTGACAGTTTATAAACTTATAAGCATGTATAACTCACTTAACTGAAAATAGGTTGTTTTGGATGTCTGTTTACTGTAATTACGAGATTGCAAAAATTACGATCTTTTTATGTGATGTGCCCCTCAGAGGGGTTGGCCTTGTGTTAAATCTTAGAGTCTAACTCTTTACCAAAAGTTTATAAAAAAACATTTACTAAGCAGCAATCAGATTCGTCACTTTCTGACTGCAGTTCAAAGAAAAATTCATTTAAAAATCCTCAAGTACCCGATTGACGTAATTCCAGTTGGAGATTCGCCCAGACACCTAAGACCATCTACAGTATATGTTTCATGATCTAACTCTAAATATTCACCAAGTTATGACTTAAAACATAATACATAAAATATGTAGAAAAATGTAACCTTGTTTGCTAAAACGAAATAATTTATTTAAAATAACAAATGACATCCAAAAATCATGATTCTAGTGCCATTAGAAGCATATTTCAAAATATCACGTTATAGACTCAAGATAATCCAGTTATTGTTAAATTATGACTTGGTTACAGCTGATTAAAATCGGTTGTAACTGTCGGACAACTTGCTGTTTTTTGCATATACATTACTAAAACTAGTTCCCAGGTTTCTTTACGGTGTTTTACCTTCATGTAACACCCCTACGATATTCATGGTAGTTCGTAGATTGTTTCACATCAGATTTATCATACAATAACATCAATCTCATAAAGCAAGACAGCCAAATCCCAAACCGTAACATAAATCCTCACATACGTTTTTTATGGTTTCTAATTTACCAATTAAGCATCATAACATCATGTTCATCACAAAAATTAGCAACTCATCCATGAAACACAAAAACTAAAAATCAAAACCACATAAAATACTAACCAAATGAAGCTAGGGTGCGAGAGGAAGAGAGGTCAAGCGAGAGGGAGAGCAGCGATGGAGTAGGGGTAGCAACGTGGAGAGGGCTGCTGTTGCCGTAAACTTGAGAGAGAAGAGAGTGGATACTAGGGTTTCAATTATTGGGAAGTTATCATATGAGACATGCATGTTACACAATTAAAAAGGGGTTTCATTCTTGGGGCAGTTTGGGTATAAAATGGGTCATAGTCAAGTGAGGTTTGGGCTGGATATGGGTTGTCCACAATTAACGTAAATGATGGGAGGGTGGGCCGCAATTGGGAGTAAGGTGGTAGCTTATTGAACTTGTATTTTGCTTATTATTATTTTTATATAAATTCAACTAATTATAAAAGTGTAACTAATCAATCAACTAATGTTATGTATAATAATCAACTTATGGTTTGGGCCTCATAAGTTTCGAGTTATGCGAGTTATGCCATGGTTCAAACGGTTCGCGTCAGTTCAACCACCATATGGATTTTGCTTCGAATACTCGTTTGTATAAAATAAATTAGATAAGTATAATTTATTCGTCACACAAGTTCATGCATTTTTATAAACACGGTAAGTATAACGGCGCTAACCTCGTAAGCATGGGTTGTCACAGTATGAATCTAATCTACTAGAACTACAATTTCAAGGTCATTCGAGTAACCATGAAAGCGTGCATGTGAATCCCGCCAAAATTGAAACTATCACCAGATGGGTAATCCCTTAGTCCTCTATAGAAATAAGAAGTTTCCTAGGATTAGCTAGATATTATCAACATTATAACCGAGATTTTTCCTGAATAGTAGTTTCGTTAACTAAATTGACAAAAGGAACCGAAGATTTCATAGTTAATATGATGCATGATTTAGAATTAAAAGCGATAATTTTTGCCATCAAAGTTTGGAGACACTATTTGTATAGTAGTAAGTCCGTTATACAGACCATAAAAGTTTACTATATTTTTGGGCAAACCAGCTAAACATCAGGCAATTAAGCTAGATGAAATCTCTAAGTGACTATGATTGTGAAATTCAATATCACAAAGGTAAAACTAATATAGTAGCTAATGCTTTTAACCATAAGCATCATGAGCAGCTAAAACGAGCACACGCTCTTAAGAGTAAATATGTAAATAGATTTATGGAACAATTAAGAAGTACCCAGGAAATGAAAAAAAAATTCCGATAAGACTAAAGGAATAAAAGGCGTGATAAAAGAAATAGAGAAAGATGTAAATGGAATTTGGAGATTCCATAAAAAGAGAATTTGAGTACTTATTCAAGGAAACATACGAGAAGAGATCCTCGAAGGAACTCATAAATCTATGTATATGATGCATCCTGGAAATGATAAGATGTATCAAGGTTTGAAGAAGTACTGATAGATAGGGATGAAAAGGGACATAACAAATTTTAAAATGATTAAATTGTTTGCAAGATAAAGCTGAGCATTAGAAATCATTAGATTTACTTCAACGATTAGAAATACCAGTATGAAAATGGCATTGATAACAAATGATTAATTATAACTATGTTTCATGGAGAAACGGGGAGGAATACGGTGTTTTGGGTATAAATGACCGCACGGATTTAAAAATGTTTTGGATCTCAGTTGTGGTAAATTAACCTGATCTCAAGAGTGTTAGTAGCGTTATAGGCTTACATTGCATGGGGGACGTCGGGAATTCGTGCAACATAAAATATTAAATTGTTTTTCTAGTAGGTTATATATATTGTTGTAATTGGGGAGGGCAACGGGTATCCTAATTGTGGGATATTCCTAGCGCAATCAAAGCTATTGCAGTCTATTGATGGCCAAAATGTACCAAGACATTAAGGAGCTTTGACCTTTGAGCACGTCAAACACATACTAACATAGACTGCAATATCTTTCTTCATGATTGGCCATCAATAAAACTCCTTAATGTCTTGGTACATTTTGGTAGAACCTTGGTGAAACTTACGTTCTACCAAAATGTACCAAGACATTAAGGAGTTTTATTAGTGGCCAAACATGAAGAAAGATATTGCAGTCTATGTTAGTAAGTGTTTGACGTGATCAAAGGTGAAAGCTGAACATCAGAAGCTGCTTGGGATCCTACAGCAACCGGAAATTCCTAATTGGAAATAGGAACATCTTACGATGGATTTCATCACCAAATTACCTAGCACGTCACGCGGACATGACACCATTTGTGTAATTGTCGATCGATTGACAAATTCTGCTCATTTCCTGCCAATTAAGGAAACCGACAAAACAGAGAAGATATCGCAGTTATAGCTTAACGAGATTGTAGCTCGACATGGAGTGCCTATATCAATCACCTCCGATAGGGATGGACGATTTGACTCCAGATTTTGGCGGTCTCTCTAAGAGTTGTTGGGTTCTCAATTAGATATGAGTAATGCATATCATCCTCAAACAAGTGGCCAGAGTGAGAGAACCATTCAGACCTTAGAGGATATGTTACATGTCACACCCCGACAACGTGGAACATACAAAACGTGGCGGAAATGTCGGGGAGTGTTGTAACAGAATTAATTGTTTCAAATCCATGGCAATTGAAGTTTCGTTTTATTGATTAAAGGTGTTACAATGTCTTAACAAACAAAGAAATACAACATAATTAACTAGTCTTGCATCTTTTATTGTCACTAAAGCCCAAGTCTGCCTATGTGTATCTTGATCATCTTATGCAACAGCTCCTGAAAAACACATGTGAAAATAGGTACGTCAGCATAAAAATGCCTGTGAGATACATAGGTTTTGTGAAAATAGGTTCCATGACTTATGTTTGAGAAAATGTTTAGTCATGAACCTTGTAATTTGCTTTGTTTTGTAAATCATTTGAAAAACAATGAGTTCAGATGATATGTATAAATAAGGGAATAATGTATGGTTAAATGAATAACCATAGTAAAATGGATTTGTATAAGATAAGTTGTTTGTAAAACAATGTCTTGTGAAAAGTATGTTATTTGTATAAAATGTTATATGTATCAAACTGAAATGATTCAAATAACGCTACGATATGTAATACCATACAAACACTTATATATAGGAAGTACCAGCGGCGTATCCACCATGCTTGTATCATATTACACACACATCGTTACTTAATCACTTAATCAAACCAAACCAAACAATGTAAAATGTCTATGTTTAAATAAATTGTCAAATGTATTGAATAATATGTCAAAGTATTCATGTCAAGATGTAAATCATGTCAAAATGTCTATGTCAAATATCCATGTCAAATGTCTATGTCAAATATCCATGTCAAATGTCTATGTCAAATATCCATGTCAAATGTCTATGTCAAATATCCATGTATGGCAAGTGAAATGTCTCAACTAAACCATATGCACAAAAACAAAGTATTGAAGTAAAACTTAATTTAAATCAAAGTTATGTTTTGTGGGAAATGCATGATCAAATGTCAATCATGTTAAAATGTCTATGCCGAAATGTCTATGTCAAATGTCTATGTCAAAATGTCATGTAAAACGATGTACTAAGTAATGCACACAATTGGGCACACCTAGCATGAAATGTCATAAAATCATGTACTATAATGTACTAACGAACATAGCAGTATATGATGTTAAAACAGGAAAGCATGAAAGTAACAAGTAGGCACATGTGTTCCACCCCAAAACAGTTTGGAAAACAGTAAAAGAGGGGTCTATGTACTCACCTGAGATTGCTCAGTAGTCCTTGAGTAATAACTAAACAATGTTAGAGATCGCGGATATCAAACGGCACCTAGTATAGGTAGCTACATTAATAAACCGGACCTAAATCGGAAGATCGGGTAGCATTAGGGTTTGTAAACCAAACGAGTGTAGAGACTCGTGTCATTTGGTTTAACAAAGCCTACATACTAAATGAAACTTAACCTAAGTGTCTACGACCCATTACGACCCGTTTAGGTAGCTTATGCTACTTTAACGCGTCGTTCGCGTGAAACGCGTTCGGACCGCCTAACTAGCCCTATGACAAGTGTTATATGCCTAAACATGTTACATAATCAGTTATGTGACAAAGGTTTAGGTTACATATGCTTAATTACCAATTATACATGAAAAGGGTATTCTGGTAATTTACCTAAGGCATATAAACTACCTATCATACAACTACTCAAACGATGTGACCCTAGGGTATAACCTCGGAAGGTTATTCCCTACCTACTATGGTCACCTAATGTATTTGGTCGGATCCTAATGATCGACCAAACTGGGTCGGGTTCGAAGGTATAGGCGATTTATTAGATCGCCTACCCTACGACCCTAGACAACGTGGTAATCAGTGGGCATAGTCCCAAGGGACTATGACCAACGTGATTACACTCACGTTGCGAAGTTCAAACGAACTTCGCATTGACCATTACTGGTCAACGCTGAAAGTCAAACAAAGTTTGACTTTCTGACTCGAAAAGCAATAAAATAAGGAAAAGAACGAAAGAATACTTACGAAGGGTCCCCGAATGCTAACCTCGATTCAAAAATCTCAGGTATGAAACAATAGTTTCAACTTAGAGTTTCTCAAATCAAAGTTCTAGTGATTTTAGCAATGGGGGTGGATGGGTATTTATAGGAATACCCGAACCGTTAAGATCGTTTCATGGAAAACGTGCCTTAATCCCATCCGTACATGTGTTGCAAAGTTATGGTGTTTAGGTGTTTAAATTCCATCCATACATGTGTTGCAAAGTCATGGTGTTTAGGTGTTTAAATTCCATCCATACATGTGTTGCAAGGTCATGGTGCCTAAATTCCATCCTTATCCGCTGACTAAGCATTGTTAGAATGTGTGGTTGTGAATTAAACAACGGCTAATACATCGAATCTGGTCCCGAAAGTGCAAAACTGATCCAAATGACGCGACGCATGGATTTTTCTTATGCCGAACACTAAAATAAAATGTTTTAGTGCTTACATAAATTTTTGGATGTCCGGATGTATTCAGAACGTAAGTTATGCGCGAAAATGCAAACTTGTGCACTTTTTGACACTTTTAGTCCCTGAATGACCCAAAAGTTTATTTTAGCACACCGAACCCCTCAAAGCCTATTTCTAAGCTATGTAAAGGATATTTATGGTATGTTTAACTTATGGTCATGTTCCGGAATGTCTGTTACAGTTCAAATTGGCATACTTTCGCAGTTTGTCAACTTTAGTCCCTGTAAGCGATATAACTTTGATTTCACCACACCAAACCTTCCAAAACTTATATCTAAGTTATGTAAAGGTTATTTAAGGTATGTTAAACCTATTTCACTATTCCGGAGTGTTTGTTGCATTAAACTGGTTATATTTACGCATTAGTGCGCGTATAACCTTCCAGAAAGCGATTTAGAGTTTGAAATCGAACAAGAATTGATATGTGCAAAAGATACACATATTTATACAAGTCCAAAGTATGAAATACAATATTTCATTGGTTTGGCATTTGTTTGATGGTTGAAATGACACAGGTGTTACAGTCACCCCTACTTTAGGAAATTTCGTCCCGAAATTTAGTTTTAGAGGAAACTTGTGGAGACAGCTGTGACGGTTTTGCCTTCAGACAAATCCATTGAGCCCTTAAGTAAAACTCTGGGCCATGTTAGGATTCTTAGCAAAGATGTCAACCCTCAAATTGAAGTCATTGTAGTAACAAAACATGGAGTTTTGAACTATAGACAGGAAAACAGTTCCCGTGAAGAATTATCATAGGAAACTTGTGTGTGCTTGAAATCAGAATTGGGTAGTGTGAGAATAAATGACATTGGTCAAAGTCCAAGACTTCTCCCGTATCATTACTCTTGCCACTGTTGGTCTTAACACATGACAAAACTTCCTGTGGTTCCTATGCACTGAACTCCATAATTATGTAGGCCTCCATAATTACGTAGTTCCTTGCACAGTCCGCACAGTTTATTTCATAATGCGTATGGGAAAAAATTAAACGAATAATCTCTTGAACTAGACCTCACGAGGGTCTATCTAACTACATAAACACATGATACATTTAACTAGATTGTCGAACCAATCTATTTAACTTAACTACTCAAGAGAATTATTTAACTACTACATCGACGTAGGATGTATTTAACTACTACACCGACGTAGGATGTATTTAACTACTACACCGACGTAGGATGTATTTAACTACTACACTGACGTAGGATGTATTTAACTAGATTGTCGAACCAATCTATTTAACTTAGATCGACGTAGGATCTCTTTAACTACTACACCGACGTAGGATGTATTTAACTAGATTGTCGAACCAATCTATTTAACTTAGATCGACGTAGGATCTCTTTAACTACTACACCGACGTAGGATGTATTTAACTAGATTGTCGAACCAATCTATTTAACTTAGATCGACGTAGGATCTCTTTAACTACTACACCGACGTAGGATGTATTTAACTAGATTGTCGAACCAATCTATTTAACTTAGATCAACGTAGGATCTCTTTAACTAAATTACCTACGGGGAATATTTAACTACATCGACGTAGGATGTATTTAACTTATCATCACATGTTGCCCTTAAACTTTGGAATAGTACTTTATAATCCAAGGGACTTAACTACAACGTAGAAGTCCATTAAGGATTTAAGATAGTACCTTTTTGAATATCCTACTATGAATCCTTCATATGAAGATAAGAAAGATTCTATGAGGATTCGGATAACGAATATCCAGAGTATACAAAAACACAAAATGCTTAAAAGGAAAGACAAGATGCATAAACACATAGTCACATAACCACAAAATTGTTTATCTAGATCTTTAATTTGTTATCTTTGGACGCGGATACTTAAAGCACACCAGGAATCCAATTCGTGGATTTCATTTGGCACTTTAATTATTTCAAGAATCTATCTATAAGGATAGGATAATCTTTAAAAGAAATTCGGCTTTGTCCCTATTGAATTGTGATGTACGTATTGAATGATACAAAGAATTCAATTTAAGGACTCCGATGAATGATACCCATCCACAAGGATCTAATTATGAGGATAGAAAGATCCTACATGGATTTTGGAGTTTGTGTAACGAGAGTGTTCCGACACGTTGCACTAGGCGTGCTTACGTCGATACACAAGGTAGAAAGTTCATGAGGTTGAGGCGCCAGATATGCCAAGCGACATATGAAGCAGAGTTTGAAGGTTGAGCAGTAGCAGGATTTGTAACAGCTTTGCTTTAGATTACAAAGCGGCACATGTTAACCAAATGTCTCCATCGTCCACCGTGGGTACATTTGAAACAAGGTATTTGATTTGAATAATGACGATGGCATTGATTGCACCAAGGAGCAGTTCCCTTATACAGCTTCATCCCTGAGGCGAGTCATGGTGATAGCTAAGTCAACGGTCCTCTGGAGTACGACGCCTATTCGCTGGGTAATTGCAGCACCTGGTTCGGACATTGTTGTTGCGATGAAGAAGCATCTTGAAGATAACGAAAGGCATAGGAGGAAACAAGCGAAAGATAGTCAAAAGAAAATGACAACTCATGAAGATTGTGACCATTTGTTTGTTACCAAAGGCAAACAAATGAGATGGTGACTAATCAAAGTAAATGGGTCAATATAATGTATCGCGAAGACATGCTCGCCTATAAGTGAACACTCATCCCAAGAATTCCCAGGTAAGCACAACTGGTCTCGCGTCTGATGAGATGTATACGAAGTGCTTGCCTAGCCAGAAAACCCAGAATACAGGCATTCACCCTTCCAGTTTGCACGTGTTCACATTATTTAAAACCCAAAACCTTGACGAGAATTTGAAAACTCAAAGGGGTTCAAAACCATATAACAGAGGGTTCAAAACCTTACAATAGAGGGTTCAAAACCTAGTAATCAATCATCCTAGAACAGATGATTAGTTTTCAAAGCGGTTTTGAAATTTATGTTCTTGTTGTGGTCGTCGCCTAAGGATAGGTGACGGTATTGTTTTATGACTAAACGCAAGTAAACTCGCGTTAGGGTCCTAAGAAGGTTATAGACTAGGTCAAAGCATTACTAATAACCTAATTCCCTATAACCATTGGCTCTGATACCATCGTTTCTGTCACACCCCGACCACGTGGAACATACAAAACGTGGCGGAAATGTCGGGGAGTGTTGTAACAGAATTAATTGTTTCAAATCCATGGCAATTGAAGTTTCGTTTTATTGATTAAAGGTGTTACAATGTCTTAACAAACAAAGAAATACAACATAATTAACTAGTCTTGCATCTTTTATTGTCACTAAAGCCCAAGTCTGCCTATGTGTATCTTGATCATCTTATGCAACAGCTCCTGAAAAACACATGTGAAAATAGGTACGTCAGCATAAAAATGCCTGTGAGATACATAGGTTTTGTGAAAATAGGTTCCATGACTTATGTTTGAGAAAATGTTTAGTCATGAACCTTGTAATTTGCTTTGTTTTGTAAATCATTTGAAAAACAATGAGTTCAGATGATATGTATAAATAAGAGAATAATGTATGGTTAAATGAATAACCATAGTAAAATGGATTTGTATAAGATAAGTTGTTTGTAAAACAATGTCTTGTGAAAAGTATGTTATTTGTATAAAATGTTATATGTATCAAACTGAAATGATTCAAATAACGCTACGATATGTAATACCATACAAACACTTATATATAGGAAGTACCAGCGGCGTATCCACCATGCTTGTATCATATTACACACACATCGTTACTTAATCACTTAATCAAACCAAACCAAACAATGTAAAATGTCTATGTTTAAATAAATTGTCAAATGTATTGAATAATATGTCAAAGTATTCATGTCAAGATGTAAATCATGTCAAAATGTCTATGTCAAATATCCATGTCAAATGTCTATGTCAAATATCCATGTCAAATGTCTATGTCAAATATCCATGTCAAATGTCTATGTCAAATATCCATGTATGGCAAGTGAAATGTCTCAACTAAACCATATGCACAAAAACAAAGTATTGAAGTAAAACTTAATTTAAATCAAAGTTATGTTTTGTGGGAAATGCATGATCAAATGTCAATCATGTTAAAATGTCTATGCCGAAATGTCTATGTCAAATGTCTATGTCAAAATGTCATGTAAAACGATGTACTAAGTAATGCACACAATTGGGCACACCTAGCATGAAATGTCATAAAATCATGTACTATAATGTACTAACGAACATAGCAGTATATGATGTTAAAACAGGAAAGCATGAAAGTAACAAGTAGGCACATGTGTTCCACCCCAAAACAGTTTGGAAAACAGTAAAAGAGGGGTCTATGTACTCACCTGAGATTGCTCAGTAGTCCTTGAGTAATAACTAAACAATGTTAGAGATCGCGGATATCAAACGGCACCTAGTATAGGTAGCTACATTAATAAACCGGACCTAAATCGGAAGATCGGGTAGCATTAGGGTTTGTAAACCAAACGAGTGTAGAGACTCGTGTCATTTGGTTTAACAAAGCCTACATACTAAATGAAACTTAACCTAAGTGTCTACGACCCATTACGACCCGTTTAGGTAGCTTATGCTACTTTAACGCGTCGTTCGCGTGAAACGCGTTCGGACCGCCTAACTAGCCCTATGACAAGTGTTATATGCCTAAACATGTTACATAATCAGTTATGTGACAAAGGTTTAGGTTACATATGCTTAATTACCAATTATACATGAAAAGGGTATTCTGGTAATTTACCTAAGGCATATAAACTACCTATCATACAACTACTCAAACGATGTGACCCTAGGGTATAACCTCGGAAGGTTATTCCCTACCTACTATGGTCACCTAATGTATTTGGTCGGATCCTAATGATCGACCAAACTGGGTCGGGTTCGAAGGTATAGGCGATTTATTAGATCGCCTACCCTACGACCCTAGACAACGTGGTAATCAGTGGGCATAGTCCCAAGGGACTATGACCAACGTGATTACACTCACGTTGCGAAGTTCAAACGAACTTCGCATTGACCATTACTGGTCAACGCTGAAAGTCAAACAAAGTTTGACTTTCTGACTCGAAAAGCAATAAAATAAGGAAAAGAACGAAAGAATACTTACGAAGGGTCCCCGAATGCTAACCTCGATTCAAAAATCTCAGGTATGAAACAATAGTTTCAACTTAGAGTTTCTCAAATCAAAGTTCTAGTGATTTTAGCAATGGGGGTGGATGGGTATTTATAGGAATACCCGAACCGTTAAGATCGTTTCATGGAAAACGTGCCTTAATCCCATCCGTACATGTGTTGCAAAGTTATGGTGTTTAGGTGTTTAAATTCCATCCATACATGTGTTGCAAAGTCATGGTGTTTAGGTGTTTAAATTCCATCCATACATGTGTTGCAAGGTCATGGTGCCTAAATTCCATCCTTATCCGCTGACTAAGCATTGTTAGAATGTGTGGTTGTGAATTAAACAACGGCTAATACATCGAATCTGGTCCCGAAAGTGCAAAACTGATCCAAATGACGCGACGCATGGATTTTTCTTATGCCGAACACTAAAATAAAATGTTTTAGTGCTTACATAAATTTTTGGATGTCCGGATGTATTCAGAACGTAAGTTATGCGCGAAAATGCAAACTTGTGCACTTTTTGACACTTTTAGTCCCTGAATGACCCAAAAGTTTATTTTAGCACACCGAACCCCTCAAAGCCTATTTCTAAGCTATGTAAAGGATATTTATGGTATGTTTAACTTATGGTCATGTTCCGGAATGTCTGTTACAGTTCAAATTGGCATACTTTCGCAGTTTGTCAACTTTAGTCCCTGTAAGCGATATAACTTTGATTTCACCACACCAAACCTTCCAAAACTTATATCTAAGTTATGTAAAGGTTATTTAAGGTATGTTAAACCTATTTCACTATTCCGGAGTGTTTGTTGCATTAAACTGGTTATATTTACGCATTAGTGCGCGTATAACCTTCCAGAAAGAAATTTAGAGTTTGAAATCGAACAAGAGTTGATATGTGCAAAAGATACACATATTTATACAAGTCCAAAGTATGAAATACAATATTTCATTGGTTTGGCATTTGTTTGATGGTTGAAATGACACAGGTGTTACATTACATGCCTGTGCGCTAGATTTCAGTGGAAGTTGGGATACTCATCTGCCATTAGCTGAGTTTTCCTACAACAACAGTAACCACGCTAGTATCAAGGCCGTCACGTTTGAAGCCCTATACGATAGGAAGTGTCGATCACCCCTTTGTTGGGCTGGAGTTGGTGAAAGGCAACTAACCGGACCCGAGCTTATCCAAGAAACCACCGACAAGGTTGCCCAGATCAAGGGAAGGTTGAAAGCTACCGCCGATCAACAAAAGAGCTATGTAGACAATCGAAGGAAGTCATTGCAGTTTCAAGTTGGTGATCGTGTTCAGCTGAAGGTGTCACCTTGGAAAGGTGTTGTTAGGTTTAGAAAAGGGAAAAAGTTGAGCCCGCGCTACATAGGTCCTTTTGAAATCCTATCTCGAGTTGGACCGGTCGCTTATAGGCTCGAGCTACCGAAGGAGTTGGACGGAGTACATGATGTGTTTCATGTCTCCAACCTGAAGAAGTGTTTGTTAGATGAAACACTAATCATATCCCCTAACGAGGTCCAAATAGATTATCAACTCAGATTTATCAAAAAACCGGTTAAAGTATTGGATGAGAAGATCCAGAAGCTTAGAAGGAGTCGATTTAAGTTAGTGAAGGTCCGCTGGAATTCCAGACGTGGACCCGAGTTCACATGGGAGGGACAGGACCAGATGCAATAAAAATATCCTCATCTATTCCTATCCTGTGCGAAACCAAAACCTGTAGAGTAAAATTTCGGGGACAAAATTTCCTATACAGGGGGAGACTGTGACGCCCGACCATTTTAACCTGTACCGTACTAATGTGACACGTATAATGATTGAATAATAAAAATAATTTATTAAATATGGTGTTAGTGTGTGGTATTTAATGTGTTGGAAAAATCCAAACTTTGTTAAATGTAAGGACTCTCAAAAATGTCCTAAAACTAACCCAAAAGTGAAAACCCGGACCCCTGAAACCATACCGTACATCAAAAATCAAGAAAACAAGAAATATGGTTTTCAGGCGGGCCGCGTAAGAGTTGGCTTAGTCTTACGCGGGCCGCGTCAACCCTAGGTTTGACCGGATAAGCATCCGGATCCACGTGTCACACGCGTGGCAAGTCTAGTGGAGACACGCTAGCCCTAATCTACGTATAGTGTTCCCTCACGGGCCGCGTAAAGAACAAGAGGAAGTTCACGCGGGCCGTGTGAACCTTAATTTTCAGCTATAAATAGCTTGTCTGAGGAGCTTTCATATGGTGTCGAAATCACTTTACAAAAAACGAAGTTAGGCTGCTCCAAAGTCGAAATTTCTTTCAATTTTAGTGGGGTACTGCTCCGATACAGGGTATTAACTCGATCCCTGCTACGATTCAATGTCCGATCGATTGAAACTATCCAATGGATGTTTAAGTGCTGCCCACATTAGGGTTATGCTTTATCATTCGTCGTGAATTTGATGGATGTTTAAGTATCGCACTTTGTCATTCGTTGTGAGGGTTTAATCTCGTGAGTTATCGTAAATGCTGTATTAGTTACTAACCTAGTTCGTGTGCATGTTGTTTAAATTTAGGTTAAAAGGCTAATCAGTAGGCTAAACTCTGCCCGTATAAATCTGCAATGTGAGTCATTCTCTTTTTATCAACTGTTTTACAATACTCCATTTTCAAAAAGTTATAATTACAGGGAGTAAGTCGTGGATATCTTGAAATCACTGGCTAGTGGGGTATTGTGCACATTACTAATTTCTCACGGGTTAGGCTAATAAGCCCTAACACAGGTTAGGCTAATAAGCCCTAACAGTGATAATCATCACTACTTGGGGTGGGACCCAATAGTGGTATGACCATCGTCACACGGGTGACAAGGCGCCAGATAAAAATAAGATAAAAACCATTGTAATCGCTCTTATGCTGTAATTGATAACAATGTGTCATTTCATTAAAATGAATGATTCACCAGTATTTCCCCGCTGACAAAATATTTTTTAAACATGTTTCAGGCAACCTGCTATAAATTCAAGAAAACATGCTACGAAGCACTAACAAGCTTGAAGAGGTGGCTCAGTTAAAAATAAATAAACATGTTTTAATAAATTAGGGAATTTCCTAGTTAAATTCCTCTATTGTACATTACGGGGTTTTATCCCAAATTATGGAATAAAAGAATTGGGCATTTTGAGTTTTTAAAAGATCCTGTTAAAATCTTCCGCTGTCGCATTACAGATACTGTCACACACCCAAAAATCCACCATGCGGAGTACCACCGCTTGGAGGCGTGACGTGACCAGGATTAAGCCACCAATCATATTGAACAAGCATGTAAGTAGTTTGTAAAATCTAACACAATACAATTGGTGTCTAAACAAAACATAGTTTAAGTTACAAGCGGAAGCATAAAGTTTAAAACCAAATCATAAGTTTAAACGTTTCAAATGTTTAGCATGGTACACAGTTGTCCATGTCCCACAACGACTCTTCCCACTCTGATGCAAGCTCCATAGATACCTAACGTCCTGCAAGGCATGTAACAACGAGTCAACAACAAAGTTGAGTGAATTCACAGTTGGTTGTTTAGTTATAGTGTTCGTGAATCATTTGTTTATTTCGTAAACAAAGTATCTTATTTATCTGTATCGCGGTTTCCCAAACATGTTTGCGATGATTAGTGGCCAGATCACGGTTTCCAAAACATGTGTGCGATGATTAGTGGCCGTATCGCGGTTTCCCGAACATGAGTGCGATGATTAGTGGGGGCTTCCCATGTGTCGACTAGTCGTGTTTGTACATGCCCTTCTTGATCCAAGGACCGTAGCGAGTGTGAGTGTACGTAGGTTTTAGGTACGTGCCCTTCAATCCGAGGACGGTGAAAAGTAGTTTAATAGTAATGATAGTACGAGTAGTTATTCAATCCCATTCCCAACCCACCGGGAATCCCATGCCTTAGGAGTGTGAACTCACCTCGATTGCTCGGGTTGACTCACAAATATAGCTAACAGTCAAGGTCGGTCAATCTCGTCCTAGTATGATTACCACTTAGTTCATTAGTGACTTCAAATAGAACACGAAAGTTCCTACACGTATCTATCACATAACATGCATCACTTTAACGGTTCATGCCCATATAACCTTCCCATCTATTCCCCACTCATAGGCAAACATACAACATTGCACATAACACTTTTATTGACATATAACATGTTATATCATTCTCGGATTACCTACCCGACATATAGGCACGCAAATCATTACTTATGTCGTTTCAGCTTTTATATTCAAAACTGGGCTGTTTTCGGGGATTTTAATAAAATAGTTAACTTGTTTCAAAAATTCCCAAATTTTTACAAAAGGTCTTAAACATTCCAAATTTTATTGTGTAAAAATATCGGGATCCAATTCATCACCAATATTTTATAAAAAATCATTTTCCGGACTGAACTCAGATTTATCTTTTTCTGACCACAGTCCACGGAACAATTCATTAAAAATTCATCGTAAGTCCGATTTACGAAATTCCAGTGGGGTAATTACAAATATATCAGTTTTCATCTACTGTACAAATTTCATGATCTAATTCATCATAGATTTCCAGATATGACCAGAAATATAACACCTATTTTCAGCAGCAAAAATGCAGCTTGAGCTGCTGTTACAAAATGACCTTTTAAAAATAGTAAACGAAGTCCAAAAATTATGATTCCAGTGCCATTAGAACCGTATTTCATAATACATAAATTTAGAGTTCATAAAACACATTTTTCGCTTTATTAAGGTTCGGTTACAGCCAACTGAAGTTGGCTGTAATCACCAAACAGATTTCTGTTTTTCAGCTTTTACATTCTAAAGCGAGTTCTATTGGTTTTGTTAACATGCATAATGATCAACAACATTTCTAGTAATCAATATTAACAAGTAATTAGCAAGAAATCAGTAACATCTCATGATAACATCATACTAACATAAATACATCATGTTACATCTTCTTGTTTGAACCCTTTTTAGTGTTCTTGTAGATTTACCATATTACATCTTTTAATCATGAAACAAGATGAACAAAGGTGACATAAGGAACTTACTACTAGCTTAAAGCTAGGGATGATTCTAGTGATGAAAATGTAGAGAGAAGATGATGAAAAAGACTAGAACAAAGCTCCTTAGAAAGTCCTTCAACTTGCAACCTCCATGGATGAACTTCAAGCTTTGAATGGAACTTGATGATGGATTAAATGAGTGAGTGTTGATATGATGGTGGTGGTGGCGATTTTGTGCAGCCAAGAGGGAGAGAGAGAGAGGGTTTTGAGGGAGGTGAAGTGAACTTGTAAGGATTGAGAAGATATGTAATGATATAAGGATTTCTTGGAAATCACTTATGTCATAATAGTAATCATCACACCATGTTTTGGCCAATCCAACAAGCAAGTAATCTTATAAAATATTGAAATAAAATCTTGAGTGGGATATGGTGATGATGATGGCCGAAAATAGGCTAGGGGGAAGGGGTCTAGATGTAACTTGTGGGATATGGAATGATCTTGAGAATCTATGGCCATAATTACAATCATTTCACAATATCTTGGCAAGTGCAACAAATAAAGAGGCCCAATCAAAATTAGAGATAATATTCCATGGGATATGGTGATGATGAGGGTGGGTCCCCAATAGGGCCGTAAATATTGAGAGGGGGGGGGGGTTAATTGTAACATTTTGATGATAAGTGGTAAATACTAATTCAAATCCAAGTATATGGTTACATATGTTAGTTAGTGGATATTTTAGTGGGTTTTATGGTGAACGGGGATCATAACTAGCCAAGAAATATTAACACAATGTTTTTGACAAATATTTGGTGTCCCGGTTAATGTCCGGTTGTTCGGTCGGATATTGTTCCGTTAAATTGTTTAACTGTTCCGTAAGGCGTCTTATACATATATTTTTGTAACAAAATTAATTCCTAACACATAGGAAAATATGCCGGACTATTTAGTAACTTTTCTGTATACTTATAGTATGTTAACACGCACATGTAAGTATAACACCGTAATCAGAGAGCAGTTAAATGATTCAGCACAGTCATCAAGCACTTTATTTATCACTAATAAATTGTACGGAATACAAGTAAATTGAGGGTTGTCACATTCTCCCCCTGTTAAGAGAATTTCGTCCCGAAATTTAGCGCGTGGTTACTGAGGAAGCTAGTTAAGTTGCATTGTTTTCCTGATTTTCCTGGGGTGTCACATCATCCCCCCGTTGATTTGGTATTTCGTCCTGAAATTCTGCAGTAGCTTCAGCCTCAGTAGTGGTTGCGTTTTTCTTAAACATTTGGGGATACTTGAGTTTGGTCTTCTCATTCCCAGGTATACTCTGGGCCATGACGAGCATTCCAACGAACTCGTACCAGAGGTATCCTGGTACGCTTGAGAATCTTAACATCTCGATCCGTAATCTCTACTTGTTCCTCGACGAATCGCAGCTGGTCGTCGATTGTGAGTTCCTTAAGAGGGACTATGAGGGTCTCATCTGACAGACACTTCTTCAGATTCGACACATGGAAAACATTGTGAACTCCGCTGAGTTCTTCAGGTAGATTCAACCTGTAGGCGACTTTGCCAATTTTCTCGGTGACTTCGAATGGTCCGACATAACGCGGATTGAGTTTGCCTCGTTTGCCAAGGCGGACTACACCTTTCCAAGGTGAGACTTTGAGTAGAACTCGATCCCCAACCTGGAGCTCGAGTGGTTTTCTTCCCTTATCAGCATAGCTTTTCTGACGGTCACGAGCTGCCACCATTCGCTGTCGTATCTGAGCAATTCTCTCGGTGGTATCTATCACAAGTTCTGGGCCAGTGATTTGGCTGTCACCAACTTCTGCCCAACAGAGAGGTGATCGGCATTTGCGTTCGTACAAAACGGAGCGGCTTGGATGCTGGTGTGGTAGCTGTTGTTGTACGAAAACTCCACTAACGGGAGATGCTTTTCCCAGCCATTACCAAAGTCGATTACACATGCCCGAAGCATGTCTTCAAGGGTTTGGATGGTGCGTTCAGATTTCCCATCCGTTTGTGGGTGATTCGTGGTGCTCATATCTAAACGGGAGCCAAAAGACTTGTGCATAGCTTGCCACAGTTCAGAAGTAAAACGCGCGTCACGATCAGATATAATAGAGGTTGGCACTCCATGCCTTGACACTACTTCCTTTAGATAAATGTCTGCAAGAGTAGAAAACTTATCCGTTTCTTTGATGGCCAAAAAATGTGCAGACTTGGTCAGTCGATCTACGATCACCCAAATGGTATCGTTCCGTGTTGAGATCCGGGCAGACCAGTAACGAAATCCATGGAAATTTGCTCCCATTTCCATTTCGGGATCTCTGGATGCTGAAGTAGGCCTGATGGTTTCTGATATTTAGTCTTGACTCTCGCACAAGTCAAGCACTTACTGACGTAGGTTGCTATGTGGGCTTTCATGCCAGGCCACCAATACGTAGTCTTGAGGTCGTGGTACATTTTATCCGAACCAGGATGTACCGAATAACGAGACTTGTGCGCTTCGTCCATCACATGCTCGCGTAAGTTTCCATAAAGTGGAACCCAGATGCGTCTGTTAACATAGTAGGCGCCGTCTTCCTTTTGCTCTAGGCGCTGCCTCGATCCTCGTAAGGATTCAGCCCTGATGTTTTCTGTTTTCAATGCTTCAACCTGAGCATCTCGAATCTGAGTAGGAAGGTTAGATTGGATGGTAAGCTGTAACGCACGTACACGCTTAGGTATAGTATCCTTTCGACTGAGGGCGTCAGCCATAACATTGGCTTTGCCCGGATGGTACTTGATAGCGCATTCATAATCATTCAAGAGCTCGACCCATCGGCGTTGTCACATGTTTAACTCCTTTTGCTTAAAGATATGCTCGAGACTCCTGTGATCGGTGTAAATGGTGCACTTGGTACCGTACAGGTAATGTCTCCATATCTTAAGAGCGAAAACAACTGCTCCCAATTCCAAGTCGTGCGTAGTGTAATTCCTTTCGTGAATTTAAGTTGGCGCGATGCGTAGGCAATGACCTTGTCACGTTGCATCAATACGCAACCAAGTCCTTGGATGGAAGCGTCGCAATAACCCACAAAATCTTCTATGCCTTCAGGCAATGAGATGATAGGCGCGCTACAAAGTCTATCCTTTAAGTGCTGAAAGGCAGATTCTTGTACATCACCCTAACGATAGGTGACACCTTTCTGAGTCAGTGAAGTGAGAGGTTGCGCAATCCTTGAGAAATCCTTGATAAACCTTCTATAATACCCTGCCAAACCCAAGAATTGGCGGATTTCTGTTGGTGTACGGGGTGCAGGCCAGTTCTTGATTGAGTCAACCTTGGATGGATCAACATGAATCCCATCCTTATTTACTACGTGGCCTAGAAAGTGGACTTCGCGAAGCCAGATGTCACATTTCGAAAACTTGGCATACAACTGCTCTTTTTCGAAGAAGTTCCAGCATAAGTCGTAGATGCTGCTCGTGTTCCTCCTGACTCTTAGAATAGATCAGGATATCGTCGATGAACACAATAACGAACTTATCCAAGTAAGGTTTGCATACTCGGTTCATGAGATCCATGAAAACCGCTGGTGCATTCGTCAACCCGAAAGGCATGACCAGAAGCTCGTAATGGTCGTAACGAGTTCTGAATGCTGTTTTGGAGACGTCCTCATCTCGGACTCTCAGCTGATGGTATCCCGATCTCAAATCAATCTTAGAATAATAATTCGACCCTTGCAACTGGTCGAATAAGTCATCAATACGTGGAAGAGGATAACGATTCTTCACAGTCACCTTGTTGAGTTCGCGGTAGTCAATACACATTCTGAAAGTACCGTCTTTCTTCTTCACGAATAATACTGGAGCTCCCCAGGGCGAAAAGCTAGGATGAATAAAACCTTTTTCCAAAAGTTCTTGTAATTGCTTGGACAGTTCTTCCAGTTCGGTTGGGGCTAAGCGATAAGGTGCTTGAGCTATGGGTGCTGCTCCAGGAGCTAGCTCGATTTGGAATTCGACTCATCGATGAGGCGGAAGACCAGGTAATTCCTCAGGAAATACCTCAGGAAAATCGCGCACTATAGGAATGCCTTAAATTTTCTTCTCTTCCGTTGATGTGTCAGTAACGAGCGCTAGAATGGCAGTGTGGCCCTTACGCAAACACTTCTGGGCCTTTAAGGAAAGTGATAATGCCTACAACAGCACCACTCTTATTGCCCTGAATCACCAGAGGTTCTTCACCAGAACGAGGAATGCGGACTATTTTCTCCTTGCAAACAATCTCCGCTTGATGATGAGATAGCCAATCCATCCCAATAACGGCGTCGATACTACCAAGTGTGATAGGGATGAGATCGATAGAGAAATCCTGACCAGCTAGGACAAGGTTACAACCTTTAACTATGTGTGTGGCTTCAAGACTTTCACCGTTTGCTAGCTCTACCGTGTGCTTGGTGTTCAAAAGTGTTGGAGTGCGCTTAAGTATTTGACTAACTTTTAAGGACACATAACTAGTATCTGCACCCGAATCGAATAAAACAGTAACAAAGAAGTCATCCAGAAGAAACTTACCCATCACAACGTTGGGATTGTTCCTTGCGTTAGCCTGACCAATCACGAAGATGCGACCTTTGCCGTTATTGTTACTCCCGTTTTTGCCTCCATTGTTGTTCTCATTTCCTTGGTTGTTGTTCTGATTCTGATTCAGCTGAGGACAGTGCCTCTTGAAGTAACCCTCAGCACCGCACTGGAAGCATCCCTTATTACCTTGCTGGTGTTGCTGTTGGTTTTGGGGAGTTTGTGCCCGCTGTTGTCGGTTCTGCTTCGCAGGACGTAAGCTTCGGCAATCTTTGGCTTCATGTCCAAACTTGCTACATCTCTGACAACGGCCCTTGTTGCACGGCCTGTTGTGGTGCAAACTACATCGATTGCACTGTGGGTGATTTCCCCTGTATCTACCCTGACCTTGATTTCCAAAAGGCTGCTGACTGGGGTTCCTGTGTTTATCTGTCTTTCGCTGCTGGGACTGAGACTGAACTGGAGTAGAACCCTCGCCCGAATTTCCATCCCACTTGCACTTGTTGTTACTGGGAGCATCAGTAGTAGTAGCATTAATACGCTTGGGCAGCTTGCCCTCTTCCACCGCCTGATCGGTGAGCTGGTGTGCCAAACGAACGACTTGCTGGATTGTGGGAAGGTTGGCCGCACTTACAGACCCTTGGATTTCCAGGACTAAGCCTCTGAGGTATAGCTTGATTCGCCTAGATATGGGTTGTGACATGTTATGACATAAGGCAGCCAAGTCGTTGGACCTCTTTGTGTATGCCTCAATCTCTGATCCTTCCATCTTCAACCCATAATACTCTATCTCAAGTTTCAGAATGTCGTCCAGGTGGCAGAACTCTTCCTTAATCCAATCCTTGAAGTCGCTCCAGAGGGTGGCATTCGCGTCTGCTAACCCGAGCATCTGAACCTGTGCGTTCCACCAAGAATACGCTTTCCCTTGCAACATGCCAGTAGCGTACTCCACTCGTTTGTTGGTAGGGCTTTCACTCTCTTCAAATGTAAATTCGATTCTTCGGATCCAGTGTAGAAGGCCGATTGTCCCTTCAGTGCCATCAAATGTGGGAGGTTTGCATTCCAGGAACGCCTTAAAGGTGCCCATGCGTGTTTGAAGGTGCATGGGTTGACTCCCTGTTTGGGTTGCTAAGGCTTCAGCAATCCGTTCGTTAATCAAGGTCATCAGCTGACCCTGGGTAATGTCGAGACGTTCACTCATGATCTTCATATAGAAGGAACACACGTAAGAAGGTGTCGCAAGGTGCGTAAGTGTGGGATGACAGAAGAGAGTAAGCACACAAGGTTCAAATAGCAGTTATTACACTAGCTAATGCATACTATGATCAAATGTGCTACTAGCAGGTAGGTAATACAAACATAAACCATATTACCTATAATGTTGAGTCTTGCACGTGGGGTGAAGCGTCGTTGTGGATTGTTGAGCACTGTACAGGTTATAGTCTGGTTTTAACAAAAACTTTTTTTTCCCTTATTAAAACCAAGTTCACTATAACCAATGGCTCTGATACCAATCTGTCACACCCCCAAAAATCCACCATGCGGAGTACCACCGCTTGGAGGCGTGACGTGACCAGGATCAAGCCACCAATCATATTGAACAAGCATGTAAGTAGTTTGTAAAATCCAACACAATACAATTGGTGTCTAAACAAAACATAGTTTAAGTTACAAGCGGAAGCATAAAGTTTAAAACCAAATCATAAGTTTAAACGTTTCAAATGTTTAGCATGGTACACAGTTGTCCATGTCCCACAACGACTCTTCCCACTCTGATGCAAGCTCCATAGATACCTAACGTCCTGCAAGGCATGTAACAACGAGTCAACAACAAAGTTTAGCCCAGGTATGGTTAATTTAAATTCTGAAATCCATTACCCGCCTCTAAATGGTGCTGGGCTGATTACTAAAGGCCTAGTTAAGGGAAGTGGTTTTTTTGATGTTTCAAGAAATGCTTTTGGGCCGGGGCCGAATCCAAATGTAAACACAAAAAATAGTTTTGGTACATTGCGGGATGAAGAAGATTGTTTTGACACGAATCTTGGGATGTGGGAACATGAGGTAGAAATGGTCAAAAAGTTTGTGGAAACTAACACCCGCCCGAAGATTGAAGATTATAGTGTATGGTCCGAGAATATGAGGAAATATTATGATAGTTTGACAAATATGAATGAAAATGAAGCTGAGGTGGAATCCGAGACCGATGAGACGGCAAGGTTTATGAAGATGGGTTCGAAATTTTAGCTTTTTTTGTTTATTTTCAATGTATGTTTTTCTGTTTTTGTGGTTTGTTGCTTTGGCGAGTCGCCTTTGCTTAACAAATGCACTTAGTTTGTATTCCTTTTTTTTTTAAAGATCAATAAATGTTTACCCGGGGGAATCCTGTTTCCCAAAAAAACAACAAAGTTGAGTGAATTCACAGTTGGTTGTTTAGTTATAGTGTTCGTGAATCATTTGTTTATTTCGTAAACAAAGTATCTTATTTATCTGTATTGCGGTTTCCCAAACATGTTTGCGATGATTAGTGGCCGGATCACGGTTTCCAAAACATGTGTGCGATGATTAGTGGCCGTATCGCGGTTTCCCGAACATGTGTGCGATGATTAGTGGGGGCTTCCCATGTGTCGACTAGTCGTGTTTGTACGTGCCCTTCTTGATCCAAGGACCGTAGCGAGTGTGAGTGTACGTAGGTTTTAGGTACGTGCCCTTCAATCCGAGGACGGTGAAAAGTAGTTTAATAGTAATGATAGTACGAGTAGTTATTCAATCCCATTCCCAACCCACCGGGAATCCCATGCCTTAGGAATGTGAACTCACCTCGATTGCTGGGGTTGACTCTCAAATATAGCTAACAGTCAAGGTCGGTCAATCTCGTCCTAGTATGATTACCACTTAGTTCATTAGTGACTTCAAATAGAACACGAAAGTTCCTACACGTATCTATCACATAACATGCATCACTTTAACGGTTCATGCCCATATAACCTTCCCATCTATTCCCCACTCATAGGCAAACATACAACATTGCACATAACACTTTTATTGACATATAACATGTTATATCATTCTCGGATAACCTACCCGACATATAGGCACGCAAATCACTACTTATGTCGTTTCAGCTTTTATATTCAAAACTGGGCTGTTTTCGGGGATTTTAATAAAATAGTTAACTTGTTTCAAAAATTCCCAAAATTTTACAAAAGGTCTTAAACATTCCAAATTTTATTGTGTAAAAATCTCTGGATCCAATTCATCACCAATATTTTATAAAAAATCATTTTCCGGACTGAACTCAGATTTATTTTTTCTGACCACAGTCCACGGAACAATTCAATAAAAATTCATCGTAAGTCCGATTTACGAAATTCCAGTGGGGTAATTACAAATATATCAGTTGTCATCTACTGTACAAATTTCATGATCTAATTCATCATACATTTCCAGATATGACCAGAAATATAACACCTATTTTCAGCAGCAAAAATGCAGCTTGAGCTGCTGTTACAAAATGACCTTTTAAAAATAGTAAACGAAATCCAAAAATTATGATTCCAGTGCCATTAGAACCGTATTTCATAATACATAAATTTAGAGTTCAGAAAACACATTTTTCGCTTTATTAAGGTTCGGTTACAGCCAACTGAAGTTGGCTGTAATCACCAAACAGATTTCTGTTTTTCAGCTTTTACATTCTAAAGCGAGTTCTATTGGTTTTGTTAACATGCATAATGATCAACAACATTTCTAGTAATCAATATTAACAAGTAATTAGCAAGAAATCAGTAACATCTCATGATAACATCATACTAACATAAATACATCATGTTACATCTTCTTGTTTGAACCCTTTTTAGTGTTCTTGTAGATTTACCATATTACATCTTTTAATCATGAAACAAGATGAACAAAGGTGACATAAGGAACTTACTACTAGCTTAAAGCTAGGGATGATTCTAGTGATGAAAATGTAGAGAGAAGATGATGAAAAAGACTAGAACAAAGCTCCTTAGAAAGTCCTTCAACTTGCAACCTCCATGGATGAACTTCAAGCTTTGAATGGAACTTGATGATGGATTAAATGAGTGAGTGTTGATATGATGGTGGTGGTGGCGATTTTGTGCAGCCAAGAGGGAGAGAGAGAGAGAGTTTTGAGGGAGGTGAAGTGAACTTGTAAGGATTGAGAAGATATGTAATGATATAAGGATTTCTTGGAAATCACTTATGTCATAATAGTAATCATCACACCATGTTTTGGCCAATCCAACAAGCAAGTAATCTTATAAAATATTGAAATAAAATCTTGAGTGGGATATGGTGATGATGATGGCCGAAAATAGGCTAGGGGGAAGGGGTCTAGATGTAACTTGTGGGATATGGAATGATCTTGAGAATCTATGGCCATAATTACAATCATTTCACAATATCTTGGCAAGTGCAACAAATAAAGAGGCCCAATCAAAATTAGAGATAATATTCCATGGGATATGGTGATGATTAGGGTGGGTCCCTAATGGGGCCGTAAATATTGAGAGGGTGGGGTTACTTGTAACATTTTGATGATAAGTGGTAAATACTAATTCAAATCCAAGTATATGGTTACATATGCTAGTTAGTGGATATTTTAGTGGGTGTTATGGTGAACGGGGATCATAACTAGCCAAGAAATATTAACACAATGTTTTTGACAAATATTTGGTGTCCCGGTTAATGTCCGGTTGTTCGGTCGGATATTGTTCCGTTAAATTGTTTAACTGTTCCGTAAGGCGTCTTATACATATATTTTTTAACACAATTAATTCCTAACACATAGGAAAATATACCGGACTATTTAGTAACTTTTCTGTATACTTATAGTATGTTAACACGCACATGTAAGTATAACACCGTAATCAGAGAGCAGTTAAATGATTCAGCACAGTCATCAAGCACTTTAATTATCACTAATAAATTGTACGGAATACAAGTAAATTGAGGGTTGTCACAGATACCACGGGTTCCTGTCCCGTGGCTCTCGACCGGGTCAAACCGGGGCTGGGGCCGTGACAGGAAAAGGTGGTATCAGAGCTACTGATCGAGCCACTGATTCAAAGCCTATTAAGTATTTCAAAATACTTAATTTTCCTGATTGCCATTTTGTGATTATGTGTTTTATTAACTGACTATTTGTTAGTTACAGTATGGGTAAGCAAAAGCTTTCGAACATCTATCTTAAATTAGATAGTTTGTCAAAAGAGAAGGGAAGTTTATCCCAATCAAAATCCTCAAGATACTCAGTAGATACTGAGGAGGGAATATTTGTTCGTAAAGGCCATTATGAGGAACCACTTTCTCCTAATAAAAGAAGTTTGATTATTAGGAAAAGTCAGGAGAAAATAAAGAAATCTCAATCAAAAGAAATGAGAGTTAATCAGGAAATTCAGAAATTAGGCAGTAACCCACCATGGGAAGACAAGTTAGATGAAAAATGGGCAGATCTCTATATGCTAGCCACTGTAGCAGTAAATGCAAATCTTTAAAATACCCTGACCCAGTATTAGCACCCTTATCACATACAAGCCAGAAATTTTACTCAGTAAATAAATAAGTTTCCAATAAACCCTAGTATGTTTAATTGTCAGTTGTCCTTTGTAATAAATTAGCCACACGGTATGCAATAATACTTGAAAATTATCTGTGAAAATTTTGTTATAAAATTTTAATTTAGCATTTTGTGTGTATTTTGCATATAAGCTAAACAGCATGAATGAGTTATCTGAAGCCCTTCAGAGTCTCAATCTTTATCTGGTAAAAATAGAAGTTTCCAGAGACTTTACTGGTTACATACCCGATGTAGAAGAACCTATGGAATTCAATGCTCCACCTCCAGAGAAACCAAAGCCCAAGAAAAGGAGAAGATTGTAGGTTGGAGACGTGTACGCAGGAGAAAACCAACAACTCGGAGAATTCCCAAAATAGAGAATCCCATAGATAAAGGAAAAGGAATTGCAATTGGGGAAGATTCCAGGCAAGTAGAAATGGAAATTGGGGAAAGTTCTAAGCAAGTCAATGAATTGCCATTACAGGAAGAATTGGATCGCGTACTGGCAAGCTGTGATATTCTCAGACCCATAAATAACAACCACTACCCTTATCCTGCCAAAACTCAACTTCCAATAAACTTAGAACCAGCCATTCCAGACCCTCTGATCCATACTCAACCTTTAGGAGAAATGGACTAGTGGTGGACTAACGATTGGCAGTTTCAAAACCTTCTAAATAATCCTTATACGTTTTTCCCTCAGTTTAACCCAGAACCTATACCAAATCCACCAATGAGTAATGAAAACTTAGCTGAACTCCGCCATTTTGGCGAGGAGCTGATGGATGCTGGGAATAGGATCCGGGAAATAGGAGGACTAATTTCCTGGAAATACGACGAGAGGGAGCATCGCTTTTGAAATGCCAGCGGATTAGGGATAATGTGGTTGTGAAGTTATGATTATATAATAATATAATAATCAAAATAAAACGTGTAAAATAAAAATAAAACTTTGTAACATAATGGTGTGTACGGATGCATAATAGGATATATAAAAAGGAATCGAGAAATCGATAATTTTGGATATATATTTATGTTGTGAAATATGTATGATTGTTTTGTGCATAATTTTTAATTATTTTGTACTAATAAAATTATATATATTAATTATCAGATGGAAAACGCTAATAATGAACCAGTTAACGAGGTTAACCAATCTGAGCAACATCAGGAGGATCACTTTATGACTAAGCAATATATAGAAAATATCGTTGCTCAAGGGATAGCCAATGCTATTCCAGCAATCCTTGTTGCTGCCCAGAAACCTGTTGAACCTCAACAAATTATTCCTAGCAAACATACACAAGGCGACAATTTTAGTAATAGTGTAAACGGAGGCGGCAACCATACTTAATAACGACAATGATGAATTGCAGGCTCCACTCCTTAAGAAGATGAAAGCGGCAACACCTGGTTGCACTTACAAGGAATTTCTTGCCTGTAAACCGGTTGAGTTTGCAGGAAACGAGGGAGCAACTGCAGCACTGCTTTGTTTAGAGAAAACCGAGGCAGTAATTACCATAAGTAAATGTACTGAAGAAGACCAGGTCATGTATACGTCGAATCTTTTTAAAGAAGGCGCTTTAGAATGGTGGAATACAGTTCTACAAGCTAAAGGAAGAACTGTGGCGTGTGCTATGAAATGGGAAGAGTTTAAAAATCTTGTAGAGAGAAAATTTTGTCCCGAGTATGAAAAGGAACAAATGACAAATAAGTTCCTAAATCATCGAATGATTGGTGTAGATTGTCGAGGGTATACTTCGACATTCTTCGAGTATGCAAGAGTAGTGCCAACTCTGGCTTCGCCAGAACCAGTACTTATTTCCCGCTATATTTGGGGATTTATTGGCGAAATCCGTAATATCGTCAAAGCTGCTAAAACCCGCACGATTGATGATGCTGTGGATTTAGCCAATACTCAGACTGACGAACTGGTACGGAAGCGAGAAGAAAATAGAAAAATGGAAGTGGCCCAAAAGATTACCCAAGGATTCCGTATGGGTAACCGTAACAATTTCAAAAGAAGGGGGACTGGACAATCTTCCACTGGTCCATTTTGCAATTCTTGCAAAAGGAAGCATTTTGGAAAATGCAAGGGATATTGCAATTTTTGCAAAATTCCGGGACATCAAGAAGAAGAATGCAGGAAGAAGAAATTCATAGTTTGCTACAACTGTGGAGAAGTTGGGCATTTTAGGCCAGATTGCCCTAAATTAGCTAAACCAGCTGACAACAAAGCCAAACCTGCAGAAGGAAATACCAAGAAGAACGTAAGAGCCTTTCAACTGACGACTCAGGAAGCAGAATTTATTCCTGATGTGATAGCTGGTACGTTTCCAGTTCACAACGTTTATGCAAAAGTATTATTTGACTCTGGTGCAAACCAAAGTTTTATAAATACTTCATTTTGCCAAGCACTTAAGTTACCCTTAACCCAACTTAAGCAGATTTTTACAGTCGAAACGGCATATGGAAATTCTGTCAACATAGATAAGATTCTGCAAGAAGGAAAGATAGAACTTTTAGGCCATAAATTTCATGCAAACCTGTTACCTATGAATTTAGCCGGATTCGATGTGGTGTTAGGAATGGATTGGTTAGTAGCCAATCATGCTCGAATTCTTTGTGATAAGAATTCTATAGAAATTCATACACCCACAGGGGAATTAGTGGTGATTACAGGAGATAAACCCTGTAAGCCAATGAAATTCATTTCAGAAATGAAATTGGCCAGTTATTCAAGAAAACAAGAAATGGTGTACATGATTTCCGTAATCATTAACACTAAGGGTAAGGAACTCAAGGAAATTACAGTAGTATCTGAATACCCAGAAGTATTCCCAGGAGAACTACCTGGATTACCACCTGATAGGGAGGTAGAATTTAGAATTCATCTAATTCCTGGAACTACACCAATAGCCAAAGCACCTTATCGGTTAGCACCCACCGAAATGTTAGAATTGAAAAAGCAGTTAGATGAATTACTAAGCAAAGGATTCATACAACCTAGCTCATCCCCTTGGGGAGCACCAGTGTTGTTTGTAAAGAAGAAAGATGGGACAATGAGAATGTGTATTGATTATAGGGAATTAAATAAGGTTACAATTAAGAATTGATACCCATTACTTAGAATTGATGATCTTTTTTATCAACTTCAGGGAGCTAGATATTTTTCTAAGATCGACTTACGCTCCGGATATCATCAGTTAAAGGTACAGGAAGAAGACATACCTAAAACAGCTTTCAGAACTAGGTATGGTCACTACGAGTTTACAGTCATGCCCTTTGGGTTAACAAATGCACCTGCAGCATTTATGGACATGATGAATAGAATCTGTAAACCATATTTGGATAAATTTGTAATTGTTTTCATCGACGATATACTTATTTATTCCAAAAGTCAGAAGGAACATTGTGAGCACCTGCATGTACTCTTAACTTTGTTAAGAAAGGAGAAGCTTTACGCCAAATTCTCGAAGTGTGAATTTTGGCTACAAGAAGTGCAATTCTTAGGACATATGGTGAATCATGAAGGCATTCACGTAGATCCTGCTAAGATAGAAGCGATCACCAAATGGAAAGTTCCGCAATCAGCAATGGAAATTAGAAGTTTTATAGGTTTAGCCGGATATTATAGACTGTCACACCCCGACCACGTGGAACATACAAAACGTGGCGGAAATGTCGGGGAGTGTTGTAACAGAATTAATTGTTTCAAATCCATGGCAATTGAAGTTTCGTTTTATTGATTAAAAGTGTTACAATGTATTAATAAACAAAGAAATACAACATAATTAACTAGTCTTGCATCTTTTATTGTCACTAAAGCCCAAATCTGCCTATATGTATCTTGATCATCTTATGCAACATCTCCTGAAAAACACATGTGAAAATAGGTACGTCAGCATAAAAATTCCGGTGAGATACATAGGTTTTGTGAAAATAGGTTTCATGACTTATGTTTGAGAAAATGTTTAGTCATGAACCTTGTTATTTGCTTTGTTTTGTAAATCATTTGAAAATCGATAAGATCAGATGATATGTATAAATAATGTATGATTAAATGAATAACCATGTAAAATGAGTTTGTATTAGATAAGTTGTTTGTAAATCAATGTCTTGTGAAAAATATGTTATTTGTATAAAATGTTCTATGTCTCAACCTGAAATGATTCAGATAACGCTACAATATGTAATACCATACAAACACTTATATATAGGAAGTACCAGCGGCGTATCCACCATGCTTGTATCATATTACACACGCATCGTTACTTAATCACTTAATCAAACCAAACCAAACAATGTAAGATGTCTATGTTTAAACCAATTGCCAAATGTATTGAATAATATGTCAAAATGTTTATGTCAAGATGTAAACCATGTAATGTGTAACCAAAATGATATGTATGGCTAGTGAAATGCATCAACTAAACCATATGCACAAGAACATAGTATTGAAGTAAAACTTGGTTTAAATCAAAGTTATGTTTTGTGTAGTAAATGCATGATCAATGTAAATCATGTAATATGCGTCCAAAATGTAAGTATGTGATGAATAACAAATGTACTAAGTATGAAGAACAATGCAACGATTGAACATACATAGCATGTGAACTGTACTAAGTATGCAACAACAGACATACGTAGCATGCGACCTGTACTAAGTATGCAACAATAGACATACGTAGCATGTGATGTAATGTAAAACAATGTACTAAGTAATGCACACAATGGCACACCTAGTATGAAATGTAATGAAATCATGTACTATAATGTACTAATGAACATAACAAGTATATGATGTGAAAACAGGAAAGCTTGAAAGTAACAAGTAGGCACATGTGTTCCACCCCAAAACGTTTGGAAAACAGTAAAAGAGGGGTCTATGTACTCACTTGAGATTGCTCAGAAGTCCTAGGATAACCACCAAGCAATGCTAGAGATCGCGGAATATCAAACGGCACCTAATATAGGTAACTACATTAATAAACCGGACCTAAATCGGAAGACTGGGTAGCATGAGGGTTTGTAAACCAAATGAGTGTAGGAACTCATGTGATATGGTTAATCAAAGCCTACATACTAAATGAAACTTAACCTAAGTGTCTACGACCCATTACGACCCGTTTAGGTAGCTTATGCTACTTTAACGCGTCGTTCGCGTGAAACGCGTTTGGACCGCCTAACTAGCCCTATGACAAGTGTTATATGCCTAAACATATTACATAATCTGTTATGTGACAAAGGTTTAGGTTACATATGCTTAATTACCAATTATACATGAAAAGGGTATTCTGGTAATTTACCTAAGGCATATAAACTACCTATCATACAACTACTTAAACGATGTGACCATAGGGTATAACCTCGGAAGGTTATTCCCTACCTACTATGGTCACCTAATGTATTTGGTCGGATCCTAATGATCGACCAAACTGGGTCGGGTTCGAGGTATAAGCGATTTATCAGATCGCTTACCCTACGACCCTAGACAACGTGGTAATCAGTGGGCATAGTCCCAAGGGACTATGACCAACGTGATTACACTCACGTTGCGAAGTTCAATCGAACTTCGCATTGACCATTACTGGTCAACGCTGAAAGTCAAACAAAGTTTGACTTTCTGACTCGAAAAGCAATAAAATAAGGAAAAGAACGAAAGAATACTTACGAAGGGTCCCCGAATGCTAATCTCGATCCAAGAACTCAGGTATGAAACAATGGTTTCAACTTAGAGCTCTCAAATCAAGATTCTAGTGAGAAATGCAATGGGGGTGTTGGGGTATTTATAGGAATACCCGAACCGTTAAGATCGCTTGTCGAATAACGTGCCTTAATCGGAACCGTACACTTGTCGTAAAGTTGTGGTGTCCAGGAAGTTTGTTCTTATCCGCTGACTAGACGATAGGAAACGAGTGGACACGAATCAATCAGCTGCAACTTGTGTTTAAAACATTGAATCTGGTTCAGATCATGCAGTCGCGTAGCGCGACAGGTAGGCCCTTAGGGCTCGCGCTACGCTACTGCCTCCCCTGAATCAGAAAGTTTCAAAATTTGGCAGCAATGGTCCCTGCACGTGTTTAAGGCCTTTTTCGATGCGTTTGAACCCCGTTAACCTCATTTCAAGGCTCTAAAATGAAGTTAAAGTATAGGGAACTCAAAACATACTCAAAAATATGCCGGATGATGGTTCGTTTGGTCGTACGAACGCGATGTTCGCTTAATTACGACGGAATGCGCATAAGCGCGAAAAACGAACCAAATGACGCGACGAATGGATTTTTCTTATGGCGAACACTAAAATAAAATGTAGTCATGCTCCCATAAATTTTTGGATGTCCGGATGTATTCAGAACGTAAGTTATGCGCGAAAATGCAAACTTGTGCACTTTTTGACACTTTTAGTCCCTGAATGACCCAAAAGTTTATTTTAGCATACCGAACCCCTCAAAGCCTATTTCTAAGCTATGTAAAGGATATTTATGGTATGTTTAACTTATGGTCATGTTCCGGAAGGTCTGTTACAGTTCAAATTGGCATACTTTCGCAGTTTGTCAACTTTAGTCCCTGTAAGCGATTAAACTTTGATTTCACCACACCAAACCTTCCAAAACTTATATCTAAGTTATGTAAAGGTTATTTAAGGTATGTTAAGCCTATTTCACTATTCCGGAGTGTTCGTTGGATTAAACTGGTTATATCTACACATTAGTGCGCGTATAACCTTCCAGAAAGCGATTTAGAGCTTGAAATCGAACAAGAGTTGATATGTGCAAAAGATACATATATTTATACAAGTCCAAAGTATGAAATACAATATTTCATTGGTTTGGAATTTGTTTGATGGTTGAAATGACACAGGTGTTACATAGACGGTTTATTAAGGATTTTTCCAAGATAGTTGTACCATTAACTAAGCTAACCTGTAAAGCAACAAAATTTGAGTGGGGACCTAAACTTGTTCACCTTATTTCTTAAATCTTGGTACATCTTATTGTTTCTGGTGGATAGGAATGAAAAAGGACATAGCTAGATATGTTTCTAAATGTCTTACTTGTTCACAAGTTAAGGCGGAACACCAAAAACCCTCAGGTCTACTTCAACAATTAGAAATGCCTGTATGGAAATGGGAACTCATAACAATGGACTTTGTTACTAAGTTACCCAAAACCAGAAAGGGTAATGACGCGATTTGGGTAATTGTGGATCGATTAACCAAATCAGCTCATTTTCTACCCATGAAAGAAACCTTTAGCATGGAATGATTAGCCAAGTTGTATGTAGATGAAGTAGTATCCTTACATGGAGTTCCACTCTCCATTGTATCGGATAGGGATAGTCGTTTCACTTCTCACTTCTGGACAAGTTTCCAGAAAGCAATGGGAACACGACTAAATTTAAGTACGGCATATCATCCACAAACAGACGGGCAAAGTGAAAGGATGATACAAACACTGGAAGACATGCTCCGAGCATGTGTGATAGATTTTGGTGGAAACTGGGATGGACACCTACCCTTAATTGAATTCTCCTATAATAATAGTTATCATTCAAGCATCAAAGCTGCCCCATTTGAAGCACTGTACGGACAAAAATGCAGAACTCCAGTTTGCTGGGCAGAAATAGGAGAAAGTCAATTATCCGGTCCTGAAATTTTACAAGAGACTATTGACAAAAGCACTCAAATCAAGGAAAGACTAAAGACGGCTCGAGATCGCCAGAAAAGCTATGCTGATAATCGACGTAAGCCACTTGAGTTTCAAATTGGAGACAAAGTACTTTTGAAAGTATCTCCTTGGAAAGGAGTAGTATGGTTTGGTAAGAAAGGAAAGTTAAGTCCAAGATACGTAGGACCATTTTCAGTGATCCAACGTATAGGACCAGTTGCTTATCGCTTACAACTACCAGAAGAACTAGTCGAAGTACATGATGTATTTCATGTATCCAACCTCAAGAAGTGTTTATCAGACGAATCACTGGTAGTACCTCTTCAGGACTTAGAGGTAAATGAAAAGTTAAAATTCGTAGAGAAACCGCTTCAAATAGAAGACAGGAAGATTAAGTTTCTCAAACACAGACGACTAGTGCTAGTCAAAGTCAAATGGGATTCAAAACGAGGACCCGAATACACTTGGGAGCTAAAATCAGAAATGAAGAGAAAGTATCCTCACTTATTTCAGTGAATCTCGAGGACGAGATTTTAAATAAGGTGGGGAGGATGTAAGGACTCTAAAAAATATCCTAAAACTAACCCACAAGTGAAAACCCGGACCCCTGAAACCATACCGTACATCAAAAATCAAGAAAACATGAAATATGGTTTTCAGGCGGGCCGCGTAAGAGTTGGCTTAGTCTTACGCGGGCCGCGTCAACCCTAGGTTTGACCGGATAAGCATCCGGATCCACGTGTCACACGCGTGGCAAGTCTAGTGGTCACACGCTAGCCCTAATCTATGTATAGAGTGCCCTCGCGGGCCGCATAAAGAACAAGAGGAAGTTCACGCGAGCCGCGTGAACCTTAATTTTCAGCTATAAATAGCTTGTCTCAGGAGCTTTCATCTGGTGTCGAAATCACTTTACAAAAAAACGAAGTTAGGCTGCTCCAAAGTCGAAATTTCTTTCAATTTTAGTGGGGTACTGCTCCGATACAGGGTATTAACTCGATCGCTGCTACGATTCAATGTCCGATCGAATGAAACTATCCAATGGATGTTTAAGTGCTGCCCACATTAGGGTTATGTTTTGTCATTCGTCGTGAATTCGATGGATGTTTAAGTATCGCACTATGTCATTCGTTGTGAGGGTTTAATCTCGTGAGTTATCGTAAATGTTGTATTAGTTACTAACCTAGTTCGTGTGCATGTTGTTTAAATTTAGGTTAAAAGGCTAATCAGTAGGCTAAACTCTACCCGTATAAATCTGCAATGTGAGTCATTCTCTTTTTATCAACTGTTTTACAATACTCCATTTTCAAAAAGTTATAATTACAGGGAGTAAGTCGTGGATATCTTGAAATCACTGGCTAGTGGGGTATTGTGCACATTACTAATTTCTCACGGGTTAGGCTAATAAGCCCTAACACAGGTTAGGCTAATAAGCCCTAACAATGATTATCACCACTACTTGGGGTGGGACCCAATAGTGGTATGACCATCGTCACACGGGTGACAAGGCGCCAGATAAAAATAAGATAAAAGCCATTGTAATCGCTTTTATGCTGTAATTGATAACGATGTGTCATTTCATTAAAATGAATGATTCACCAGTATTTCCCCGCTGACAAAATATTTTTTAAACATGTTTCAGGCAACCTGCTATAAATTCAAGGAAACGTGCTACGAAGCACTAACAAGCTTGAAGTGGTGGCTCAGTTAAAAATAAATAAACATGTTTTAATAAATCAGGGAATTTCCTAGTTAAATTCCTCTATTGTACATTACGGGGTTTTATCCCAAATTATGGAATAAAAGAATTGGGCATTTTGAGTTTTTAAAAGATCCTGTTAAAATCTTCCGCTGTCGCATTACAGATACCACGGGTTCCTGTCCCGCGGCTCTCGACCGGATCAAACCGGGGCTGGGGCCGTGACATTAAATATTCAGTTCGCAATGATAAGATAAACGCTTATCGCGTAACGAGAAAAATGCGAAACGAACGTCAGTGACCTCCCAGTTAATGTTAAAACCTTAAAAATATTCCGTTAGGATTAAAATTCTATTTTAATCATATTCGTAAATAAAAATTAATTAAGACGCTTAAAATCTCTATTTTTCGAATTTAAACGCATATTGCGCAATGCAGCGCGTATACTGCAAAATACAGACAACACAGCCAGTATAGACAAACAAAATATTATTCAGCAATATTTTGATGAGGTTATTTTTATAAATTGATAAAATAATTTTTAAAATGTCTAAAAAAGCGATAAAACACAAGATAAAATACCTGGTAGTCAGTAAAATACATGTTTTAGTCTAAAATACATATGATACATGTATGTATGTATATGTGATGTGTGTGTGTGTGTGTGTGCATGTTTAGGTGGCGGTACCAAGGGTTCCCACCTTTCTCTTGATTCCTTCAATTGTGACAAGTGTGGCCTTATAAGAGAACATGATCATTACTAAAACAAATCAAAAACTCATTCTTCCTCTTCCTTTCTTGTTCTCGGCCGAACCTCACATAACCACCCCCCAATTCAAATTTTTAATCAATTCCATGGAGATTCAATCCCATTTCAAGTAACCTTCAAGTTGGTTTGAAGATCCAAAGGTGTTTCCAAGTTATTTCAAGGAGGAACAAGCAAAACCATCATCATAAATCTCATCAAAACTCATTTATTTTGAAAGGACATGTAGATTCAATTTGAGGGATTGCGATAAAATAAACGCACCCAAAGGTGAGTGTCACTAAACCTCTCTTTTACTGTCTTATATACTATTTGGGGGGAAAGAACACACCTTTAAAAGGAGAAATATAAGTATTTTTATAAAATATACCTTTATATAATCCAAAATATACTTTCGTGGAAAATATGATTTTTAAATGATATGATATGTTTTTGAAGAAAACATGATTTTGGAAATATGATTGACTATAAATATGTTTAGGGGAGAAATGGGGACGAATACGGTGTTTTGAGTAAAAACGACCGTACGGATTTAAAAATGTTTTGAACCTCAGTTGTAGTAAATTAGCCTGATCTCAAGAGTGTTAGTAGCGTTATAGGCTGCTTACATTGCGTGGGGGACGTCGGGAATTCGTGCAACACAAAATATTAAATTTGTTTTTCTAGTAGGTTATATATATAGATGTAATTGGGGAGGGCAACGAGTACCCTAATTGTGGGATATTCCTAGCTTAATCATAATAGTTTTTAATCATTAAGTATGGAACACGTGGAATTTGTGATAGATCTATCGGGTTGACAACCCCGTCATGACCGGTAGCTCCGGTCCACATAGCGGCGAATCTCATTCTATAATAGTCTAGTATTGATTAGAACCTCAATATGGTATATAGCTCGTAATGTCTTGTAAACTTGCGAAACTGAACGAATAACAAATATTAATATACAAACCATGGGTAGAAAATCTCATCGGAGGCTTTTCAAATAAACGATTCCTTATGATTTACCCTCGGATTTTTATAAAGGAAATAAAACTTACTTTCTAAATTTTGCATGGATGCTTATTCCCATTAAAAATTTATTGTAAGAAACATTTTCTTTAAACAATTTGTTATAAACTAGAATATGTGAACTCATCTTCCATTGTGTTGACACTTAATTTTTACATGTTCTTCAGGTACATGAGTTCGGCTTCGGGAATCTTGGCTTGTGTTCTCATGTGGTTGTTTGATGCGATTGTTAAATAAATAAATAATGTTTGGACACTTTTAAAACTACTTTTGGGACCGTGTTTAATAAGACCCATAAGGGTCAAACAACTATGTTGCGGTTGTGGTGTACGTTTGAAACTTTAAACTATATGTTTTAAATAAGCTAAAATGTCCAAAATAGATATTGTGTCAACCACCAAGACATTTATGGGTATCAAGCTCTGTCACCGTCACGTTTGTATTTCCGTTGCGACGTTTTTAGGGTGTGACAGTTTGGGTTTTATTTATTTTGGGCTGCAAATTTTGAGTTTGGAGTACAAAGGAAACGTCTAATAAATTTTAGCATAGACATAATAAATCAAGTTTAACATATAACCAATAAAAGTGACGTGTAACAAAATAAAACTGACGTGTAATAAAACATGAATTGTAGACGTGAAAACGAATAGTGCGAGTTGTCACAACAGGAACACAGAAGACCTGCCATTTTTATGACTTTTAAAAAGTCAAACCTATTAATTCTCATATCTTAACTGGTTGCCTTCTAACCTAAAATTTTTATTATAGTGGTTACTAATAATCATTTATTTGTATGATATCGGATTGCTATTGTATGGTTAATGGCTCGTGTATTTGGAATTGGGGATGGTAGAAAAGAGGAGGACAAATACGGGATAAGGCTCCAGTAAGTTCCAACTAAGGGGAAAAGTGGTACTGGAAGCAGTGGCGGACCCAGGAAATTTTCCATAGGGGTGCGGAACATTTTTTTAAATTTTAGGCCCCAAGGTATATAAGTAAAAAAATCGGTTCGTATCGGGTCCGGTCCGTTCGGGTCGGGTCATGTAAAACAAAAGAATATCAAACTAAATTTATATAATCATCAAAAACACGTCAAACCTTGTTACAAACATAATTAAAACGTCGCCCTACGGCTATAAAAAGGCAAAATATCATCACTAACAAAATATAACCCACCATAACATAATGAAAAACAAAACGAAGCACATGTCTACTGTGGTTAGTATGCGTTTATAATAGGCTGTGGTTAGTATGCGGCTATAATAGGCTGCTGGTGGTGGATAATATCAACCAAAAATCAACAAAAAATCAACAAAAAATCATCAAAAAATCATCAAAAATAACAAAGAAACTTACCCGTGTTCGAAATATTAAATGTATTGGGTATTTGTTGGGCTTGTTTATTTTATTTTAGTTTGAAATATTGTTGATTTGTTGGGTTTGTTTATTGGGCTAAGACTTAGTAGTGGGCTAGTTAAATGTATTGGGTATTTGGGTTTAGTTATTTAGGTATTAAAAGTTGTATAATTTAGGTAGTATTTTTTAAAAAATAAGAGTTTACTAAAAAACATTTTAAAATATAAATCGATAACACTTTTTACCTAAGGGGTGCGGTCGAAAAATTCCAAGGAGATAACACTTTTTACCTAAGAGGTGCGGACAGAAAATTCCAAGGGGTGCGGAAGAAAAATTCCAAGGGGTGCGGACGGGATTTTCGACGGAACTTAGCACTAAATTTTTTTTTTCCCGGGGGTGCGCCCGCCCACCTTGGGCTGGCTTTAGGTACGCCCCTGACTGGAAGAGCAGTGAGGATGATGGTTTTTCTTGTCAAGCAGGTTAAGTCGGACCCGGTGCAATTGCCTACTAATAATCAGGTCGTTACTAGGTTCAATCGATCTTGTTTGTTCGGCCGACTACTAAAGCTTGCCAATAATAAAAATCCGACCAATGGTAGTGTAACCAGCTATTTGTTGCTTTTTTACTTTTTCAGTATTTGTATAGTATATATTTTGAGTAACATCCTACAAAGAATTCATATTTGATAATAATTATATGTATAACTTGCGTACATATCAGAGGAGTTCTTAATTATACTTTCATAGTTTACTGTTGAAATTGTTTTGTCCTTTTGACCAAAATAAACAAAAAAAAGTGGCTCGATGAACACACAAAGCCCCACTTCGACCCCTCCTATAGTTAACAACTCTCATTCTTTTTTTCTTCTCCAATAATCGAACTTATTAAAGTGCTATTTATGCTTCTACATGTATATATAAGAATTTCACTTAAATTAACTTTTGTTAATTCAAGGGTCATTACCTTTTTTGATGGAGTGGTTTTGACTCAAACTAGTTTACAGTAAAGAAATATAATACAATATAAGAGATTGTACTTCTGTTTTAACTATGATACACAAGACTAGGGATAAGTATTTGGTACCGGGTACCGGTACGGTACTAATATCGAACCGTACAGGGTATATTTGGTACCGGTACCAGTACCAACTTTTCCTGTTATTCGGTACCGGTATGGTATCGAACCTGTGTATTCGATAACGGTACCCACTTTTCCCGTTTTTCGGTACTGGTATTTTCGGTACCGGTTCGATACCAAACGGGTACGATGCTCATCTTTACACTAGACCCTTATGTAACCATATAGCTCATCTTTTTAACTTTTTTAGAGTTTTTTTAAAGTTGGTTTTGTATCTAAGATCTAGAATTTCATTCCAATCATCAGGGCAAATTACATAAGGATAGCAGGTAGACGAGCAACAAACTGCGCCGCCATCTATTTATTTATAAGGATATCAATGACAGTTACTTTTAATCCTTTTGATTACCTTTCTTAATTTCTTCCAAGTATGTCTCATCAATTAATTTGTGGGGATACCAATGGAATATTATGCATCTAAAACAAGAAAGAAATACATACAACTTGAATAGTTCATCGTCTCTCTTATTCCTTGTTTTACCCATGTTTTAAGTTTTGTTTCATTTTATTCCCGTGTGACCTTTCGTTTTCATAAAAAATGTCTTTTCAATACACCAAACTTTATGCTCTCAAATCCTTGGTATGCGTTAAGTGATCATATTTATCCATACTATATTATAATACACAACAAGAGATTTCCGATATCTATTTAAATGAAAAATGACAATCAAACCATGTAGATAAGATAACTGAGATGGGTAAGGCTTATGATAAAAACTGATCTCAACTAGGTTAAACCCCCAGCGCGTTGCGGCGGGTTCTCTTAGTGAACATGTTCCAACCTATACGTTGCGGCAGAGACGTGACGGGAGTATAGTTTTATACCGGATGTTAACGACACGCTATAACAACCTAAAAATCCAAAAACCAAAGTTGAAATACGACAGAGACATTTCGAAAAGATAATTTATACCGGATGTTCTTTAAGTTTTTTTTGGGTAAAGGGTTACCCCGGTGATTCTATTAAAATGCAACCGCAATTAAGAACAAGTAGTGAGGATGTGTTCCACACTAGTTCATATACAGGACATTCCCCATATATGTAAATCAAAACAAAAACCAAAGACCTATAACACCCCATAACCTAGTCTACTATACATCATGACAAGACATCTAGTAGACAAAATATTGCAAACCACAAAACATAATCCTCAACCACCATCATCAAATATAAAGTAGCCACAAAACAGCAGCCCCTTCAGACGAAAAGCAGACAGCCTATCCATTAGAGAACTTGGTAGAAGAGGTGCTTGCCCCTGCTTTCGAAGAAAAAGGATGAGTACCCGATGTCATAAATTCACTAGTTTCATTGTAGACTTCTTCAACCTCCTCCTCATCCAATTCATGCCTGTCACTCGACGGTTTCCTCTCCACTGGACCCACAGTGGTACCTCCCTGATTACCAGTATCATCCTTCAGAATGTCAAACGGGTTAGACGTTGAAACCTGATTCTGCATCGGACTCTTTGAGGACGATTTTGGTTTAGGGTTAACAAATGGCCTGTAAACAAACTTAGGCTTCTGATTTTTCATATGGATGCCTTGGTTGTTCACTTTCTTCTTCTTGACCTCTACAACCTGAAACTCATCATTATTCTTTTCAGCATCCCCACTAGAAGTTACCTAAGGGTTCTTTGGGCACGAGCTGTCATCATGACCAAACACACAGCACGAGGAGCACCTTAGAGGCTCCCAATCATATTCAATCTTGACCTCCACCTTTGAATACCCACTACCATCCATAGATGGGATAGCAACAGTAACACTCTTTTTTAACTCAGCCCCCGCTTGCACTTCAATAAGCGCTCTAGCATAGCTGCTCCTTCCCCAAGATTCAGCACACATCGAGGCAGTATACGTATCCAACTTCTTAGGTATCCCAATCATAGAGGCAACCAAGCTAAGCCCATCCTCGGTAAATGCCGCTAACGGCACATCATGCATCTTGACCCAAACTGGAACCACTTTAATGTCCTCTTTTTCCATCTTGATAGAGGGCGACCACTCCTTCAGAATTATGGGAACACTTCTAATTAGCCAAGGCCCATCCTCTAGCATTTGATTCATCCCTTCCTTAGTAGTAAACTTAAAGAAAAATAACCCGTTTGCATTCATCATGAGCCGGGAAAGACCATATTTAGCCAAGTTGTTTTTAGCAAAGTAATCGACCACAGGAAATGCCAACCGTTTGCCCAGAAAATATCCAAACAAAGTGTTTGCATACCTATGAGTAACTTGTTGAACCGACGACAATGGAATAACAACATCAGCACCATCAACTTTCTCGGCAGATTCCATCGCTCGAAAATTCATTTTAACCTTCTCTTTTGTGTTCTTTACAATGTTAGCGAAGGAAACAGGATCTGCATGCCCCGAAGTTCGTACTTTACCTTGAGCAGCCGAGTAATTCATTCCATTGAAACCTGTTGATGGTGAACATCCCATCTTGGGATAATCCCAACATTACTCTTGTCGCTCAGCAGCCGATATTACCACCGGAGATGTGACCTTTGTGAGTTCATCAATGATATTTATACCACGTTTTGGCTTTATATTGTTCCCATCAACATCAAGAATACGATCAGCAATTTCTTTAAACGAAAGTGGTGGCTTTCCACCAATTTTCGTTTGTTCATCCATTAAACCCTAATCTGATCAATCAGAAAGGGAGTGACGGCTGAACCCAAAAAGAAACTGGCAAACCCTAGCAGCCGTGACAAAACCTGAATATAGCCGATTCTGCAATGATTAAACAGCCGCAACAAGCGCAGGACCTTGTGAACCCTAATCTGATGTAATACTGATTCGCCGTTCAGATCAGATTAAGAATAAACCCTAGTCACAGAATAGGCAGCCGTCACCCTAAACCAATCAGAAGATAAAGAAAAACCGGAACAGATTAGTAATAGGATGGACGACGGCAAAGACAAAACAAACCTACTTGTAAAAACCCTAATCTTAACTTCAATTAATTAGGAATCAAGGTATAGTCAGATGCCTTAGCAGTAAAGGAATCGACAAACCCTAATCACTAATCAAAATCGATCAAGAACAGGTTAGAGACGAATGATGGATGTTCTTTAAGTTCACTTGATAACATGTAGTCTTCTTCTATAGCCTTTGAGATTATCAGCCAATTCATATACTTGTATCCAACCCACTAATATGTGATTAGTTGTTGTGATTTGTTATTCATGATCCAATTAATCCTTGAATAAAATTATAGTAAAACCTGGTGTGTTTTTTTTTCTTGGTTAATGAAACGTCACCTTTTCATCAACCTTGAAATCAATTTTTAAAACATATTTATTTTACCAAAACCGTTTGTTCTTTCCAGCCACTAAACACATAAAACCATTTCTTATTCTTGAGAAAACTTTGACAATTCATATTTCATTGATATATATATTTTTTTAAATACTAACCCAAACAATATTATCGCAGCGGACAACCAAACCATTACTCCTTCACTGTTCAATCGAACTTACAAATCAACTCAACCCTAATTCTATATACAACAACAAAGCGCCGCATACTATAACATTTTTCTCCGTTTTCTTTTTCACTTCAAAAACCAAAACCAAAAACCTAAAATTCTAATATCATGCAGCAACTTTTCTTCCTTTTCTCAAATTACAAAACTAAAACAAAAGGCAAAATCAAAAATAAAAATGGGAAGAGAAAACGTTTCAGAATTAATATTCAGGGTTCAGGTGAGGCTTGCCCATCATCATCACCACACCTTTATTAATCTTAGATGATTTTTCATCATCGTCATCGACTTGGCAACCAAAAAAGGCCTTAGATGAACCCGCACCATCATCAATTAGGGCTCAAGAACTGCTACCGTCATCGAACCGATTTCACACCGGCTCAGACAACTGTAATTCAAAGCCATAGCAACGAAACAACACAAATAATCAGGCCGAACAACCATCATTATCAAACCAACATAAACTGATGGCCACACAGAGGCTACCACCTAGGGTTTACACGAAGACATTAGTACAGAAGTGAGCATTAGACGCGGTTAAAATTGTTTTTAGTTGCGGTTTCAAACACCGACTTAAAATGTCGTGGCTAAAAATGTGTTGTTTATAAGACGCGGTTTGTTGAACCCTGTCTTAAAATAAACCACCGAGACTAAAAGGATGTTCATACTTTTATAGAAATATTTTTAGTCAGCATTATGAACCGCGACTTAAAATCGTTTTACAATTTTAGGAAAAGTTTTTAGTCAGTATTGGATGAACTGCGACTTAAAGTCGTTTTACAATTTTAAGAAAGGTTTTAGTCGGTGTTGGATGAACCGCGACTTATGACCAATGCTATAAGAACGACAAATTATGCTGTCAAATTTCAAACAAAAATCTGTAGTAAGAAAGAGATATGTAAAAATGACATAATATGCAGTAAATAAAATAATCTGCACTCCAACATAGACGTCAAATCCAATCAATCCTTTTATATATTCAACGTAGTCAAATCCGGACAAGTAAAAAGTGACCCAATACACATTCAACCCGAAAATATACAATATTAATTGGTAAAATAACAATTCACTACTTAATCTATTCAAAACCATAAACAAACTATATTTAAACTAAGGAATACCCAACCCGTCAAATAAAATTGGCATCAATTCCTTCAACGTCTTTTCTATATCTTCATATGTAGCCACTTTCGTGTCGTTCCACATCTAAAAAATAGAAAATATTATAATTATTAGAAATTAGTTAACATCAATGAACAAATTGTTACAAACACATAACTACTCGTATGTGTGTGTGAGCATTTTTGCGCATGTTATCTTGTATATACTTATGCACATCTAAAAAATAATTAAGAAATAGACTTACTCTGGGAAATTGCTTTTGATACACATTGACAAAGTCGAACATAGATTGAAGAAGTATATAGTCGCATTCCCATGTCTCAGCTTGTTGATTGCACTACAATAAATTAACAATTATTAATTATTCAAAATTTTGAAAATCAAACTAGGAAATAGAAAACAAACTTACATTAACCATATCAAATGTGGGTTCTATTGGAAGCAAGGCGCTTTCAATCACACTTGTAAGACAATAGTGGCTAGGAATCTTGTTGCCCTTTTTGAATAGTGAATCTAAAATATATACCCGTCGTACTTTTACGAAAATAATGAACAAAGTCCAATGTCCACTACAAAAAGTAAAGTTAAAGCATAGTTAATGAATTGTACTAATAAAACAAAGAAAGTTAATTAGATTAGACTTACTCGGCACATTAAGGTCTAAGGATGAATTCTTTATCGTCATGATAACGCACCATAGTCCTAATGTGTTCTTCAACTTCTGCTCTCGTTTCTCTACACATTTGACCACTGATTGTGTTCACGTTTAAGAAGGCACATTGGTTGTCTTTTTCAGCTTTTAACACTCTATGCAAATAGCTTAAACAAAAAAAAAACTATGAAAAACTTAATGAATTCAGTTATATTTAAAAAGATTATAGTGTTAAAGAACTTATGATGTAAACCAAAATATAGTAGTGATATCAACCCAGCCGTTGATATTTAGTGCTAACAATGATTCAGGTTCGACATGTATTGGACCAAACTCCATAGGAAACATAGTTTCATCTACATTGAAGGTCAGTTGAGTCTTCCAATCGTCCTTGATGTGTTCTTTTAGTCGACGAACCATATCCTTGAACCATTTGGGTCTTACTTGGATTAATTTCAAGCCTAGCTCAACTTTTTCGGCCTGCTTGTCCTAATCTGTCAATTTAGGTTGGGCCTCCTAATCTGTCACTTTAGGTTGGGCCTGTTTTTCATTGTCTTTGGCCTTCCTTTGTTTTCCTTTAGGTTGCTTCGGGTTAGATTGTTTCCTTTTGGGCTTTTGAACTACAACCGTCGTAGCCTAAAATATCAAACAATTTAATGTATATATGTATACAAACTCACGCACACACATTTATCTATAATGAACTGATTTAATTACCCTTTGTCGTTCAACATGATGAGTTTGGTCCTCTTCAAACGCACTCATTCTTGTGTTGATAAGTGCATCACTATTGGCTAAAAAAACATTATCGACATATAGTTCATTACTTCCAAAATAAACATCATTACTTCCAAATTGAACATTGACTTCAGGCGAATGCTGCATCTAAAATAATAAACAATTTGTTATAATATAAAACCAATAAGCTAATAATAATAAACAATTTGTTTTAATATAAAACAAATAGACTAATACTACCTCCGGTATATAAGCTTCAACACTTGGGTTGAAATCACATCGGGCGTCCAAAATCTACAATTAAAAAAATATTATAGTAAATTTTATTATAATAAAAGATAGACAAATAGATTAATTAATTAACCAACCAAATATACCTTTATTAACTTCCTTGGCCATTGAATAAAGTGTAAAACTGTATCCTCCATCCGTGTTATTTTATCTTCTACAAAAGTCTCATCAAGGACCGGAATTCCCAAATATAGTGAATAGACTTCATCGACAAATACCTTCACGCAATGTTCGTGCATGGAAATGTCATTTCCTAAGTCTCTATCAGAACTAGGAAATGCTTGACCAATGGCTATAGGTGTATCACCACTCCTCTTACTGAATGTATATAACAATTCACATTGGCATACCATCTACAAAACCATATAAGGTTTTAATAAACTAGTAATCCATATAACGTTTTAATAAACTAGTATCCATATAAAGTTTTAATAAACTAGTATATGTACCTGAATATCTGGATATATCACATGTGATGAACACGGACCGCAACTAGATCCACGCAAACCCTGGCTCGCATCAATAGGTTGTCTCGGTTGGCTCATGTTCACCGTCGTGCTCACTTCCACCCTTTTGTAGCACCTTTGAAATATAGACCTTTAACTTTTGTATGCCCTACAAACTCAACATCAAATATTACATCATTATATATTACATCATATATATATATATATGTGTGTGTGTGTGTGTATGTATTACCAATAGCACTTGAAACACCTCGTGTTCGACCGCCAAACTCACGTCCAAAAACTTTTGTTATTGGATCTTTCGACCCTTTTCCATAAGTTCCATCAACTATCATTTTTTTCTCAGTATCGATCTATATATCAAAAAGTAAGTATATAACCAAATTATAAATAATAAAGCATTCGACAAATACACACACACACACACATATATATATATAACTTACCAATTCACCAATTTTTAGATCACTGATATTTTTATATTTTTCGGGATCATAAGTTCCCGTTTGAGGGTCTTCTTTTATTCTAGCCGCGACTATAAGTTGAGAGCGTTCATCGTTTATCTCTTTAAGATGGTCATTATCTTTCAGCATTGAGGGCCATATCTCGGGCATATTTTCTTCCAAACCCTTATATCCCGAGCGTCCCGTCCGATGTGGGATTTTGTTATTTTGTGCACTTTTTCTTGCCTTCTCACTTTTCTCCTACAAATAAATCAAGAAGCTATATTATCAATATTTAAAACTATATTACAATAATAAGAATAGTCATAGTCACTTGGTTTGCAATATGCTCCAGATCAAAATCACCCTGCCCCTAATAATAATAATAATAATAATAATAATAATAATAATAATAATAATAATAATAATAATAATAATAATAATAATAATAATAATAATATAGAATAAGTAACATATACCAAAGCTTCCTACGTATTCTTCATTTCAACGAAAGTTTCCCACATCGATGGATTAAAATAAGTTGTATCGAGACAAGGATTTTCCCCTGTCCTTTGGAATTTCCTCCAAAGATCCTTACTGATATAACCCGTACGCATATTTTTAGCTCTTGCAATGGTAATATCCTCCAGACTGTCATCAAGATGCCACTCTTTCTAAATATGTACAAATAAAAAAGTTAAACATATAAAGTAACTAACATGTATTTTATATTTCAAAAGATTTACATAACTTTAAATGAAATACCTGGACATACAACCAAAAGTCTTTCCATCTTTGCTTATCAAAATCTTTTGACGAGATCCAATATTCTGGAAAAGTTGATCTCGCTGCCAGTCCAAGCCAAGAATCAAAAGTTCTTCCTTTTCTACCTATCGGTAGATTATTTTGATTCAACTCAATGTACATGTCCTCCGGTTTTAGGTTCTTGCACTTAGCAGGACCGTGTTTACCTCTACCACGCTTAGACATAATTTGTGTCGACTATCAAACAAAAAACAACATAATAATCACATATTGCATGATGCGGCTGTTTTAACACTTTGTACCTTGTCGTTTTATTACCAACATTTTGTTTACAGCTACGGGTCATCTTTTTTGTAACAAAATACATCAGCACGATTTACAACAGAACCCAACAGTAATGGACTATGCCTCTCATGGTTTATAACAAAACACAACAGCACAGTTTGTATGCACAGGAATTGTTATTTACCAAAATACCCTACACCCATTTCTTGTTCTAAACATAAAAACCGCCCGACCGACCCGCAACCCGACCCGTACCCAGACCCAGATCCGGGTTCCGAGCCGGATACCATTCCTGTTTGTTTTATTCCCACAATAATACCAACGTGCAACAATAGATTCTCAAACAACCATATATCCAAATTAATTGAAAATAATAAACAACACTGGGACCACAACCATACACGTGCAATAACTTGTTTAAATCAATTATATATAAGCATCTATACATATACATGCATACAAACACAGCAATTCGCAAGCTATCAAAGATGATTTGGAACCACAAACAATCATATATACCCTAATATACAACCAAACATACAAAGAATCTTACCTAATCAGTCGTGGTGCTGAGAGAGGGGAAGGGGGCCGGCGTTGGTGCTGAGATAGGGGATGGGGACGGCGGATTGGAGCGGAGCTTGGTGGGGATGTCAACCTAAAGAGGAATGCCGACACGACAACATCCCTAAATGGAGTAGGAATGCAGACAGTCAATGGGGATGACAGATTGCAGCGGTTGGATGGCGACGATAGGAATGTCGACAGTCGATGGGGATGACGGCGGTTGGATGGCGTCGATAGGAGATGATGAGCGACGGTTTCTTATGCAAAGCGGGTTTAGGTTTTTGAATGGAGGCAAAGGGGGGTTTTGGTTTTTGGAAGGGCTTTGGATTTTTTTGTTATCTAAAAGTTGAAGAAGTTGAAGGAACATCTGAATGTTTTAAATATAAATAAAAAGATTAAAACAAACTTTTTGTTTATATAATGAAATCCACAGCCCATTATTTGTTTTTATTCTGGTTGAATATAGATAATTCGTATTTAACTTGTTTGATAAAATGACCATATTTTAAGTTTTAATTCAAACACTCTTAACCCATTTAATAAATAGGCTGTGTTGTTTTGAGTTTTATTAAAATAAAAGAAGTTTGAACATATAAGTCATATTTAACCCATATAATAAATGACCATATTTAAGTTTTATTTAATAAAATGACCGTATTAGGATTAGATTTAAACATTCTAATTTTGTATATATCTCAACTCCCAATATCAGATTATCGCTATGAGTTTTGAATTGATTTTTTTTCTTGTTTATTACTTATATCTAATTTAATAAAAATATAATAACAAAAAGTGATTAAAAGAAATTTACATGTCACTGAATTAAACAAAACATAAATATATTAAATAAAAAGGAAATACAAAAATAATTTCCACAGCCGAATAATTATCGTGATTGGTTATTCCTGCAAAAAAAATTATTAATAAGTTGATATATACCAAAAGTTTAAATTAGAAAAATATGTAATAATTTAAATCAACCTTTATCTTTTGTTTAAGAGTGGTTCGTCAACATACATCCCTTCGTAGTGGTCTGTTCTTTTATATGTAGCAGAATCATTAACTGCATCATTCACTGGTTGAATACCGACAGAAAATGGTGGTAGGTCGTCAAACTGGTTGTATTGTTCCTCGTCGACGACATTATCTACACCTAGTATACGTCGTTTACCCTGCAGTACGATATCCCATTTTGATTTGCTCGGATCATTGACAAAAAAACACTTGTGTTACTAGTTTTGCTAGAACAAATGGTTCAGATGCATAGCCATTTGTGTTACTGTCCACAAGTGTAAAACCATATTTGTCCACTGTTACGCCTCTTTGGTTATTCACCCACTTACATTTGAACAGAGGTATGGTTTCAACGGTGAAACCATAATCCAATTCCCAAATTTCTTGTATGACACCGTAATAAGAGTTTTTAGCGATATTTATGATTATGTCACGATTCGTCCTTTCGTATTGGGTCGATGTGGCTACTACTGTAACTCCACTATTCTGCATAAAACTTATAACTGTTAATGTCGTACCCTTGATAAGATGTTACTGTAAAATTTGGACCCTTGCCCAACTTCTTCACAGTCATATCAATATTATCTTGGCCATTTTCCGTTACCTTACTCTTCAACCAGCTAGCAAACTCTTCGTTATGCTTTTTATCATACCAATATGTTGTCCTACCCCGGTATGTCGATCGTAATATTTCCTTGTGTTCATTAACGTAAGGAGCAATACATGTCATGTGTTGTAAGACAACAAAATGTGCAAGTTGTAAAGAATCGTAACTTGGGGTTATTGTTCTCATACCAATAACCCCTTTCCCTTGAAGTCTACCCGAGTGACGAGATTGAGGAACACCAATACTTTTGACACCATCCAAATAACCTGTGAATAAGTTAAGCATTGCATTATTAATTAAATTTAACAAAACTAAAATATTTTAAACGTTATGATATCATACCTGTGCAGAACTCATTCACTTCTTCAGAAGTATATCCTTCAACAATACTACCCTCGGGCCGATTAGGATTTTTTACATAACCTTTTAAGAAACCCATGTATCTTTCAAAAGGGTAATGTAGCGTAGAAATACAGGACCGCAAGCCTGAATTTCTCTTATGGTATGGATCACCAGGTGAACCATCACATCAAAAAAGGATGGTGGAAAATACATCTCAAGTTCACAGAGTGTGACGATAATTTCAGTTTGCAAACTTTCTAGTGACTGTAGATTTATTATTTTCGAATGAATCTTGTTGAAGAACAGAAAAAGTTTTGTGATTGTATGTCGGATCTTTTCCGGTAATGATCCACGGATTGCAATAGGAATCATATGTGTCATCAAAACATGACAATCATGAGACTTCATACCAAGCAATTTATAGTCTTTCAATGACACCAACCTTTTTATGTTTGCAGAATAGTTTGATAGAACTTTAATACCGTGTAAACATTCACAAAACATTTTTTTTCCTTTGTTGACATTGTATAGCACGCCGGTGGCAGAAAAAAAACTTTAGGTTGCGCAACAGGATGGAGCCCTTCACGTATTCCCATTTCTTGCATATCTTTACGGACATTGATCCCATCTTTAGTTTTCCCGGGAATGTTTAACAACAAGCCAAACAAGCTCTCACATACATTTTTCTCGATATGCATAACATCTAAGCAATGTCTAACTTGTAAATGCTTCCAATAAGGCAAATCCCAAAAGATAGACTTTTTTTTCCAAATGCCTGGCTCCAAACGAGATTTTTTCCCCAACTCGACGTTTAAATTTTTGACTTTTGAGAACACATCAAATTGTTTCTGTCGCAACCCTCGCCCCCTGATTTACCCGGGAAGGGCGGCCACGGCCAGTTTCAGTGGTATCGGTGTTTATCACTTTGGCAGCGGAATTTACATCAGGACCGTAGTTAGGAAATATTTTATCAGAGTAAAATACCACACTTTTATAATATTAAACACATGGGAAAATCCCAAGTTTTCATTACACACATTTTCATAGGGATAAACCCTATTTTATTTAAATAAAAACATCTCTTTATTTAGGTAACTTTTGTAGCCACTTTCCAAGCCTTCAGTGTTGTCCAGCTGGATTTTATTTGGCTTTCACATTTTGTTACCTGAAACGCGCTTAAAAACATTTTGTCAGTGGGAAATACTAGTGAGTGAATCCCAGTTTAATCAAGATAGGTAAAACCGTTTTACAGTATTGAGGGCGATCTCGCAATTACATTTGTTTCCATCTACTTTAATTACCACCCACGGTACTGTCAACACGACTTGTGGTCATGTTACTACTCACAGTGTAGTAACAAATTTTGTATACAAAACCCCAACATACCGACGATAATTGTAGAATACAAATACTCAATCCCTGTTTAATATAATGTAAAACATTTGAGGTTTTGTAAAAACAGTTGCAAAAAGGTTCACAAAAAGGAGATTACTCACATTGCTATTTTAGGGTTTTCCATTGTGATTTCCTGGTGATTATCTATTAATTACACAATGCACACGCGTTAGTATAATAACCCAATATTTACATTAGTAATACTCTCCCCGAGACAGAATTCCAACGACCACGTCGGGCAGAACCTCGACAGCCGTTACGGAACCCTAGATCAATCGGGCAGCGTATCTAATATGTAACCGGGGTTATGATACTTACAACAAGGCAGAACTTCATTAATTAAGGGGTATTATGCCGGGGAATTATGTATACTTTGCAGAATTGAGAGAGAATTCGAAAAGTTTGAGCGAGTTGGGACTAAGGCCGATGCTCCCAATTTATAGGAGCTGATCATGACTTCCTCGCGGCCCGTGTAAGCCGAAGGCTTAGCCTTCGCGGCCCGCGACATAGGGGGAGTAGGGCCTAGCTATGACCAGTCAGCAGTATAGGTTCGACACACAACCCGACACGTGGCAGCACCGGGTGCGCCCTGACCTTGAGCTATCGCGTCTCGCGTAGAAGACCACTAAGGTCTTCGCGGCCCGTGAGCGACCTATGAAACTTGATTTTATTTAATTTTTAATTACATAAGGTAGTTTGGGTCCGGTTTTTGTATACGGGGTGTATTTTAATATGTATAGGGGCACTCTAAACATATAAGGGGTGCCGAAAATAATTTTGGAGGGTTGTTATATCCTCTCCACCTTGTTTTAGAACTCGTCCTCGAGGTCTATTGGAATAAGTGTGGATATTTCCTTTGCATCTCTGATTCAAGCTCCCAAGTGTACTCTGGTCCTCTTTTAGAATCCCATTTTACTTTGACTAGAACCAATCTCTTGTGTTTGAGATTCTTGACTTTCCTGTCTTCAATTTATAGGGGTCTTTCTACAAACTTAAGCTTCTCATTTACCTCTATATCCTTAAGAGGTACTATCAGTGATTCATCAGCTAAGTACTTTTTGAGATTAGATACATGAAATACATCATGTATTATTGCCATTTCCTCTGGCAGTTGTAGCTGATAGGCTACAGGTCCTATTCTTCTGATAATCTCAAAAGGTCCGACATACATGGGGCTTAGCTTTCCCCTCTTGATGAATCTTACCACTCCTTTCCAAGGAGAGACCTTCAATAATACCTTGTCTCCTATTTGAAATTCCAACGGCTTTCGCCTGTTATCAGCATAACTCTTTTGTCGATCACGTGCTGCTTTCAGTCTTTCCATGACTAGAATGATCTTGTCGGTTGTTTCTTGCACTATCTCAGGTCCGGATAGTTGCTTTTCCCCAATTTCTACCGAACAGACTGGAGTTCGACACTTTCGTCCATAAAGTGCTTCGAATGCTACAGCATTGATACTGGTATGATAGCTGTTATTGTAAGAAAATTCGATTAATGGTAAGTGATCGTCCCAATTACCTCCGAAATCATTTACACAAGCTCTAAGCATATCCTCCATTGTCTGAATTGTCCTTTCGCTTTGTCCGTCCGTTTGAGGATGATAAGCTGTGCTTAGATTCAACTTGGTTCCCATTGCTTTTTGGAAACTTGTCCAAAAATGAGAGGTAAAACGGCTATCTCTATCAGAAACAATTGATAAAGGAATCCCATGTAATGAAACTATTTCATTTACATATAACTTAGCTAATTGTTCCATAATGAAAGTTTCCTTTATTGGTAGGAAATGAGCTGACTTAGTTAGCCTGTCTACAATCACCCAGATTGTATCATTACCTTTTCTTGTCTTGGGTAGTTTGGTAACAAAATCCATTGTTATCAATTCTCACTTCCACATCGGCATTTCTGCCTGCTGCAATAAACCTGAGGGTTTCTGATGTTCAGCTTTAACTTGTGAACAGGTTAAACTTTTAGAAACATAAGCTGCTATATCCTTTTTCATTCCTATCCACCAAAAATTCTTTCTTAAGTCTTGATACATCTTATCACTTCCAGGATGCATCGTATACTTAGACTTATGGGCTTCTTCTAATATACGGTGGCGTAGGTTTCCTAATTTAGGTATCCACATTCTTTTCTTATGGAATCTCGAAATTTCATCTGTTCCTTGTTCTAATTCCTTAATCATTCCTTTCAATTTCTTAGTATCGTCCTTGATTACTGATTCTTGTGCTTCTCTAATCTGTTCATTTAAATCTACTTGTAGATCTAATTTAACAGAACGCACTCTTTTTGGCTTTTCGTGATATTTTCGACTTAAGGCATCAGCTACTATATTTGCCTTTCCTACATGATACTGGATATTACAATCATACTCACTAAGTATTTCCATCCAGCGTCTCTGTCTCATATTCAACTCCTTTTGCCCGAAAACATACCTTAAACTCTTATGATCTGTGAAAATGGTAAACTTACTACCGTAAAGGTAATGTCTCCAAATTTTTAGGGCCAAAATTATAGCTCCTAATTCTAAATCATGGGTTGAATAATTCTCTTCATGATTCTTAAGTTGTCTAGATGCATAGGCTATAACCTTTTGACTTTGCATTAAGACACATCCATAACCTAACTTAGAAGCGTCACAATAGACTACAAAGTCTTCAGTTCCTTCTGGTAACGCTAGTATGGGTGCGTTGGTTAATCTTTGCTTAAGAATTCTAAAGGCTTCTTTTTGTTTTGGTCCCCATTCAAACTTAACAAATTTACAGGTTAGCTTAGTTAAGGGAATGGCTATTCTAGAAAAATCTCGAATAAATCTTCTATAATAACTGGCTAATCCTAGGAAACTTCTAACCTCGGTTGGTGACTCAGGGGTTTTCCATTTGGTAATTGCCTCAATCTTTGTGGGATCCATATGAATTCCTTCATGATTGAAATAATGTCCAAGAAACTGTACCTGTTCTAACCAAAATTCACACTTTGAAAACTTTGCGTAATGCTTTTCTTTTCTTAATAAACTTAGAAGTGCGTGCAAATGCTTTGCATGTTCCTCTTTGCTCTTGGAGTATATGAGAATATCATCTATAAAGACAATTATGAATTTATCCAAATATGGCTTACATATTCGGTTCATCATGTCCATAAATGCAGTTGGGGCATTGGTTAAACCAAATCGCATGACAGTAAATTCATAATGGCCATACCTTGTTCTGAAAACGGTCTTAGGAATATCCATTTCCTGTACCTTTAATTGATGATATCCTGAACGTAAATCGATTTTAGAGAAAAATCGAGCTCCTTGCACCTGATCAAACAAATCATCGATTCTCGGTAATGGGTACCGGTTTTTAATTCTGACTTTATTCAATTCACGGTAATCAATGCACATACGCATCGATCCGTCTTTCTTTTTGACGAATAAGATCGGCGCTCCCCATGGCGACGAGCTTGGCTGTATGAATCCCTTTTCTAGCAGTTCGTCTAGTTGCTTCTTTAATACTTGCATTTCTGCGGGTGCCAAACGGTAAGGGGCTTTGGCGATTGGTGCTGTCCCTGGTAGCAGATGGATTCTAAATTCGACTTCCCTGTCTGGCGGTAGTCCTGGTAATTCTTCTGGAAACACATCTGGAAACTGAGATACTACGGGAATATCTTTTAGTTCTTTTCCTTTAGTGTTAATGATTATGGAAATCAAATACACTAATGATCCTTTTCTTACATAGCTGGCCGTTTTCATCACCGAGATGAATTTTGTGGATCTAGATGGTTTATCTCCTTTAACTGTGTTCCTTTCACCCTTTGGTGAATTTACTTGGATTGACTTTTGATCACATAGAATACTGGCTTTATTGGCTATTAACCAATCCATTCCTAATACAACATCAAATCCTGCCAGTTTCATTGGATAAAGGTTTGCAATAAACTTTTGATTTAAAAACTCTGTTCTTGCTCCCTGCAAGATTTCGGTAATCTTAATGGTTTCCCCATTTGTGGTTTCTACTTGACATTCTTGTGGGAGTTTAGTTAATGGTTGATTGAGAAGTTTGCAAAATGAAGTATTAATAAAACTTTGGTTCGCACAAGAGTCAAATAATACTTTAGCAAAAACATCATTAACTAAAAATGTACCGGCAATCACGTCCAGAATCATCTTGGCTTCTTCTGCAGTCAGTACAAATGCTCTAGCATTTTTAGTAGTCTTGTTGTTCATGGCTGGAGCTAGTTTCGGACAGTGTGGCTTGGTGTGACCTTTTTCTCCACAGTTGAAGCACACTCCATTACTTGGTTTCTTCCTACAATCTTCTTCCTTGTGTCCCGGTATCTTGCAGAAATTACAGTAGGTAGAGCATCTTCCAAAACGCTTCTTCTTGCAAGCCTTACAATAAGGTGCCGAGGTAGAACCTACGTTTTTCCCACAGTTGGAATTTCCTTAACGAAATTCCTGGGTAAGCCTTTTGGCTAGGTTCCTCCTCTGGTCCTCTTCTCGTGTACGTACTAATTCATCAGTCAAGGTGTTTGCTAGTTCTACAGCTTCTTCTATAGTTTGAGGTCTAGTTGCCTTGACTACATGCCTAATCTCACTAATTAATCCCCATATGTAACAGGAGATTAATACTGGTTCCGGTGATGCAAGGGTTGGCACTATTCTAGCATATTCAAAGAATAAAGTAGTGTAACCCTTACTATCCACCCCAGTCATCCTAAGGTTTAGGAACTTATTGGCTATATGTTCCTTTTCATTGGGAGGGAAAATTTTCTTTTCCACCATGTTCTTAAATTCCTCCTATTCCATATTGTAAACCATGTTACTTCCCCTAGACTGGAGGATAGTGTTCCACCATTCTAAGGCTGAGTTCTTAAACAGATTAGAGGCAAACATTATCTTATATTCTTCTATGCATTTGCTTATTTTTAAGACTGCCTCAATCTTTTCTATCCAACGTAAAGCTACAACGGCCCCTTCATTGCCCGAGAATTCCATTGGTTTACAGGACCAGAATTCTTTATAAGAACAACCACAAGACATGGTTCTTCTTCTTTTAGGAATGGGCACTTGAAGTATTGGTCCATTGTTTACGCTGTGTTCTGGTTCAGTAGGTCGTTTACTGCCATTATTACTTTTATTATCCGCTTCCTTAATCGTTTTAATAATATATGGCATTGCGTCTATAATCCCTTGTGCCACTATGTGTTGGATGACACTGTTATCCACTTGGTTTCCATTATTACTGTTATTTTGGTTTTCCTGGTTCACTTCGTTGTCCATCTGGATTTTAAACATTTACAACGTATAAATATCACAAGACAATATCCAATACAAACAATCACAAGCATATTGATCAAAATCATCGAACATTGCGACCTTTTACTCTATTTTATACATTATGCGTCTAGTACAAACTGGAATTAAAATTTAAAATTACAATACTAGTATGCATCCGTAGCTATTTATCTATTATATATATATATATATATATATTACTATTAATGGTACGGGTTCATCCAAAATTCCATGTTACGCTCGTCATATTTCCAGACGAGCCTTTCACCTATCCGCCGCGTCCTCTCACTTCCTTCTAAAATCTCCTCACCAAAGGTTCGGAGTTCTTGCACATTCTCAGTGCTCATGGGTGGTGCAGGTGTTGGTACTGGGTTTGGGAACTGGGGCATGGGTTCTTCGTAAGGGTAAGGGTTTTCTAGAATTTCCCTGATGTATTGGTCATTATCATAATAGGGGTCTAGAGGGTCCAGGTCTGGGTAAGCTGCTAGGTTTGGCATGGGTTCGTCTGGTATTGGGTAGCGTTGTTGGTAATCCCTACGGTCGTCAAACCAGGGGTCATAGTCTGGAACTGAGGGATGGGGTGCTGGTACTCTAGGGATCTCAGCTGGGTCAAAGACAGGCATTGGGATTTGGTTTTCTGGGTTGGCTTCAATTTCCATTGGTTGTGTGGGAAACAGTGGTAACGGCTGGGGTGCTATGAGTTGCTATAGATTCGGGTCTGCAGCTGTAGTTGCTAAGATATGAAAATTTGCTAGACTCCTATTGAGCATATCCTGGGTGTGAGCAATCGTTTCTCTATTAGCGGCTGCTAAAGCTCGCTGTTGCTGTAACTTTTTCATCCTCTTTCTACATTCAGGAGCTCCTCTGCTGAACCATCCTCTTTTCTTAGGAGGGAATGGCTCTTCAGATTGTGCCTTGAACACGAAAATCCCATCTTCGTTGTCAGTCGAATACCCTGAAAGGGTAGGCTGTGAAGAGGTGCCTTCATCCCTAGGTGAGTTGGACAACTGACGGTAAGCGTCGAAGGTCCTTGGTCGCTCATACTGTAAACTAACAAATTGTCAAATAACACACAACAATAATATACACATATGCACGTATCCATGTAGATTATTTCCTAACATATTGAATAATTTTTGGGTGTCAGCAGAACACTTCTATGGTTGAATCAGTGGCTTAGCTCTGATACCGCCTTCTGTCGCAACCCGCACCCCCTGATTTACCCGGGAACGGGCGGCCGCGGCCAGTTTCAGTGGTATCGGTGTTTATCACTTTGGCAGCGGAATTTACATCAGGACTGTAGTTAGGAAATATTTTATCAGAGTAAAATACCACACTTTTATAATATTAAACACATGGGAAAATCCGAAGTTTCCATTACACACATTTTCATAGGGATAAACCCTATTTTATTTAAATAAAAACATCTCTTTATTTAGGTAACTTTTATAGCCACTTTTCCAAGCCTTCAGTGCTGTCCAGCTGGCTTCTATTTGGCTTTCACATTTTGTTACCTGAAACGCGTTTAAAAACATTTTGTCAGTGAAAAATACTGGTGAGTGAATTCCAGTTTAATCAAGACAGGTAAAACCGTTTTACAGTATTGAGGGCGATCTCGCAATTACATTTGTTTCCATCTACTTTAATTACCACCCACGGTACTGTCAACCCGACTTGTGGTCATGTTACTACTCACAGTGTAGTAATAAATTTTGTATACAAAACCCCAACATACCGACGATAATTGTAGAATACAAATACTCAATCACTGTTTAATATAATGTAAAACATTTGAGGTTTTGTAAAAACAGTTGCAAAAAGGTTCACAAAAAGGAGATTACTCACATTGCTATCTTAGGGTTTTCCTTTGTGATTTCCTGGTGATTATCTATTAATTACACAATGCACACGCGTTAGTATAATAACCCAATATTTACATTAGTAATACTCTCCCCGAGATAGAATTCCAACAACCACGTCGGGCAGAACCTCGACAGCCGTTACGGAACCCTAGATCAATCGGGCAGCGTTTCTAATACGTAACCGGGGTTATGATACTTACAATGAGGCAGAACTTCATTATTTAGGGGGGTATTATGGCCGGGAATTATGTATACTGTGCAGAATTGAGAGAGAATTCGAAAAGTTTGAGCAAGTTGGGACTGAGGCCGATGCTCCCAATTTATAGGAGCTGATCATGACTTCCTCGCGGCCCGCGTAAGCCAAAGGCTTAGCCTTCACGGCCCGCAACATAGGGGGAGTAGGGCCTAGCTATGACCAGTCAGCAGTATAGGTTCGACACACAACCCGACACGTGGCAGCACCGGGTGCGCCCTGACCTTGAGCTGTCGCGCCCCGCGTAGAAGACCACTAGGGTCTTCGCGGCCCGCGAGCGACCCATAAAACTTGATTTTATTTAATTTTTAATTATACAAGGTAGTTTGGGTTTGGTTTTTGTATACGGTGTGTATTTTAAGATGTATTGGGGCACCCTAAACATATTAGGGGTGCCAGAAATAATTTTGGAGGGTTGTTATAGTTTCCTTACTTTTCCGTGCTCTGGTTTTCCATCAAACTCCAGAGCTTTGTTTCGGTAATCGTGATTGATTGGAAGGAATCTTCGATGTCCCATGTATATGGTTTTTCTGCAATTATTTAACCACATTGAACTCTTGTCATCTTCACAAATAGGACAAGCAAGTTTACCTTTGGTACTATATCCTGACAAGTTACCGTATGCTGGAAAATCACTTATGGTGCAAAAAGTCATGGCACGTAAATCAAAATATTCTTTCTTATAAGAATCATACACGTTGACACCTGGACTCCATAGGGTTTTAAGGTCATCTACCAATGGAGCCAAATAAGCATCAATGTCATTACCAGGTTGTTTCGGACCCTGAATCAACAACGAAATCATTATGTATTTTTTTTCATGCATAATCACGGTGGAAGGTTGTACATGCAAAGAAGAACCGGCCATGTACTGTGGCGACTGCTCATGTTTCCGAAAGGGTTGATCCCGTCCGAGCTAAGTCCAAACCGTATGTTTCTAATCTCGTTGCCAAATTCCGGATACCTATTATTAATAGTTCTCCATTGGGGTGAATCTGCCACATGTCTTAATTTTCCATCATTTATACGGCCATCTGAATGCCAACGTAACAATTTTGCTTCATTTTCGTTTGCAAATAACCGTTTCAATCTTGGTATAATCGGGAGATACCACAACATTTTAGCCGGTGGTCCATTTTTCGTCACATCATCGTCAACTTCATCTGTTTCGCTTTTACGCTTATACCTAGATGCGTTACACATAGGACATTTATGGTGATTTTTGAACTCGTTTTTATATAACATATAATCATTTGGACATGCATGTATTCTTTCAACTTCCAATCCCATTGGGCACATCATTTTTTTGCTTGGTATAACGAAAGTGGTAACTCGTTACCGCCCAGAAGCATGTCATTTAATAGCACTAATAGATCTGTGAAACTCTTATCACTCCATCCATGTGTTGACTTCAAGATAGACAACCTTAAAACTGCACGAAGTTTGGAATATTTATTACAACCCACATATAATGGTTTTAACTCATCTTTAAGTAATTTCCTTAATTTTTCTTGCCCATTATCACCAACATTAGTCTCTAAATCATCATACATTTCATTGAAGTTGTCATTGTCTTCATTTAAAGCGTCATTTTCTTGATCAGTATCTTGTTCGTTGTTATATGTTTGATCATTGTCTTCATTGAATGACGATGTGCCACGATTTGAAAGCGATTCCCCATGCTTTGACCAACAAGTATATCCAAGCACAAAACCATCTCTCAACATTTGAAACTTTATGACTTTAATATCATGTTTCTGAAAATTTTTACACGATGCACAAGGACAAAAAATGAGCTGATCTTCGGCATTCACCGGAACCCGATGAGCTTCGACGGTCTTAAGAAAACTTTGAACACCCATTATATATTTTGCACTAACAGGACTTTGTTTGTACATCCAATCGTCACGATCCATTTGAAATCAAAATTTACAAATAAATCGAGTAGCCAATTTTTGTTTCAACCACTTTTAGTTTTAAACTTTTATTAAATTAGCAGTGACTAAATGATTTTAGTTCGGAAATTAAAATTTCAGTTGGGGCTACTTTTTAAAACATGTGTCCATCCAAAATATAAAAACAAACACATACATACAAATAAACAACTAATAGAAACAAAAGTCTATATATGTTTTGACCAAAAACTAATAAATAACTTGCATATTTTTCGATTTTATGAATTATCTATGAAATTTGAAAATTTACCATTCTAACCCACTTTTCATTTAAAGGCTATCTACATTAATCTATTAAGATAAATATTTTATTATTTACTCGATTTATATAAAAGGGTAAAAGTTACTTTTTTTATAAATGTTTCATGATTAGTTATATAAATTTATGATTTATAACTTCTAGGCTAAATAATCAGCTTAGTGTTCCAAACTCTTTTTCATGTCACTTCACCTTTCCCACCACAAGAATGTGAACATCTAGAAAAGTATTGGATATATATGATGTATTTAATTGTTATTTATCTAAAATGCTAAATCATTTTTACCTAAAATACATAACACTGTGGGGTATGGTGTGGCGTGGGTTGGGGGCATGATGCGACACGTGGAGTATGGGGCACCCAAGACCAAAAGCCAATTTCAAAGAGGTATGGTGGGGCGTGGCTGGGGTGGCGTGGAAAAAAAGCCAATTTCAAAGGGCTAGTGCTCTTGGCCAACGAGGTTCCGCGATGTCATGATCGTAGCCCCGCCCAAGGGGCCACGCCGAAACCCAAGCCCACCCAGGGTGGTGACGTGGGCATTTGTACCCAACCCACGCCCCAACCCCCGCCCCATACCCCATAGTCTAAGTTATATGTCCACTATTAAACCTTATTCTTTTCTTTCACGGGACTAGAACCTACCATTTACAAAGTAACACCAACTATTATGTACAATAAAACAGTTAAATCTCAATAATCAAATTTACCACAATAAAATCATAACACTCTTATGACGACAAATAATTTTATATAAAACAGATATTTCCATATGTACAACCCGTAAGCTGTAATTATCACATCAATGTAGATTCATCATCCACCACATAAAACACATTTATAATAATTTTGTAAAAGCAAGTAAAAATATATAACTATGATTCTACAATTAAACCGGACATTAATATCATTACAAAATTACTAACCTTGTAACTCTTGATGGTTATCAATGATGGGTTAAAAAAATGTAGAATTTTGATGGAGATGATTGTTAAACCTGGATCGTTTACACAAGTGAACCAAGAACGTACAACTCCAATTAATACTCTTGCTTACAGCCTTTGATCAAACAAAATAAACGTTATAGCACCAAAAGGAAACAAACATTTTTTTCTTATTCAAAACTCAACCTTGCATATTTATAAACCTAAGCTACTATCCTAATTAATTACAAACTTACTGCAACTAGGAAACATGGGCTTTTATCTCTATCCATATCATACTTAAAAAATTCAAATAATATATATCTCCATCGTATCATTCTTAAAAGGGTTTTCTTTAATTTTATTTTAAGTCAGGGGTTTGTAAACACCGTCTAAAGCTATGTAAACATATTTTAAGTCGGGGTTCGTATCAAAAGACGCGAATTTTATTAGTGTTAAATTATATTTTAAGTCAGGGTTTGTAAACACCGTCTAAAGCTATGTAAGCATATTTTAAGTCGGGGTTCGTATCAAAAGACGCGAATTTTATTAGTGTTTAAAGGATATTTCGTTAGGATCCTAATGTCATGAGATTATGTGTGTATATTTAGACGGGGTTATGTGCATTACCGCGTCTAAAAATAAAATCGAACCCCGTCTAATGGTTACTTGTGTACTAGTGAGAACATCTGTTGTAGTTCATATGATACGCAACCATGAATTCAACTTTACACCAAAGAAAGCTAAACACAAAAGATTTGATAGAGGGTCACACAGGTCCGCTGCTGCCATAGGCGGCCGCCGGCAACAGCGGGGCAACACCCCTCTCTCGATTTCTATCTCTAGAAACCACTTCTCTGTCTATAAAATAAGACCACCGAGGGTGCGTAAATGACTGGTAATCGGCAAAAGGAGCCGATAAACCATTGACCTTAGCTAGAAAGGAAGGAGGAAGAAATAGATAAGAGAATTCTCTCTCATGCAGGTTAAACCCCAAAGAAACGTGGCATATAACTGGCAAAGGACAGATGTCTCATAAATTGGAAGGGTGGAAAAGTGTTACAGCTGTCAAATGAAAGACCAAACCATCCCAAGGTTTTCTAAACTGGTTTTCAAAGTACACATGGTTAAGCACAGAGCACAAACCCAGAAGCACAGCCCATGTTGCTAATTCATAATAGTTAATGCAAGTAGTTTGCATGCGTTTTTTATTTTTAAATTACTAGGTATATGACTCATATTTTTATTCGCGTGTTCATTATTATTTTATTCAGATCTATAAGACTCATGGCATATATTGGCCACAATGATGTGTTACGAATAACAAAACTAATAACCATACTATACAATATAGTCTGAGAGAATTGGTAAAGTAACAAAAAATGAGTACCACGTTCTAAATGATCTCGCCGTCGCATCGTGCGGGTTTCTTACCAGTATATATATATATATATATATATAGGAGAAGAATCCGTTAGCAACCACATTTTATTGAAAGAACCGCGAGAACCAATGTAAACACAAACAAAAATGCCTAAAAATAGCTAAAACACACACACAAAAAAAATAATATTTTTTACATAAAATTCGTTGTATGTATTTCGTTATTAAAGTTTTTTTTTTAATTTTTTGGCTACTAAAAGTAGCGATTTTTAAGTAAAAAATATTAACCTTTTTTGTGTTTTTTAGATTTTTTTGGGGGCTTAGTTTTTAGCATTTTCGCTTGGGTGGGGGGGGGGGAGGGGGGTTGGGTTTTTTTAGGTTTTTGGGAGGGTTTAGTTTTTAGCATTTAGCTTGGGGGGTTAGGTTTTTTTTTTTTTGGGGGGGGGGGGGTGGGGGTGGGGGGTTAGGTTTTTTAGGTTATTTTATTATGTTCACATTGGTTCTCGCGGTTATCACAATAAAGGTAGTTCTACCCTATTTATATAGGGTAGGTTTCTAAAGTGAACAACCTTCCAAGAGTGAACTGTTTGAACTGATTTGGACCTTTGATTTCCTTTTTAGTTGTTAGTGGTAGGATTGTAATTATATAAAAAAAGTAGATTTAAATCATTATTTTAATAATTGAATTAAGTTACATCTTTCCTATTTTAAATTCATTATCCACACTATCTCTTATTTTTTTAATAAGATAATTATCAAAACAAACAACAAATCGCCAGATTTGAATTTCAGTTTTTAAGATCAACAGTAACTTTCAGATTTCATCACCAGAATTCAAATTTTGATTTTTTAGATCCACGTAACCTTCATATTTTAACGGTGTACACATGTGTACTTGGATATGAATAGAACAGTACGCATGTGTACACAGCATCGTACATATGTGTAATTAGCTACATAATACATACATAGAAACAATACCTGTAAAACTATTTTATATTTAACAAATTACAAGTTCCATAATGTTTGCCAAACCAAACAAAAAACATACAATTACAAGTTCCAGTTTGGTAAAAACAATAAACCAAACATAATTGGAAAAACAAAAAACATAGTCTTTTATAACTATTCGCCGTGTTGTATGCTGAATCATCCTTATCGACCAAGCATACAAACATACGTGAATCATCCTTATCGACCTCATACATGAATCATCCTTATCGACCTTCCATCTCTACTTTTCTCGTTAACGACATCTCCAATAACAGCAAAAAAACTCAGCAACTAATACTTTGCATAATTCACAAGTAACAACTTTACACATTCAATACACAAAAAAATCTGAGATATCACAAAAACAGACACTATACACATGTGTACATCACATTAAAAACAGAGCAAAATCAGAATACACATGTGTACATTCGCATTAAAAACAGAGCAAAATAAAAAATTGAACTCCAAAAAACTTAAATCGGAACCCTATTAGTCCAGCAGATCAGTAAAACAAAAAAATTACGAATTTTGGAATATTAATTTATGTCGGTGATCGTTTCGGATCTGAAAAACATCCCACTGATTTCCATTCAGTCGCATGTTTTTTCCGTTCCGGCGAAGATCTACTGATTTTCCCTCGGTGATCGATTCGGATCTGAAAAACAAAATCATCCCATGGATTTTTCGTTCAGTCCCCTATTTTTGCGAAACACAAAATAACTTCCTAAACAGAAACGATAACGATACTAAAAATGCAGCAATTACAAGCCCTAACTGAGTTTTCGAAAGAAGCAGAGGACGATGAATGTTACCGATTGTTAGTTTCGTCTTCCATTGGATAAACTACGCTATAGATTCCGCTAAACCGGAGAAATCTCCGGCGTCCATTGCGATTCAGATCTACGGCGTCTGGTGGAAGAAGGCAGATGTGGGGTAGCATTGACGCTGAACTGAGCGAACGATTGTTGTGATTCGCCGAATTCAATATCTCAGAAGAAGAGTTTATTGAGTGTAGATCTAGAGTCTTGGTGGTTGATTGTGAAGGATTTGGATAGTAAGAAGAATTCGGATTTGAGTGATTTGAGGTGGGAGAGAAGGATGTTGAAGAAATTTTTACATAGTTTCATTTTCTTTCGTATTCCCAATTGCTTCCACATAATAGTTGCAACACAGTTAAATGTTGATAATCATGAATTTTCAATTTGATATATGGAAAGAATTTAGGTTTCTTTTTTGAATTATTTTAATTGTGTAATTACAGATATACCCTTATGTATTTAATTAAATGGAAAAAATTAACCAAATAATTACCATCATGCCATTCATTTAAATCTCAGGATCATAAAAATCAAGGGTCCAGATCAGGTCACACAGTTCACTTTGGAGAAGTTATTCATATTTGAACCTAATCATATATATATATATGGATGGGGTGAAATAGGAACCGCCTTTAGTTGAGAAAACAAAGGAACCATTACTAACCTTAAATCTTTCTACAATGTGTGGTTGAGATTGAATTTAATAAACATGTGTCATACGTTGTTTATCTTTTGTGAAAAATATTTATTTACTCAGAAAAGGGTTATTTGGTAATTTGGTTAAAGGTGTATTAATTATTGACAAAAAAACATGTCAGGAGTCTTTTAATTGTTTTTTACTCTACATTTAAACCATCAAATCTTTTTATTATTTTTTTGTCTATTAATTTTAAAATGTAAAAAAAATTGAAAACATAGACCAATTTTTAACATCCCAAACTTCTCTATATTTTTATGTTTGATGGTTTACGTCGGTACGAACGGTTACATTTTACGTTCGACAAAATTAAACCACCATTTTTATTTTAATATTTCTCTTAGTACATTTTTTACGTTTGATGTTTTACGTCGGCGTTTTTTCACGTTTGATGTTTTACGTCGGCACGAAAGGTACGACATCAACCGTAAATTCTTTTACACAACAAAATAAAAAATAAAAAAGTACGTAAAAACTATTTTACGCGTTACGTTTTTACCTATGTTTCGAAAATATATTTAAGCGTGAAGTTAAGAGGAGCTCGGGCTAGCGATCAGAGGTGTAAAAAACATTTTTTACACACGTTGTCAAACAACTTTTGTCGCAAGTTGTCGAATGTAAATCATATTTTTTCGCACCGACCGATGGATGGTATCGGAAGGTTTATTTAGTACACGTTGTCGAATGTTTTTTAACGCATGTTGTCGAATGTTTTTTTACGCGCGTTGTCTTTGTCAAACGTAAATGTTTTTGTTTATTCTTTTACATAGTGGTGTATTGCATAAAGACGTTTTTTATACATGTTGTCAAACATTTTTTAACGCACATTGTCAAAGTCCATACCTTGATTTATTTACACACTTAAGAAATCGATAAAATCCCCGCTTGTCGAAAGGTTTTTTTAACGCACGTTGTCGAATGTTCTGTTTACGTACGGTGTCGAATGTTTTTTTAAGTACACAGTCAAGTGTTTTTTTACGCGCGTTGTCTTTGATTAACGTACACAAGAACATTTTTACATATGCAAACATTTAAAAAAAACTTTTACATTTGAAATCAACAAAACCAGCACCGTCGACGTCACCATCGCCGTGCCACCACCATCTCCATCACAGAACCACCTCCGTGGCTGCCATCTACATCACCCCTACCACTGCATTCAACACCGCCGCCGTCGTCTACATCACCCCGATCAGTCATCTTGCCGGGATCCGTTCCCCGATCCGCCACCATCACCGGCGACCCTACCCCTTTCCGTCTTCCAGGGTGGTTCCGCCGCCTTCGAACTTCACAACTACCTCGATCTGAGTCTAACTTCTGGGCATTTTCTTTTGGATCTCGATTTGCTGTTTATAGATATTGAATATGATGAATCAAACATTTTTTTTGGATCTCCATTTGTTTTTTATAAATGTAAAATGAGAGAAGAGAAAAATATTAGAAGAGAGAAGATTATTCTAATGTATAATAAAAAAGAGAGAGTGAAAGAATGAAAGAAAATGGATGTTACTTTTATAAAGAAGAGAGAGAAAAATGCTGTGACATCGAGGGTAAAAGACTACAAGGCCCTTTTAATTTAATTTGAATATAAGTGTTGTGTTAAAATCTTATTGAATGATAGGAGTTTTCATAGTTCTTACAACTAGTAGTGGTTCCTCCTTGAACCGAATCCTCTCTCTCTCTCTCTTTATATATATATATATATATATATATATATATATCTATACTATATATTAAAAGAAACCAATAAAGGGACACTTGTCATTATTCTAGACCATCCTTATTATTTAACTTAAATTATTGAATATTAATTGAATTAATATAAATCTTATCCATTCTAAATAATTTACAACATGTTATGATAAAAATACTTCTTAAATGAAACATACCAAATAATTAGTTTACATTATACAGATATGGGCTAAGAAAAGCAATTGCCGATTGGGTTTGGTGATGCTTGAACAATTGTACTCATTTGCAAGGCTTTACATTTGGACTTGACTATTGGACTTTTAATTTTACAAGGTGGGTGCCTATTAAAGGATTTTAAAAGATACTGAGGGTCCCATATACTTTTTATCTATTAACCTTAAAAAAAATCATTTTCACTACAATTTTATTTTTGAGACAGTGTCTCTCCACCCCCTTAAGTATTCTATGATTTCTATCCGCCCCTACGGTAAAAAAACTATGGGACCCCAATTGATAAACCGTCTTGTTTTAAAGCAAACTGGTGGCAAACAAAACCTATGGTTTCTCATTCTCAGTGATGAAGTTTGAACGAAAACTCGATGGAGGCCGAACACTCAAAATCCAAATCGGTGAGGGTTGGGCTCATAAAAATCCCATATTTTACATTACAATTTTTTTTTCCAAAAATTTTCGATAACACGTGTAATATACGGGGTTTTAAGGATATAATTTTTTTATTATTTGGTAGATTTATTCAACCCGATTATACACGGGTTTTTTAAAAGATACGACGTTTTTAATATTTAGTATACAAAATTACATTTATTTAATCTGTGTAATACACATGGTTTTTAAAGATACAACTCTTTTTTAGATCTATTCAACAACACGTGTAATATATAGGGTTTTTAAGGATGTAAGTTTTTTATTATTTGGTATATTTATTCAACCCGATTATACACCGGTTTTTTTAAAGATACGACGTTTTTAGTATTTAGTATACAAAATTACATTTATTTAATCTGTGTAATACACATGGTTTTTAAAGATATAATTTTTTTTTATTATTTGATGTATAAAATTACATTTATTTAACCCGTACAATATACGGAGTTCATAAAGATAAAACTTTTTATTATTTAATATATAAAATTACATTTATTCAACCCGTGTAATACACGGGGTTCTAACCTAGTATATATATATATATATATATATGGGCCAGCTAACGTACAAAATGACTTATCGTACTTTGCATATGTGATAACCACAACCGTCAGATCTTCATTCCCTATACAATTTCACCCAATGCGATTTCATCCCCAATGCGATTTCATCCCATAAAACACAACATGCGATTTCATCCCCCATGCGATTTCATCCATGCAATTTCCCAGATTCATGAATGCGCTTTTTTATAACGTGCGATTTATACTTGCGTACGTAATGTACGATAAGACCAATTGTATGATGCACTATATATATATAGAGGAAGAGAGAGAGAGAGAGGAGAAGGATCCGTTAGGAACTACCATTTATTGCGAGAACCGCGAGAACCCGTGTGAACACAACCAAAAATACCTAAAAAATCTAAAGAACAAACAATTTTTTTAAATATTTTTTTTATAAAAATCGCTACTTTTCGTTAATAAACAAAATAAAAAAAATTTGTTACTTTTGGATACTAAAAGTACCGATTATTATAAAAAAAATATTATAAAAAAATTATGTGTTTTTTAGACTTTTTAATATTTTTTAGGTTTTTTGAGAGTTTAGCTTTATGGTTTAGTTTTTAGCATTTAGTTTGTGTGTGTGTGTGTGGGGGGGGGGGGGTTAGGTTTTTTTTTTGTATGTGTGTGTGTGGGGGGGGGGGGGGGGTTAGGTTTTTTGGGGGTGGGGTGAATCCTAGTTTCGGTTTGAATCGAATTCGAATGCTAGAAAACGGATTTCGAAACATGAACTTCGAAATCCGTTAGAATTGTATTTTGAGTTTTCCGAATCATATTCTAATATTGAACACAACTACTTTTTTGTATTTAGATTAGAAGTCATAGCAACCATATGATCTTTTCCAATGGGACCAAAGTAAGGAGCATGATAGAGATGAAGTGACATCGCTAGCTAGAACACAAACAACCTAGATGTGAATAGGTAGGGTGATGGAGTGAAGACTGAAGAAGATGAATGGTAGCTCTCATGTTATAATTAAGATCAAGACTAGTGTTGTCCACTATAGTCATTTGTTTGGAAGAAAAACAGTCATTTTCTAACCTTAATTCTTCAACTAACGTCGAACAAAGTGTTTTCAAATATTCTTATCAAACAACTTTAATTATAGACTAAAACTTTATTAACGAAGAAGCACGTAAGTCATGTATTTCTTCTTTCAATTGATTGATTGATGCATCTACCGACAGATCTTTAGTATTTGTTCATCATTCAATTTTTTTTTCACTTATGACCTTTTTATATATAGTGATTATTCGGTAAATAATTAATGAGGAAGAGCTTTTAGATCTTATCAACTATGGATTTCTATTCTTGACACATTGATTGGGTTTAATGACTTCATAACTCTCTCGTGATGATGATTGGAGAGAGCACCAACGAGAAGCTAGTATATACATAACTAGGTTATGGACCCGTGTATTATATATAGTTGTATAATGTAAACCATATGATTATATAACCTGTAAAAAAACTTTATATAAATGACATATTTTTATTATCACATGACAATTTACACAACTAACTTCCGTATACTACACGGGTTGAATCCTAAAAGATATGCAATACACACGCATATAAACATATATATTCTTCATATTACAACTGAAATTACATATTACATTATATATAAGAACGAGTTGACGCCACTCGCGCGTTGCGACGGATTTTTAAAATGATAAAATAAAATAGGACTTATAATATTCTACGGTTTTGCGTAACGAACAATTTAACCACTGTTTATATATATATATATATATATATATATATATATATATATATATATATATAAGGTAGGGTTCCAGCGTGAACAACCTCTCAAGAGTGAACTGCGTGAAAATATATGGACCCTTGATTTCCTTTTTAGTTGTTAAGGGTAGGATTGTAATTATATAAAAAATTAGATTTAAATCATTATTTTAATAATTGAATTAAGTTACATCTTTCCTAATTTAAATTCATTATCCACATTATGTTTATTTATTAATAAGATAATTATCAAAAGAAACAACAAATCACCAGATTTCAATTTTAATTTTTATTTCAGATTTCATCACTAGAATTCAAATTTTGATTTTTAAAATCCAGGTAACCTCATATTTCGACGGTATACACATGTGTACTTGGATATAAATAGAACAGTACATATGTGTACTCAGCATCGTACATATGTGTACAGTAATTCACAGGTGTACATCAACATTCAATAAAAAAAATCCTAAGATATCACAAAAACAGACGATATACACATGTGTACATCGCATTAAAAAGAGTGCAAAATCATAATACACATGTATACATCGCATTTAAACAAATAATTATTTAAATAATTGAATTAAGTTACATCTTTCCTAATCCTTGATTTGATTTGTGAGAGATTTATGCAATCAATTTAAGATTGAAATTACACATATACCCTTTTTGTATTTAATAAAAAGGAAAAAATTAACCAAATAATTACCATCATACCACTCACTTTAATCTCAAGATCATAAAAATCAAGGGCCCAGATCAGTTCACGCAGTTCACTCTTGGGATTTTGTTCACGTTTGAACCTAATCCTATATATATATATATATAGTGTGAGGTTAATTGGGGAACACTAAAAAAGTGGGGAACAGTGGGGAACCGACTCAAACGAACTTCGATTGGACTCATTCCAACGGCGTTGGAACCGGCTCGTCGAACCCTAACTAGGATCTCTTAACCCTAAACCCTAAATCATAACCCCTAAACCCTAAATATATTAGGGTTTGGCTTTTAGGGTTTAGCCTTAGGGTTTAGCTTTATGTTTAGCCTTTAGGGTTTAGCTTTTAGGGTTTATAGTTTAGATTTTACGGTTTAGCTTAGGTTTTAACCTTATTTTTTTAGCTTAAGGGTTTAGAGTTTAGGAGTTAGGATTTAGGGTTAAGAGATCTTAGTTAGGGTTTGTAGGATCGTTGTCAGACCCGAAATGAGTCGATCAGAGGCGTTCTACTCAAAATGAAAGGCGGAAACAGACATGATGAGTTGAATTCAGCAAGATATCACTTTAAACTGTCTTGTATATTGAAACTGATACATTTATAGTTCTGAAGACACTTCGACAGAGCTTCGCCGTCGGAAACACACAACCTAATTCCGCTCCAAATGAACCTGATCTAACCCTATATATAGACTCTCTGATTTCGCTTGAAACAACTCCAAGCGAAACCTGATTTCGCTTGAAACATCTCAAGCGAAATCAACATGATACTTCGAGCGAAATCAACTACCAGATTTCGTTTGAAATGACCTAGTGTCATTTCAAGCGAAATCACCTCTAATTACACTTTCTTGATTTTCGTGCCCTGATCTATCAAGTTTAGTAAAAGACTCGATACAAGAAGAAGTCTACAGACGTATGCACCAACAGACTCCCCCTTGGATGTTGACGAGTCTTAAGTGTCGAGTCTTCAACGTCTTCAATCTTTATCCACTACAAGAAATTTGGTTCTTTACCAACACAAAGTATATGTGGGAAAAAGCATATAATGTGTTGATAGTTGTCTTTACCTACACATAAAATAAGTGTAATGATGTGTAGGCTCATGACTGTGGGTATAGATCATTACCCACACATAAATTATATGTAGGCATATAGCAAGCTATACCTACACATATGTGTGTGGCTAAAAGCCATTTATATGTGTGGTTAAAAGTACAACAATTTGTTTAAAAGACATCTGACGTGGCAACTGACATGGAATCCGACGTGGCATATGACGTGGCATTCGACATGGCAGTTGATGTGGCATCCAACATGGTTGTTGACGTGGCATGAATATATGTGTAGGTAAAAGTAATCTTATGTGTAGGTAAAAGTAATATTATGTGTAGGTAAATGTTGAAGATGTGTAGGTATTGATCTTAATTTGTGTTGGAAAAAAACGTTGATGTGTTGGTAAATATATTTTAAAGTGTAGACATTAACCACACTATATGTAGATAAAAACATTCAATATGCACAAACAAATACCAAAGCAATATGGAAACATACGTGAACAAATTAAGATTCTTAATTAAACTAATAAACATCAATCTTACAAACAAATAAATAAAAGTACTAGTTATAGAAATTTAAATACTAAAACAAACAAAACTAAAAGTGTTTATATGTTACTAACGAGTTATAGAATCTACTAAATCACCTTCACTCATCAATGTTTTCAACACTCTCTAATGTATCACATTGAGATTGTTCTAGTGTGCTTGGTGGACGAGGCATGATATTATTCTCAATCAATGCTTGTTCCATAATTGCACATGAACACGAGGCTGATCTCTCTCATCCCACACTTTCAAATGATTATCAATAACTAATGCCATCTTAGGATGACAGTTTCCATCTTGGAAAACATTAAAAAGTGATTTCTTCAAACCTAGAATAAGAAATAAGTATAACCATTAATTGCTTAAATAGCAATTACATAAAATGAGTGAAGAAACACCAACTAACCAGATTTCACACACAATACGATTCAGTAACTCTTTAACTCTTTTACGGTTATTAAATTTGAATCTGGATCAAGAAGCCTCCACATTTCCAAAGCATAATCTCTTTCAGCCATTGTACAAGCGTAAACCTCAAATCGTTTTCGTCCTCTTGCTATCAAGTAGCTTCTAAGATCCTCCTATGCAGGTCTCAATCGCACAAGGACAATCGTATCGCGGATCCTAAAAGTTCAATCAGGATATCTAATAAATAAATAAGCAAGATCATGTGTACATATAAATAAATATACCTGTGGGTTGATATGGGTAGGAATGATGTTTTTCTCCTGCAATCTTATAAGTGAGCGAACAAGGGTTTGATGATTGTCTGACAGAGCAGGGACAACCTTGGACTGTGCTTTAATTATCTTACCGTTTTCAACAACTTGATCACTTTCTGCATATTGCTTTAAGATGGGGGTGTTTGGGTTAGCTTATTTAAGTTAAAAAAGACTTTTTGTGAGAATGACTTATTAACTTATGACTTTTTGAAAAGGACTTTTTAAAAAAGTGTTTGGGTTAGCTTATGAGCCAATAAATCAATAAGTAGTTTTTTTAAAAGGTGTTTGGTTTAACTTATTCATGTAAAATGACCAAAAAGGACATTCTTTAAAAAGTGTTTGGTTTAGCTTATTTAAACATATATTCTCAGTTAGGAGAATCAGATAACCAGAAGCAGAATTTGTTTATCCAAACATTAAAAACCGACTGTTAAGATAATCAGTTTCAAAACACAGATCCAAACAACCCTTGAGCATAAAAGTATAGTTTAGTGTATTTTTAAACAGTGGCTGATGACATTGGCAAATATTATATTTATATAATACCTGTGTATGAGTTGCTACACCTCTAATCTGCGCACAGCTCCCCTGCAAATTTGTTATTTGTTGTCGAAGACGAACAAGCTGGCGAGCTAATATCTTGTGGCAGCCTGATCATATAAAAAGTATCACAATTGTAAACTTGTTCTTTAACTAAAAAATCATGTTATATATTGATCTAACATCCTTCGCACAATAATATACACTGCTTGTAAATATACATATTTTAGCTGGCGAACCAAGACGATGCACTAACCTCATTCCCAATTTTAGCTGTTTTCTTAATCTCCGATGCTAATTTCTTCTCCTGAAATCCAATTTGTGTGTGAACTTAATGAAGATAGTAAAAACTATACGTAGCATAACATAACCTCGGATATTATATTATAACCTCAGATAAACATCAGTTAATATACAACAACAGCAGCATACAAGTGTTATTGACAACAGCAACAGCAGTAAATAAACATACATTCTCAGTTAGAAAAAAAACATTCTCAGTTAGAAAAAAAAACAATCGCCAATACTCAATTAGAAAAGACAAATTATGCTTGAAACTGAACAAATAAAAACCCTAGCGTTTGAGTTATGAACTAGAACAGATGTAATTGAGCAATAACTCAAAGGAATTTGAACAAAGTTATGATTAGAAATCACTGAACGATAGCTGAATCAAGAAATTAATAGCTCTTAAACCCTTCTATTGTGACTAGGGGTGCAAACGAGCCGAGCTACTCGCGAGCTACTCGAGCTCGGCTCGAAAAAAAGCTCGAACGAGCCGAGCTTAAACGAGCTCGAGCCCGAGCCTAAAAAACAAACTCGTTTAGTAAACGAGCCCGAGCCCGAGCTTCGCTTATCGAGCTCGAGCCGGCTCGCGAGCCTAAACGAGCTTTCTGTTTATATATTTTCATTAATATATTAAACATATATTTATATAAATATAAAAACTAACTTAATTATATGTATAATAATAATTATAATTAATATAAATTAATTAATAAATCTAAACGAGTCGAGCCCGAGCCGAGCTCGAGCTTGAAAAATTACCTTCGAGTCGAGCTCGAGCTCGAGCTTTCATATGTTAAACGAGCTCGAGCTCTAGCCTGGTCGAGCTCGGGCTCAGATCGTTTGCACCCCTAATCATAGCCGCCACTGCTATTAATGGACCTATGTGTCATTGATGACCCAACCCATGTCCCCCACACCTTTCAACCTAATGTGTTTAGAACCTTTTTAGTTTTATAAAAATAGACTCTGGATCCATTTGAAGTTGATGATTTCCATATCTTACAAAAAATAGAACCTCACTGTTAAATAAATATTAAGATTTAAAATTAAGTGATTCTTTATTCCAACGAGATTCGAAGTCTACTTGTTCAGTCATATTTGTTTAGACCATATATCATAGACATCTATATTATTTTGATGATAATGTGACTTCCAAATGATGTTAGTTTTGTACGTTTACCTATATATTATATGTATATGATGTTATGGTCCTCCTCTTTTATGAACGATTGAGCCTAACATTCTATCCTTGAAAAGTGTGATGTTTGACAGCAGATAATGATTTGCTAATGTTTTGTATCCGAACAACCTTTCTAAAGCTAGATGTCTACTTTGGTCAACTAACTCTATTATCCCTTTTAGTCAAGACAAAAAAGAAAGGATTGTGGAGGGAATCTTGGCCCCATTACCCTTTTGGGTACTCATCATCCCACCCCGCAAGAGTTATGATGCCAGCAAATAGACTCGGTCACTACCTCCATGATATGGGCACCACAAGGGTCGAGCGCGCGTCACTACAACTTCCCATTTCAGCGTAACTTTCATTCGCTGCAGGTACCACTAGGCTATAAGCCTTGGTCTTTTAATCAAGACAAGGTTCCACCGAAAATCATGAAAGGAACAATAGAAAGTTATATAACATAGCAACTATATATAAAAGGCCAACATATGAACAGGAAAAATATAAGTTGGGTTGAATTGAAAGTTATGTGCCATAGCAACTTAAAACATCAGTTATGTTGGGAATAACATATGCAAGTTCATATATACCAAAGAGAGGTAATCCTATCCTATAGATTTCAAGATGCTACCAAAAGTGTAACTATCTTTATTATGCATTTATCCTTGTACTATTCACTCAGGTTATTAATTGGGATAATTAGCATAGAAACTTGTGGTTATTAATTGGTTATTAAAAGAGATAATGATATGTTACAATTTGAGTTGTTCCTAATTCTTCTTGATTGATTAATAACGTATTTGTGTTTGATACTTCTCATGCTTTAACAATTAACACGATTTAAGTAAACAGCAAGTAATAGATCCAACCAGTGGTATAAGAGCTATGTTCATTAATCAGTCAATCGTTTTATTGATCTATGATTCACGGTATGCTTTCTTAACTTGTGACCTACAAGTTAAGAAAGAATACACAAGTTAGAACCAAAACCGAGACCGATATGCTGCTTAGGGTCAGTCTTCTGTTTCCATATATTTGCTCACCCCAACAAATTGATTGGTTTCATGACAAATTATCAAACAGAAGCAAACAAAAAAAAAACTCTACATGACTACATGGAATCTCAGTTAGACATATTATCAAACATGTGATATGCATGATTGAACAAAGCAATTTTAATAAACAAATTCATGTCAACAAAGCCCCAAAATCACAATTCATAAACAAGATTAATGTTGTTACTTAATCCCAGTATAAAAACACCAACCCTGTGTTGCATCCATCTTTGGGGCTCAATTTGGAGCTGTTCCTTGACAATACAATTTAAATACACATAAAATGTACAATTTACATACAAATAAAACCAAACACACACAAACATAAACCCTAGAAGTTAACATAATAAAAACCACTTACCAGAACCATAAAGCCAACGCCTTGTGTTCGCTAAACCGAAGGTCGGTGTCGTCTTAGTTTCTTAAGAAGGGAGATTTAGACTTCAGGTTCCTGGATCTGTAACAATAGCGAATGAAGAATCGATTTAGGGTTCAACAATTTCAGGAAAAGGTTTACCTGTGGCGGTTTTCCACTGCTATAGCCGTCGTTTGCTTGTGGCGATTTCGCCATCGTCACCATCAGAGCTGGTATTAGGGTTCGAGAGGAGAGGAGAAGGATCAATTGTAGCCACCGCTTAGGTGAGAGGAGGGTTGCCGCCGGTTAGGTGAGAAGTGGGGGTTGCTGCCGTGAGGTTTGCCGTCATGGGATTTGTCGCGTGCGTTAGATTTCAAGGGGAGAGGAAGAGTCTGGGGGAAGTTTTGGAATGAGATATGTGAATCTACCATTTCTAATGAGGGAGTTAAACTAGTTGGAGGGAACAATATTAAAAGCAGGAATAGCCAAAAATTTTAAAAAATTTATTATTTATCAAACTAAAGTATATATAAATATATGGATTAGAATCAAATACAAATCCTCTTAATTGTAAGAAGGGTATAAAGTCTCTTAAAAGAAACTCACTACAAAAAAAAAAACTTAAACACCCACCACCAATGGGTGTTTAGGATTATTTTAGGTTTTTAGGGGGTGGAGGGGTTAGGTTTTTTTTGGTTTTTTGGGGGGTGGGGGTGCGGGGGTTAGGTTTTTTTTAGGTTTTTGGAGTTGGGAGGGGGGGGGGGGGGGTTAGGTTTTTTTAGGGGCGGGGGGGGTTAGGTTTTTTTTCGGGGGGGGGGGGGGGGGTTGGTGAGGTATAGTGGGTTTTTTTTTTTTTTTTTGTGGGGGTGGAGGGTTTAGGTTTTTGGGTGGTGGTGGGGTGGGGGTGGGTGTTTAAGTTTTGGGTGGTAGTGTAGTGGGTTTAGGTTTTAGGTTATTGGACACTTGTCACTCTATAAATCCTTTTTACACTTCTTACAATTAGGAGCCTTTGTAGAATAACTTAACCCATGAATATATATGTGTACATGTTATGTTATGTATAAAAGTTTGAAAAAATAAATTATTATAATTAATATAAACTAATTAATAAATAAAATACAAGCCGAGTCGGAGCTTGAAAAACTACAAACGAACCGAGCTTGAGCTTTAGATGAAGCGCGGAGCCCTCATAATTTATTTTTTATGTGTCCAATATCTACACATATTGTACATTTCTAAATATGCGTAGGTATTTTTTTGCCACGTCATCTTAAAAAAAGATTTAATTATTTATTTTATGCGTATTCAATATCTACACATATTGTACATTTTTCAATATGTGTAGATATTTGTTTTGTCACATCATTAAAAAATATATATTTACTTACTTTATATGAATGTAATATCTACACATATTGTACATTTTTAATCATGTGTAGGTATTTAATTTGCCACGTCATTTTCATAAAAAATAAGTATATATTAACTTAGTTTATCTACATATATTTTTTTTTTAAATTATTATGTGTTGGTAAACATAATCATTTACCTACATATATATTAGTTTTTTACATATGTGTAGATAATTTAGCTACACATGACGAAAATTTGTAACATGTGTAGGCAATTTTGGGGGGAAATTTTCCCACCAATACCAAGTGTGGCTAATATGTATTACCAACACATATTAAGTGTTAATCATTTTGAAAGTATATCATCAACTATTACCCACACATATACAAACATGTGTAGGTAAATACCCACACATTTACATGTGTAAGTAAATTATGTGTGGGTAAACACCCCAATTTCTTGTAGTGATCAGTCTTTGGGCCTATCTTCAAATTATCTGACAGTGTAAGCATCCTCAAACTTCATCTCTATCTCTTCAGCATCAATAGACTCTTCTCGAATAATATTTCCTTGGATGTCTTCAGACTCCCCCTTTCGATATGCTGGGATCCCAGCCTGGCTTGTTAAAATCACAGAGTCCTCAGATATTGGAACCTGGCTCTCTATCAAACAAAAACCTGCACATCCTCTACCTCACAATAAATTTCATAAATTTAACATTTGACAAATTTATCTATCCAGACTCACTCTCAAATTTAAAACAGAAAGATTCAACACTGTTAAACACTGATGAACCTCTTGAAAGAAAATATTCAAAAATCTTTTATCATTTAAACACACACTCCCCCTCACCACATGCTCATCATGTTTAGCACTTGGAATTTTGAAAATCAGCTCTCCAACATCAGTTGTCGAAAATATTTTTCAAAAATTATGCTAAAACACAATAAAAATCTTTTTAGATTTTTGAAAAGAAATGAAATGCAATAAAGAAATATTTACAGACAATATTTTTACGAGTTTGTGTAAAAGGATCATATCAGTTTTTGACAAGTCACAAGTACCGTTGAGCTTAGTTACACAATAAGGATTAAACAATTCACTTAGATTGCCAATATACTGATCCACTTAAATTCTCACACAAATTTCAACTAATTCAGGATATGAATTAGGTGTATTAAGGACTTAAACTCATTCATGTGTCCCACCTCTTGAATATACTCCCGTATCCAGATCCCAATATTCAGTCTTACAGGTGAGTATACCACTGATGATATCTGTAAGGGGTTAAATTGCGAAACCGTGAGAGCTCAGGTCAGAACTTCCGTTCAGCAGAGAGATGACGGCTCGACTTTTGGCGGGTCCCCTTTAGAGGATCTTTTTTACAACAGCACATGATTTGCATTTTTCAATGTTTCATCATTTTTTATGCTGAGGGCAGGCTTTATATTTCAAGCAAGCAGTAAAGTATTCTCCGGGGACTAGGCCATTGCTTCCGCAAAATCAGAAGTCCCGAGATAATACCCCAGATATCACTGAGCATAAAGACCTAGTATCTCAGAAAGAGGGATCTTTCAAACGAAATTTCAGGGGTTACCTATTTATCCAAGTAGTGTTCCCCACAAAATAAGCAAGTTTGAATTTAAGTTTATATCCCGAAAAAGCTTACTAAATGTGTAAAAACCTATCGGCATATCATCAGTGAGACCGTTTAACGCTATTTTATCTTTCCATTTCTTTAGCATACTGTAACTGTCTACGGATGTACTATCATTTCCTCTTTTCTGATAACAAATCTCATTTTTGTATTTTATCATGTTTTTGCCTTTTTCAAATTTTCAAATGTTTTTGGATTTTCTGAAAAATTCTTACTCCCCCCTAAAATTCAAAATCATTTAAGGAAATTTGAAAACAAACTGTACATGTAACGTGACAACTGATATCGAATCGCTTCACATCGCTATCCACTTGGCATAAACAATCAGAACTCCCCTTTACACAAAACTATTTTCTCATTAAGATTTCAAAACACTTAAGTTTGTTTTAACCAAAATGATTTTTCCGGAAAATAAGTTTTGTTGATTTTACCACTTGTAAAATTAGGGTGAGAGATCATCACTTTGTTTCTTTCTTGTTTACAATATAATGAACCCCATTTTTTAACCACTTGTAGAAAATCAAATACAATTTAATGTCCCTGATTTACCACTTGAAGTAAAAACCTTCTTCAACCACTTGTAGGTTCACTCACCAATCATAATCTCATGTATATCAAAATATAACAATATAAAGATATCACCTGTAAATTTACCAACCAAACATATCAAGAATGATGCCGATTCCTGCTCCACTCTTACCAACCTGGGAGCTCCGGCAAGTCAGGTTTTTCAAACAAATAGAATGGACACCCAAGCCTGACCTTCCTTGGGTGTGATTTTCTCATCTGCACTCGGGTAGTAAGTAGCTTTCTTTGTTTCATAAAAGTCCTTTACCCCTTTGACCTTACCATCGACCATCTTCCCAAAAATCTTTTTAACATTTCCATTAAAAGCTTTCTCAACATCAAATTCATTTTTTTCAGAATAAAATTGATTTGAGATCTCAACTTTCCCAACTTTTGATTTAAAATTTTCAGCCCTCAATGGTGGAAAATGAACATCATCCATTGGAGGAACTGAGTTTTCATCATTTTTAGCAACATGTGGCTCCTCTGACTTTGTGGAGTCAGAATCATCGCCAGATTTTACATCTGATTTCTTAACAATCCAAGCTTGGTTGTCAAGATTTCCCCTTTTCTTGTAAAATCTTTTCGAACATTCACCAACTTCAAATGTTGAATTTTTAAACACTTTAAACTTTTCAGTTGGTGGTTCGGTTTTATCAACAATTACCTCTTTGAGTTTTTCTGAAACTCCCTGTTTTGTGTTGGTTGCTTTAGGACAGTTCCAAGCTATGTGACCAACTTCTTGACACCTGTAACAGGTTCTAGTCTCTTTTCTCTGATGAGCTTCAATTTTCTTCTTTTCAGTAAGAAATTCCTGATTTGACTGTCTCCAGAATGAACTCTTCTTTTCATCTTCAGCAGACATACCTGGTACAAATTTTGTATTTTTAGAAATTTTCTCATTTTTATAATTTTCAGGTGGAATAAATCCTAATCCTTTTCTTTTGAAATTACCGTTATGGTTTGGCTTCTTTTGAAAACCAGAACCAGAACTGTAACCTTTTTTCTTGTTCAATCTTTGTTGAACTCTTGAAGTGTACTTTTTAGGTTTTTCAGAAAGATTTAAATCTTTTATTTCAGAAATATTAATTTCTGTTAATTTGAAAACCTTTTTAATCTTTTCAATTTGAACACTTCTTATTGGAAATTCTTTATCAAAATATAATTTGTCAGAATCATTCAAAGTATATGCAACTTCAAATGTTTCGTCATTCAAATTAGATTTTGACAACAAAAGTCTTTACTATACACCCGTTTTCCCGACGACTTTGAACTCCTGACAGACGAACTCGAACTCCTGGACTCGGACATTGACTCGGACTCCTCATCCTTATCTAACACCTGATCGACCATCTTTTTTATTAACTCAGATTCATGATCTATGTCGGACGCTGTGAATGTGATGTCAATATTGTCTGGTAATACATCGGTTATCTCGGACTCCAACTTTATATTGACTGCCTTTTTTACTTGTTCCTCATTCGGTTTTCTAGACGAATATCCTTCCCAAATTGGAGGCGGACACTTATTATAACAGACACTCTGTTTCTTACCAGTATCCTTTTTCTTCGACTTCTTATCTTCAAACACTTCAAAACCTGCAACAGTTGGATAAATTCTGTCAATTAAGTAATCAGAACTCGAATAACTTCTTAGTAATCATCTGATTCTTTCATTTTCAACTTTTTCAATTTCCAACTCCTGTTTCAATTTAGCACACTCTTCAATGTAGTAATTGATCTCTTTCTGCTTAGACATCATTGTTGCATTCATCATTGTCAAAGCATCTTCTCTTTCAGAGTTTGTCTTCTGCAAACTATTTATAGTTTTGTTCAATACATCGTAGGACTCTTTCACATTCTTGACATCAAACAACAACTTCTCTTTCAACTTTTCAAGCTCACTAAACTTTTCATCTTTATCTTCACATTGTTTGCAAGATTCCAAACATGTAAGACAGGGTTTAGTTACTTCAATAATCTTTTCAATCTCCACAAACTTCTCGACTTCAACTACCTTTTCCACTTCAACTATCTTCTCAACAACCTTAACTTCTTTCGTTTCTTTTGCAGCTTTTATCTCTTTATGTTTCTTCAATTTTTCTGCAAAATAAAATTCAAAACTGTCAGAAGATAAATGAGTTTTTCCAATGTTTATCTGTTCAACTTCTTCATCATCATCACTAGTATCTGTTGAACTGTTTTCAGATGAAACAAATTCTTCATCTTGACTTTTCTCTTCATCAGATAACACTGATATCCATTCTTTCATCAATTCTGGCTTTTGAACAATTTGAGCAATGAAAGCTTTAAACTCCTTATTCTCATCCACAAACCTCTCCCAGCTAAACCCTGGAGCCATTTTCTCATCATCTTGATCAATGATACCAAAATAAGCTTTCTTATTTGCATCTTCGATCATTTTCCCATGAGCAGTTTGTGAATCCTTTTGTTGATGCGGTTGATAAGCAACTTGTTGATATATGGCTTTTCGATAGTAATCATGACCACCAAACGGATTCTTTGCTCCATTTGCTTCTTGATTTTTGCATTCTCTTTTGAAATGACCTTTCACCCTGCATCGAAAACAAGTAACTTTAGATTTATCAAAACCCAAAGTAGAAACATGAGCATCCAAAAAGTCATTTCTTCCTGTAATCATTTTGAACTTTTCAGCGCTTCTGAAGACACTAGCTAGACACCATTTGATGTCCATGAGCTCCAATTCTTCTGCATCGATCTGATCGTAATCTTCCTTGGTTAACATAGGATTACCAATTTTTTCAGCAATCAATCCTTCATAAGATTCCAAAGTAGTAACCAGTAGTGCCATATGAATTTTAACAACTTCTTCAGAAAAATTCTGACCATTTTGAAGATGCAATGCAACATTACACTGAATCATATGTCCATTACCAACATTTGCATTTTGAACACTTGGAGGATTAACATTTGAAAATCCACTAGTGTTGATTGAACTTTGACTTACTGATCCGGATGAATTTCCTGCACTAAAAGCAGTTTGGATCTTTGGACTTGCTTCAACAGTTTGAACATTTCCTTTATAGTACAATTTGATGTCTTGTTGATTGCTTGATCTGTTCATTCTGGCAATCTTTTGTTGTTCAAGATCCTGTGCCTCAAGCTTTTCAATAAATTGTCCAATTGACAATATGCTAAATTCTCCAGAATTCTTTAAGATCATGAGATAAGTACCCCATTCTTTCTGCGGTAATGCGTCAGCTAACTTTTCAACCCATTCTGCTGGAGTTTTAGTAATTTTCAACTGAGACATGATACGCACAAGATGACAATATCTCTCAATAAGAGTCTTTGTAGTTTCCCCTGGCATACTTGTAAACAACTCAAACTCCTTTTTCATCAAATATGCTTTACTCTTGAGCATTTCTGTACTTCCTTCAAACTTCTTCTCAAGTGCCTCCCAAATCGAAAATGCACTACCATCTTGCTGAAGAAAATAAATATGTCTTCTTTGACAGCTTGTTGTAGAAGACTAATCATCATTTTCTCTCCTTTATAACTGTCTCTCTCATTGCCTGTGAATTCTGAAATGATTTTATCAACTTTCAAAGCAGTCTGTGGTCTTACATATTTTGTTTCAATGCTTTCCCAAGCTCTTAAATGGTTTGCCTGAACCCAATTCTCAAAATGATTTTTCCAGCCATGGTACTCTTCAATTTCCATAAGTTTCGGGGGGGTTTTTTGCAAAGTTCCAGTTTCGTTTTCCAAATTCATGTTATGAGCAATAGTAGTCGGAGTAGTCGAAGATGTAGCAAACGCGTTATAAAATTCCTCTTCCATGATTCGGTAAACTGTTTCACAAAACAGACACTCTCAAGTGAAATAAGATCTGAAGCGAAATCACCCTTCAAGCGAAATTACCTGTACAAACAACTTTCAAGCGAAATCAAGTTTCAAATTGAATTAGCACTTTCAAGCGAAATCAACTGATTTTCAAGCGGAATAACCTTCTTAAGCGAAATCAGTTGCAATTCAAGCGAAATCACTTATTTCGCTTGTAATTATCACACTTTTTCAAGCGAAAACAGATTGTTCGTTCAAGCGAAATAAGGTTTTAGGTCCATTTTTATCTGATTTAGTCCGAATTTTGATTTGATTTTCTCAAGGGTTTGTTAAAACAATATTTCGCTTATGTTGTGAAAAATTCAGGCCATTTTAACCGTTAAAACTTGTTCAATTGATAAAAGAAGATGTAGAAGTAAGAAAACGAGATAAAATCAGGCTGAAATCTGCAGAACTCCTCATCCTGAGCTCTGATACCACATGTAGGATCGTTGTCGGACCCGAAATGAGTCGATCAGAGGCGTTCTACTCAAAATGAAAGGCGGAAACAGACATGATGAGTTGAATTCAGCAAGATATCACTTTAAACTGTCTTGTATATTGAAACTGATACGTTTACAGTTCTGAAGACACTTCGACAGAGCTTCCCCGTCGGAAACACACAACATAATTCCGCTCTAAATGAACCTGATCTAACCCTATATATAGACTCTCTGATTTCGTTTGAAACAACTCCAAGCGAAACCTGATTTCGCTTGAAACATCTCAAGCGAAATCAACATGATACTTCGAGCGAAATCAACTACCTGATTTCGTTTGAAATGACCTAGTGTCATTTCAAGCGAAATCACCTCTAATTACACTTTCTTGATTTTCGTGCCCTGATCTATCAAGTTTAGTACAAGACTCGATACAAGACGAAGTCGACAGACGTATGCACCAACAGGGTTCGACGAGCCGGTTCCAATGCCGTTGGAATGAGTCCAATCGGAGTTCGTTTGAGTCGGTTCCCCGCTGTTCCCCACTTTTTTAGTGTTCCCCAATGAACCTTCCCATATATATATATATATATATATATATAGGGTTAGGTTAACGTACAAATGCCCTTATCGTACAATATGTACACGCTAATCTCAGCCGTCAGATCTTCATCCCATGTCAAAATCGCATGTTGTTTTTTTTTAACAATTTCGCATGTTGTGTTTTAAACATGCGATTTCATCAAAATTAACACATGCAAAATTGTTACAAAAAACCAACATGCGATTTCATCAAAATTATCACATGCGATTTCATCAATGCTATTTTATAACATGCGATTTCCCTATATCGTACGTAATGTACGTTAAGGGATATTGTATTTTACACTTTCCCTATATATATATTAGTGTTTTTTAGGTTCAACTATTAAGTCATTAAAATATAAAAAAAGTTATTCAAGAGAATCTATATATGTTTTTGATATTAGAAACAAAATATCATTATAGAAACCTGAATGAGTATCAAATTTTCAAGCATTCTTGATGTTACAAATCTATTATATATAATAAACATGATAAATAAGGGCTTATGTGGCATGATATGGGGGCTTGCAAAATGATGTGGCATCACCTTAGGCAATCTAGAAATTGGTTTTGGCTCCAAAATTCGGGTCATAAGAATTTGTGTATATGGGTTAACACGGGATCCGTTTCCTTTAATGTTGACCCGACTTTATTTGTACGATATATGCGTTTCTTTTCCAAAACCCTAGAGAACCTCCATCTCCATTCCAAGCAACTGATCATCTCTTCACATGTCTTTCCTAATGAATTCCATATCGATAAGATAAATGTCTGAGCATCGTGAATCCTTCATTCGTTTCATTCAACACCGCTATTCTGACCCAAATCAAAGGATGCTTCTTTCTAAACCCTAGCCTCCTTCATCTCGCTCTTCTGGATCAATCGTATTCTCATCAAATGATTCAATAATCAGGTACCCAAATCTGTTTAGTTAATAGGGGTTGTATCTATGTTGATTTCACTTTTTGATAACCGATTTTGATTATAGGTATGATTCCTTTCAATCACAGGTATGATTCCTTCAACCAACTTCAATCTGATTGTTGATTATGTTAGTTTTCTTTTCTTTTTTTTATTGTAATGAAGTTGAAGATTTTAGGGTTTCGGTTAACTGTTTTTGTTGATTATTGTCTCTCTCAGATCCATGTATCTCGATCTTAATCTCCCCCTCTCTTGGAAACGAAGCCATTGTTGTCTTAACGGTAAGACCAGGTTCATCGGTTGGTTAAATTGTTCTATCATTTACCAGATTGTCATCGATATATCGTTTAGCAGATTTTCACTCTCAAAACCCTAAATCTCAATCTAAAGAAACTGAGCATAAGGTATGTTTTCTTCTCCATTCTTACTGTTTTAACTTGAAATTCTTTTGATGTTTCTTTTTAATTGAATTTGATACGTGATGTTTATTATGAATGAATTGACTTAAATTCCCCAATTTTTTTTTGAATTTGCAGGTATTGTTGTGATTACTGCGAGATACTTACTTGACGCATGATTCTGTAAGTCATTCTTAATTGCATCACTTTACACATAAAATATATTTACACATTTCAAGTTTAAATATGTTGTTAGATATAGGTTAGAGTGATGCTCACAAGGTGTTTGGGTTAAGGTTTAAGAATGGGAATGGGCATGTGATGTAGGTTTGTATTTATGTTTGTTATATATTGGATGATAGTTGAACATACTACTTTCAGAGTCACTTTTCAGCTTTTGATAAAGATTTTTGAAATTTTGCAGATTTATGAGCGTGTAACAATGATCTACTGAGTGTAGCAGTCGGAGTGTGTTATCGGACAAAAATAAGAGTGACTCGCAATGGCACAAAGGGGATTTATTATCCAAAATATCATAAGCAAGAGAGCATTATTGCAATGTTGCCTGGCTAGAGAGCATTATTCTGATTGGCAAAATGGGTCGATCAAATGATCGGGTCTGATTAAGCAGATTAGACCTATCAACATCTTTTGTAGTTGTTTTATAGTCAATGGTATTATTAAACAAAACTGTTATTTAAATTAATAAGATAATTCATATTAAAAATGGACCTAGGACAATGTAAGGATTTAGCTACTCATTTAGGCGACTTATCTAATCATTAAATGGATTTCGTTTTTAGCTACTTTTCATTTATCGATTAATTGATATGGAATCTGTTATGCAGAAATTTGCATCTATGGGGTGAGAGTTGTTCTTCATCAATAAGTTCCTGGTAATTCATGATTTCCCTTCATCTTGCTAATTATTTTTTATATCTTTTTTACCAAAAGTTAATTTTTATTTTTCTTTGGTTAGTCAAACTCTGCGTTGAACAACTTATGATGTTGCTTCTTATTGTATAACAAGTATACTTATCAAAGATCTTGCTAGAGAAATTTATAAAAGGTAATGATGTATTTAAAAGCAAAAAAATAGCTTATGTCCCGATGTGTAAATAAGGTGAGGGAGGCATGCAGATTATGTAATGGGTCAATACAAATTTGGGTCATTTGTTACGGCTCAGACGACCAAATCGGGTCGGGTTGGCTTATTATACATTTGCTATGTACTACGTAAAGTAAATCGATCAAATTGCCACCTCTAGATTCGATAGATAATAAAAATGAGATAGGACTAATTCCATGATGATATAATGGGCACTTCATTTTTTTTAGCTGTATCACTTTGATTAATAGTCGATGTAAGATTACCAATTCATTGCATTGGTTATTCTGCTTGGGGTAGGTTAACACACATCTGATGTGTATTGTTTTTATATGTTTGTGTTTGCAGGTTTGTTAACATGTCCATAGGCTATTAAATTCTTCGTAACCAATATGGTAATTCTTCCTTGATTAGAATCAGACACAAGTTTGATTATTGATTTGGAAAGTTTAAATTCCGAAATTCTTTATCAAAATTGAATGATTGTATGTTCCTGTTTGCAGGTTTGTTAACATGTCCATCTTTTATCAAATCATTTGTAACCAACCAGGTAATTCTTCCTTGATTAAAATTGGATGCAAGTTGATTATCGATTCGGAAAGTTTAAATTCAGAAATTCTTTATCAAAATTGAAAGATTGACATTGAATATTTATTACTTTTATATATTTTCTTTAATATCTTAAGAAAAATTGAATTTCAAAAATAATTTTTAAATTTAGATGTTTGACACGATTATGTTTGTTAGATGAAACTTATATTTTAATGAATTTCGTATTGAATATCTTGAAATTAATTATTTTTAAAAGGAAACTTTGATAATCAAGTTTGAAAAACTCAAACATTCGACTTATCATGTTTATGAACTTTTGAACAATTTATCTATTTCAATATCATTATCAAATTTTCAATTTTGAAAATCATTATCATATTAAATGATATGATTTGCAAATACTAAGCATTGAATTGTGATAACGATATCTATTACAAAAAAAAAGATTGGTAAGAAGGTTTTGTAAATTTTGAATGACAAAAGTGTTTATAAAAGTTGAAAAGGTTGACGTCATTATATTTTTTTTTAGATGTAAATTTGTTCTTTAATGAACCTGTTTACACAATGATTAGAAATTAAGAAAGTTTATCTTTATTTTTTTTCTTTTTTAATTTGCAAACACTGAGTGCTATTGGGTTAAATCGATCAACGTCCCGCCGCAACGGCTAGCCGAACGAGTCGAGTCGCAAGAAGGTGTTGACAACAATGATGTTTGCGGCAATGCGGAGAGCTTGGATGGCCAAGAACAAAAAAATGTTAACGGCACGGCGACTTCATTACACTAGCTGGTAGACAAGGTCAAAGAGCTGCTTTTCTTATGGAGATGGTGTAATTTTGTTAGTTGAGTGGTGCTTTTTTCCTGTGACATTAGTGTGGGGTTTGTTGTTTCCCCCTTTGTTGTAATGGGTACATCTAATCATCTCTTTAGAATTTCTTTTTATTAATGTAATTTAAATTTTCCTACCCGGGTGTCTACCCGGGAGATAACCTAGTAATATATATGCTTTCTAATTAATATCATAGTTGATGTCCACTTTGTTATCCAGAAGTTCCGCATATAAAACATCTTTAGCAAATACATAAGAAACTGATGTTTTTAATGGGTTGAGTTATAATACAAAGTATTTAAAAATAAGAAGGGTAAGAATCCACTAGAGAGTGACAAGTTTTCTAGGAGGAATTAAATGAAAACAGTAATTTTGTCACATGTTATTCCCCCCCCCCCCCGAATTTTTAAACGTCCGTAACTTTTTTATACATCATTTGTTTTAAAAAAAAATTATATCATAAAATCGATCGTTTTTTTATCTTTAATATGAGTACCATATTGTTATATTTTTCAAAAAAAATTTAAAAAACCCAGTTGTATATTACACAATGGACATGATGTAAAACACAATGTAAAGTAGATCAAAAACACAATCAATGACAACATATAAAGACACAATGGACAACATACTAAAACACAATGACCATAACGTATAACATAATGACGATAAAATATAACACAATAAGTATCAGACTAAATAAAAACACAATTGATGACAACAGATAAAAGACACAATTAATGACAGCAGATAAAAGACACAATGGAGAGCAGTTGAAGACACAATGAAAAACAAATTAAAATACAATGAACAAAGATAATAAAAAAATTGACCAAATTATTAAAACACAATGTACAACATATTAAAACACAATGAATAACATATTAAACACAATGACCTGAACTAATAACACAATTTATAGAAAACCCAGATATAAGACCATCTTCATTGTGTCATATATTGTGTTATAGGTTCTTATAAAAACTCAATGGATAGAACCCAAATTAACATTGTGTTATAGGTTTTGATAATAACACAATGTACATGATGTAAAACACAATGTAAAGTAGATCAAAAATACAATCAATGACAACAGATAAAGACACAATGGACAACATACTAAAACACAATGACCTTAACGTATAACACAATGGTGATAACATATAACACAATAAGTATCAGACTAAATAAAAACACAATTGATGACAACAGATAAAAGACACAATTAATAACAACAGATAAAAGACACAATGGAGAGCAGATGAAGACATAATGGAAAACAAACTAAAAACAAAATCACAACAAACTAAAACACAATGAACAAGGATAATAAAAAAATTGAACAAATTATTAAAACACAACGGACAACATATTAAAACACAATGAATAACATATTAAACACAATGACCTGAACTAATAACACAATTTATAGAAAATCCAGATATAACACCATCTTCATTGTGTCATTTATTGTGTTATAGGTTCTTATAAAAACACAATGGGTAGAACCCAAATTAACATTGTGTTATAGGTTTTGATAATAACACAATGTATAGAAACTCTACTGACCAAAACCCAGTTAAAAGACACAATGACCTGAACCTTTAACACAATGCAAAAAAAAAAAACCCAGTAAAAATTAAATTTTTTATTTTATTTTTATATGATAATATGGTAGTCATATTAAAGATAAAAAAACGCTCGTTATTATGTTATTATGGTGAAATTTAAAAAAAAAATGTCGTATGAAAAAGTTATGGACGTTTTAAATCGATGGAGGAATTGGCATGTGCCTTGCATGTGGAGAGACAAAATCCATAAATTTAGGATTCCCTTTATGCCCTTCTATTATCTTCATTTCCCTACAACTAATCTCAACCCTCCAAATCTAAGATCAATGGACTAGAATCCTTCTTACCCTTCTTATTTATTTTATCCTTTGTATTTGATCCTAACCCTGTTTTTAATAACCGGTAAAATTCATCAAAAACTATTTAAAAACATGGTAAACTGATTAAATGAGTTTAACATGGGTAAAGGGTATTCAACTATGTACAATTTTTTAACGATTACCAAATCATTTTAACGATTACAAAATTAATCATATACTTAAAATGTAAATTATAATAATAAAAAAAAGTTAAAAGTTAAGAATAATAATTAGGTAGTATTATGTCACACCCCGATATTTAAAGCTTTGCCCAGTGGGCCCGGTGGGGAGTATTGTGACGTAAGATTGGTATTGTCATAGTCAAACATACACAGAATAGCACAGCGGAAGTCTTGGAATATAAAATATAATTACAAACCCAAATGTCTGAAAATATCGAAAGGTTAATTATATGCGAGCTTGCAATATTAAATCCACAGGCGGATCTTTTATAAAATGTATAAAACGATGTTTAGCAGACTTTAGGGCATCCTTAGGATTTTCAAGATCCTTTATTAACACCAAGAAGCTCCCAGCCAATTACGAGTAGTACCTGTCACTTAGCTTTTTGAAAATATGTCAGCTTACACTGGAAAATACAATTAAGTGACTCATTTGAAAAATGTTTATAAAATTGGTTTGGATGCACAAGGCATAAAATCTTCTTTTATAACTTGGGACAATTATATAAAATAATCTTGTATACAGATTTACATGTTTGTCGTACGTTCAGGGCTCGGGATAGAAGCCAAGTCATGATTAATCAACACACCACTAATATAGTCCACAAGGAGTTATCCTCACGTGTGGTTATATCTTGTATCTTAATTCCCTTTTTTGGGAAAAGAAACCGTATCGCAACTGTCAGGTGTACGCCTACACCCCGTGCTTAGGTCGTGGCCATTTGCATTTAAATGATGCCAAGGATATCAAGGACATGGTCGTTAACCCCCAAATGCTTTGTATAAAAAAATAGATTAAAACAAGTTATCTCAATGATTTAACCACTAATCGATTAAATATTCAATACCCGGCAAAGCGGTAATAATTTACCATATCCCAAGCCTGTATAAGAGAAAATAAGTTAAAAGTATTTACCTGAGCTTAAATGCATGTTTTGTATACTCAGCCGTATTATCTACTCAAACAAGTGCAAGTATCTTTTACCGGGGCTCCTAATCTGAAACGAATGTTTTATTATCCTATTAGATTCCTATCGGGTCTTTATTTAAGTTGTAAAATTAGACCGGTTAGTTTAAAGAAAGCTTTACGACACGAAACGCTGGGTTAAGCGCTGAACGGATTGGAATGTAATTTAGACCCGAAAAGTATAGAGACATGTATTATATGAGTAAACTAATTACATTCTGGAATTTAAAGTTAAAATGATAAGGTTTGACACGTTTCGGCTAATTTATCCAAACTAGTTACATAAACCGTACCAAACGCGTATATGCATAACGGGTAACCGGTTGAGTCATGTACAAGTTTCACAAGTTAATATGATTTAAATATGATATGATATCAGTAGGATATATATCAACAATTATGCCCAAAAGATTTTAAAACCAATTTAAGTCCTGAAAGGGTAATTTGGTCATTTTAAAGTTTATAAAAGATGTTAAATAGAAAACTGAGGTTCTGGTCTAAAATAATCAGTAAAAATAATTATTTTATCATGTTACATCTGTAAGATATCATACATATGTGAGGGTCACCATTTATGGCCAAACTATGCACCGGATGGACATTTTGGTCATTTCACATATGTTTTAAGGACCAAATTTGAAATCCGAGTTCAAGACTTATACTTACTGTAAAGATATTAAAATTCATTTATAAAATCAGTAGGTATCATGTCTTAGGTGCTAAATATGGTTTTAAACCATACTATTTTCCTAAATTGCGTAAAAGTCGATATTTGATGATATTTGAGATGTTTATGAAATTCTGAGATTTTTACCAGTCTTGAATGCTTAAAATATTTTATTTAATATATAATATTAGTAGGAAAGGTTTGGCATGTAAATGATATGTAAATCTCATTTTATTAATGAAAAGGGCATTATCGTCAATTACCGAATTTAAGCAAGAACTCTATGTTATGGTCAGTATAGAATCTGACCAAAATTTCCAAAATTCCCTAAAAATTATAAATTATATTAAAACAGTAGGTAATGAGTTTGGTGCCAAAATTTGGGTTTAAATATGATTTATGCTAAAAATGCCATTTAATTAACAAAAAGTTTCATTTTACGCTATCTTGCATAACTTTAGTTTGAGACCAGAAACTGATGTCAAATTTTGTGGACATACCTATATTTCAGTAATGAAGCTTTTTTGTCCTCTCACATTTTCAAAAATCTAGTTTTTATAACATAAGGGCATAATAGTCAACTTTTAAGCAAATAACGGAAACATGCAATGTACTATGATTTCTAAGGGACCATGAAATATAACCTCAGATGGTTATTCTAACATATAACATGGTCACAAAGGAACCCTAAGGCATAACTAAACTAAGCTAATTTGGGTTAGAACTGAAAGTCAAAGCAAAAGTCTACTTTTGAGTCTTTCGGTTGCGAACCGAGCCTAATACTCAGAATTGTCGGGTTGAACATGTCTAAACATGTTCTTATATTATTTACCAAGTTATTTAAGTGATAAAACGTATTTTATAGCTTCTACATTATCAGTTATGAATTATTTTATAAAAACTGACTCGTTTGACTTTTCTGTTCATTTACTTTGACCCGACAATTTACTAAGTAAACGTGATAATTAGGAGGTGCTCTTTTGAGGGATTATCACCTACTTAATTACCAACACATAGCCATTTCAATTCGAATAATGGCTAGACCGTTAGTGATTAATCACAAAGTCAAAGTATCATCACGATATCTTTGACTTTCGAACATTAAACTAATAAAAGCTTAACTACAGAAGCTAAGAACGCTTACAAAGGTCCTTAGCACGGAGATTTGAACTTAGAGAGCTTCCTTAATGATCAGGATGCTCCATAGAATGCTCCAAAGCTTGAGCAATTGAGAGAGTATGAAAAATTCGAATGAGCAAGGATTGTGGTTGCATCAATGCCTTATTTATAGTGTTTGAGAGCAGCCCCAGATCATTCCAGCTGTTACTAGATGATTTCTGATGAGTACTAGTGTCCAAGGTGGTTTCCTAAAACCATTAGAACCCATAGAATTTGAGTTATGGCTGAATTGGAGAAGAAGCATTGCAGAACCTGCACTTGTGCAGAGTTTCTGTCTATATTAGGCCGTCGCGTTGCGCTACGGCATGCCAGGATTGAGGTTGTGCAGCGCGAGCTCCTAGGGGGATCAGCATTCAAGTTTTGATTTTGGCAGAAATGACCCTTGAACCTTTTTAAGCATTATTTCATTCATTTTAAGCACAAATAACCCCTCTAGTTAGTATATGAATGATCTTTACGTTATAATGAAACACCGTTAGGTTCAGTTTCGTTAAACGATAACCGAAAACACTAGTTTCTCTTCGTTAACGCTTATAACCCTTTAATTTGCGAACTTGTGCGTTTTAACGCAAAATTGCATAAAAGCCTTTCAAGATCTATAATAAGCATTCCCAAGAGTATGATGGGATATTACAACACTTCAGTTTACTCCAGTTCGCTTAAATGGTCACTTATAGGTGTAGTTTTATAGTTTGACGCTTTTGGCCCCTTTTATGCACAACTTGCGCGCATAATCATTTTATCGTGTCAAAGCCCTATGTTATCCATATTAGGCATTCTCGAGAGTAATATTGAACATTACGATGCTTCGGGTTTGTTAAAAGGTCACTCAGGGGTTAATTTGAATATGTTGACGCTTTTAACCCTTCGACACGTAAACTTTCAAATAATTATGCAAACGGCTCCTCTCGACCAACAAGTGGCTCATTTGTGAATATGAATACCGTGTAACGTCATTCAGAGGCTTAGTTTAAGCATGTTAACACTTTTAGTCCTTCTACATCCAAAGTTTTTGATTTTTCGCAAAATTAGTCCCTCATAGTCAACGTTTGACTTTACTAGGGTTTAGTACACGTGTCAACACATCATTGGACGTGGTTTTACAAGGTGTTACATCCTCACCCCCTTAAAAGAAATCTCGACCTCGAGTTTTGCTCAAAAGATGAAAGTACTTTCTGTCGTATAATGGTCTTAACCTCCACAACATATTTGGGCCTCTAAGGGCACCCCAATTGACCTTTATAATAGGTATATGCTTTCTTTCGGAGCTTCTAATCCTGTCGATCCTTAATCAATACTGGTTTCTCATCAAACCACAAATTTTCATTAATCTGCACATTATTATGTGATAATGCTATTGACTTATCGGCTAGACATACCCTGAAATCACAAGTGTGAAACACATTTTGAATACCATCAAATTCCTTAGGTATGTTTTAGCTTATAGGCTATTGATCTTAACATATCCGATTTTCTCGAATGGTCCTATATATTTAGAGTTTAACTTGTCCGTTGCATCAAAATGCAGCACACCTTTCTAGGGTGGTACTTTCTGCTGAATCTTGTTCCTTATTTTGAACTCAAGAGGTTTGCGACTCTCCTCAACATTGATTTTCTGCCGATTATTGGCAGCTTTCAGACGATCACAGATTTGTATGATCTTATCCGTTGTCTCCAGGGTAAATTCCAGAACCTGATAATTGGACTTACCAAACTTGTGTCCATTAACAGACATTTGACATTCCATCTATACAAGGTCTCCAAAGGAGCATCCTTGATGCTTATATATTAACTATTAGTTATAGGAAAGCTTATTTAAGGCGAGATAGTCATTCCAACTACAACTTAAACGAATCTTAAAGAATAGCTAACCTCACGGTTAGTGGAACAATTCGACGATCCTGGGTAGTTGGTGGCGATTCTTAATTGTTGCCTAAATAGGGTTGCGGTAATCAATGTATAAGCATAATGAACCGTCTTTCTTAATTAATAACACCGGAGCTCTCAAAATGATGAGTTAGGCTTTATGAACCTTTTTCTTAATACTCATTTGATTGGATTTCAATCCTTTTATTACTGTCGGTACTTAACCAATATGGAGATTTTTCAATAGATGCAGCCCTAAGTGGGATATTAATCTTAACTCTACTTGCCTCTCAGGAGGTAAACAGGGTAGTTCTATGGAGAAGACAATCGAAATACACAGAGATGCCAGAGATATTCTAAATCTCATGTTTCAGTTCATCTATAGTTATCCGTGCCACATAAATGATACATTTTCCTTACGAATGCAAGGATGCCTTAAGTAGTGACACTTAATTGGACCTTTCTATACTGGATACCTTCTTTGAATACCATTAGCTGACTTTAGTACAATATGACCATTGGGATATCTTAGTGGTTCCATGCATTAAACCTCCATACTGACCAGGCATAGAAGCAATCTATGGGACACACTAAGATACACCAACCCTCATATGGAGCTTTTCTCAAGCATAGTTTAACATTCGCAGTTGATAGAAATCAATGAGATAACAAAATAAAATAACATATATTGTCGTACTTTATCTGAAGAAAGAGTACTTTAGATTTTGATGAATGAGGATTCTCTGACAAGAATAGAAGAATTGGTTCATGTGATTTCATCGTTACGTCCTACCTTGCACTTAATATCTGGAGTTCTTTTGGGAAAAAATCTAAAAGTTTGCTAAGCTTATGATATATGGAATACTTAGTAGTTCCTAAATTAAAACAGAATTCTTAGCAATTGAGTCATGATAAGGGACGTACCTGGTGTCTTTATTGATACGAACCGCCGCTGGCATTTATCAGGAGGGTTTAAGAGCCTTCATTCTTAGTCTCTTTATACTTAGCTATACCATATTTGACAGTTTTAGGGCAGCTAGTCCTGATGTAGCCCTTCTCGCCATAGCCGAAACAGACTGCATTCATTAAGTTTCTACATTCATGGGACTGATGACTAGTTCTTTTACAGACGCCACACCGCTTTAGCCTTTGTTCCAGTCGACACTGTCCCCCGTGTCTTTTATAGCAGGTCTTGCATACAGGCTTCTTATTGGACTGTTGTTGGTTCGTACTGAATTCAAACTTTCCTTTCTTTCTTAGATTTCTGGGAGTTATCCTCCTCCCCATTCCTTTTCGGTTCATCCTTCGCATTCGAGGCATGAACAAAATTCTTCTCATGATAAAGGATTGTAGTTTTAAATGGGATTTCGAACAAGTAACATTTGGCTCCTTGAACTTTCTCATGACCTTTCTCATAGCTTTTCCAACAGCTGCTTCAATCAAAGCTTGAAGATTTTATTTGTTAACATTGAGGTTCACGATTTTTGCATCATTAGTATGTTTCGCATCATCATTAACGCGGTTGTTGGTTGGCTTATCCGAGTTTGCCATACTCGAGACTTGGTCCCTAACACCAAATGAAATAATTACTTAGTTACATCACATTAGTTAGTCATCATCCTGATGACCTAACATACACTGGCCATGGTATCATTAAACCATATAGGCTAACAGGTTATGAACATTCCTAATGAATGTTATTTGGATGTATCTCAATTACATTTAGCTTAGGTCACAAAAGGACCATCAATGGCATTTAGGGTTTGGTCTGAGTCCATTACCTTTTAGACAGGGGATCACAATGTCACATTTGTCTTTGTCATATTGACGATTTTGTATATCTCGAAAGCTCGCCGAACGGACTTTTAGATATGGAACATAAGTCCGTCATGAAGGACATGAAAATGTAGTACATAGGCTTGTCTCAAAGGACATATAATAGCCATATGGCACTAAGGCCTTGTCGCAAAGGACATATATGATATGGCACAAAAGGCCTGTCACAGAGGACATTAATATGTAAGCCGCAATCTTATTAGATTAGGGGATTTAAGATTTGAACGTAGTTCTTCACCTTTGGACAGGGAGTCATAGACTACAACTGTCATTGTCTTTGAAAGCCGATTAATTTTGCCACATAGGCAAATCACTGGACATCACTAATGGATGTTTATACATCTATTTATGTAATTATTGTAATTAAGGATATTAGTCATGATCTTATCGATCTCATAGTCTATAAGGCTTGGGTAATGCCCATCACCTCGGACGGTAAACCATAACGGTAACATTTGTCAATGTCACTAATGGACAACATAATATATATAGCCCGTAGGCAAAACATTACTAAAGGATGTTAAATAACGTGATCATCGTATTAGACGATATTAGTCATGATCACATTGATCATAGAGACTATTATGCTTGGACATAGTCCAATATCCTTAGATAGGGGGTCATAGACCACAACTGTCGTTGTCTTAAGGGACAACAAGTATAGCCCGTAGGCACTTCATCACTAATGGATGTTTATATTATGATCATCATATTGATGATAGTTGTCATGATCTAATTCGATCATATAGGCTTTAAGGCTTGGACAAAGTCCAAATACCTTGACGGCTGATATGGTTTCTCAAGTCACACTGCCAGGAGTGTTAACATGTTTTTAGATGTTAACAAGGATTAACTGTCTTAAGAGGATTTTACCATCATAGCATGCCTTTATTGACATATTGGCTAGGTTATACCATTAAGAAGATCTTTTGAAATTATTTAGCAGATTGATAAAGTTTGAATCAAATTGATACCAATGTTTGATAAAGGACGAAATGAGTATCTATATAAAATTTTCAAAACTTTCAATAAATCATTAGGAAATTTACCATAGTGCCTTAAACAGGACTTTTGGTATCATATTTGTCCATAGAGGACTTAAAAGGAAATTATAAGTCCGTATAGGGACTATAAAATATCATAAGTCCGTATAGGGACTATATTTAAACAGTTTGCCCATGAAGGGACTATAACGAAATGTCATGTCTACAAAAGAGGTTATAATGAAATATCATGTCCACCAAGGGACTATAATGAAATCTCGTGTCCACGGAAGGACTATTTAGAGATAACATATCCCCAAAGGGATTTTAATGAAATAACATGTCCATAAAAGGACTATATTGGTACAACATGCGCACAAAGGACTTTACTGAACAGATGCCCTCATAGGGACTTAAATTAAAAATATGTTCATTAGGAAACTATAATAAACCAACATCCTCACACCCCCTATACAAAAAAGATAGGTCCTAATAGGGACTTTGAGGCGATACTAGTCCATGTGGGAACTGAAAGGAAAATATAAGTCCGTATAGGGACTATAAATTATGTCAAAATTTGGACTATAGTAAAATGATATGTCATTGAAAGGTCTATGATGAATTATTATATTCGCTAGGGGGCTTTAATGAAATAACATGTCTACAAAATATCTTTAATGAAATAATCATGTTTACAAAAGATTTTATTGAAATAACACGTCCATATAAGGAATATAATGGAGTATAATGTCCGTGAAAGGACTATTTTGAAGTATGATGCCCACGAAGGGACTATTTTGGAATATAATGTCCTCGAAAGGACTATATTGAAATATAATGTCCTCAAAGGGACTATAATAGATAAACGTGTGTGTGTGTGTGTGTGTATATATATATAGATATATATAGTGGAGAGTTCAAATGAGAAGAAACTTTTTGTAAGAAGAAAAAAGAAGAAATTATAACCAATAAGAATTCTTCATTTTAGTTCATTTAATATAAGTATTTAATGTTACTATAAGGGTAATATGGTAAACATACAAAGATCATTAATTAGTAGTATTTCTTCTTTAATAGCTAACAAAATTAAAATCTGTAACTTATCTTCAAAATATATATTTTTCAAAAAAATAAAATAAAATAATTTAGAGTGTAGGATAAATTACAATGTGTATATGATAAATTACGGGTTGTGTAGGATAAATTTCAACATGTGTAGGGTAAATTTCGAAAGGTGTAGGGTAACTTTTGATGTGTGTAGTAAAAAAACATTAGTGTGAATGATGATAGTTTTTATGACTAATTAATTAGTCAAAGATGATAATAAATGAAATAAATGAAAAAATATTTAATGTTTTACAATTATACCCTTTGTTCTTTCTCTTCTCAATTAAATTTTCTTCTCAAATGAACCTTCCCCTATATATATATATATATATATATATATATATATATATATATATATATATATATATATATATATATATATATATACGGAGTCTTATCAAAAGAGGTAAGTCTACAAGAACTATGATGAAATAATACGTCCATAAAGGACTACAATAATCAAATGCCCGTACAGGGACTTAAAGGAAAATGAAATATAATAGAAGAAGGGTTTTATAATGTCTTCCTTGCTTTATTCCGATTATTTTTCTTCTTTATTTATCGTACGCGGTAGCGACACTAAAAATCTTTATTGAATAAAGTAAACATTTAAAATCAGGATCCGTTGCTGAAGTAGAATCCAAAGACTCAATAGTTAAGGAAATGACATGGATCATGGATTGGGTTTTGACTGGTATAGTCCAATTCCGAAATTTCAAAACTTGGAAATAGAAAATAGGGATTAATAACATCCACATGTATTATCTTCAATATGGGAGCCTGAGGGATCTCCTGGTATGGACTCCACTGGTACAGACTTCAAGATTTGAGCCTCAGGGTCCTCCGGTATGGATTTCTGAAGTCTGATTAAGAGTTCAAATAGGTTTGGTTTTGGGAATAGGTCCATAAAGGTCCTTCCTGCAGCTGGTCGCATGCTTATCCTAGTCGTGGTATGAAGCTTGGCATTTCTTGGCTTCGGACGGGAAGAATCTCCATCAACGACTTCTTTGTTTGGCGACATATTTAAAACACATAAAATCAAGAACAATGTTTACTTAATAGGGATGAAAGCATTCCTATGTTAAGTCTAGACTCAGAAGGTCTAAGGAATATGCTATTGTGTCATTTGAGATCAAACACTAAAGGCATGTGTTTAATTCACTCAAACGTTAGCTCTGATACCAACCTGTCACACCCCGATATTTACAGCTCAGCCTAGTGGGCCCAGTGGGGAGAATTGTGACGTATGATTGGTATTGTCATAGTCAAACATACACAGAATAGCACAACAGAAGTCTTGGAATATAAAACATTATTACAAACCCAAATGTCTGAAAATACCGAAAGGATAATTACATACGAGCTTGCAATATTAAATCCACATGCAGATCTTTTATAAAATGTACAAAACGAAGTTTAGCAGACTTTAGCCTTTTGAAAATACGCCAGTTTACACTGGTAAATACAATTAAATGACTCATTTGAAAAATGTTTATAATATTGGTTTGGATGCACAAGGCATAAAATCTTCTTTTATAACTTGGGACAATTATATAAAATAATCTTGTATTCATATTTACATGTTTGTCATATGATATACGTTAAATTATACATGTTTTTATACCCCAAAACACTTTCGTTTTAAGCTTTTTTGACCGAAAACACAACGTATAGGTGCCAAATCCGGTGCTTTTATATTTTCAGGTCTTAAACAGAGCATAAAGGAAAATTCTGATGAAAACGGAGAAATTCTGAAGCATTTCTGATGAAAATGGCAAAAATCTGATGACTGCCCGGTATGGCACGACCGTGCCATCCATCGGCACCACCGTGCCGATCCTCCGATCTCGGAAGCACTGCCAGTGCGATCAGGAGTGCCAACTGTTTCTCGGGCCGCACTACCGTGCCACCCGAAGTGTTGGATCGTGTTTGTGACCCTAAACAGTCAGTAAAGGCAGTTCATCATCATTTACTAAGGCGGAATCAAAGTAAACAATGTCACACAACTTGTTTCCTTTTCAATTCTTCTCTATTACTGATTTCCAAGTCTTTACAATGAATTCTGATGAAATTTTGGCAGCACCTTGACTCACACACACAATCAGGTTCGCTTCAAATGACACGGCATATCACCTCTATACAGCCTACGGTATTTCGCTTGAATGAGACACATGTCTGTTCAAGCGAACTAGCATGTTGTTGGTTTCGCTTGAACATGACATTATGTCATTTCAAGCGAACTACCATACAATAACATATAAAACCTAATTGCTAACCCATTGTGTGTTCGTTCATTCTATCTAGACATAAGACTCGATTAAGACGAAGTAAACAGACATTCAGTGCACCAACAGACTCCCCCTTGGATGTTGACGAAGTCTTCGGCGTCAAGTCTTTAGTCTTTGTCTTTCTCCAAATTAATTTATCATTGTAAAATCTCTCTTCAATCTTTATCTTCAAACATTAATCTTCAATCTCCCCTTTGATTGTTGATCCAGAAGCTAGGGCTTTAAAACAGACATTCAGTGCACCAACAGACTCCCCTTTTCACAGACTCCCCCTCTCGATAAGCTAGGGCTTTAAATTCTGGTTCAAACTTTGATATTTTGTTGCCATGGGGATTCCTGTTACCTACATATACTCTACCCAAATATAAGATATATGACAATAACAGTATCAATCCAAAACTTACCATTCAACTTTCAGTGTTAGAAATCCACTTAAGTATTCAGGTCCAAGTTAATGACCCTGATTACTCAATTTTATCTACCAAGTCCAACTTAATGACCTTGGTTGATCTGAGATAATTCACACTGACTTTTGTTCAACTTTACTGAAAATTACAAGTTTCAAGTTAATGAACTTGCTTCAACTTTTCAACTTTCACAAACTTATCATATTAAGCTCCAAACTCATTGTCCAATCTAGAAACTTCCTGCATCTGCTTTCAGCTTTCGAGTCAGAAGATCAACTCTCCACTTTGGTTTATCAAAAATAAAGCAGAAGTGTAAAATCTTTTTGAATTTTTAATAAAGTTTCTAAACTAGAAATGAAATACAGAACTAAAATGCAGAAAATGTAAACTAATTACAAACATATTTTTGGTTGAGTGTGTTAGGGAATCATATCAGCTATTCGACCAGTCACAAGTACAGTTAAGCTTCAATTACATACTCAGAATTAAACAATTCGCTTAGATTGTCGATATACTGATCCACTTTAAATTCTCACACACATTTTCAATCTGTCCAGGATACGGATTTAGTGTTTTAGAGACTTAAGCTTATACATGTGTCCCACCTCTTAAATATACTCCCGTATCCATATCCCAATATTCAGTCTTACAGGTGAGTATACCACAAATGATATCTGTAAGGGAATAAATTATTATCGAAACCGTGAGAGCTCAGGTCAGAACTACCGTACAGTAGAGAGATCACGAATCGACTTTGGTGTGTCCCCTTTAGAGGATCTTTTGTTACAACAACATTGCTAAGCAATTTTATTGTCTTATCATTTATGCTGAGGGTGATGCTATATTTCAAGCATTGCAGAAAGTATTATTCGAGGACTAGGTCAGAACTTCCATTTAGCAGAAGTCCCGGAATAATACCCCAGATATCACTGAGTATAAAGACCTAGTATATCAGAAAAAGGAATCTTTCAAACAAGATTTCAGGGGTTACCTATATATCCAAGTAGTGTTCCCCACGAAATAAGTAAGTAAAGATTTAGGTTTATATCCCGAACAAACCTACTAAATGTGTAAAAACCTATCGGCATATCATCAGCGAGACTGTTTAACGCATTTAAACATTCCATTTCTTTAGCATACCGTAACTGTCAAGCGAATGTACTATCATTTTCCCTTTTTACACAAGCTCTTTTCTGGTTTTATATTGTTTTTTGGATTTTGAAAATATCTCATGTTTTTGTACTTTTGTCATTTTTTAATGTTTTTGTATTATCTGAAAATATTACCCTATACCTCCCCCTAAATACCAAAACAGGTAAAAAATCGACAAACCATTGCAGATTGCTTCTCAACATCATCTACAATGTCTCCTTCATCAACGCCAATGATCTCTTCCAACACCGATAAAAGCTTCATACCATTCAGTTTTAACAAATACTGAAAACGTGTTTTATCAAATGCTTTGGTATGTAAATCAGCTTTTTGATCGTCAGTGTGGATTTTCTCAATTCGTATCAACTTCTTCTCGAAACAATCGCGAATGAAGTGATGACGAATTTCAATGTGTTTGGTTTTAGCGTGATAAACATGATTTTTAGTAATGTTAATCGCTGCCTCATTATCAACAAAGATAGGGGTGTTTAGAAATTGCAAACCGTAGTCGCGCATCTGTTACTGGATCCACAAGATCTGAGAGCAGCAACTGCTAGCAGATACATACTCCTCTTCACATTTGGATAAAGCCACAGAGGTCTGCTTTTTGCATTGCCAGGTAACCAATCGTGATCCGAAAAACTGGCACCCTGCTGCTGTTGATTTAGCGTTAACTTTGCAGCATCCGAAATCGGAATCGGAATACCCTTCGAGCGTGAAATCGCCTTCTCTTGGATACCACAACCCCAATGATGGAGTTCCTTTCAGGTAGCGTAATATCCTTTTCACAATTACCATATGCGAAGCTCTCGGGTTAGATTGAAATCTTGCTGCGAGGCAGGTTGGGTACATGATATCGGGTCTTGAAGCTGTCAAATACATCAGCGATCCGATCATGGAACGATACATCGTTTCATCTACCTTCTCTCCGGTGAGATCAGGATTTATCCCATGGTTCGTTGCTAATGGGGTGGAAGCTGGAGTAGAACCTGACATCCCGAATTTCTCCAAGATATCATGAACGTACTTCGTTTGATGTATGAAAATTCCTTTTGGTAGTTGATCAACCTGCAGTCCCAAAAAGAATTTCATCTCACCCATCGATGACATTTCGAATTTCTGCTTCATAACACGTTCAAAATCTTTGCACAAATTTTCATTTGTTGACCCAAATATGATGTCGTCCACGTAAATTTGAACTATCAGAAGATGTCCATCGACCTTTTTGGTGAAGAGAGTGGCATCCACTTTTCCACGGATGAAGCTGTTGGCTAGTAGGTGTTGAGACAATGTCTCGTACCAAGTTCTCGGGGCCTGGTGTAAACCATACATCGCTTTGTCCAGCAAATAAACCTTGTCTTTTTGGATTGGATCGGTGAAGCCCGGTGGCTGTCCGACATATACCTCCTCTTTTACCTTCCCGTAGAGAAAAGCCGATTTTACATCTAACTGATATACTTTGAAATTTTTCCAAGACGCAAATGCTAGGAAGATTCTGATCGCTTCTAGTCGAGGTACAGGAGCATACACTTCAGTAAAATCTATACCCTCCTGTTGACTGAAACCCTGGACTACGAGTCGAGCTTTGTTGCGAACCACAACTCCTCTATCATCTCTCTTGCACTTAAACACCCACTTGGCTGGATGATATGAAAGAGTTCGTGGCATCACTTCGCCTGGAACATCTACCTCACCTTCCAGATTAGTAACATTCTGATTTGCACCTTGTTCACTGACTGGGTTTATCTGACTTAAAATCTGAATTTGCTCCCCCTCATAATCTGAATCACCACGATCAAATACTGGCATGTTCTCAGTTTCTTGATTATCATTCTGTGCCGACTGATTATTTTGAGCAACTTCATCTTGTTGGACATCATCATGTTCACTAGCATTGCTTGGACCTGCTTCATCATCGTTTGAAGCTCGTTGCGGTCGTCTTGAATACTCAGCTGGGAACCTTTCTTGCGATTCTTCATACTCTCTTAAAATATCCAACTCATCAAAGAAATCTTCTTCTTCTTCTTCTTCCTTTTCCTCTTCCATGTTAAACGAATCCCACAATTTATCATAATTAAAACGCCATGAGTCACCGGAATTCTGAGGTGGCATAGTATACCCCTGACATTCAACATGTTGTGCTTCGATGATCTGCTTCAGACTTGGAAAAAAAACCCGTCTTTGTGGACTTTAGTAACCCACAAATATTCCTTCAATACTCTTTGGACCAAACTTACCAAAAGGCTCTAGAACTGTACAAGGAGACCTAAACGGTTCTAAATACTTAAGGTTCGGTTTCCGATTGTTAATCAACTCAAAGCATGTCTTGTTGAATTTCTTCACAGTGAGAACCCGGTTGAGTGTATAGCATGCGGCGGAAACTGCTTCTGCCCAAAAATTAATCGGTAGCTTTGAATCAGCAAGCATTGTTCTGGCCGTTTCGATTAGCGTTCTGTTCTTTCTTTCAGCTACTCCAATCTGCTGCGGAGTGTACGGAGCACTAAACTCATGCAATATACCTCTTTCATCACAAAATTCTTCCATCTTGTTGTTCTTGAATTCAGTACCATTATCACTTCGAATTCTTTTGATACGCCTTTGGTACAAATTTTCAATCTTTCTAAACAACGCCATGAAACTATCAAACGTTTCATCTTTCGGCTTCAAGAATGACACCCACGAAAATCTGGAATAATCATCAGTAACCACAAGACAGTAGAGATCCCCTGTAATACTTTTGACGTTTACTGGACCAAACAGATCCATATGTAGTCTCTCTAATGGTCTGGAAACTGAATTGACTTGCTTTTTAGGATGTGACTTTTTCTTCTGCTTGCCTTTGATGCAACTAATGCACTCCCCTTCCAGATGAAAACCTTTGACATGAACACCTATAACCAAATCATTGTGCACCAAGTGATTCATTTTTCGCAAATGTATATGCCCCATTTTTCGATGCCACAACTTCGATTCTTTCCCTGTTGCTCTAGACACAAAACAATGAGCCTGACCCGTGGTTGTAGTAGCTACACTCATGTCCAATACGTACAGATCATTCACTCTAGGTGCCCTCATGATAATCCATTCTTCAGGGATAACAAATCCTGGTTTCAAGATCAAACATTCTTTGTCCGTGAAGTGAGTGGTATACATCCTGTCACAAATCTGCGAGATACTCAGCAGATTATTCTCCAGCTCAGCAATGTAGTTAACTCTTTCAAACGTAACGATCCCATTGGATAACGTTCCTTCACCAACAATTCTACCACATTGGTTTCCTGCAAACCCAACATAACCTCCATTGAAATTTCTAACATCGTACAACAATGCAGTCTTCCCTGTCATATGTCGAGACGCTCCACTATCCATAATCCATCTTGAAACAGCTCTCGGAAGATCCTGCACATATCACAAATTGATTAAAAATACATTTCAATAAAGATGCCGATTCATGCTTCACAATTACCAACTAGGAAACTCCGGCAAGTCCAAAACTTTTTAGTGAGATTTTGATGCTACCCAAGCCTCTTTTGACTCGGGTAACTTTACTTTAATGTGAGTTTTAGCAGTGTAAAGTGGTGGAAAATTTTTATCATTCATCTTTAAACTTTCCTCAGATCCAACCTCAACCTTTTTGTATAAGAAAAACTCATCTATCTTAAGTTGACCAGTTGGTTGCTTTTTTTTTTAACATTCTTTTTCTCTGTTGGAGTAGAAGATTGTTTCTCCATTTTTTCATAATAATCCAAAGGAACATCCATCTTTACCAGAGTGATAGAAGACGATTGTTTTTCGTTCTCTGAAACCTTTGGTTTAGATGAACTTTCTTTCTTGTCAACCACTTTTGGCTTCCATGTTTGTTGAGATGAAGCAACCCGTTTATAAAATTTGTCATTTTTAGTTACCACATTCTTAACAGGATCAATTTTGACTTTTGTTTTCTCATTTTTCAAAATTTTCTCAACAACCATTGGAGCTTTGCCTTTTGCATCAACCTTCTTCTTTTGATTCTCAACAACTTCAGTCTTAGGCTTGAAGTTGGTGCAATTTCTTGCAATGTGACCAACTTTGTTGCATCTAAAGCATGTACGAGTATCAACTACCCAACTTGTGCCTTCAGACTGAGGTTGTGAGGCCCTCTTCTCAAAAAATTCTTCATTTGATTTTGAAAAAATTTCAGACTCTTCATCAGATAGTGAACTCGAACCGTTCACAAACACTTTCTTCTCAACAAACTTTTTGTTTTGAAAATTCTTTCTTTGATAGTTCTTACCACCCTGATATCCTCCCGACCAATTGTTTCGATTGTTGTTATAAAAACGTGGTGGAACAACAGGTTTCTTGTAGTAAGCTTTATCTTTTTTCAAAATTCATTTGCCTTTTTGCATTTTTCAAACTTTCAACTTCTGACACATCAATCTCAACCAACTTGAAAACATTTTTCAATTTGTTCACATTCACATTCTCTAATGGAAAATCACAATCCGAATACAACTTATCAGATCCAGCCATCTTGTACATTACAAGACCTGGTTCATCACCTAAGTTGTTTTTGGATTTTGATTTTAGAATGTATTTGTCCAAGAAACATTCATCTTCCTCAGTAGTGTCACTTTTAGATTTTAGAACATTTTCAACCACACTTTTTACCACTTCAGTTTGGACACTATCGTCATTGGAAGATGAAGTGAATGTGATATCAATTGTGTCTGGACGTTTCAATTCTTTCTCATCGTCAAGATTAACCAACCCAGATTGCTTTTTCGAATAACTATCTAAAACTGGTGGCAGAACTTGATGAAACCCAACCCCAGTTCCATCACAATATACATCTTCGCCTGCTTTGTTTTTCCCGATGGGTTTGGGAACAATGTGTTGCAAAACAAAGCTTGCAGAGCTGTAATTGTTCAATTTCAAATTGACACGCTCATTCTCAATCTTAGCTTCTTCAAACTGAAGCTTCAACTTAGCAATCTCATCCAATTGTTTGTTGATTAATTCTTCTTTAACCCTCAAAACACTTTGCAAATGACAATTTTCTTTGTATGTTTTACCGTTTCTATCATCATTATCTTTAACCGTGCTTTTAAGCTTCTCAAAATTTTCAGTAATCTGACGATTTTCAAGAACTAACCTCTCATTTTCTTTCCTAACCTTTTCCTGATCAATTTTATCATTTTCAATTTTGTTGGTTAATTCTTTTAATCGTTCAGTTGAAGCTTTCACTATTTTATCACGATCAAGGATTTGATCCTCAACACTTCTGACTCTTGCAGTCAGATCATTAACCTTCTTACCATTGAGATAAGTGACTGTACTACAAACTTTGCATTCTTTGATGCAATTTTTGCAGTCAACATCACCACTGACTTTCTTACCTGACTCAGTTGTTGATGCGTTTGAACTGACCTGGCTTTTAGACTCAGAGACGGATTTAGAGTCTACCTCAAGTGCCTTAGCTGCCAGCACCTTGTCAACCATCTTTCCCATGTTTTCAGCATTCAACTCTTGAGTCGTGTCAATGATTCCAATATCAACCTTCTTTGACTTCTCTTTTTCTTTCTCTTTCTCTTTCTCTTCTTTCTCTTCTCCACTTCCCCACCATTTTCTTTGCCAATAATCATCTTCTTCTTTCATTTCTTTAATTATGGTTTCCATATCAAGAGTGTTATGATCAATAGCAATGTTTCCATCGGGGTCAAGATAACATTCTCTGTCTGGATCCCATCTCCTCGCTCTTTTTGCTTCAAGATAGATACTAGATATTCTGATCAATCTTTGTTGAGCTATCATCTTTCTGTAAGCATACCTCTGTTCTTTAGTTCTGGTGTCTTTCCAAGGAACAGGTTCAGATTTTGCCATGAATGCATATCCAACCGCATCCCCTCAGGTAACAACTCGCTCCAGTCAAAACCTTCATCGTCATGAATCACCGCAAGAGCTCTTGATTTCTCTTTGTTATCCTCAAGCTTCTTCATCCTTGGAGGTTCTGATTTATTCTGATGATAGATCGCTTTCTTGTAGTAGTCTTCACTAAACGGGTTTTCATACTCATCAGCATAAGCATTTCGGCATTCACGCTTAAAGTGACCTTTCTGTGTACACTTAAAGCATGTCACTTTAGACTTGTCAAAGCCCAACTTGGTAGATGGTCCACCAATAGACTTTCTTCCGGTTATCTCCATGAAACGTTGTGCCCGACGAACTGCACTGGCCATACACCACCTTATGTCGACCAGTTCCATCTCTTCAGGATCTATCTGATCGTAATCTTCTTTTGTCAGGTTGGTGTTGCCTATCTTCCCTGCTACAAGACTTTCATATGATTCTAGCACAGACGCTAAGAAAACCATCTGTTGCTTTGCCGACTCCTCGCTGAAATTTTGAGCGTTCTTTAAGTCTACAGTGATGTTGCATTGAAATAGATTCTTTGCATCTGATTGACTTAAATGTGACGAAGAACCACTGTGAAATCCACTGCTTTGACTTTCTTTGTTTGAAATGTTGGAATTCTCAGCAGAAAAAGCTGTCTTGGGAGATGTATTCTTTGGCATCATGTTTTTTGGATAATACAAATCCAAATTCTATTGATAAGATGAGTGATTGACTTTGTGTGTTTTCCTTAACTCCAGCTCGTGACTTTCTAGTCTTTCAATCAGCAAATCTACAATCAACACTTCTGGCGGCTTGATAGTGTTCTTCAACATTAAGGCATAATATTGCCAATCCATCTCATCTGGCAATGAATCAAACAATTTGTCGACTAGCTCTTCTTGAGAATAGAAAATTTCATGTCTCGCCAGCTCTAGCTTCAGGTGCCCAAACCTCTCAATCATTTTACAAACTGATTCATTCTTTAAACTACCAAATAAATCAAATTCTTTTCTAAGTAGTTTCTTTTTGTTTTTCACTATTTCTGCACTTCCCAAACATTTAGCTTTCAATTTTTCCCAAAGATCTTTAGAACTTTTGTACTCGATCAAAGATATTATATCTTCTCGAACAGACTGAAATAGCAGTGTGATGCATTTTTGCTCAGCAACAAACGATTCTATTTCTTCAGTTGATGTTAAGCTTTCACCAGTTTTGCCTCCATCAGTGTATCCGTTCTTTAGACTTTTCCAGCTCAGATAAGCAAAGGCTTTCAACCATTCTTCAAACTTCTTGGCCCACCGACTATATTCTTCGATAGCCATCAACTTCGGGGGTTTGTTATAAGTTCCGAAAGCACTTTCCACACTTAGAGCATCCGATAAACTTTTCTTCGTATTCGGCGTGTTTTCATTGGTGTTACTAGGCGAAGTATCATCTCCAGAATTTCCAGCAAAGGCATACATATCGCTAAACGGATTCATGAATAGATCATCCATCTTGTACGTACCTGAAAAATCAGCAAACACTTAGAAATTTCTTGATTTTGAAAAAAATACAGATTCAAGCGGAAACACTTGAAGCAAACTCAGCTTTAAAGCAATATAGCTTTCAAGCGAAATGACAAATCAAGTTCAAGCGAAACCCTTCAAGCGAACTTGAAGTGAAATCAGTCTACTTGAAGTGAAACCCCTTAATTCACTTGAGTTTTCAAGGGAAACCTCAACTCAAGCGAAATGAGAGAATATTTTCAAGCGAAATGTGATATTCAAGCGAGAACACCTATGTATTTCAAGCGAGAACACCTATGACGTCATCTTTTTACGAACAGGTTCAAGCGAACATATGTTTTTGATCAATTTTAAGCCGTATTTTAGTCCAATTCTTTCAACGATTAGTTAACAATGTGTTTCGCTTGATATGTGAGAATTTCAGGCCATTTCAACCGTGAATTATGTCCGAATCAGAAAAGAAAGGGTAGAAGTAAGAAAATCCGATGATTTCAAGCTGCAATGGTATGAACTCCTTGTCCTGAGCTCTGATACCACCTGTTGAATCGTGTTTGTGACCCTAAACAGTCAGTAAAGGCAGTTCATCATCATTTACTAAGGCGGAATCAAAGTAAACAATGTCACACAGCTTGTTTCCTTTTCAATTCTTCTCTATTACTGATTTCCGAGTCTTTACAATGAATTCTGATGAAATTTTGGCAGCACCTTGACTCACACACACAATCAGGTTCGCTTCAAATGACACGGCACATCACCTATATATAGCCTACGGTATTTCGCTTGAATGAGACACATGTCTGTTCAAGCGAACTACCATACAATAACATATAAAACATAATTGCTAACCCATTGTGTGTTCGTTCATTCTATCTAGATATAAGACTCGATTAAGACGAAGTAAACAGACATTCAGTGCACCAACACGAAGCATGACCGTGCCAAGGGTTGACCAAGATTTCTGATCAACAATCTAATGACATGGCACTACCGTGCCACCAGCGGCACTACCGTGCCGATCTGCTGACCCAAGCAACTTGTCCACTAGTCCACTTGGTTGACTCGGGATCGCTGAACCTGACATCACCCGACAACACCTGACGCACGACCGTGCCACCCATGGCACGACCGTGCCAAACTGAAAATTGCCTATAAATAGCTGCATTCGCTACTGATCAAAATGTTGGGTTTTTCTCCATGTTTCTGGGCAATTTCTGGGTTCTGAAGAAGTCCTGATCAGACCCATTTGAAGCTTAAAGATCGAATAGAAGCATAACCGATCCAACCCGTCAATTCCTTGCTTGTTTCTGGTTCGATTCCTTGTTCTTGAACATGTATTCTAATCATTTTGCAAGTTATGAGCTGATGTTAGTTTATGTTTTAATGTAGTTTATGTAATAGTAGTTATAATCTTGTTCCTTGAATAATCTTTATGTTGTAATCTTATTTGTATGAAACTTAAGTATTGTTTCATGTTTGAATATTCATGATTATATAACGAACGTTTCATTGATGTTGCGTTTCTGATTAAGTTTGATTATCTTGGATAATGAATATGTGGTTAGTGGGATGGTAACTATTTCTTGATTAATCACTTGTTTGTAAACTTGTTTACACCATGAGACTCGAGAGGGGTATTGGTTTTATATAAGATATATCTTATTTTGATTTGGAATTCTTTCTTGCACGTAAGGGTTCTAACGAATTATATGGTGTTGAATACATGTTCTTACATGCAGTTTATGATCCTTGTTTAGTAGTTTTGGTCTGAAATTGCTGACATGGAAGATTTGTGTTCAAGACTTGTAAAGGTGAAATATGTTGTTATATGATCTACTTAAATGCTTATCCTCGTGGCTGTATTGTGACCATCGGTATTGTTTTCTTTGATAAGTGAGGTTAGAAAACTCCTAGCGGATGACTGATCTATCTTTAAAGGTTTACATGAATAAATATCAATAGCTCGCTAAAGAATGATTTTAGGTGGTTAACGTGTGTTTATCGCGTTAACTTTCCGAAGAAGCATCATGTTAGAAAACTCCTAGCGGATGACTAACTGTCTCGAAATTGGAAAATTGATTAAGTGCTTTCGTGACATATCTGATAGATAACATGTTTAGGTTGTTTGTGAAACAAGATAATAGTATATTTATATTTTAATTGTAATCTAGATAATTTAGTTAAACATCATTCACCTATCTTTTTATCTGGTAAATTAATGACAAAGATTTAGTACATTATAACGCCCGTGTTCCATGGATCGATATCTGGCTCTTAACAATACTTTGCTACATATATAACGGGATACACTTGTCCTTTGTTGGGTGTGTTTTAATGTTAAGGTATAAACCATTTTTATAAATTTAAAACACCACGTGAGTGCGAAGTTCACTGTAAATAATTGTATAAATTATGTGTGCCTCGCGCGTCACCAAGTTTTTGGCGCCGCTGCTGGGGACCACGACAAAATTAATGGAACAATCCGAGTTAATATTTTACCGGTGTAGAAACTGTTAATAACTGTTAATACTTGTACATTTTTGTATCTTTTTATTTTTTCTATTTTACTAACTTGTGAATACCTAGCCTGGCACGCCCACTAGGACTAACTTTTTGACTAACTTTTCTTTTCTGTTTTACTAACCAACTGACTTTACTAACTTACTAACACACTAACCTTTTTATTATTCGACTAACATTTATTTCATTTTTATTCAATTCAGTTATGTGTTCGGAATCGAACCATTTACTGGAAATTATTTATTTCATTTATTTTTAAATTCAGTCATTTTATTTCTGTACTTCATTTATTTATGTATTTCCTTTCAGTATTTCTAATTCAACATTTCATTTATTTCAATTCAGTTATTTTAATTTTGTTCATTTCATTTATATTTTTGTACAAGTTTGCACGTCGATCCACTTATTTATATTTATTTCATTTCAGCATTTAATTATTTACGTTCAGTTTTTCGTTTATCTAATTCTGTCCATCTATTTATTTAAATTAACCGTTCATTTATTAGATTATTGTACTTATTTGTTTACTTATTTACTCTAAAAATAAAATATAAGCTTCCTGATAAAATCATCCAATTTTCTGATGAATTCCAATGAATTTATCAGATTTTCTGATGGATTCTGATAAACCCATTAGACATTCTAAAATCAACAATTTTCATTTCTGATGAATTTACCAGGTTTTCTGGTAATTCTGATGGAATGAAAACTTTCATTAGATTTTTATCAAATCCTATCAAAATTTTATCAGATATATCAGATTTTCTGATATATGCAAAAAAAAAATTCAAACTAAAAAGTTTCCTCAGAATTCTGATGTTCGCCATCAGAATTTTTGGTAAACAGCCAAAAACAGTTCTCGGATGTAAATATGTAAATAAACCAGTAAATATTTAATTAGATTTGTTTAAATATCTTGTATATATTTGTATTTTATATTATTATTTAGTTCTTCCTGTATTATTATTATGTTCTTTTTTCTGTATAATGCATTCCTTTTTACGTGTAGGGTAATGTCCACACCCCCTGCACCCGCTAATGCTGAGCTAGCCAACGAACCAGAAAATAACCTAAGAAGAAGTAGGCGGCTTCGCGAAAGATCACTTGTCGTTGCACAAAGGATTGCGGCCGCAATCGACGAACCAGTGATACTTTCTGACAGCGAGAATTCAGAGGACGACCAGCCATTGAATGAGACCGGCCATCCAGGAGGAGAGGGCTTGCTACCGAGCATCGCCCGACCTACGATAGCAGCACCGAGTTTTGAAATTAAATCTAGTATTATTAATATGTTGCAAAATTCTGTGCAGTTTGATGGGAAGGATCACGAAGATCCAGGTCGGCACATCGCCTCATTTCTCGAGGTGTGCTCGACATTTAAGATTAGAGACGTTTCTGAAGAAGCAATCCGTTTACGACTCTTTCCGTTTTCTTTGCAAGACAAAGCCCGATCTTGGCTTTTGTCACTTCCAGCAGGGTCCATCACGACTTGGAACGAGATGGCTGATCTTTTTATGCAAAAATATTTTCAGCCGGAAAAGACAGCTAAGCTTAAGAATCGTATTATGACATTCAAACAGCATGAAGGAGAATCTCTACACGCAGCTTGGGAGAGGTTCAAAGATCTTCTATTCGATGTCCCACATCACGGGTTGTCCAAAAGACAACTTGTATTGAACTTCTACCAAGGTCTCAACTACAACTCACAAGAACGTTTAGATGTTTATGCAGGAGGCGATCTTGGAACAAAAACCCCCAACGAAGCCTATGCAATCATAGAGAAAGCTACCTTGAAGTCAAGTTCACGTCACAGTAGAGTGCGAAGTAAAGCTTTATCTATTCCTGGAGTTCATCTAGTAGATACATATACGGATCTTGCAGCACAGATTGGAGCTTTGGCAGCAAGGTTTGATCAAGCTCAGAACGTTTCAAAAGTACAATCATCATGTGAGCTGTGTGGAGTGTCACACGAGCCAGGTACATGTGAGCAGGGTGTTATGTTTATAGGCCACGAAGAGGTGGACTATTTGGGCAACCAAATTAGGCCCCAAAATAACCCCTATAGCAACTCGTACAATCCGGGTTGGAGAAATCACCCAAAATTTGAGTGGAAAGCCAATTCTAATAACCAGAACCCACTCGGGTATGCTCAACGCGCTCCCGCACCACAACAGCCTCAGGGGCAATCCTTTTAGCCCCAGGGACAATCTTTTCAGCCATTAGGGCAAACCTTTCAACCACGTTACAATAATTTAGGTTCAGGAAGCACTTCCCAGCCTCAAACCTCTCAAACCAACTCAAAATTAGAAGAGATGATGGCACAGCTGTTAAACAACTCCAACAATGCCAATCAAATATCCGAAAAGCGATACCAACAGCATGAGGAGCTTTTCATGGCGCAGGAAGGGAAAATGCGGAGCCAGAAGGCTTCAATACAAACCATTGAGAATCAAGTCGGCCAGTTGGCCAAGATGTTGTCCGAAAGACCACAAGGTAGTCTTCCAGGTAACACAGAACCAAATTCGAGAGGGCACGTTAATGCAGTAATGACAGGGAGTGGTAAAACAACGGGACCTGACAAATCGGATTTACCACCGATCACTGAGACGGTCCAAACTGACGCTTCAGACGAGGTGCACGCTAGGCGAGTCCCAGCAAGTACAGCACAATTCCAGGAGCCAGTTAAAGATTTCATTCCTCCTATTCCATATCCGAGCAGACTAAAGAAGCAAAAGAACGATGAACAACATGGTAAGTGTCACACCCCCAAAATACCACATAGGGAATGTCCCTGCTAGGCGTGTGACGTACCAATAACGAGCCACTAATTACATTGAACCCATACAAGTTTGTAAATAAAATCCCCATTATTAATAAAAATACCATCAACAAGTTTAAATGAAAACCAACATGTTCAGCGGAAGCAAATGATAAACCAAAGTTAAACAATTTCAAAACCAATGTATAGTATCAAGAAATCAATCACAAGAATCCCTCCAGTCGACCTATGACCAATCCAGCTACTCCAGACAGCAAGATCCAAATCCAAGACATCTAACGACTTGCGAGCATGCAACAAGTGTATCAGACAACGCTGGTGAGTTCATAGTTTTACGAAAACGTTGGTTACCAAGTGTTTAGTTAATCCATTGAATTTAATGTTCATAATACCCCGAGTACAAGACGGCTCCTGATTTACATTGCCCTTTCTTCAATGCTCCTATCAAAGCATTGGTCATGACTAGGTCATTAGTTCACACCCGTCCTCTCAGGTACGGGGTGAGGGTGCCAAACCTAGATAGCGCTACCAACTAATACTCCGTTACCTCTTAGGTAATAAACAAGATGGGACTTAAAGGTGATAGGATGAGTATATTATCCAACATTCCCGATTTGACCCACAAGACGTATTCCTCTTAGGAATACCCAATTGATTTACCCAAAAACCTTTCCCTCTCAGGGATACCCAATGACTGTCCCACCTACCGGGACGCATGCTCAAGAGGAATGAACTCACCTTAGAGTGCTCAGTAGATCATGTTACTTGTTTATCAGTTGATTAAACACGTCCTATCATGGTTTACCAATAACAATCAGTTTTGCGCACTAGTAGTCACGTATTTAATACACACATTAGACAGATAACTTATGAGAAGTGCACGTATCGGCATTCAAACGAGTCTTTACAGTCAATCATATAAGATAGCAGTCTACCGACATCATATATTCCATATAAATGTGCGGCCGAGTTTACCACATAGACATATGAAAGTGCAGCCCAATCCCAAAGTTTGGCCCAAATCCCATTCGTAACCCCACGACCCAAATTCAACTTATGACATACTCAATATTAACCTAACTTACTACACGTACTTGCAACATCCAATCGAACTTACTTCCCAATCCCACCATCAACCCAACCAACATGGCTGACCCATTCAGCCCAGCCCACTCGAAGGCAACCCAAAATGCTGCTCCATTTGGTTTCAGGCCCAAACACATGATGTGTTACATATGCTAACTTAATTTACACATATACATAATAAATTAATTTAAAACAATTATCATACATAACCAATTATTTCAATTAACATTCACAGTGAAGTAATTCAATGACAACATATGCGGCCCACTATTGATTTACAGTTTCCCAAAGTCACAATATGCGGCCCAGCTTTGGACATGTTGTTTAGGTGTGATTTAGCCCAGTGACATTATTCAAATCGTGCAGTTTGTGGGTGTAATCCGGCCCAGTAATATCACCACTATAACTCTAAAATCATGCAACCCTTAACCCCTAATAACAACCAATATGTTCATTATTAATCATGACTTAGACATCATCAGTAGGGTTTAACATTTAGGATTATCATTCATGTGGATCCTATATACACTACATCAACAAGTCAAGTAATTATAGTACCACACCATATCAACGACCATTCAACAGGAGGCATGATACAATCCTAGTTCACATTCTTTGTTTAATTCCATGAACCCATCTTTAGAATCCTACACATAATTGTCTAACATAAATCCATATTTGTGAACATCATACAATAACAAAACTAGAAATCATCATATAATAACAAAACTAGTAGTTATATTTCTCGTCATCTATAAACAACCCTTTGACTTGGACTTTACTTGGCATGCACTCATAATAATCACATATTTAACATATCAATAATCATAATCATTACACCAATAATCAATCAAGGATCCTCATCATAAACAACAAGTTAACATACCAGTCAATTGCTAGAACACGAGAGGTAATGTTTCAAGGGTAGAAGAGTTCCGATTAGGGGGGGGGGTATCTACTGTCTTCGCCAATCAAGAGAGGAGAAGTAGGGTTTGTTATGTTTGAGTTTTGTGTTAATCCATAATACGTGTTGGATCGTTGTCGGTGACCCTAAAGTCAGTTAAGGCAGTTCATCTTCAAATACGAAGGCGGAATCAACGTAAACAAAGTCAAAACAGCTTGTATCCTTCTAACTTTCTTTCTATTACTGATTGCGAGCTTTTACAATATATTCTGACAAAAATCAGGCAACACCTTCGCTCACACACACATACATGACCGCTTCAAATGAACAACACACACTCATATATATAGACCTAGAGGGTTTCGCTTGAACATGACTATCTATGGGGTTTCGCTTGAGCTGATCACAACCCTGTTCAAGCGAACTCAGATGATAGGGTTTCGCTTGAACTGACACATATACATATTCAAGCGAAATACCTTCCTAAAACATGTATAAACCCTAATTTCAACCCTGTTGTATGTTCATTCAACCTATCTAGACAAAAGACTTGTATAAGACAAAGTTAACAGACACTAAGTGCACCAACAGACTCCCCCTTGGATGTTGACGAACTCTTTGGCTTCAAGTCTTTGTCTTTATCATTCTTCAATCATTGTAAAGCTCTCTTCAATCTTTATCTTCAATCTTTAATCTTCAATCTCCCCTTTGTCTGTTGATCCAGAATTCTGACTCCCCCTTTCACAGACTCCCCCTCTCAATAAGCTAGGGCTCAAATTCCGGTTCAAACTTTGAAATTCATCACCATGGAGATTCCCTGTATAAACTCTACCCAAATATAAGATATATGATAATAACAGTTACAATCCAAACTTACTTATTCAACTTACAGTGTTAGAAATCCACTTAAGTACTCAGGTTCAAATTAATGACCCTGATTACTCAATTAATCTACCAAGTCCAACTTAATGACCTTGGTTGATCAAAGATAAAACACACTGACTTCTTGTATAATCATTCTCTGAAAAATTACAAGTTTCAAGTTAATAAACTTGTTTTAACTTTCTAATTTTCACAAACTTATCATGTTTTAGCTTACGACTCATCCTCCAGTCCAGAAATCTTCCTGCATCTGCTTTCATCTTTCAGAATTCGAATCCGAAGATCAACTCTCCACTTTGGTTTGTTAAAAATAAAATAGAAATGTAAAATCTTTTTGGATTTTAACAAAGCTTCTAAACTAGGAATGAAATATAGAACTAAAATGCAGTAAATGAAAGTAAACTATTTACAAACATATTTTTGGGTATCTCTGCAAGAGCTCTAGATTTTTCTTTGTTATCTTCAATCTGCTTCATTCTTGGTGGCTCCGATTTGTTCTGATGATAAATCGCTTTCTTGTAGTAATCTTCTCTGAAAGGGTTCTCAGATTCATCAGCATATGCGTTTCTGCATTCACGCTTAAAGTGACCTTTCTGTTTGCATTTGAAGCATGTCACCTTAGACTTATCAAAGCCCAACTTGGTAGATGGTCCACCAATTGACTTCCTCCCTGTAATCTCCATGAAACGCTGTGCTCGACGAACTGCACTGGCCATACACCACCTTATGTCGATCAGTTCCATATCCTCAGGTTCAATCTGATCATAATCTTCTTTTGTCAGATTAGTGTTGCCTATCTTCCCTGCTATAAGACTTTCATAAGATTCTAGCACAGATGCTAAGAAAACCATCTGTTGCTTTGCCGACTCCTCGCTGAAATTCTGAGCATTCTTTAAATCTACAGCGATGTTGCATTGAAATAAATTCTTTGCATCAGACTGGTTTGAATGTGATATCCACTGTGATATCCACTGTGATAACCACTGCCACTACTTTGACTTTCTTTGTTGGTTGTGGAGACATTCTCAGCAGAAAACGCAGTCTTGGGAGATGTGTTCTTTGGCATCATGCTCTTTGGATAATACAAATCCAAGTTCTGCTGATAAGATGAATGATTGACTTTGTGTGTCTTCTTTAATTCCAATTCATGACTCTCTAATCTTTCAATCAACAGATCCACTGTAAGATCTGCAGGCTTGATCGTATTCTTCAGCATCAATGCATAGTATTGCCAATCCATTTCATCCGGTAGTGAGTCAAACAGCTTATCAACTAGCTCTTCTTGAGTATAGCGAATATCATGTCTCGCCAGTTCCAGTTTCAGATGCCCAAACCTCTCTATCATTTTACAAACTGATTCATTCTTTAAACACCCAAACAAATCAAACCCTTTTCTAAGTAGTTTCGTTTTGTTTTTCACAATTTCTTTGCTTCCTATACATTTGTTTTTCAATTTGTTCCAGAGATCTGTAGCACTAGAATATTCGATCAAAGATATGATATCTTCTCTGACGGACTGAAACAACAACGCAATACATTTTTGCTCAGCAACAAATGATTCTACTTCATCAGGTGTTGTTAATGTTTCGCCACTTTTGCCTCCATTATTGTAACCATTTTTCAGACTTTTCCAGCTGAGAAAAGCAAAGGCCATCAACCAATCTTCAAATTTCTTTGCCCACCGACTGTAATCTTCTATAGCCATCAACTTTGGTGGTTTGTTGTAAGTTCCAAAAGCGCTTTCAACCTCCAATGCATCCGATAACTTTTTCTTTGGATTCGGCATGTTCTCATTGATGTTACTCGAAGAAGTATCATTTCCACCGTCTCCAGCAAATGCATACATATCATGAAATGGATTGAAATCATCCATCTTGAACGTACCTGAAAAACAATCAAACACTTAGAAAAGTTTTGATTTTGAAAAATATCAATTTCAAGCGAAAGCTATTCAAGCGAAACAACTTTAATATCAATGTTCAAGCGAAATACCCTGTTTCGCTTGAGATTTCAAGCGAAAAGGCTGATACAAGTTCAACAGTTCAAGCGAAAACCAATAATCCTAGTTCGCTTGAACTTTTCAAGCGAAGGGGTCTGATTTTTCAAGCGAAAACCTTAACTTTTAAGCGAAATGGGTCCCTTTTAAGCGAATGATGTTATTAACAACAATTTTCAAGCGAAACCGATGATGTTCAAGCGAAACTACGAAGAACACTGTCAAGCGAAAGATGGTTCTAGGCCATTTTTTATCAGTTTTAGTCCAAATTTTAATCTGATTCTTTGTAGGATTTGTTAAAACTATGTTTTACACAATATATGTGAAATTCAGGCCATTTCAACCGTTAGAACTCGTTCAAATCAGAAAAGTATGAAAAGAAGTGAGTAGAAAGTAGAAAATCCGGTAGATACAAGCTGCTATGGTATGAACTCCTCGTCCTGAGCTCTGATACCACTTGTTGGATCGTTGTCGGTGACCCTAAAGTCAGTTAAGGCAGTTCATCTTCAAATACGAAGGCGGAATCAACGTAAACGAAGTCAAAACAACTTGTATCCTTTTAACTTTCTTTCTATTACTGATTGTGAGCTTTTACAATATATTCTGACAAAAATCCGGCATCACCTTCACTCACACACACATACATGACCGCTTCAAATGAACAACACACACTCCTATATATAGACCTAGAGGGCTTCGCTTGAACTGACACATATACATATTCAAGCGAAATACCTTCCTAAAACATGTATAAACCCTAATTTCAACCCTGTTGTATGTTTATTCAACCTATCTAGACAAAAGACTTGTATAAGACAAAGTTAACAGACACTAAGTGCACCAACAATACGTATACATAATAATAATAATCCCTAACAATGGGCTTAAGCCCATACATTTAGTTGTTATCATAATACATAATAATATAGTAAAGTTGTTATCATAATGGGCTTGTATTTAGTCTAATTAGTTTTTATTGGGTTACAAGGGTTTAGGGTGCGGCCCGCTCGGACGAGTAACACTAAGATGTGGCCCAATAATACACTCGAGCATAACCCGACACGTTTGCGTTTAATAATTAACTGTAGCAAGAATGTGAACGAGAAACAACGAGGAATCAGATTTACAAGACTAACCTTGGAAGTTCGGGTTGTCACATAATCCCCAACTTGAAAGAAATTTCGTCCTAAAATTTGACAAGTAAGCACAGAGAGGTGAAGTGATGAATGAAGATTGTTGCAGGTTTTTCCCAGGTGCCACATCATCCCCAACTTGAAATGGAATTTTATCTCGAAATTCACCAGTGCTTCCAGAATTAGATTGGTCATCCAGAAATAGTTGAGGATATTAGAGTTTCATCTGATCCTCGCGCTCCCACGTGAACTCCAGTCCACGTCTTGAGTTCCAACGAACTCTCACGACCAAACTTTGGCTATATAAACTAGCCTTAACTTCTTGGTCCATGTTTTTGATAGATTCCCTGATAAATACAACTGGTCAGCTAACCTTAGACTCTGGTAAAGGTATCGCAAGTGTTTTATCGGACAAACACTGCCTTAGATTCGAGGCATAAATATCATCGCGAACGTTATCCAAATCGTCAGTTAACTCGAGTTTGTGAGCTATGTCACCGATTCGTTCCAGAAATCCGAATGTCCCAACGCATCATAAACTAAGCTTGCCATGTTTTCTATAGCATACCGCACCCTCCCAGGGTAAGGCTTTCGATTATGACACATTCGCCTACAGCGAACTCCCAGTGGTTCCTAAGCTTATCAGCTTTCCTGACAGTCACGCGTTGCTGTCAAACAATTTCCGCTCTAAGCAATCTTCAAGAGTTTCGAGCACAAGTCCTAGGTCTGTGATTAGGTTGTCACCCACCTTCGTCCAACAAGGAGGTTGGCATTGTCATCCATGCAATGCCTCAAACAGAGTTGTAGGCATACTAAAACGGTAACGACTGCAGTAGAGCTCACCCAAAGATAAGTATCCTTCCCAAACGTTTACTATAGCCAATCACGCACATGCTCGCAACATGTCTTCGTGTGTCAGGATGGTTCATTAGTCTGCCCGGTTGTCCTACAGTGATAAGTAATGCTCATGCCTAAATGTGAGCCAAGGGTGTTGCGTATTGCCTGCTATAAATCAGGTATAGCTCAAAATCGAAGGTAATAAGAGTTGACACCTCATGCCTAAAAGCCGCATCTCTCAGAGGAACATTCACAGCTGTGAAGACTCGTCAGTTTCCTTGATTGCATGAAAGTGTGCCAATAACGTGAGACAATCAACGATCACCCAAGTGATATTGTTTTCGTTTCGAGTTGTAAGTAGACCAGTGCCAGAATCCATGGCAGTCTGGGCCCATTTCCATATGAGTGTTTCTGGTTGTTGGCACAAGCGGTAGGTTTCTGATAGTCCACCTTGTCTTTCGCACATACATCGTTCCTATGCTCGGCTACGTAGGCCTTCATACCCGGTTGCTAGTTCAGGATTTATAAATTCTAATGTCTCTCATCAAAACCCAGACGACTAGAATATCGAGGCCGGTGTACTTTGCTCAACATAAATTTCCTACAGTTACTGTATGATGAGATCCACATTCGTTCCATGAGGCAGCGAATATCGTCTGACCTGCCAAGGTTGCTTCTCCATTCCCCGCATGGGTTCGACTTGAAAATCCTCTTTCTTCAGTTCTCCAGTTTGAATAGGACGAGTCGGATCAGATAAGTTAGAGTCGATAGTGAGCTGCAAAGCTCGTGCACGTTCAAGTTTCATAGTTGTAATCATCCAAAAGTTCCATCCAGCGATGCCATTAACCGATTTAGCTCTTTCGAAACCAGGGTACACAGGAGGCCCTTGTGATTGGTCTAAGTAGCGCATTCGGTACCGTCCAAGTAATGCCTCCAAGTAAATCCAAAGACCATGGTTTCCACCGCCGGTTGTGTGTCGTGCAGTTGCACTTTGTAACTCCATTACGTAAGTCATCACTCTCTCGTGTTGCGTCGGTGTGTAACTGGGACTCTGATTCGGACCATCATGGTACACCACTAAATCACCCGCACCCTCGGGTAAAGACGATGCTCAGTGCGTTGCAGAGTTGGAATTTGAAAGCTGAAAAGAAGTCCTCCTATTTTGTCTTCCCCGAACACAGCACCCTGCTGTGCTAAGGAGGTTACGTGTCACACCCTGGCTTTTGCGGAAGCGTGGGTTTAATTTGGTGTGACTTCTTAATACCATAGCAACAACCATAACTGAAGTTATAAAACTGAAAACAGTTAAGAAAAAAAAGGGGGGACATGAACTCACAGAAGTGCGTCTCCTGAAATAGTCGTCAATCCAAACTCGGTCTGCCACGCGATGAGCTACACGTACTAATGCCAATTAGACGAATGGGCCGTGCCTAGGCTTAGGGTTTAGTGTTTTGAGTTGCGTTACTTGATATTACCCTTGTTAAAATAATAATAATTATTTTAACTTTTGTTTTTAGGAAAAATAGTTAGGCAACTATTTCGTATCCACACTTCTCAGGTATTTATGTGTGTATTTCCTTCCCAAGGATGGGGGTATTTATACATGTACACTTGTAATTCCGAAAAATATATTTTAAGTCCCACTTAGAAAATATATTTAAATCACTTGTCTTAAAACCTCTTAATTCAAAATATATATATTTTTCACAAAAATATTATACTTTACTTCATAGATTTTCCAAAATAATATTTTACCAAAAATATACGTATAAGAGTATTTTTCCTAAAATATTACATAAGTCACGTTTTAGCGTTTCGAATTGCTTTAACAAGTGCGTAACTTAAATATTTATTCCGTGAGGATTTTGGTATTATTTTGGAGTCGTAATATCATGCGTTATAAGTTATATTATTTTCACCCTAAAAATAATATAACTAGTTCGCAAAATAAGCAAATAATCTCACATGAGTTTTAGTATGAAATATATATTCTAAATATATATTTATCAAATTTTATTTACGAAAATTAACCTCCGGTATTTGGTAATTTTTTTATAATAAAAATCGTGGCGAAGTTTATTTCGAAAATAAAGTTAAAAATATATTTGTAACACTTGCTAGAAACATATTTTCTAGGTGTTGAAATTTTAGAAAAATTGCGCCAGAGTTTCATTTGTAAATAGAGGCATCCATGCTTACTAGCA